>CM070730.1:39134159-39734159 GCA_036346275.1 Otatea glauca
CTGCGAGCGGAAGAATTTGAGCGCCGTCGTGGAGGCGCAGAGAACAACCGGATGCTCGCGGCGTGAGCGATCGTGGCGGGACGAGGCCCGGGCGTTGAAGGTTGCGAGGACGGCCGGGCCGAGATGAGCGCCGAATCGAGACCCTCCGCAAAGCGTCGGGAAGTTCGCGACCGCATCCTGGAGCCGGGCAGGCCCGAGTGCCCTTGCCCCGTGCCGCCCGGTGCGGACCGTAGAAGAGGCGGTGGTCACCGGGCTGCGCTTGGAGCTGTCGGCGCTGGTCAACACCATCTCGTGCATTACGACGGCATCGACCTCGCGGTGGTGGGCAGCGTGGCGTGGTAGGAACCGGATCGACGAGGAGATCGACCGGATCGACGAGGAGATCGCCAACAGATCCCGCCGCAGCCGCCCTCCGAGGAAGCCAAGAGGCGACCAACTCTCCGCCTTGCCACCGGCCGCCCGCCAAGAAGAATAAAATATAGTTAGCTTTATCCTTTTAGATTGTAAAGACCGCTATTTAAACAATCTTGAATTTATCAAGTTCCGTAATCGTCCTCGTCCTTTTTCGTATTTAGGATGAAGCGTTTGGCCGACCATAGCCTTAAGGACCACGTGGGTCACTTATGCGTAGGTCGGTCGTTTTGGGAGGAGCGAGGTGGATTGGAGACTTGGCTATGCGTGTTAGCGCGACTTGTGAGGATAGGAGTGTTCTAGACCGGCGAGGATCTTTCCACTGGCACTTCCTTCTTCCGCAAGTGCTACTTAGCAACCATAGCGTGGGCGTAGGTCGTAACACTTGGGTTGAGAGGGTTACCGCTCGGGATAGACATCATGACGGTCGGGTCACGTACCCTCATAAGCGCGTGAGACAATTTGAGTTCGTGCGGGGAGGAGTGTTCCTGCCGACCCAAAGGTCACTCCACTCGGGTACTTCCTTCTTCCGCAAAGTGTTAGCAATCATAGCCCATTTGGGCGTAAGTCGAGCACTTGGGTCGAAGGGATTACCGCTCGGGAAGGACCTTGTGGTCGGTTGGGTCATCAACCCGCAGCGCGATCGGGAGCAGCCTTGAGCGGGGGCAGAGGGCAGCCCGAGTCGTCGCATATGGCGACGTGTGCTCGGAAGGAAG
The DNA here is from genome assembly GCA_036346275.1 of Otatea glauca. Classification (NCBI taxonomy): domain Eukaryota; kingdom Viridiplantae; phylum Streptophyta; class Magnoliopsida; order Poales; family Poaceae; genus Otatea; species Otatea glauca. The sequence goes on from CM070730.1 coordinate 39,135,287, forward strand.
AAAGTAAAGAGCATGCTAGGAAGAGGAAAAGAGTTTAGGATAGAATCGCCTTAACTTTCTATATTCCATGCATTTGCAAGGATCGGCCGTCGGTGTCCTTGAGCCGAAGGTGCCGGGCGGAGGATCTGCACGACGGTGAAGGGCCTTCCGTGGTGTGATACCTTGGCTTATCCTTGCTGGTGCGGACCCACGCGGACCAGTGTCGCCAAGACGAAAGACCGCCCTCGAACCTGGCGGCTGTGATAACGTCGCAGAGCTTGTTGATACCTGGCCGATCGCAGGATGGCTACGTCATGCGCCTCGTCGATCGATCGACGAGTCTTGTTGTGCGGCGAGCCCCGAGCCTCCTTGAAGGCTTGCGGTCTTGGGCGCCATACTCCAGTGCATCTTAAAGACGGCTTCAGACCGTATACCATGAAGCGGTGTGAACCCGGCCGCCGGGTTGGCGTGGTCCGTAGACTCCGAGGACGGAGGGTAGCTCGGTCACCAGCGCCCGCGAAGCGCTTGAGCGGCCCAAGATCCGCGCTTGAGCCCTTGAAGGATCATGCCGCTTTGCGCTCGACGGCCGTTGGTCCGCGGATGGGCCACGGCTGCCCAATCGACGATGTTGAAGTCATCGAGAACTCGAGGAATTCCTTCCCGTGAACTACGTTCGTTGTCGGTGATGATGGGTTGGGACTCCGAATCGAAAGACTATGTCGCGGAAGAAGATGGCGCTTGTGCCGCGCGGACGCTACGACCGGCTTGGCCTCTATCCACTTGGTGAACTTGTCCACGCGCGACGAGCAAATGGGTAAAGCCCGGGCGCTTTCTTGAAAGGCCCGATCAGATCGAGCCCCAAACCGCAAAGGCCACGTGATGGGGATTATGCGCAAGGCTGGTGGCAGATGTGTGGCACGGCAAAGAATTGGCATCCTTCGCAGGTGCGTGCGATGTGCTCTGCGTCGGACACGGCGGTCGGCCAATAGAAACCTTGAAAGGCCTTTCCCACCGGATCGGGCGCGGCGTGGTGACCGCAAATTCATTTGTGTATGTCGTCCGTGAGTTGTTTTCCTTGGTCGGCGAATGCACTTTTGGAGGACCACGGAGGGCTCCTTTGTAAAGGTCCGGACCGACCGGACGAACTTTGCTTTCGAGGCGAGGCGTCGGGCCTCGGTCGGGTCGGGAGAAGCGACCCGTCCGTCAAACGATCTATGAATGGCTTTCTCGGTCGGACTCGGTTGCTATGCGCGCGGCTCGACCCGGCAAAGTCTCGCCCGGCCGCGGCGCGGTCGGGCGACTGTCTTCGGTAGGTCGGGGCCGCTTCGGCCGGGCGGTGGATGGAAGGCGCGGGAGGTCGCAGACGAAGATCCGGCAGGACCGGCTCTGCTAGAGGCAGATTGGCGGGTAGTCGGCGTCGCTATTGTAGCGTCGGTAGCTATGGTGAAGCTCGAAGCCCTTGAACGCGCCGAGCGCGCGCTTCGATGGTGCTGCGGCCATCTGGCGTCTCGGGGCTCCGCGGCCTTCATGACTTGGTCGACGACAAGCTTGGAGTCCCGTGGGCGTAAGTCGGCGAGCACCGAAGTCGGCGGCGATCCGAGACCGTTGACGAGGGCCTCGTGCTTCGGCAACGTTGTTGGTGGCGTCGAGCGGCTGATGGCGTCTTGGAGCTTGTTCCCAAGTGGGAGATGATGACAACTCCGGCGCTGCGCCATTCTTGTTGTAAGACCCATCAAGTACATTGTCGATGCTCTGGGTCTTCGATCACCGTGGTGCACAGGTTTGGTCCACTCGGCGACGAAGTCGGCTAGGCTGCGATTTGATCGCCGTCAGGGCGTATGTGATGTTGTGGCGGCCCGAGCTCGAGTGCCCACTTGGCTATCCTTCCCGAGTCGCGGTTGCGGGCGATCTCGCCCTAACGGGACGTGGTCACCACGGTGATGTTGTCTTGATCGAAGTAGTGGGCGAGCTTTCTCTTACTAATGAGCACGCGTAGAGTAGCTCTGCACTGTAGGTACTAGAGTCTTGGACTCGAAAGGACCTCGCTAATGAAGTAAAGCGGCCGTTGTACCTTAAGTTCGCGGCCTTCTTCCGTTCGCTCCACCACGAGGCTGTGGCGACGACTTGGGTAGTGGCGACGATGTAGAAAGCACGCTCCCGGTGCCGGGCGACCAGATCGAGGCGAGGACAGGAAGGCCTTCAGGCGGGTGAGGGCCTCCTGAGCTTCTGGGGTCCAGCTAAAGCGGTCGGATCTCTTGAGTAGCCTGTAGAGTGGCATTCCGCTCGAGGCGAGATCTGAAACGGCTCAAAGGCGCTGGGCATCCGGTCGACCTCTAGACCCCCTTGAGGTTGCTGATTGGGCCCATCCTTGCGATTGCTAATATCTTCTCCTGGTTGGCCTCGATGCCTCGCTCGGAGACAATGAAGCCAAGGAGCTTCCCTTTGGGGACCCCGAAAACGCATTTCTCAGGATTGAGCTTTATGCGGAATCGTCGAAGGTTCGCAAAGGTCTCTTCCAGGTCGGGGACAAGGTCGTCGGCCTTCTTGGTTTTACGACAATATCGCCGACGTACACCTCAGCGTTCGGCCGATCCGGTTATTGAAGCACGTTTGCATACATCGCCGGTATGTAGCGCCGGCGTTCTTTAGGCCAAGCGGCATCGTAGCGTAGCGTAATGAGCCGAGCGGGGTGATGAAGGAAGTCGCGAGCTGGTCGGACTCCTTAAGCGCAATCGGTGGTAGCAGCGAGTAGGCATCCGAAAGAGAGGACTCGCACCTGCGGTGGAGTCGATGACTTGGTCGATCGCGGGCAAAGGCGGATCCTGGGACATGCTTTGTTGAGACTCGTATAGTCAACGATATCCTCCATTGCCCATTTTCTTTCTTACAAGTACGGGTTGGCTAGCCACTCGGGGTGGCGCACCTCTTTACGAACCTGCGGCCCGAAGTTTGGCGATCTCCTCCCCTATGATCCTGCGCTTCTCCTCGTCGAGCGGCGCGGCGTTAGGCGGCCGGCTTTGAGCCCGGTCGGATGCTCAAGAGTGCTCGGCGACTTCCCTTGGGATTCCGGCATGCCGGAGGACCTCCATGCGAAGGCGTCTTTGTTGGTGCGGAGAAGTCGACGGCGCTTTCCTATTTGGCGGGAGCGTGGCTCCGATCCGCCGCGGTCTTGGTCGGATCACGAGGATCGGCCGCGACCTCTTTCGTGTCCTCGGCGGACTTGAAGGATCCGCCCCGACTTGCTTTGGACTCGGGGCGGATTCGAGGCTTCCCTCTGAGGTTATCGAGCTCGGCAGACGCGATGATCGCCGAGGCAAGCTCACAACTTCTGCACATAGCTTGTAGGCAAGTCGAAAGACGATGCCACGGTGATGACTCCCCATGGCCTGGTATCTTGACTTGAGGTAGGCGTGGTAGGGACCGCCATGAACTTGGCGTAACATGGCCTTCCCAGATGGCATGGTAGGCAGGAAATCCACGACCTCAAAAGCGAGGGTTTCGGTGCGGAAGTTTCCGGTTCCCCAAAGGTAGCGGGCAGTCGATCTGCCCGAGTGGATGGGCTCACGGCGGGAATGACGCCATGGAAGGGCGCCTTCTTTGGTCGGAGGTTGGAGCGGGATCCCCATAGTGTCGGCGTCTCGACGTAGAGGATGTTGAGGCGGCGCCTCGTCCATAAGCACCTTTGAAAGGCGCTTCTTCCCCACGAGCGGGCCGACCACGGGGTATCTCCCGATCGTGGGCGTGGTCGGTGGTCGGTCCGATCAAAGGTGATCGAACTCCGACCACCGGAGGTATTGGGGCGCGATGGCGCGACGGTATGGACCTCGCGATAAGCGAGCTTGAGCTGCTCGGCATAGCAGGCGGTCCTCCAAAGATCATGAGGCGGCCGTCGGGTTGTGGAACTCGCCGTGCGCCTTTTTCTCTAACGCCAGCGGAGCCGCAGCAGCTTCTTCCCTTGCCCGCGCGCGCTGCGGGACGCCGAGAGGTAACGCGCCTCGCAGGACCTCGCGATCCGGTACTTGTACGGAGAACCCGTGGTTTGGGCGCGGGCGTCCATCAACTTCTCGAAGTGGTCGGGCGCGGCGGTCGGTCGACTTCGCCGCTGGCAGGCGGTCGGCGGTGGCGACCACTGGTCTCGCGGATCGCTTCCGTGCCGCTTAGTTTGTCGGAGCGGTCAAAGGGACCCGATCACGGGCCGGAGTTCGCCGGGCCTTTCCTCCTCGAAGATGGCCCCCATGCGCCTCCTCGCCGGGGCGTGGTTGGTGGCGATGTCGAGGAGCTCCTTGGTAGTTAGGGCTTGAGGCGGCCTAGTTTGTGTACCAAGGCCTTGCGGAGGTGCCGTAGATGAATGCTCCCACGACATCGGCGTCGGAGATGTCGGGAGCTCGTTGCTTGGCGGAAAACCGCCGGATGTAGTCGGAGGGTTTCCTGGCTGCTTGTTTGCGCCCCTTCAGTCGGTGAGTTTCGGGCGCTTGTAAGTGCCACGAAGGCCGACGAAGAGGGCCTTCAAGTCGGTCCAGTTCGATGGTTTTGGCGGCAAGTACTCGAGCGGGCTCGGGCCGAGTCTGCGAGGTAGATGGGAAGGTATTGGATGATGAAGAGGTCATCCGTTGCTCCTCCCGCCCGACATGCGAGCCGATAATCTTGAGCGGACACACTGGGTTTGTGGCCGGTGTATTTGGCAATGTTGGTAGGCGCCGGAATCGGGCGGTAGTCGCTGGCGGATCCTGGCGAAACGCCGCGTCCAGGGGCCGTCGGGGCTCGGGCTGCGGTGGTGGTGCCCGCCGCCCGCAACCCGTGAGTGGGCGGCCTCGACCGCCATCTTTCTTCGCGCCTCAAGGGTAGCGCGAATGTCGTAAACATCACCTAGGCGTTAGCGCCGGCGCGCGAGGCTGGTGTGGCTCATGATCTTGGCGGCGCTGTCAGGACCCAACCGGCCAGACGGCGGTGCGGGCGGGTGGCGAGGTGGCTCGGAGCGATAGGGCGGGCGTGCATGTCTTTGCGGCCGCGTGCTCTACCAGCCCGGAGGTTTTGGTAAGTGGCCTTGGCCTCCGGGTCGGTCGGCTCGGGAGGCCTCGAAGCGATTGCGCCACGGCCGCGTTTGGGCGGGCGTGGGGAAGAAGTGAGACCGTCGGACCCTTCCGCTCTTTGAGGTGTGCTCGACGCCAGCGTGCGTCGCTGCCGCCAGCACATGCGGGCCTCGAGCCCTCTTGCTCCAGTTGGCACGAGGCGGTCGAGCTTCGATTCTTCGTTCCTCCAACTCTTGCGCTTGTTGTTTGGAGCTCGGCGCTGGCCGGTCTGGCGCGTTCAAGATGCTCACACTGGTACTCCTCCTCCTGCGCTGAGTGCGCCGGACAGAGGCCCGCAGCCGCGAGGGCCACGGGCAACGACGGCGGTGCCCGCCATGTTGCACTCGCGAGTGTCGCTGCGGCGGGTACTCCGTGTCGGGCCGGAGTCATGGCGGAAGAGTCTTCCGGCCTTCGTGGATGGAGGTCGGCGGTAGCCGACCATCGCCACGATCGCGAGCCTACGAGGGTGACATGGTCACCGCCCGGGCCTACGGAGTTTTCGCCGACCGTGGCGGAGCACTCCTCGGGTTCCGGCCAGAGGACTGCGCAGGGCCCCAAACCGAGCTTAGCGAAGTCAGCTGGAGAGGGCGCCCAAGCTCTCGTGGCGCTGTCCTCCGGGCGGCGAGGCGGCGTGAGCCCTCCGTCGGAGTGACGCGAAGTCGAGGCGAGCGGCGATCCGGTTCCCAGTGCGATCATGCCGTCGCGATGGGTGGATGCCATCGGGAGATAAATGAATCCGGAGATGGTAGCGAAGACGCGAAGCCCCCTACAGGCGCCAAGCGCCGGCGTTTTGGCAAACAAAGTAAATTTGTAAGTCTAGAAATCGCGCGTTCCACTCCTCAATGGTTAGACTCGTGAGTCCAAGATGTATCTTGGTTGGTGAAAGTCCCTACTCGATTCGGATGATGATATTGTATTGCTTTTGCACCATGTTTTACAAACGAGGCTCCTAAATGACTTAGTCTCCTCGTGTTCTTATGTGTCCTCCCTTTGAATCGTTTAGTCCTGCCTCCTTTTACGGAAGGAAGGGCGGAGGTTACATCGAGTTGGGAGGAAGAGCGAGTGACCTATGCTAGGAGCTCAGGTCCTTCGTCTGTGGATTGGTCGCCACCGCCTTGCCCATCTTGGGTTGGTAGCCTTGGTGGTCAGGGAGGTTAGGTATTCCCGGAAATAGCGTACTTGCCCTCTGTGACCCTTGCGAATCTTGACGTTGCGGTGCGTGGCGTTGGTGCTTTGCCTCGGGAGGGCGTGCGTTAAATCTTGTGCGTGGCGGTTGATGAAATTTGGAAGCTTTGTCTTCTGCGATCACGGATCTTCTTGGGAAGGAGCCACCGCCTTGTATAGTCACTCGATTGACCTCATTCGGGGTGCGTGGTGGTAGGCGATGAGGACTGACCGCGCGGCCCTCGGCGTCCGTCACCCTGGTTCGGTCGGTCGGGGATCCCGCCCGCCAAGAGGGGTCGGGGCTGGCGTATGCAGTCGGTCGCTTCCCTGGCGGTCGGGAGCGGATGTCTTGTGCGGTCTCGCAGGCGATTCGGTCGGTGGTGGGCCGGGCGCGGCCTGTTGGGTTGGAGATATGCTTGAGGCCGCTGGCTCGTCGCTTCGGGCTGTTGGGGTACCCCTGTTATTAGTATTCGTCACCAAGTATATGAAGATTAAACTCAAGGCGAGAAGCATGTCATCCTTTGATGATTCAATCCATTTCTCGTATCCGTGATATATTAATAAGTTGTGATTGACTCTTCAATCACGGCATGGCCATGCACTTCCTTAATCATATCACACGAGTGGCCTTGTCATATATCTCTGTTTCATTGGAGTGGCAAATTCCATCTTGACTGCTCACTTCCCTCTGCATGTTTCATAGTAAACATGAAAGCTACCTTTATAACTATCCGGTTAGGAAGTAGTGTTTGATAGCCCCAAGGAAAACTATTACACATGTTGGGAATATGACAATTTCAGGTCTAAGGATCATACATCTACTATGTATGAAATACACTGATGACACATAAGAATGTAACATTCTCGCAGTGTCCTATGGTGGGTCTATCTAACTCATGTTCTTCAACATGCGTCTACAATGTATAGATGATATCTCCATATCCCATGATCTATGAAGCATGATCATCGATCACTACATGTGCTGATCTATTCATCGTTGTCCTATACGATGATATCCGATCAGAGATATTTATCGAATTATATCAATAAGTAAAGAGCTTCATAAGCAAGTCACATACTTGTTGATCAATACAATGATATACATTCATTGGACCAATAATCATATTATTATTCATAAACATAGTCATGTTAAAATCATCTAAATGATTGCCTCAAGGGCATAACACTAACAATAACTATGTCGCCAACGAACTTGCCAGGCTCGCTTCGTCCCGCTCGACCGCGCCCGTAGGAGTCTTTGTCGAGAAGCTCCTCAAGCCCTCCGTCTCTCCCGTGCAAGAAGCGGATGCTGCCCAACTTGATCAGCAGCCTGGTCGAGTAAGCAAGGCAGAACTAGCAAACGTGGAAGCTGCACTACTCAAACGCGAGCCGACTTGGATGACTCCATTCCAGGCATATCTCGAGGGTCGGGAGGTCCCTGACGATGATGCAACAGCCGAGAAAATTTCGCGTAAGTCCAAGCTATACGCCTTGGTAGACAGCAAGCTCTATCGGAAAGGGAGTAACGGAATCTTGATGAAGTGCGTCACTCAGGAAGAGGGCAATAAAATATTGCTCGATGTTCATGGAGGCTTCTGCGACAATCACGCGTCCTATCGCACGCTAGTCGGAAAGGTTTTTCGACAGGGGTTTTATTGGCCAATTGCCCTCCAGGACGCTTGCGAGCTGGTAAAAAAGTGCGAAAGCTGCCAGTTCTACGGCGAGCAAACCACCTGACAAGCCCAAGCACTGCAAACTATTCCTCTATCTTGGCCTTTCTCCGTCTGGGGTTTGGACATCTTGGGACCGTTCCCAAGAGCCCAAGGAGGTTAAAAGTTCTTGTTCGTGGCAATTGACACATTCACTAAGTGGATCGAAGTCGAATCAGTTAGGAGCATCACCTCAGAAGCGGCTAAGAAGTTCATGAGGAGCATCATTACTTGATTTGGTATCCCTAATCGGGTGATCACAGATAACGGTAGCCAGTTCAAGAGCAATGCTTTCACAGTTGTCTTTTGCGAAGAATTGGGTATCAAACTTTGTTTCGCCTCTGTAGCTCATCCTCAGAGCAACGGTTAGGTCGAACGTGCCAATGGTTTAATTCTGCAGGGGATCAAGACCCGCGTGTTCGATATGCTTAGGGTTTACTCAACCCGGTGGGTGAAGGAGCTCCCCTTGGTACTATGGGCTGTTCGAACATCGACCAGTCGAGCCATATGTGAAATGTTGTTTTTCTTAGTCTACGGAGCCGAAGCAGTGCTTTCGACTAAGTTAACATTCAGATCACCTCGTGTGGACAACTACTCGGAAAAGGAATAGGAGCAGATGCGAGCAGACGATGTAAACTTACTCGTAGAGTATCGGGATCGAGCATCCATTCGAGCGGCTAAGTATCAGCAAGCCCTAAGAAGATATCATAGCCAACGAGTCCAGGACAAAGTGCTCACCGTCGGAGACCTAGTACTACGAAAGGTGTAGAAGCAAGACAACCGTAAAAATCTCTCGCCCAAGTAGGAAGGTCCCTATGAAGTGGTCAAAGTAACTCGGTCGAGATCGGTGCGGCTATCAACATCAGAAGGCACGATACTCGACAATTCGTGGAACATCGATCAATTGCGAAAATATTACACGTAAAAAGAATTCGCATTGCAGCCGAAACTTAGGTAAGTATGATTCCATTAATATTCAACTAACAAAAACTATTATTTTGCATCTTAGGCAGATATCCCACTACTACTTGCCCTCGAAGGCGTCGCGCTACCTCCTTTGCTCACTCGGGGACTGGCAGCTGGTAGTCTTTGGGATAGGCCTGCATCCGCGGTACGGGCCGAACGAGACGGCGAAGGCACGGCCGCTTGTTGACGGATGTAAGGACCCGAATCCACTGATTCGAACCCACTGTGCTTACTGCACTATTCCCAGGATCAACGCTAGTGCACACAGCTTAACATTGGTACATATCACATCATACACAACGATAATAGAATAATAGTTCATTTATTGATATAACTAAATGTATGATCTTATGACCAACTTACATTATTAAGCCACGCAGGGCAAGACTGAAAATATAAACTAATAATTAAGCGGCGGAAAGTAGAAGCGTAGGTAGCTCATCACCACCACAGCAACCGACAAGGCTCGGACCCTAATGACTCGTGTCTTCTTGGACTTCATCTTCCAACACAGTGTAGATTCTTCAACTGTTGATTAATGTTGTTTGGCAAGGGTGAGTACTTAAAGCACTCAACAAGTTGTGCATGTAATGCAATTCCATGTATCTATATGCAAGGCTTATTCCAATGGATAGGCTATCATGGCTATTTTGCAATAAGCGACATTTATGAGCGAATACTGATATATAGATTGTAAAGGATGTAAAACAAATAACGATAATAAATAAATTCAGTATTTCTCAAGTAAACCAAGTTTCCAATCCTAAGTTAAATTCCATCTTCCACATGGCATTCCGCCATCCCAACCAAGTTGTCCAATTAATTAAGCTAACCCTTAATCAGTAATTCCGAGCATTGCTCAATACCATGAGCACGGCTATCCGAATAGTTTCACACTCTGCGGAGGTTATGCACTTTACCCACGTGATACAACCAAACACCACAAAGGCGAGAGATTATAACAAAGCCTTTACAATGCTCTATCTTAACCCGATACTACCCGCTAAGGTTTCAACATCATGGTCTCAGAAACTACATCCGGGCCCCCTCTTGCGCCATGTGAATTACACCTGACCCGGAACTCACACCGACCACGATAGTATCAAAATTAAGACTTTGCAAATTACTCATTAGGTCGGCCCATACGGACATGTGGTTGCATGATTGACTCAGTCAAAGGCTTGCAAGGTTAAGTCCTTAGTGTGATCAAGGCAAGACTTCCACATACCATCGCCCATCGGGCCCACCTTGGCCTCCTCGCCCCTTGCCACTTGCCCCAATCTAAGTTATCATCACCCGTTGATTACCAAGCACCACGTGCCATCAACAATTCAACATCGTTGCGTGACATGACTCGCCACAACAACTCAATCTCGTCGTGTGATCCCACATGACACACAAGTTCATAACATTGTTCCATATTCCGTTAATCAAGATTAATTAACAATGATTACGACACATGTGATGACGTGGCATGGCTAAGCAACTAATACGGTCTAACCTCCAATGTTGATCATAATTATTAATCAACTATATTAAACCAATCTAGGGTGACAATGGTTCATGGCATATAATGACAAGGTAGGGTATAGATCAATCTGGTATTTTAGCTAAACCCAATCTAATTTTGAAACAATTGTATATTTGAAATATATGCAATATTGTAAAACAAACATAGCAATTTTATAAACATGGGTTCAACATGATCAAAGCACAACTTGCCTTGGAATAGGTCCTGATCTTGATCTGAAGCTTGCTCTTGGGTTGCTTGATCTTCCTCGAAGCGTCGCACAATTCAACGTCTACGCGTACCGAAAGAGAAAAGCAAATAAATGCCAAAACAGAGAGCAATTGAACTCCAAAAATCAATTAAAATTCACCATTAAATAGATCTCAATTTTACAAATTTTTATAAACTGGAATCACTCAATTCCGAGTTACGATGCAAAAGATATAGCCTTTTGAAGTTTGAAATAAATACTGAAATCAGAAAATCAGAAAATACGAATTAACAGATTTATTTTTATACTGAAAAATCGATTTATGACGTCAGCGTGACCTCATGATGACGTCATCATCACGGAATTTCCAATCGAATATTTTCCAATTGAAAAATGTAATTATGACGCAAGCATGGCGTCAAGATCGGTCTCGGCCAATCCCACGCCGACCGTGTCCTCGGCGCATGGGTGAGTCTGAACTCGTCTTTGGCTTACGGTGAGACTTCGGCTCACGGCGCCTCGGCACCAGCGCCGACACGTGGCCGTCTGCGATTAGCTCAACCAGGTGTTCGATCCGATCCGACGAAACCGATCGGACGGTCATCAATCGCGAGCGGCGTGGCAACGCATCGCCCATCAATCTAGATCCGACGGCTTCCGAGCTCTGGTCCGATGGCGGCGCGACGGTGAGTCTTACCGGACTTGAAGACGAAGACCAAGGCGGCGTTTGGCGCGTCTCGGCGAGTGAGGTAGAGTAGTCGACGCGCGCGCCGGTGAGTCGGATCTCGAGTCCACACGACGAAAACCGACGAACCGGCGGCGTGCTTGAGCAAAAACTTCGGCGGCGCAGACTTCAACTCCGCGAGCTTGCGGCGGCGTTCTCTGGTTGCTCTCGCGAAACTTTCCACCCAAAAGATGCGGCGCGGCTTGCGAACCTCGGCGCTACCCTCCTTTTATAGCCTCGGCGTCCGCGCTCCACACGGCGAAAGAGTCCGTGCGCCACGGCGATGAACTCGAGTCGGATCGGAGACGACAAGCGGCGTTGCGGCGCGTGTCGGATCCGACGGCTAAAACAGCGCACACACACGCGCCCTCTGCGGACCATGGATCGCGATGAGCGATCGCCGATCTAGGGTTTCCTCGCGGCGGCCATGGTGGACCGGGCCGCACCGACGCTGGTTCTGAGCGCATGTGTTGGGCTCGGCCCAACAACTTCAAAAGATTTTTTAACAGTTTTCCAATTAAACTAATTCCAAAAATTCCTTTAATTTGTTTTAGGCAATAAAATAATCGGGAAAATTCAAGAAAAATCTCAAAATACTTTGAGACATTCGGACTTAAATAAAATATTTTTGACAAAACTTTATTTTGACTTTGCACAGATTTAAATACTTTTGAATAAAAAGCAATAAACCCAAAATAACATTTAATTCAAATAAATCGAAAAAAATCCAAATAAATTCGAGAAAATCACAAATGCACTTTTAAACAACAAAAACTTAATTAAGCCAAATTTTGGGATGTTACAAACCTCCCCCTTAAGAATCTCGGCAGAGATTGAGGCTAACTAGAGAATAGGTTCGAATTCGACTTCAATTCTTCTTCTCGCTCCCAAGTGGCTTCACTTTCGAATGATTGCTCCTTGAACTCTGCAAAGCGAATAGACTTGTTTACGGTCTTGCGCTCCACAACATCCAAAATTACATTGGTTGCTCTTTATAAGTCAAATCTTCTTGCGCTCTATTGCCTCCAACGGGCTTGCTCTGTTGGCACTCTGAGACACTTCTTAAGCTGCGATACATGGAATACATCATGCACTCCTGCCAATGGTGAGGCAACTCTAATCGATAAGCTACCTCTCCTCGACGGCTCGTAATCTTGAGCGGACCGACATATCTTGGTGCAAGCTTCCCTTTAACGTGAAATCTCTTAACGCCCTTAAGAGGGTAACCACGAGGTACACATGATCTTACGGTTCAAAACTCAAATCTCGACGACGATTATCGGCGTAGCTTTTCTGTCTTGATGTGCTATCTTTAATCTCTCTCGATCATTGCTACTTGACTTTACGCCTCTTGAGGATATCGGCCCAAACACCAAGCGTTCTCTGTCGTTCCAATTCAATGGAGTACGACAAGCACGTCCATACAATGCCTCGAGCGGTGACATTTGTAGGCTAGCTTGATAACTATTATTGTGGCGAACTCGCATATGGCAAACATTTATCCCATGTCGTAGCGTAAGCTAAGGCACAAGCTCTCAACATATCCTCTAAGATCGATTTACTCTTTCGGTCGACCATCATCTGCGGTGATATCTTTGATTGAAATTGAGACGGGTTCCCATTGCTTCATGCAACTTATTCCAAAACCTTGAGGTAAATTGGGTACCTCATGCGACACAATCTTCTTTGGCACTCCATGCAAACATACAATCCTCGACATGTACAGTTACGCCAAACGATCTCGGAGTAAGTGGTCTTTCTTGGGATGAAATGGCGACCTTGGTTAGACGATCCACGATAACCCAAATGGAATCGTAACCTTTACGAGTCTTAGGTAAACCGGTGATAAAATCCATCCCGATTTCCTCCCACTTCCATTCCGAATTTTCAGCGGTTGCAACAACCCAGTGGTCTTTGGTGCATAGCCTTTACTCTCGACACACGTCGCATAATGCAACATGCTCAGCCACTTCACGCTTCATTTTTGGCCACCAGAATCTCTCCTTCAAATCCTGGTACATTTTAGCACTTCCTGGATGAATTGAGTACTTTGAATCATGCGCTTCCTCAAGAATCAATTGTTTTAATTCCTTTTATCAAGCACACAAATTCGGCCTTTGAAGAACATAGTTCCTTGTTCGTCAGAGTGAAATCTATGGCTAGGCCTTCTTCCTTTTAGCCTTGATTTTTGAAATTTTATCGTCATCTTGTTGACCTTCTCTAATCTGATCCTCTAATGTTGGTTTTACTTCTAGCGCAGCTATCATTCCTTATTGAACGACCTCCAATCTTAACCTCTGAAATTCCTTGCATAATTCTGGTTGATCCTCCATTGACAATGCATTTGCGCTATGGCTTTTTCGACTCAGGGCATCTGCCACCACATTGGCTTTTCCAGGATGATAATGGATTCCCACATTATAATCCTTAATTAGCTCAAGCCATCTTCGCTGTCTCATATTCAGGTCAGATTGAGTGAATATGTATTTCAGACTCTTATGGTCCGTATATATCTCACATCTATTTCCTATGAGATAATGACGCCATATCTTTAAAGCATGCACTCTGACTAACTCCAAATCATGCGTTGGGTAATTCACTTCATGTGGTCTTAACTGTCTCGACGCATAAGCAACGACTTTGCCTTCTTGCATTAACACGCATCCCAAGCCCTGCTTCGAAGCATCGCAGTAAATGTCAAATCCATTCTGCACATCTGGCAACACTAATACGGGGTGTTAAACGCTTCTTTAATTCCATGAAACTTTTCTCGCACTCCGGCGTCCATGCAAACTTCTTCTCTTTCTTTAACAACTGCGTAAGGGGTTTAGCAATTGTCGAGAATCCTTCTATGAACCGACGGTAATATCCCGCCATTCCCAGAAAACTACGAATCGAGTAATGACTTGGTGGCTCCCAATGCAACACTGCGTCCACTTTCTTTGGGATCAATCTGCGACTCCTTTGGTAGTCATTACATGACCAGAAATTCAACTTTCTCCTTCCAAAATTCACACTTGCTAAACTTAGCATATAGTTGATGCTCTCACTGTCTAAAACCATTCTCGGATGTTACGCATGCTCTTCCTCTGTCTTGAGTAAACCAAGATATCGTCTATGAAGACTACAACAAACTTGTCCAAGTAATCCATGAAGACTTTATTCATCATGTTCATGAAATATCTTTGGGCATTAGTCAATCCGAATGACATGATCTGTGAACTCGTAATGTCCATATCGCGTAGAAAACGCAGCCTTAGGTACATCCTCCGCCGGATCTTCAATCGATGGTATCCTCGAGCGAAGATCTATCTTGGAAAAACTCCGGCTCCTCTTAATCGATCAAATAAGTCGTCGATCCCGGGCAATGGATACTTATTCTTGATCGTTACTTCATTAAGTGCACGGTAGTCGATGCACATTCTAAGACTTCCATCCTTCTTGCGAACAAACAAAACCGGGGCTCCCACGGCGATGAACTTGGTCTAATGAAACCTTTCTCTTGCGGTTCCTCAATCGCTTCTTCATTTCTATTAACTCGTCGGTAGGCATCCGATATGGTCTCTTTGATATCGGTCTTTGTACACGTGCTAACTCGATGACAAACTCGATATCACGATCTGGTGGCAATCCTGGCAAATCTTCTGGAAATACCTCCGGGTATTCTCTGGCTACTGGCACATCTTCCATGCTGATGGCTTTCACACTGTTGACCGTTAATCGCCGTCCCGAACTGCGGTCGCTTGAAACTCCACTTTCTTGCCACTAGGGCCTTCCAAGGTCACGATCCTTCGGCCACAATCTAAAACAGCCTTATGCTTGGACAGCCAATCCATTCCAAGGATGACGTCTAGGGATTGCGCATCTATCAAGATAAGATTCGCGAGAAATTCTATCCCATCCATAAACAACTTAGCTCCCAAACACCCAAGGCTAGATCTAAGCTCAGATCCTGGGGCTTGGACTAAGAGCACACACTTAAGATTCACCACTTTAAATCCATTCTTGGTTGCAAAACTTTGAGAAACAAGCGAATCGAAGCTCGAAATCAAACAAAGCAGAAAGGTCTTCGAGTTGACCAAGAACTTACCCAGTACGACGTCTGTAGCTTCCTGAGCTCCATCAGCGGTGATGTGGTTGATTCTTCCACGCACTGTTGACTGCGGCGTTGCTCCAGCTTGGCTTGGTGCACGATTTCCTCCTGATGTTGGTGCTTTAGCGGGTGTTGTTCCCAGGTTGAAACGAACTGGTGTGATGCCTCCCTTCTGTGGACACCTATTTGAAAAGTGCCCTGGCTCATTGCAAGTATAGCATCTCTTCACTGCAGATCGCGATTTCCTCTGGTGCATTGTTGCCTTCTGGGTCCGAAATTCGATTGGCAGGGCGAGGTGTAGGGGTTGATGTCTTGTTCCCAGCTGGTGGTTGAAATCTAGCAAATTGCTGGGGTGACATCCTCAAGCGTAGATGGTTTGGGCGTCCACCCTGATTGTTCATCAAGCGCTTACGGTTTTCACCTAGCTCTTTGCGCTTGTCCTCTAGGATTAAAGCCTTATTTACCGACTCTCAAAATCCGGAAAATTGTGGGTAATCAGTCCCACTGCGATCTGGAATTCACCCCTTCATGAAACGAGGCGCCTAGCTTTATCCGTCGCTACGTCCTCGGGGCATAACGAGCTAAGCGAGTGAATTTATTCGTATTCGCCACCGGTTGGCCTCCTTGCTTCAAAGCTCGAACTCCTCCTTCTTAAGATCCATCATTCCCTCAGGACATGATATCGCGAAAGCATTAGTGAACTCCTCCTGTGTTATCTCTTGCGGGGCTCCATGAGCGGCACGATAATTCTCCCACCATTCTGCGGTTCCTTCAAGTTGATGAGAGGCGTGAGCACCTTCTCATTGCCCTCACACTTGTGATGTGCGGCTTCTTCTCAATGGTCCTAAGCCAATCATCGGCTTCCAAAGGGTTCACGTTTCGAGAGAAAGTTGGTGGCCTAGTCCTCATAAAATCCGATAGCTTGGACATAGGTCGAGGTCCACCATGATTGTTCCGAGTTGCGGGATTGTTGTGGTTTCTTCTTGCATTGGTCATCTCGCATCTCGCCGCATCATTATCCGCATCGATTGAGTCTGCATCTTTGCAAGGAATGCTCCCGGTCTCGCATGTCCACCGGCGGTGGTTGAGGGCTGCCTCCATCATTGGGATTGTCATTCGACGCATCCACTTCTGAAGCACCGTTGTTTCCTCGAGTATTCACCATCGATGATTGCCTCTTAGGTTAGGAAAGGTAGATGTAGCATAGATGAGAAGTAAGAATTTCTAAAGCGGGAGATAGGTTATACCCAAACTGAACAATTCTTTATTTAACTTGGTATGGCTGCTTATTTAAGCCTACAAGCTCGCAACACATCTTGCACACTCAGCAATACAAAGAAGCAAACTAAACACGCAACCTTAACGTCCACTAGAAAGGTAAAGACTAACTTAAAGACGCGACTCACACTCGAGTCTCAACACAGCTCCAAGGCTGACACTCACTCATCCAGCCACCCTGGCTGAGACTGATCCGGCGCATACACCGGCGGGTGGGCTGGCATCGAGCAAACCTATCCCGATGACCTATTCGGGTCCTCTGCAACAACAGTCTGCACTCCCCTCTGGCTCCCACTCTCGCTCCTCTGGATCCTCCTCGGACTCCTCAGCTGGCTCCTGAACTCTCTGAGTCACGCGCTCCAGCTCGTCCTCAACTGCCTCCAGGGCCTCTCCCAGCTCAGTGATCATCCCGATGGCTGAAGCACGGGTCACCTCGAGCTCCTGCTCTGCTACTCTGAGTGCCTCGCATACGTCTCCGGCTCTGGGTAGTCTCTCTCATATGATCCTCCTGGGCAAGGGCGAACTCTGCAAGGTGCGTCGCTGTAGCACACTCGCTCCCCTCGATCCGTCGTCTTCGGCATGCTTGAACGTCTGGGTGAAGTCGGAACACTGAGTCGTGAAGCTCGTCAGCGTAGTCGCGGCAGACACGGCGAAGAGCAAGTCGAGCGACCTCCTGAATTGCAACCTCGTACGAGAATCTTCTGGCGGAGATGTTGATTGGCCTGCTAGCTTCCTCGTTCTCCCGAGCGTAGATGATCAACTTGCAAATAAATCCTCGGTGTACACCATTCACTGACCAGCTGCCTCCTCGGTAAAGTGGACGATAGAAACCTCCAAGCGTCTCAAGTACTCTCCACGGCTCCATGGCGTAGCCGCCACTCTCCTCAAAGGTCGAACGATCGGCATCCGCTCCACAAGAACTTTGGAATAAGTTCTCCACCAAACGCAAGTAAAGCGGTAAATTTAGCAAAGGCGAGAAGTAGAGAATGAGATGAGTCGAGAGGGTTTTATTAGTCAAGCTTAGATTTTCTTTTAGAAAATAATTTTGGACACACTCAAGACACCTCCAAACTATCTAGGCCAAGACCTACAATCGGTATGCTCGATACCACCTCAGAAGGACCCGAATCCATCGATTGAACCCACCGTGTTTATTGCACTATTCCGGTGATCAACGCTAGTGCACACAGACTTAACATTGGTACATATCACATCATACACAACGATAATAGAATAATAGTTCATTTATTGATATAACTAAATGTATGATCTTATGACCAACTTACATTATTAAACCACGCAGGCAAGACCAAAATATAAACTAATAATTAAGCGTGGAAAGTAGAAACGTAGGTAGCTCATCACCACCACAGCAACCGACAAGGCTCGGACCCTAATGACTCGTGTCTTCTTGGACTTCATCTTCCAACACAGTGTAGATTCTTCAACTGTTGATTAATGTTGTTTGGCAAGGGTGAGTACTTAAAGCACTCAACAAGTTGTGCATGAATGCAATTCCATGTATCTATATGCAAGGCTTATTCCAATGGATAGGCTATCATGGCTATTTTGCAATAAGCGGCATTTATGAACGAATCTGATATATAGATTGTAAAGGATGTAAAACAAATAACGATAATAAATAAATTCAGATTTCTCAAGTAAACCAAGTTTCCAATCCTAAGTTAAATTCCATCTTCCACATGGCATTCCGCCATCCCAACCAAGTTGTCCAATTAATTAAGCTAACCCTTAATCAGAATTCCGAGCATTGCTCAATACCATGAGCACGGCTATCCGAATAGTTTCACACTCTGCGGAGGTTATGCACTTTACCCACGTGATACAACCAAACACCACAAAGGCGAGAGATTATAACAAAGCCTTTACAATGCTCTATCTTAACCCGATACTACCCGCTAAGGTTTCAACATCAAGCGGTCAAACTCACATCCGGGGCCCCTCTTGCGCCATGTGAATTACACCGACAGGAACTCACACCGACCACGATAGTATCAAAATTAAGACTTTGCAAATTACTCACTAGGTGGCCCATACGGACATGTGGTTGCATGATTGACTCAGTCAAAGGCTTGCAAGGTTAAGTCCTTAGTGTGATCAAGGCAAGACTTCCACATACCATCGCCCATCGGGCCCACCTTGGCCTCCTCGCCCTTGCCACTTGCCCCAATCTAAGTTATCATCACCCGGTTGATTACCAAGCACCACGTGCCATCAACAATTCAACATCGTTGCGTGACATGACTCGCCACAACAACTCAATCTCGTCGTGTGATCCCACATGACACACAAGTTCATAACATTGTTCCATAT
This sequence comes from Otatea glauca, assembly GCA_036346275.1. Lineage (NCBI taxonomy): Eukaryota > Viridiplantae > Streptophyta > Magnoliopsida > Poales > Poaceae > Otatea > Otatea glauca. The sequence continues at coordinate 39,154,324 of CM070730.1, forward strand.
TCCGTTAATCAAGATTAATTAACAATGATTACGACACATGTGATGACGTGGCATGGCTAAGCAACTAATACGGTCTAACCTCCAATGTTGATCATAATTATTAATCAACTATATTAAACCAATCTAGGGTGACAATGGTTCATGGCATATAATGACAAGGTAGGGTATAGATCAATCTGTATTTTAGCTAAACCCAATCTAATTTTGAAACAATTGTATATTTGAAATATATGCAATATTGTAAAACAAACATAGCAATTTTATAAACATGGGTTCAACATGATCAAAGCACAACTTGCCTTGGAATAGGTCCTGATCTTGATCTGAAGCTTGCTCTTGGGTTGCTTGATCTTCCTCCGAAGCGTCGCACAATTCAACGTCTCACGCTGCATCAAAGAGAAAAGCAAATAAATGCCAAAACAGAGAGCAATTGAACTCCAAAAATCAATTAAAATTCACCATTAAATAGATCTCAATTTTACAAATTTTTATAAACTGGAATCACTCAATTCCGAGTTACGATGCAAAAGATATAGCCTTTTGAAGTTTGAAATAAATACTGAAATCAGAAAATCAGAAAATACGAATTAACAGATTTATTTTTATACTGAAAAATCGATTTATGACGTCAGCGTGACCTCATGATGACGTCATCATCACGGAATTTCCAATCGGAATATTTTTCCAATTGAAAAATGTAATTATGACGCAAGCATGACGTCAGCACTGGTCTCGGCCAATCCCACGCCGACACGTGTCCTCGGCGCATGGACTGAGTCTACGAACTCGTGCTGGCTTACGGTAGACTCGGCTCACGACGCCGGCACCAGCGCCGACACGCGGCCGTCTGCGATTGGCTCAACCAGCGGTTCGATCGATCCGACGAAACCCGACGGACGGTCATCAATCGCGAGCGACGTGGCAACGCATCGACCATCCAATCTAGATCCGACGGCTTCCGAGCTCCTGGTCCAGCGATGGCGGCGCGACGGTGAGGTCTTACCGGACTTGAAGACGAAGACCAAGGCGGCGGCGTTTGCTAGCGTCTCCGCGAGGTGAGTAGAGTAGTCGGCGCGCGCGCGGTGAGTCCAGATCTCGAGTCCACACGACGAAAACCGACGAACCGGCGACGTGCTTGAGCAAAAACTTCGGCGGCTGCAGACTTCAACTCCGGCGAGCTTGCGGCGACGTTCTACGGTTGCTCTCGCGGAAACTTTCCACCCAAAAGATGCGGCGCTGGCTTGCGAACCTCGGGGCGCTACCCCCTCCTTTTATAGCCTCGGCGTCCGCGCTCCACACGGCGAAAGAGTCCGGCGGCGTCACGGCGATGAACTCCGAGTCCAGATCGGAGACGACAAGCGACGCGTTGCGGCGCGTGTCGGATCCGACGGCTAAACGCGCGCACACACACGCCCTCTGCGACCGGCTGGATCGCGATGAACGATCGCCGATCTAGGGTTTCTCGCGACGGCCATGGGCCGACCGGGCCGCACCGACGCGGTTTCTGACGCCATGATGTTGGGCTCGCCCAACACTGCTCAAAAGATTTTTAACAGTTTTCCAATTAAACTAATTCCAAAATTCCTTTAATTTGTTTTAGGCAATAAAATAATCGGAAAATTCCAAGAAAAATCTCAAAAATACTTTGAGACATTCTGGACTTAAATAAAATATTTTTGACAAAACTTTATTTTGACTTTGCACAGATTTAAATACTTTTGAATAAAAAGCAATAAACCCAAAATAACATTTAATTCAAATAAATCCAGAAAAATCCAAATAAATTCCAGAAAATCACAAATGCACTTTTAAACAACAAAAACTTAATTAAGCCAAATTTTGGGATGTTACAACGGAGCAGGCGGCCTCTCCGTCATTAAAAGCCTCCTAGCACCAGAAGCACTTGGAGTACGAGCAAAGGCCGTGCTGATGAAGCTGTTTTGAGCTTCACCCCCAACGCTGGCAGCTTCACTTTCCTCCCCTCATGCTTCGGCGGCGGCATCTGCTCTCGCGAGGGAAGAAGAAGTGACTTCATCTTTCCCAACGATGACGCGTAGCCTACTGGTGACCTCTTCCTCCTCCTCCGGCCATACTTCCTCCTCGATAGCCTTCCAGTCGATCTCGTTCTCCTCATCGAAGGAAATGATGATCCTCCCCGGAGAAACTATCGCTAGCGGTGTCGGGGGAGATGACTCTCCGAGGATAATCACAGACAATGGAGATGGTGGAGGGGAGGCCATAAATGAGGCCAAAGGTCTAAAGTATTATGAGCAGAAGGCAAGAACGAAGTTAGTTTGTGACAAGAGATTGCGAGTCCCGTCTATGTATATAGCCCAGGGAGCAAATCGCATTGAAGTCGCAAATCCGCCAAGATCTACGTCATTTCCAATTCGCGAGGCACCTGTTGCGCTTTTCACGCAAGTGCAGAAACCGAGGAGACGCCGACTCCCGTCATTAACCAGATAATGCACTGCGTGGAAGCCGAACTAGCGCAAAGGTTGCAACGGTACACAACTGTTGAAATGGATGTCTTACTCTGACCATTCCAAGTGTACGGATGGAGGCCGATATGATCGATGCTCAGGTTCAACTCCTTACTCGATGACGTATCATCAACTAAGGAGTCGGGAGCTACATCGCGCATTTTCGACGCATGTACTCGACCCTTCGCTCAATGAATGCATCAGGGGAAGAGTCGGGGGCTACATTGTTCGATCTTTTTCTTTGCATGTCTCCACTCTCAGGTTGATACACTATTCGAATAAGAGGTTCGGAGAGTCAGCGGGTATCTGTGATGCTAATGACTCATTTATTTCGCTCGATCCCGTAATTAGGCAGAAAGTCGAAGGCTACATCGCGATGTTGTGCTTACATCATTCTACTCCCTATTCGATGACATCTCATCGAGTAAGGAGTCGGGGGCTACAGGTAACCCAGTACCTTGCTTTATTTTCTTGGTCGATACTGTTATCGAGTGGGGGTTGTAGGCATAATCTTTTTCTCTTCTTTTTTCCTTTTTACATGTGATTTTTTGCACGCATTTACTCGATCGCGTACTTCGAACGTTAGCGAATGAAAACCAAAAGATGGCCATGCCTGAATTCGACTTCGAGCAATTCTATCCTGCGCGCACCGGATCACCAGATTGTCAGACATCTAAAGCTCAGCGGATGGCGGGAGACAAAGCCTCTAGTCAATTCTACATGCATTACTCAGCAAGTTTATGTTCACTACAAGGTCTAAGCAGGAGGATTGATAAAGACATGCAAAAGCCGCATGGTTTTTTACTTGTATAGAGTTCATATTATATGCAACCTCTTTGAGCAACTGCTCGGGGTCTAAGATATCTAATGAGCATTTTTTCTAGTCTTGTATGCAGATACTATCGGGCACATGTTTCAGGCCTGACGATATTTATTAAGTGCTAAATTGGATTTGCACCTACTCGAGCTACTATGTTTCGTCGACAAAGAAATAGAAGGCAGAGCTCAATAGGCAGGCAAATTGATTAAGTGCTATTGATAAAATACCAGTCTGTACATTTGCACTTTCAAGCAGAAGGATCCCCGGGAGTGTCGTCCTCGTCAAGCGACAGTTCCAAGTCATCCATGAACCTTCTGGCAAGACCCTCAAAGGACGCGATGTAGTCGGCAGCCTTGCATACATCGCCCGCGAAGCCTTCATCAAGTCCTGAGAAGTCCAGATCCAGATGGTGGCTCCTCACTATGCTGAGCATATGAGAAGTCGCAAGGCAGGCCGGGGTATTCATATGTTCGAATTTTTTCGACCGCAGAGCAGCCAGTGTCGCATCTGTTGCAGTCTTTTCGACCTCAATTTTCTTTATGTTCGCCTCCGCCTTGTCTCGACCAGCTTCGGCCTCAGCCAGTGCATTTTCGGCAACAGCCTTCTCAACCTCCAGCTTCTCGACCTTAGCTTTGGAAACCTTCAACTTGTCCCTGAGCGCCTCCATCTTGGTATCCTTCATTTTGAGTATTTTATTTTGAGAAGCGGTGAGGCGCTCGACTCGTTGTTGGGTTTGTTCGCTGAAGGTTTGGGCCTCACGAAGGATGCCGGCTACACGCTGTGATTCGAAGCTGAGGAACGTCAAAAAACAGAGTAAGGAGAAGGCTGGAAGGCACTGCTAGGTGGTTTGTGTTTATATACCTGGAGCTGAAGTTTCAGTACGGACCAGTGCACCGGAGGTGCAGAAGAAGTTGGAGTATCGTGGACGGTCATTGTTGCGGGCTGGCTGGTATGTTCGGCAAGACCCTTCAAGCCAGGAGCAGCGGTCGTGTCGGCCATGCCGAGGGATGACGATGCTGCCACAGTCGCTGTATCAGCGGCACCACTGGGCGCACTCTTCCTGCAAAAAAAGGGCTTACTCCGCCCGATCGATTTTGACGAACAAAGAGAAAAGTTGGCAAGGAGAGAGTAAGACTCACCTCACCATGCGAAGTTTAACGCACACGTTTCCCGGCGGAGCTTGTTTAACTCCGACAGCTGTTTTCTCGAGCAAAATTGCCGGCGGGGAACAGGCACAACGGGACAGCAGCTGGTGAAGATTCCCTTTGAGGAGACGCTAGTGGAGGAGTCATCGCCCTTCGTGCCTCGACCCTCACGGCAACTCGTTGATCGTCCAACATATGTTGGATTATTACAGGAGAAATTTCATAACAACCAAGAGAGCGGTTGAAGGTCACCTAGTTGGGTGGCCCTGACGTTAGAGTCCGTGCCCGTTTGGCTGGTTGAAGAGGTATTGGAGACGCAGATCTCCTCTCAGAGGCCTCTTCATCCTCGCCTAGTGGACCAAGTCGAGGAGAGCCTGCTTCACTAATGGTAGCACCGGGCGCTGGATCGGCATCCCGAACCAGCTCCTCATCCTCCAAATCGATCGATCCCTCAACCGGTCCGACTTCACTCTCGAACTGGGCCTCCTGAAAAGTTGGTAACTTAGAAAGTGGACAGCAGATGCTCGAAGCAAAATATTGCAAGTTGAAGCAAAACCACTAACCTCCGGTCGTGGGTTATCGAGTGAGTACGCTTCAATACCGCACGGATTTGGTTCCGAGCCTTGGAAGATCCGGCTCAAGCGAGAGGAGATTTCTGCGTCTGGCAAATTTGGTACGTAAGCAAATTTATATATCATTCATCGAATAAAGAAAGAAGTGCAACAGGCGGTACAAATCCTTACCTCCAAGGTTGTCCCTTGTGGCATCATTGGCACCCAAGTAGTCCCATGCGAGATGATCTTTGCACTTCAAAGGACTCGATCGGCGTGTGATGAAGTCCTTGGTGATGTGCCACCCGGTCAGCCCAGCCTTCCTTAACTCCTCGATCTTTTGAGCGTAGTAGGCGGTTCGAGCGGTCGCAGGAGGAGACTTCGTTCAGAGGTCGATTAGAAAAAGGAAGAGCGGTCGATAACCAATGGGAAGGTTCACGGTGTCTGGAGAAGTAATATAAAACCATCTCTTCTTCCAGTCCGATTGCCAAGAGGAGGTAACGGGAACAGGAATGTATGAGCTGGACACGCCGCTACGGAGGTGGAACCCGGTGCCCCCAACAGTGTCATTTTTAACCGCTTGCTTCAGGCTATAGAAGTGGTGAAACAAATTGAGGCTAGGGCTAATCCCCAAATACGCCTCACAATGGTGAACGAACACACTGAACATCGTGATCTAGTTGGGGCTTAGGTGAGAAAGCTGAATCTGATAGGAGTCGAGGACTTGTCGAAGGAATTGAGAAGGGGGAAAGCTGAGCCCGTAGCGAAAAAAGGCCTCAAACACAACCGTCTCATCTTCATTTTCAAGAGTGGGGAACGGTTCACCTTGAGATTGCCTCCAATGGAAGAACTCTCGTGGAGGGACAAAGCCGTCTTTCTCCAGCTCTGTGAGATGTTTCTCCGTCATCATTGATTTCTGCCACACTCAGTTAAAGGCCCCGGCATCAATAGCTGCCTCGTCGCCACAAGCAGAGGTCGAAGTCACATTGGGCTTCCTTTCCAATGCAAGGTCTTTGCCACCAGATGAAGGTTTGGACGCCATTGCAGCAGGAGGAGAACTAGGTTTGTGCAAAGGTGGCAGTGCTAGGGCTCGAGAAAGGCTACGAAAGAACAGATGTAGCAAAAATATGATGGTAACTGTTCCAACCCTGGGAGATTTATACGCAAATACCTTCTTCTCGAAGCAATGGTTAATTCCCCTTGTCCCGGCGCCTCGAATGGCGAGAAAGGCGGGATGATGATACTGCATCCATCCTAACAACCGCAGACGGCGACAATAAATACTCCACTTCCCAACGTTTAGATTTTTTGAAACTGCTCAAACTCTGTTCAGAATCGAATCAATGAGTCGACGTCGAGTAACCATGGCTATCATAAGGTTTCGAGGTGGGATGATGGCCGGGCGCTCGACCCAGCGTGTCCCTACTCGATACTTAGTGATTCCCAACATACTCGACTTGTTCGACCGCAAGCCTGCGAAGCGTTATCCAACCAAGCCGGGGCTTGGTGGTAATCGTCCGACAGCTTGAACGGACTCTCTACTGAGCAGAGTTCGGGGGCTACTGTCGAATATCTAAATATGGGGAACGTGTGCATGCCCAGTTTACAAAGACCAAACCATATATGCTCGGGAAAGGATATAAGGACTCCGGATATCACGGGCCCAATATCGGTGGGATACGATATACATGGAGAAGATAGTATCACATTAGGAAGGACTTGATCGAGTTTCCTGTGATAAGGAAAACCAACTCGAGTACGCCTGATGTCTAAGGAAGTTTGGATACACCGTGAAGATCACGCATCGATGGAATCTCCATCAGTTACGATCTGGGACTCCAAGATGGTTACGACTCGGATAAAGGCAGGGCTACCTCCGCTATCAAAAGCCTGGGGGTAGGCGCCCTGAAGAGGAAGAAGATTTTCTTGGGAGCCAAGCATCTCATAGTCGCATATTCAAGCATCTGTTTTAGCCTAGGGTTCATATTCTTTGTACTTAGGCTTTAATATTTCGATCTGTACTTCATATTCAATATACAAGCATCCACCATATAGGAAGTAGGGTTTTACTCCCCCACGAGGTCCAAACCTATCTATATTGCGTGTCTTTGACCTTTAACTCTACTCCACGAAGGTACCCGAAACATTAAAGTTTATTGTCGGTTTCTGATCCTTTGACACTAAGAAACGGGGCCGAAACGTGGTTAGGAACCAAGCCAAGAACCGCGAGGTTTGCGCACGCTTGAAGAACCCACCAAAGAAGGGTCAAAAAGGAAAAACCAGAGGGAAAGGAGGGTTCATGGAGGCGGAGATGGGGTTTGGGGGCAAGAAGCCAAGGCAAGCGGGAGGGAAGGAGGAGGCCAGCATCTCCTTGAGGCAGGCGGCGTGAGAGGCTAGGAGATGCGGCCGAGCGAAGAGCGAAGCAGGCAGCGGGGCTAGCCATGGTGGTAGAAGGTAGGAGGAATCAAGAGTGAGCCAGGGAGGTGGCTAGCGGCTCCAGGGACCGCTAGACCGGACAGATCTAGGCGGCGAGGTGATCTAGAGCCACAGCCGACGGATCCAAGCAGCCACCATGGCGAAGGCAGCACGATATAGAGGCGGTGACGGCGCGATTGAATGACGAGCTACGCCACCGACGGATGGGATGTGAGGGGAGGAGGCGATGCAAAGAAGAAGCGAGGCATGGAGGAGGCAACAGTGGGCGGGCGGAGGGCGAGCAGAGGACGCGAGGAGACAGTCGAGGAACGCGGCGAGGTGGGGGCGCTCCTCGAGGGCTCCACGAGGCCCGATTCCACGGCCCTTTAAGCGTCATCGAAGGGGAGACGCAGACGGATGGATGGGCACCAGGCCGCGAATGGACGGCAACGAGGGAAGCAGCGCAGCGATTGGGCGCGAGCACAGGTGCACTGACGTTGCGTAGCCGAGAGGCCGGGGATTCTTTCCCCTATATATAAAGGTATACATTATACATGCACTATGGGCCTAATACCAAGCCAACCAATTGTGTGGGCTAAATTGCATGTCATGTATCAATTTTGTAACTAGCACGGACAAGCCAAGGAGGCGGTCGTGTGATTTGGATGACATGGAGATCAAGTTCTTGCTGATCTCTAACCTTTAAAGACCATATCTTTTGAACCAGATGTTGGATTTGCAATTCGTTTAAACTTCCGTGTCCCATACGACGAATCCAATCAAAACAGTCCAATATTGCATATATTAGACATTAAAAAATATTTACACACATGGGTCTTACTTTATGAAATTTTGTGCACCGCTGGCTACTCTTATATCATGTGTGCATGTATATGATTTGACTTATATGTGGGCCATAGTTTCTTTATTTTATTTATTTATTCTTTTTGTTTGATAAATTTTACGTATAAAAATGGGACTGTCTATGCATCATTCCACTGAAAGTATTTTGGTTTTCAGTCGAATCGTACGACATACGATCAAATTGGAGCACTACAGATTTGTGACACATCGCTAGCTATAATATGATGTGTGCTGCACCTTATCAGGCTCGTAGTGTCTTAATGGATCGGTGTTTTCAGCTTTTTTTTTATTGATTCCGATCTTATGGGCTTTGAGTGTTTGTATTATTTGATTCTGTATTGTTGTTTCCGGGCAAAGAAAAATGAAAAATAATTTTTTTAAACTAGACAAAGAAAAATAGGATTGATGAACCCCTAATAGAAAATAAATGAGAAAAGAAGAAAATACTTCAGCTCAATCATCTATCTAAATGCAATAATTTAAAGATACACAAATAATGGGATTTGTGAACCCACGTAGAGGAAAGTGAAAAATAATTTTTTTAAGCTAGACAAAGAAAAATAGCACTGGTGAACCCTAATAAAAAAGAAAAAAAAATACTCCAGCTCAATCACCTATCTAAATGCAGATCGGATGGATAGAATAGTGGCTGAAATCAAAGAAAAAAACAGACGGACAGATTTTTAGCAATTCTCTACAAAAATTCATGGAACAGAAGGCACTTAACCGTTTGCTTCCGACTAGAACAATCATCAAGTTATCTCATCTTAAACTCCTCACAAGCTTTCGGGACTACCAGTCCGCCAATACATGCTGATGGTGTTTAACAAAATTACAACGGTCCGTCAATACTCAATTACTCGACACGTCCATAAGATGTCAGCTGTGCGGCCTTGTGCCTGAAGAAACGACCTCAATCAAAAAATAAGCCAGACAAAAATGCAGTAGTTCTCATGTGTAACCACCCTCGACGGCTTAGCTCATCTGACGATTTACATGAGCTTCCCTAACAATGATATCCCGTCCGTGAAAATTCTGTTGCAAAAGCACACGTTGACATAAGACATGGAGTTTCTAAACACAGAAGCAATATCATTCAGTACGAGAAAGAATAGTATAGGAGTATGCAGATGATCACGGAGCTAAATATGAACTGGGGGTTGCATAATGCTTTGGTCTTAGGAAACTACTAGTAACCTTCTAGTTAAGCATGCATACTATCTAAGACAAAGTTGCCTCATATTCCTTATTTACGATTTTGATAGGATTAAGTTTTCAGAACCACAATTAACATTGCCTCAAAAAAGGAAAAGGAATTGCAGTTAACAGAACTAGGTAGCTAGAGTAAAATCAATCTCTGAAGCAACTGCTATTCAAATATCAAACAACTGGAACGACTCAAATCAGTAGAAAATGCAAAACTTGAAGCACTATACCGTATTGTCTAGCTGCAATGCAGCCTCAAGCTCTTCGGATGAATAAAACGAAAGGAAACCATAGACGCGGCTTCTCCCTCCTTTGCGATCAGTCAACAGCCTTGTACTAACAACAGTTCCGCACTGAGTAAAGTACTCTCTCAAGTCTTGCGGTTGAACAGACCATGCGATGTTGCCAACATATATCTTATATGGACTCTCAAAGATGTGGTCCTTCATGGGCGGTGTATGGGACAGACTGGGATTTCTCCTACTAGAAACTACGTCAGATGCTAGTTTTACAAACATTTCACGCCCATCCAGGTCCTACAAGAGATATACATGCCAGTAAAAGTTGGTGACTTGTAAATGGATTACCTCACAGCACGACAATTTCATTAATAAATAGTGTGGGAAGAAGAAACTGCAGAGCAAGTGAAGCTGTTGTGTGACTCACAAATCCATCCAAAGCATTGATGGCTGTTCTAGCTTCTGCGAGAGAACGCATTGTAACAAAACCACATCCTCGACTAATTCCAGTATCAGCATCGCGTGAAATCTGCAAGTTGTTAACAACTTCTGGTATCAACATCAAGATGAACCTCTAAAATCTTAATCCGAAGCAATAAAATACTGCCCCAAAGATTTAACATCATCATTTGTATACACACAAGAGATGAAATATAGTTTTCACTCAGAACAGACATAGGCCATCATCCAACAAATACTAGCCAAGTGGCATCAAGCTCATGTCACCAGGGTTCAAAAAATCGACGAAAATCGCTCGATTTTCGCGATTTTCGCCCGTATCGCCACGGCTCGGCTTCTAAAACCGCTCGATAAACCGGTCAATTCAGAAAAAAAAATTTAAAAATTCAAAAATTCGAAAAAATTTATGTGGTGGAAATCGGTCGAAAATCGGTGGAAATCGCTCGATTTTTGAAGAAAATCGACCACCAAATGAGTTCAACTAGTATGTCAATTTTCCAAGGAAATCGGGCGATTTTCCATGGAAACGAGCGATTTTTGAATTTTTTTTCAAAAAAATTGATTTTGAAACTCTACGATTTTTTACCGATTTTCGGCTCGATATTTCCGATTTTCGATTTTCGCTCGAATTTCGCCAAATCGAAATTGTTAACCCTGCATGTCACTCAGTCAGTCGAACAGTAGAATCTAACATGGTATTATCAGAAACATGAAAATGGCATGCTTTGAACCTAAATTCCGCGTGTTTGTTCATTTAATAATTCTTCACTAGAATCCCTTTGAAAAGCAAACGCAATAGCAAGCCACCGGTAGAGATTCAATATGTCAAACAAAACTCTGGAATTTGTAGCTACGCTCATGTAATTCAGAATTGTGTAATAGTTGGTTCAGATGATCCATTTCAGAATTGTCACGCTTGCTTATGTACTGTATTGGTGAGCCCCCAATTTTGTGGAGCCACGCGACTGCGTACAACGGCACAAGAGGGCGGCTGCAATGCAACGCCAGTGTGTAGTATACCTCGACGGAGAGGACGGTGCCGTAGGGACTGAAGAGCTCGAGCAGGTCGTCGACGCCGCACCGGCGTGGCAGGTTGCACACGAACAGCTCGCGCGGTCGCGGCAGCCTCTGCGTCCAGCCGCTAAAATCCTCGCCGGCATCCACATCACCCTCCTCGCTATCCTCCCCGCGCGCCGCGCCATTGTCGCCCGCCCACTCTTGCTCCTCCTCCTCCTCCTCCTCGTTGGACCACCGAGGCCTCTCCTCTTCCCCTCCTCCTCCTCCTCCTCCTCCTCCTCCTCCTCCTCCTCCTCCTCCTCCTCCGTTTCGAATACTAGCGGTCTCGCGCTGGCTCTCCTCTTTGGGCCGAAACGAGCGGGGGCGACGAGGGCGGCGGCTTTGGCAGAGGAAAGCGCGAGGTGGCCAGTGGGAGAAAAGGAGAGGTTGTGGGTGGGAGAAAAGGAGAGGTGGTGGGAATAGATCGGCTTGGGCAAATGGAGGAGGGTATAGTACAAGGCGGAGGCGGAGGCGGAGGCGGAGGCCATGGTGGATAGGGAGCAGTAAGAGATTGGGAGCGGGAGCAGGAGGAAGAAGTGGTCTGTAGTCACTGTCACTGGACTCCTCCGGACTCCCGGAGTCGTGAGGAGAGGAGCGGTCCGATGCTGAGCCACGTATTCAACTTGTCAAGAGGGCCAAACAGGCCGCTCGATACGGCACAGTCCGATTAAAAGTCGACACGGTTCATTTTGGCCTAGTTTGTAAACGGGTCGTGCCGTGCCGGCCCATGTGACGGGGTGGCGGCCCAGGCACGGTCCGTTGGCCTCTCGGGCAGTGTCATGCCGGTCCGGTCCTTCGCGGGTCAAACGGGCCGGGTCGGCCCGGTAGCCCGTTTGCGCCAAAACAATTTGAAAAAAATCAAAAAAAAATTGAAAAATAGAAAAAGTATGGCAAAAAATGCAAAAGAAATATGAAAAAATTCAGAAAAATGGGAGAAATTTAGAGTAATTAGGAAAACTCGAAGGATGTAGAAAAACATTATATATATATATATATATAAATTAAGAAAAAGCTAAAATATGAGATAAATTCTAAAATGAGAAATAATTTGAATTAAATAATGAGCTTTATTGATATTTGGCTGTCTCGTTAAAAACTTTGGCAAGTAAAAACTCAACACTAGAAAACCTTGGCAAAGAAAAAAGAGTACGGCCTATAGCTTAGTGATACAAGAAAAAAAGTGAGGATTACAATTATTCTTCCTCATTATCTAGATAAAGATTTTCGAACGTCTTCGCCAGCTCAGCATTTTCTGTAGTATGTTAAGCTCGTTGATCAGCTTGTTCCCAATCTTTCACAGTGAGAAGTATTTCCACCATCTCACTTGTCAGATTTGTTCTTCTCTCCTCGATTATTCTTCCGGATAGATCAAAGCGGACTCAAGAAACCGTGGAGATCGAATCTGATAACACATCCCGTGCTAATATAGAAAGCACCGGATATGTTATCTTGTGCTCGTGCCACCACTGCAAAATGTTGAAGTCCTCTTGCTGCTCTTAGTAGTTGACAGTGTCGCTGTTGAGATAGGCAACTAGCTCCCCACCACTTGATGTGTCCGCACTTGTCGCTGATGTAGTCGAACTCCTTGAGGAAGAGCCACCTGCACCCCATATCTTTCCCCACACGGTTTTCTGCTTACCTGTTGTGGATGCTGGTGGAGGTCGCTGCATACGAACTCTAGCAAACTTCCGATCGTACTTATCATAAACTTGAGATAAGTTAGCACGGACAGTTGAAAAATAATTAGAATAATCAGTACCTACCGCATCACTTAGAACTGAGAGAACATTAAAGAAACCCCGAATTTTAGCTCTAGGATCTAAAATAAATGCAAATGCATATAACATAGGAATTTCTTGCCAATATTTTAAAATTTTAGTTTTCATAGCATAAACAACTTCACGCAAGACATTATCATTTTCGTGGCTCTTTAAGTGGGTAGCAATTTCTAAAATATGATGCACAATTAAAGGAGAGGTTGCGTAATAAACTCTAAATAAAGCAACAGTAGATTCAAAAAAAAGTTCTAAAAATGACAGCAAGTATTTAGAATTATGCCAATGTTGCTCTGTGAGTAGCGGCTGACCATCCCATGTATGACAGTGCGTGTTAATAAAAATAGAAAATGTGCTCTCATATGGTACTTGATTCTTAAGCATCAAGTAAGTAGAGTTCCATCTAACAGGCATATCCAAACCAAACTTACGTGGACGCGCATTCATTGCAATACAGTAAGTCTTGAATGTTGCTACTCGTTGATTAGAATAATTTATGTAAGATATTGCAGTGCGAAAAGGTTCAAGATACTTATCTAACCTCTTAAAACCATATTTAACTATAAGATTAATAATATGGCAAGCACAACGCTGATGTAATAAGAAAGATTCAGCATAGGAATTAAAAAGCGAAGTAAGAATGTTCATGGCAGAAGCATTATCTAATGTTATTGCAAAACTCTTATCACTAAGACCAAAATCTTCCACAACTTTTACAATACAATTAGCAATATTTTCACCAGTTTGTGATACATCAATTAATTTGAATCCTATAATTCTCTTTTCTAGTTGCCAATCATCTTTTACATAATGAGCAACTACACTAAGGTAATCCTCTTTAGCTCTAGCACTCCATATATCAGATGTCAAAGACACAGAAAAAGTACAGGTACTAAATTTTTCTTTTTGGTTATTGCGACAATTATTATAATATTTAATCAAATCTCTAGTTGTTGTTTGTCTAGAAACTGCAAAAAACCTAGGATTATAAGCGGTCCTAATATAGCTTTCAAACGCAGCTGACTCACCAAAGTTTAAAGGAAGATCTTGAGAAGCGATTAAACGACAAAGAGATTCACGAAAACCTTAGGATTGTAGTCCCAGTTACCGTACCATCGGGGTTGTACTACAGTTGCGTCTGTTTCAAAACCAACCCCGCTTTTTTTCTACAGCTCTCAATATGCCTCTTCAAGTGCCCCGTTCCACCTGAAGATTTCGTAGTTAATTTATGCTTGCAATATTTACAAACAAAGATACACGATCCGGGCGCCGCTTGATGTCTCAAAAATCGGTCGAAATCTTCCTGCACTCGATGTATCTGCGTCTTGTTCTTTTCGCCCCAGTACTTGCCGACGCAGTAGCACTTGTAGAGCCTGAGGATGGCACAGCTCCTGCAGCTTCTTTGGCATATGATGCAAGAAGCTCCTCGGGTGAAATACCGAACTCAGAAGCTGGGAACGACGAAAAATCCACGGGCTCCATAAAGCAAACTACAAGAAATAATGACGCTATTAATACTAAAATATGATTTAAAATACTAAAAAAATAAAAAAATAAATCACAATTATCACCTTGATTTCTTCACAGAAGCCGAACGCCGAATTTCGGATTTTTTTATTTTTGACAAAACTATTTTGAATTTTGCCAAATTACCACTAAGAGCAAAAGAATTTCCACAAGAGAATGAGTAGAAGAGAATGCAAGATTACTGTTGTGAAAATGGGGGGCAGCCACCTATTTATAGGAAACAATTCGGGATTTTTTTGAATATTTTTGGATTTTTTTGAATTTTTTAAAACTCCAACGGCTATAAAACGACTATTTTTTTAAACGGGCTAAACGGGCCGTGCCCATGCTGTGCCGGCCCACCGTACCGCACCGTGTCGGGACACGAATATGCAAATCCGGACCCTCTGTGTATTCAGCACTAGTCCAGGATCACGCTAGTGCACACAGTCTCAACATAGATGAAATATCACAATCATACACAACGGAATAATAAATAAAGACTTCATCTATTAATATAGAACTATTGAACGACCTTAAGGTCAAACATACACTTGTGAGGCCTTGGTGGCTTCAACTCAAAATAAATAAACAACAGCGGAATGAAGAACGTCGACGAATCCCATCAATATACCACAGGCAACTGACAAGGTTCAACTCCTAGATATTCGCCTCCTCGTGGAACTTCTCCTCCTTCAAGTTGTAGTCTTCTCCTCAACGATGATTTTGTGTTGCAAGGGTGAGTACATAAAGCACTCAACAAGTTGTGCATGTAATGCAATTCTATGTAACTATATGTAGGGCTTATTCCAAAGGAAAAGGCTATTATGGCTATTTTGCAATAAGCGAAGATTTATGAACAAATACAATAAATAGATTGTAAAGATCAAAACAAATAACGACAATAGATAGATTCAAAGATTTCAAGTAAAACAAGTTTCCAATCCTAAGTCAAGTTCCAACCTTTCATGGCAATCCCGCCATCCCATTCCAAGTTTTCATTTCAAAAGTCTAACCCTTAATCAGTAATTCCCGAGCTTTGCTCAATACCGTGAGCACGGCTATTCGAATAGGTTTACTCTGCGCAGAGGTTATGCACTTTACCCACACAACGTGATATTCTCTTTGTGCTCGCCATTAGCACACTTCCTTTGGTGTGCCGCAGAGAATTCACAACAAAGCCTTCAGAACCTCTACCTTAACCAAAGAACCTCTCGGTGTTGCCTTCGCTATCACTCCTCTCACGCAGGCCACCAAGTATAGGACGTGCCAACACCGTTGGATGGGTACCAAGCCGCAAAGACAGTGCGCTCCCGCACGATACACTTCCGTGTACCGTCCGCCCGAGGTATCGGAGGAAAGATATCGTAACCCTAATCAACTAGGTCTCATCCCATATCGGACATGTGGTCGTATGATTGACTCAGTCAAAGGCTTGCAAGGTTAAGTCCTTAAGATGATCGAGGCAAGACTTCCACATACCCCGCCCATCGGGCCTACCTTGGCATTCTCGCCTTGCCACTTGCCCCAATCTAAATCATAACCACCCTGGTTGATTACCAAGCACCACGTGCCATCGACAATTTAACCTCGCTATGTGACATCCTCTCGCCACCGCAACTCAATCTCATCGTGTGACCACACATGACACACAAGTTCATAACATCGCTCCATATTCCATTAGTCAAGATTATTTATCAAAGACTAAAGTACATGTGATGGGGTGGCATGACTAAGCAACTAATACGGTCTAACCATCCCATGTTGATTATTATTACTAACCAACTATAATGAACCAATCTAGGGTGACAATATATCATGGTATACAAATGGCAAGGTAGGGTATAGAGCAATTGGGTATAATAGCTAAGTCCCAAATTTAATTGAAGACATTTGTACATGTCAAATAATATGCAATAAAGTAAAACAATATAGCAGTTTTTGTAATCGTAGGTTCAACATGATCAAAGCACAACTTGCCTGGCACTTGCTATAAACTGCTCTTTACTCTTTTTAATTGATCTTCGGCTTTCTCAACCTTTAGCTCTTCAATCGAATGCTTCGACTTCCTCGTCCTTCAGCTACTTCGGGTAACTTCTGAACGACATGTCTAACGACAAAGAAGCACAAATACAACAAAACTCAAAAGCAATTCAAATAAACTCCAATTTAATATTAGATTGGTACTGAACGGAAGGGATTGAATTTAGGAACTTAGATTTGATCGAAGATCGGATGAAAGAGAACAGGCTTTCAGAAGATTTATCGAGAAGGTTACGACTGATAATTAGGGAAAACGGAGTATATTCCAGGGGATATCCTTCGAGATTAATTAACTCGATTGGACAAATATTGACATATGGGCTCTTGATCTATAGATCGGGTCCATAAAGATATGTTAGTTCATGATGAACTAAACTGATGCTCAATGTTGACTTTTGTTGACTAAACAAATACACAATCAAACAAAAGAAAGATAGACTAATAGAATAGATATGGCACCAGGATATGACATATGGCCAATGGTCTATCGACCAAGTCCACGAATGAATTCTGGGTTAATGGCAGATTAGATTTTCAGGATAAGACAAGGACGGATGAAATCGACATTCAGTGCGATCCGATCTGGGGTTCAGTCATACATCAAAGAAGAGACTTGACGATAACAAGACGATGACGATATGTAGTAAGACAGTACAAATATCTTACTACGGTGGACACAACGTGGAAAACCGCAATACCGGCAGCGCGGCTCACGATGAACTCAGTCCATCGAACCGGTCTTAAGTTAGGTTTTGGTCTGACTTTGCAGATGATAGAAAGATAAAGCCAGACTCACAAGAAATGGGGTTAGATCACGATAGGACGATAGAAAGGATAATGACATCGCGCTACGCTCTTGCTGGAATGCGCATATGCGATGATAGCGAAGCGAGAGCAAAGCGTTAACGGCGGAACGTTAACGAAGAAACGTTAGCAGCGGAACATTAACGATGGAACGTTAACGGCGGGAGGTTAACGACGGAACGTTGACGACGGAACGTTAACAACGAATTGGACCAAGGGTTAAGTCCGGGTTTGAGCGAAACGATTCAAGGATGAATACACTTGGCATAGGGTAGGATGGTAGGGTTGGCTCTGCGATTAAAGATTTCCAAAGATGGCGAACCGAAATGCGCACCGACACGAAGGACTAGGCCAAAAGATGTCGGGTAGATTCTAGAACATGGCTTTGACGGCAACCGGGGATCAATGAACTTCAACGGTGGGCAAAACAGGGGATAATGATTTTCTGGACACAATGACATGGCTACGACAAACCAAAATGGTTGGCGGCACAAGACGACGCGCGGCGGTGGCAAAAAGGCGACGGTAACGAATATTAAAATTTTCGGTGGATGGAAAAGCAGAGGGGAAGTGAGCACCACGTAGAACGCGGCGACACGAACTCAACGGTATATCCGGATTTGGAAGCAACCCAACGGACAGATCACAAACTGCTGATGAACAGCTGCTAAAGCTAATAGATCAAACGGTCATAACTATTAAAATAATGGATGAAACCTAACCAAATTTTACAGACAGCTATCTGGGACCATTTGGCACGATATGACGTGAACGGATCTGAGTTTTACCTTCTGGATCAACGGGGAACGCGCGACGAAGTTTTCTGCCGTACGTACGAAGTCTGATCGGGGAAGATTGAATTTTCTGCAGCAATACCTTGGACAAAACCTTGAGTTAGGGTGAGCACCGTGTAGATTACATCAAGAGGAGTCTACAAAAAAAATTGCACGGTCAAACTCGCAAAAACGAAGGAGAACGGGCAGCAGCAAGATTTGAGATTAGAACTGCCGTAACTTTTGATTCCGCGGATGGAACTGTACCAAATTTGGTGGAGAGATAGATCTGACCATATAGCACGAGATGACGCGAGAGGATTTCATAAAAACTCACCGGTATGACAGGGAACACGATGCCAAGATCGGCCGGCGATGGCGGCGCACCGGAAGAGCTCGTCGACGTTGTAGGAGAAAAAGGGTCGCCAGTAGAGCTATGTTTGGAATTTTTTAAAACTGTTTCACAGGGGTGTTGCAACCTTCATGGGGGTGCTCCACAAAAAATTTGAGGATGAACGGAGTTCGGGAGCGCCCTGTAGAGCTCGCCGAAGTTCTTACCGGAGTTAGGGAAAAAGGCTTGCCGAAGGAGCTCCGTTGCGATTCTGATGCTGATATTTTATTACGATGTGGGAAATGAGGAGAGGCGTCTAGGGTTCAATTTTCAGCTACAAAGGAGCAATGGATCAACGGGAAAAGCTCGCCGGAGTTGGGGAAAGAATCGGTTGCCGAAGGTGCTCCGATAGGTATTTTGAAAATCTGATTTTACTGGATGTAGAGGACAGCAAGAGGAAGCTCTGGTGAAAATTTTAGATCAAAATAAGATCGGGAGTGACCAGGAGAGCTCGCCGAAGTTATGCCTGAAATTCTGCCGGAATTACTGTAGCAGTTTTCTGATTATTTAATCCGAAATATTAAATATCACCCATAAAATCGAAATAAATATCAATCAACCGTTTAAAAATCATAGAAAAATCTGGAACGTGACCCACAGCCTTAGTAACACAAATAAAATATTATTACATAAAATAATAATTTTATTCGTGTACAGTAAATACTTTTATATTATTTTTAATACCTTCTTAATTTGGAAAATACTAAAACAACCCCAAAAATTCTAAGAAAATTCAGGGAGTTTAATTAGGACATTTTGAGATCAAATAAAATATTTTGGTACCACCAAATATTTTATTTTTATATCCACATATATTTTTATTTTGTTAAAGCTTTCGGAAAGGCTTTAGAAAATATATAATTTGACAAATATAGAAAATTTCACAGAAATTCCCTTAGGTTTATTTATATTAAATAAGATAGTTTTAGCAAAACCAAATCTTTTATTTTGTCTCCAAACTATATTTTAATTGATGAGACTTTTGGAAAGATTTTGAAATCAGGATTTTAACAAATAATGGGAAAATTCATCGAAGTTCCTTGTGATATATTTTTTTAAAACAATTAATTCCAACTTAAATAGGTTTTTTTTTAGGAAATAGTTTTAAGTTTTTCTAAAAATAGGCAAAAGTCTTTTTCTTTTGAACTCTAGAGAAATCCAGAAAATAAAGAGGAGACAAATAAACATGAGCAACCGATAAAAATAATAATTTAATTTTTTTATCCTATTTTTGAAATGAAAATTTGGGATGTTACACACCGCCAGCCCAAGCACAGCACGGGCTGGTGGGCCGTGCCGTGCTTGGGTCGGGCGCACAGTGCCGTGCCATGTGCCGATCCGTTTGGCCATCACTAGTCAAGTATACCAAACAACACTTTATCATCGTTTTTTAAGACATTCATCAGATCATCGTTTTTTTAGACATTCATCAGATCATCATCATTTTTTTTCATTTCGGGACATCCATCACATCATCTTGAACACCAGGGAGCAAGGTTTGCATTACTAAACCGACGTCAGAAATCGCCCCCGCAGCATATCAATTTTCGTCGAAAATCGGTAGAAACCGAACGAAATACAAAGTCAAACTTTTTGAACTCGGTGGTCAAACAATGGCAAAGTAAATCAAAAACCAACCAGATTTTACCGATTTTCAACCGGTTTACATTGAAAATCGGCACACTCAACGGATTTGAAAAAAATTCAAGGAAAATTGGAAAAATTGCAGAAAATACTGGAAAATTTGTAAAAATCTGGTAAAGGCCCAAAAAATTAGGAAAATGTTATAAATGTATAAAAATTGTGAAAAATACGAAAAAAAATTGCATGATCTTTTCTACATTTTAAGACAATGTCAAATTGTAAAGTAGGCATTTAAAAATAATATCTCAACAAATAACCTTTCATTTCAATACCATTCACAAATCAATTCAAAAAGTCCACAACTCAATGTCCATGGCATATAACATTTGAAATCAACATTTCTCACCAAAAATGGATGTTCGCACTTCGCATAGTTTCTTCATCCTTCCATTGTCACACATATGCTATGTCGGACCTATATGCATGAACGCTATGTTAATAAAAAAATCAAGTTGCAATGAAATGAAACATACAAATGAACATTATTTTTGGGGCTATGGGTAATATTGTTGAGTGTACACTTGGTTGGTCATGTTGTACTCCTCGATGAACATCATCACCAATCCTTGCGTAGCTAGCAACTCCGTCTTGTATTCATGCCAGCTTTGCCCCATCTATGGGCCAGTCGTTTGCCATTATTGGTACAAAATGGCATAAAAGTCAAGGTCTTGCCACTCATACAGCTATTGGGTGGGAGGTTACGCATGAGCATCCGAGATGGCATAGTCGTAGTTGCCATATGAGCCATAACTCCCTTGCGTCTCGGCGACGTTGTATGAGCTAGAGCTATCCTGCGGTGCGTCATGGCTATGTCGATGGTCCCTTCCGTGTAGTGGTCCTCCTTTGTGATTATGGAGTACTATGGTCTTCGTCCTGTGTGGCATGAGTGTACTACAGCTCCCCTGTAAATTATATGGGATGTTGTACTTCTGAGCGGGAAGTGAGAGGGATCGAGACACCATCACCAGACTCAACGTCATCGCTGTCTGATTTGGAGCTACTAGCATTGGACTCTTGGTACGGTAGGCTCCGACGATCCCCGAAAATGCTATCAGTCGAGTCATCACTCTGTACATAATGTTCCTCATCTGTGGGACACTTCCCCTTTCCTTTCGAGGGAACTCTCCTTTTGCGGTATCCCTTGTCACCACTACTTGGTGCTTTCTCTTCCTCGTGTGACTGTCACCTACTATCTTGTCTGCCCATTCGGGAATGTTTGCAACCCCAGTATTCTTTCGCAATGCAGCAGGGGCAATTGGGTCTATCACAAGGTGTGATGGGAGGGGGGTCACTCTCTGTATCCTCCTCGTCAAGTAAGGGGTCAATATTGGACCTCCCTTTGTCCATCCACAGTCGGATTGGATTTTCAGTGTCGCACAGTGTAAGCTACATAAGACACTGGAATGGATCATCTTCAGCTATGCACCTTTGATTTTCTTCAGCTTGAATTCGAAGCCGCAGATTGTAGTTAACATACAACAACTTATGGTGCTTCTTGTACGACAGACGGTTGTGAACTTTCGTGTAGATGAACACGAACATACTTCAATTGTGCTCGTATGCGCTAAAAGAAGCGCAATGCAAAACAATCTGCATGGCAAATTGCTGGAGCATGGGTGTGTTCGAATCGAACACACCCCACCAATGTGCTGCAAGTTGACGAAGAGTACAGTAAGTACAGACGAGAGTGGCATTACATTTAAGACAATATAAGGAAAATACCAGGGGAAGTTTTGGTATCATGTGCCATCTTCTCAGCTAGAGCACTCGTGAACATTCCAACATTCCTTCTGAAAAGATCGACCTTATGAAGAGCTTGAGCGGCACTATCAGTATCATCAGCCAGTGCTTCAAATGCATCCCAAAGATCTGGCAAAAAGGTGTTGGTCGTACTGTACTCATAGTGCATCCGGGGGTTCAAGGCAGTAGCTGCATGAAGTTCAACGAAATATGTCAGTCCAAGTATGTAACGTATGTACAACTATAAGATATTTTGTTCTAGAGAGGAATGTATTACTGGTTTTCATATAAGTATCTCGTGTTAGATCGGCTATTCTTAGGTCCACAATGTCCATGTACTTCTTGAATGTAGCTGGAGCGTCATAGAACAAGCTACCGTATTCCTGTCGCATGATATTGTATCGTAGTAGCACCTCGCTCAACGTAGGCACCCTGTCTTGATCGGTGAAGCGCAGGAAGATATACAATGATTCCACAGAGCTAATTAATCGAAGGTTGTCCCTCCAGTCCAAGCTCAAGAGATAGGAGTGCACGGACCTCCCCTCCATGGTATCAACAAAGCGAGATGATAGAAATTCTTTCGAAGCCATCCATTGCAAGAACTTGTCCATGCAATGAAGGAAACTCACCAAAAACATGCAATTCATTCCGAACCGAGTAGCAATCCACTTGACCAACTCGCCCTCAATATGTTTCTTCATCATAGCGTGAAGCTTCGAATGGTTGTAAAGCCATCGAGAGATTCTCTTTGCGCTCTCAATCAAATAGGCATGGTCAGGGAACTCTCCAACCTGCTTGAACATCAAATTAATCATGAGGGCCACACAAGGCTGCCACACAATGCTAGGGTGTTTTCGTGTGATGAGCATGCATGCCTTCTTGTAGTTGGCACTGTTGTCCATGACAATCTGCAGAACATTCCTTAGACCCACCTCATCGATCACTGAGGCAATTTTCTGCATCAACAAACAAAATGAAAACCTTCACTACATGATGTGTACATCAAATAGATTTCAGAAGAGGAGTAATGAAAGCAAGTACCTTGTGCAATTACGAGCTATCCTAATTAGGCCCATCGCATCAACGGACTTGTGGAAAAACATAGTGCGATTGCAGTATATCATAAAGTTAATGAAGCTCATGCATGTCGATCTAACCCAAGAATCGCACATGATTGTTACGCCATATGTAGGGCAATCCTGCTTGAACTTCGCCATCTTCCACTACTATAACATCCCAAAAATTACCATAAATATTATTTTATTACTATTTATGCATTTTATGTTTTTTTTTAATTTACTAGATTTTTTTGGATTTTATTTGAATTTATTTCAAATTATGTATATTGACTTTTTGAGAAAACTAATTAATTATAAATAAAATTTATATAAAGTTTGGCTAAAAATATTTTATTTAAGTTTAAAATGTCTCAAAGTATTTTTGAGATTTTTCTTGGATTTTTCCTAGTAATTTCAAAGCCTTAAATTAATTAGTTTAATTACTAGAATTATTTTAATTGAGAAAAATCTGAGAACATTTAAACAGTGGGGCCGCAGTCCTTTGCTGTGTGCGTAGGGTATAGATCAAGTTGAACCCATATTTACAAAATCGCAATATTGTTTTACCCTATTGCAAATTATTTCAAGTATACAATTGTTTCAATTTAAATTGGGACTTAGCTATTATACCAATTTGATCTATATCCTACCTTGTTATTTGTTTGCCATGATCTATTGTCACCCTAGATTGGTTCACTATAGTTGGTTGGTATCAAAATCAACAAGGGTTGGTTAGACCGTGTTTAGCTTGCTTAGCCATGCCACGTATAACACATGTCTTTTGCAATATCAAAAGTGAATCTTGATTAATGAAATATGGAACATGTTTATGAAAGGTGTGTCGGGTGCTGTCACACAATGATGTTGAGTTGTAGTGACGTATGTCACGAAACGATGTTGACTTGTTGATGGCACGTGGTGCATGGTAATCAACTGCGGTGGTAAATAATTTGGATTGGGGCAAGTGGCAAGGGCAGTGTGCCAAGGTGGGCCAGGAATGGCAGAGGGTTTGTGAAAGTCTTGCCCTAGTCAATTAAGGACTTAACCTTGCGAGCCTTTGAAATGAGTCAATCATGCAACCACATGATCTGGAATGGGACAGACCTAACTACGTAGGATTACCTATACCTTGATATATAATTCCTCAGGTGGATAATCACACAGAAGCGTGCATACATGGAAGTGTGGCTATAACGGAGGATGTGGCGTTACACATCAATCTAACGATTTGTCGGTCCTATCCTTCTCCGTTGAGGGAAGGTGTAGTGTATGCCTTACCAGGAGGGTCAATGTTAGGATAAAGGTTTTTGTCATGATCACTCACCTTTGTGATGTATGGTTATGTCGTGTGGGTAAAGTGCATAAACTCTGCAGAGTGTAAATCTATTCGGATAGTCGTGCTCGCGGTATTGAGCAATGCTCGGAAATTATAGTCAAGGGTTAGATTTTATTAAATGAAAACCTGGTTGGGAATGCTGGATGTTATTGAAAGTTGGAACATGACTTAGATTGGATAACTTGGTTTACCTCAAATCTTGAAATTACTATTACTGGTATTTGTTTTTTACTGTCTTTACAATCTATTTGTTGTACTTGTTCATAAATACTGCTTTACTGCAAAATAGTCATGTTAGCCTTTTCTTTGGAATAAGCCTTGCATATAGTTATGTTAGAAATGCATTCTGTGCACAACTTGTTGAGTGCTTTAAGTACTCACCCTTGCCAACAACATCACCAGTGAGGAGTCTACACTAGCTTTGGAGGAGGTGTTTCAGGAGGAGACAAATATTTAGGGCCAAGCCTTGTTAGTTGCCTGTGTTATACTGAGGGGTTTATCTACATTTTCGTTCCGCTGCAGTTTAATTTGTTATTCAGCCTTGCGAGGCATAGTCATGTAAGTTGACCATAAGGTCATTCAACTAGTATTATT
Source organism: Otatea glauca (assembly GCA_036346275.1). NCBI lineage: Eukaryota > Viridiplantae > Streptophyta > Magnoliopsida > Poales > Poaceae > Otatea > Otatea glauca. The sequence continues at coordinate 39,179,226 of CM070730.1, forward strand.
TAATATATGATGTCTTTCATAATGTTTTCGCTGTGTATGATTGTGATATTTACCGATGTTGAGCCTGTGTGCTCTAGCGTGATCCTAGACTAGTGCAGTATACACAGAGGGTCCAGATTTGCATATTCGAGTCCCGACAGAAGTGATATCAGAGCCATACTGACTGTAGGTCTCAGCCTTAGATAGTCTGGTCGTCTTTATAGGACCTTCAAAATTACTTTCTAAAGGAAATATTTAACTCGAAAGAATAATATGTTCTTGACTTATCTCATTCTTCTAATCCTTTCCCTTGGTGAAATTTCTTTCTTATCCCCTGCTGGAAAGGTTAAAAAAAATCTTACCTCAGTTATCTTTAGTAGATGACGAAGTTCCACACTTTAGGAGAAAGCAATGGGTTGTTGCCGTTAACCCTGAGGATCACAAAGAAAGGAATCGTCAAGCTCAAGGGGGAGTAGATCAATGAAGTCTTCTCGAAGCTAGAAGAGCCAGTTTTTGGAGTAGCCAGTTGAGACTCATGTGTGGGAGTCGTGTCTGCTTAAGATAGGAGTGTTGCCCTTGTAGGTGGTAGTTTTGTGTGTTTAGGTTGAATTGGTTCTTTCTTGATTGTTGAGTGTGCAGTATGTGTTGCAGAGCTTTTAGGCTTATATAAGCAACCATACTAAGTTATTAATATTGATTGCTTAAGTTATTGGGTTAAACCTATCTCCCATGTATTAGGATTCTTCCTTCTTATCTATGCTATTTCCCTCTTCCCTAACCTATGAAGCAATCAAGCAGATGGTGCAAACTCGTGGAAACAACAGAGCCAACAGAAGTGGAAACCGATCCAATGACACTCCCAATGATGAAGCTATTCCTCAACAGTCGTCGTCAGTGGATATACAGAATGTGGGAGTTTTTCTCGTAGCTCAGACTCAGCTGATGCAGACCACGATGCAGCAGGTGCAGAATGTGATAACTCAAGCTGCTGTCAACAATGCAACTCAAGCCAACAATGAATCTTGTTCTATTTCTAAGCTGTCAGATTTTATGAGGATACGTCCGCCAACATTCTCTGGAAATGTCAGCCCTATAGAAGTAGATGATTGGCGCAGAACCATAGAGAGGAAGTTGCAAATAACTCAATGTGAAGGAAGTGAGAAGGTGTTGTATGCTTCACACCAGTTAGAAGGAAATGCTGCTGATTGGTGGGAGAACTATTGTGCAGCCCATGAAGCCCCACGAGAGATTACATAGGAGGAGTTTACTGCTGCATTTCGTCGTTATCACGTTCCTGAAGGAATGATGGAGTTGAAGAAAGAGGAATTCAGATCACTTAAGCAAGGAAGTTAATCAACAAGACCATAATTCTGGAACACAAGCTTAAGGAATTCAGTGAGGAATGCAAGCGCAAGATGATTCAACAAGGAGGATGTCCAAACCAGATAAGGTTGAGACTGACCTCTCGACAGTTTGAAACGTTTCAATCACAGGATGCAACCATGCCATCATCCCCTAGACTGTGTTCATCTAATCATAATTTTGAGACACCTGCTCAAGTAATCAATGTGCTAGGAAGAAATCAACAGACTTCCATTAAGCGTTGTTACCGTTGTCAGAAGCCGGGATACTTTGCCAATAACTCTCCCAAGAAAGGAGGTATTACAACTGTTAGTTCTTGTCCTGCCAAGACACCTTTACCCGGAGTGAATTGTGGATCAAGTCGAGCTGGAGCTACACCTCGAGCAACAATGTCAGGACCCGGATTTGCAAATTCGAAACCCTCTGTGTATACTGCACTAGTCCAGGATCACGCTAGTGCACACAGTGGAAACATAGATGAAATACCATTCCATACAACGAATTAACTAAGAAGAAGCAATTTATTATTGAATAAAGCAAACGACCTTATGGTCAATGTTTACACCATTATGCCTTAAGGCTTAAGAAACAAATACTATTGCAGCGAAAAAGATAACTTGAACCATTCGACATGCCACAGGCAATCGTCTGGGGAATGCCTTCCTAATCCACGTAGTCTTCATAGAATTCCTCCTCATGAGATTCATTATCTCCTTCAGCAACTGATCAACAAGGGCATAAAGCCGTGAGTACAAAGGTACTCAGCAAGCCGTAGGGAATTGATGCAATATACTCATGCACGGCTTGACAAGGATGGCTATATAGTTCAATTGCAGAAAGCAATACTTGATTTGAAATACAATAAATAGATTGAAAGCATATTTATGAAAACATAAATAAATAACTGGTAGATCAAAGATAGATAACAAAACAATAGTGAACTCCCCGTTCACATCCCAACAATTCCACATTCCACATTTTATGAAACACTCTATACCCCGTGTGAAATTCCCGGGCTTTGTCCATGACCATGACGCGCTATTCAATAGTTTTACACTCTGCAGAGGTTGTACAACTTTACCCACAAGACATGAACATCTCTTTGTGCAATCGATCTTAACACACTTCCTTTGGTGTGTCGCAGAGATATCATGACAAAGCCTTTACAATGCACTGTCTAAACTCAGTACTGCCCGCTAAGGTTTCGCCCTTTAGGGCCCCCTCTTGCGCCTTGCGAATCTACCTGTCCATCCCGGAACCCACACCACCAACTGGAAGCACTCAAGACTAGACATGGCAAATTAATCAGCTAGGTCTGTCCCATTTCAGACATGTGGTAGTACGGTTAGGCCCAGTTCAATGGCGCACAAGATTAAGTCCTTAAGTTGTCTCAGGCAAGACATCCACATCCCAATGTGCTAGAAAGCACCCTCTTTACTTCACGATCACTTGCCCGAGGGAAAACAATTCGTTCAACCAAGACCAATGGTAAACCCCGCCATGGTACAACAAATTTTACAACAGTGGCTAACGGCCACGATTCAATATCTCATTACGTCAATATTAACATTATTCACATGTGACATGAATCCCAACGTTTATGTAAGCATGTCTAAGCATAGCTACGATAACCCAATGTTGGTATAATGATTATGTCCAACTAGTAATGTCCCAACCTAGGTTTAACAATGGATACATGGCATACAACCAATCAAGGTGGCATAATGTCAACTAGGTATACATCTACTCCCATTAAATAAACATTGATACGTAAATAGCATGCAAGTGTATAAAATAAATTACTTTGCAAACATAGGATCAATATGATCAAAGGTTTACGACTTGCCTTGCTGATCTAGTGCTGAATCTTGGTCTTCGAAGTCTTCGTTCGCTCATTCGGAATTAGCGTCTACCGAAAAAGAAATAACGAAACCAAATAAATACAAAACAGAGACTCAAACCAGCTCAAAACTGAAAATAAATGGCTCTGGAAGATAGATCTTGATTTTAGAAAAATTTAGAAACTTGAATCGCCTCAATCGGAGTTCGTATGAGGGAGAACGAGCTCGGAAAATTAAATTCAGAGAAAATACAGAAAATCGGAAAAATCAGAATTTCAAATTATTTTGTATCTTGGAAGCGATTTATTGCGCAACGCCGACGTCACCGGCTCTCGTGGACTCGGTCCACTGCGCTGCTCGGTTCACCGTGCACCCGGCGACGGTCGACGCCGCTACGACGCGCTTTAGGGCCGACGTGGCGGCGAGGTGGCGCTGACGCTGGCGCACACGCGGCAAAGCGCCACGCGTCGAGCATCCGATCGGCGCGAGATTGATGGCGAAGACGAGGGCGCGGCAGAGGTGACGCGCGATCTGGGATGATGGAGCGGATCCGACGGCCAAGGAGCGGGTCAGCGCGAGGCGACGCGGCGCATGTCTGGAGCGCAACACCATCCATCGGACGGCTGAGGTTCGCGGCGAGAAACAACGGCGAGGCGGCGGCGCGGGGCTTACCGGAGGCGAGGAAGAAGACGAGGCCAACGGCGAAGACGCGGCGGATCAGACCCGGGACAAGGCGAACTGGGGAGAGGGCGATGCAACGAACTCGGGGAGACCAACGGCGACGGCGGAGAGGCACCGGCTGCGAAGAAAAAGGCGGCGGAAGGCGTCGGCAATGGCGGCAGACTCCGGCGAGGGTGCACGCGCCAACGGTGGCTGCTCGGACGACGGGCGAAGGGGCAAACGCAGCGGCGCGGAGAGGCGATCCTCGGGAGGGGTGCGACGCTTTAAATAGGGGTCTCGAGGCCGTGTCCGACCGGACTCAAGAACGGCGCGCTAGGGTTCGGTGGCGGCGGCGCAAACGCGGCGATGCGGAGCGATCCGGACCGACGCTGGCGCCAGATCGGACGGCCGACGCGCATTGGTGGGCGAGGCAGCCGAGCGGCGACGGGGCGGACGCCGCGAGGAGAGGCGGTCGAGCAAGCTGAGCGGCCAAGGAGCGGAATGGGCCGAGGCAAGGCGGGCCGGAGAAACGGGCCGGCGAAGATTCGGCCCGAGAGGCTTTTTGAAATTAAAAACATTTTCCGATTTAAGAAAACTCCAAAAATTCGAATAAATGCAAATAAATTCAAATAAATATCAAATAAATTCAGAAAAATCCCCAAAAATACAGAAAAAATCCTTGGAGCACAATGAACCCAACTAAAACTGAAAATATTTAGTTTGATGAATAGTTTAGTCAAATTAAATCCTTTCATTAATAGAAAAATCAAATTAAGGTTGGCTTAATTCAAGAAAAATGCAAATGGTTTATTTTTGAATTCAAACATTCCAAAACTCAAATTTTGGGATGTTACAAACAATAAGAGGTCATGTCAACCACGTTACAGCTAATGGAGCTCAGAAAGCATCGGATGTTGTACTGGGAAAGTTCCTAGTTAACTCAGTACCTGCAATGGTTCTATTTGATTCTGGAGCCTCGCATTCCTTTGTTTCCCGAATTTTTGCTGAAGAAAATGGGTTAGATGTTATGCATCTTAAGTATATGTTATTAGTGCAATCCCCTGGATCGGAACTCAAGTCTAATCTAGGATGCTCTGGAGTTAAGTTGCTTATTGATGGAATAGAGTTCCAAGCGGACCTTGTTATGTTGGGTACACAGACCCTAGATGTTATTCTTGGAATGGATTGGTTATCAAAGAACAAGGCTATTTTGGATTGTGGACGAAGAGTTGTGTCAGTTGAAAGCCCTAAGGGAGAAAAGGTGGAGTTTCAAGCGACTACAGTTTGTGATGGTCAACTGATGATTAACAGTGTTAAAGCTATTAGCTTGGAGGAAGTGCCAGTTGTCAGAGAATTTCTAGATGTTTTTCCTGAGGATTTGCTGGGTATGCCGCTAAATCGAGATATTGAGTTTGTCATCGAGTTAATGCCTGGTATAGCACCTATAGCAAAGAGATCGTATCGAATGCCAACATATGAGTTAGTTGAGATAAAGAAACAGATCGAGAAGTTGCTCGAAAAAGGTTTTATTCGACCTAGTTCTTCGCCATGGGGAGCGCCGCTTTTGTTCGTCAAGAAGAAGGACGGAAGTCTGAGGATGTGTATTGATTATCGTGCACTTAATGAAGTAATGATCAAGAATAAGTATCTGTTACCCAGGATCGATGATTTGTTTGATAAGTTAAGAGGAGCTGGAGTTTTCTCCAAGATAGATCATCGATCTGGATATCACTAATTGAAGATTCGTGCTGAGGATGTTCCTAAGACTATATTTTCCACACGATATGGACATTATGAATTCACTGTTATGTCTTTTGGATTGACCAATGCTCCCGCATATTTTATGAATATGATGAATAAAGTTTTCATGGAATATTTGGACAAGTTTGTCGTGGTGTTCATTGATGACATTTTAGTATACTCCAAGTCTAAAGAAGAGCATGCGGGACATTTGAGATTAATCCTTGAAAAGCTACGAGAACAACAGCTATATGCTAAGTTTAGTAAGTGTGATTTTTGGAAGGATAAAGTTGAATTTCTTGGTCATGTAATGACTGCCAAAGGAGTTGCTGTTGACCCAAGCAAAGTGGAAGCAGTGTTACATTGGGAGCAACCGAAGTCTGTTACTCAGATTCTTAGTTTTCTGATAATGGCGGTATATTACCGTCGGTTTATGGAAGGATTCTCGACGATTGCTAGACCCCTTACACAGTTGTTGAAGAAAAAGAAAGTTCGCATGGACGCCAGAGTGCGAAAAGAATTTTCAGGAGTTGAAGAAGCATTTGACGATAGCACCAATGTTAGTGTTGCCAGATGTGCAGAGCAACTTTGATATATATTGTGATGCTTCAAGGCAAGGTCTTGGTTGTGTGTTAATGCAGAATGGCAAGGTTGTTGCCTATGCGTCGAGGCAGTTGAGGCCGCATGAAGAGAATTATCCGATGCATGATTTGGAATTAGCTGTCGTAGTACATGCTTTGAAGTTGTGGCATCATTATCTCATGGGAAATAGATGTGAGATATATACGGACCACAAGAGTTTAAAATATATCTTTACTCAGTCAGACCTTAATATGAGGCAAAGGAGATGGTTGGAATTGATTAAAGACTATAATGTTGGAATCCATTATCATCCGGGTAAGGCTAATTTGGTAGCCGATGCTTTGAGTCGCAAAAACCACAGTGCAAATATGCTGATATAAGTGAACATCCGGAATTGTGCAGTGAGTTTCGAAAGCTGAAATTAGAAGTTGTTCCACAAGGTTTTGTAGCTGCGTTGGAAGTAAAGCCGACACTTGAAGATTAGATTAGAGAAGGTCATAAGGATGACGAGAAAATCAGAAAAATCAAGTCCAAGAAAGATGAAGGTTTAGCAGAGGATTTTGTCATTGACGAGAAAGGTACCATGTGGTTTTAAGGAAGGATTTGTGTACCGAATAAGAAGGAGCTTAAGCAGTTAATTTTGGAAGAAGCTCATGACTTCAAGTATTCAATTCATCCAGGAAGTGCTAAGATGTATCAAGATCTTAAGGAAAGGTTTTGGTAGCCTAACATGAAGCGTGAAGTAGCTGAGCACGTTGCTCTATGTGATGTATGTCAGAGAGTAAAGGCAATGCATCAGAGACCTGCTGGTTTGTTACAGTCGTTGAAGGTTCCAGAATGGAAGTGGGAGGAAATTGGAATGGATTTCATTACTGGTTTGCCTCGCTCACTTCATTCCAGTGAAGACGACTTATTCAGGAGACTGTTTGGCAGAATTGTATATGTCAAGGATTGTGTGTTTGCATGGACTGCCCAAGAAGATTGTGTCAGATAGAGGTACCCAATTTACCTCGAGATTTTAGAATAAGTTGCATGAAGCGATGGGAACTCGTTTGAATTTCAGTACAGCGTATCATCCGTAGACAAATGGTCAAACTGAAAGGGTTAATCAGATTTTGGAGGATATGTTGAGAGCTTGCGCATTAGCTTACGCTACGTCATGGGACAAATGTTTGCCATATGCAAAATTCAGCTATAATAATAATTATCAGGCTAGTTTGCAAATATCACCATTTGAGGCTTTGTATGGTCGTGCATGTTGTACCCCGTTGAATTGGAATGAGACAGGGGAGCGTTTGGTATTTGGGCCTGAGATTCTCAAAGAAGTTGAAGAGCAAGTTACAATGATCAGGGAGAGGTTAAAAGTAGCACAATCCGGGCAGAAGAGCTACGCTGATAATCGTCATCGTGATTTGAGTTTTGAGCCAAATGATTATGTGTATCTCAGAGTTACCCCTCTTAAAGGTGTAAAAAGGTTCCACGCTAAAGGAAAGCTTGCACCAAGATATGTGGGTCCGTTCAAGATTTTGAGTCGTCGAGGAGAGGTTGCTTATCAGTTGGAATTGCCGCAGTCATTGGTAGGAATGCATGACGTGTTTCACGTGTCCCAGCTTAAGAAATGTCTCAGAATGCCAATGGAACAGACACCATTAGAAGCAATTGAACTGCAGGAAGATTTGATCTATAAGGAGTGACCGATCAAAATTTTGGATGTGATGGTGCGTAAGACCAGAAACAAGTCTACCCGCTTTTGCAGAGTTCAATTGAGCAATCATTCAGAGAATGAAGCAACTTGGGAGCATGAAGAGGATCTGAAGTCAAAATTTCTAAACCTATTCCTTAGTTAGCCCTGAATCTCGAGGTCGAGATTCTGTTAAGGGGGGTTTGTAACATCCCAAAAATTTCCATAAATATTATTTTATTACTATTTGTGCATTTTATGGTTTTTCTGAATTTATTGGATTTTTTTGGATTTTATTTGAATTTATTTAAATTATTTATATTGACTTTTTGAGAAAACTAATTATCTATAAATAAAATTTATATAAAGGTTGGCTAAAAATATTTTATTTAAGTTTAAAATGTCTCAAAGTATTTTTGAGATTTTGCTTGGATTTTTCCTAGTATTTTCAAAGCCTTAAATTAATTAGTTTAATTACTACAATTATTTTAATTGAGAAAAATCTGAGAACATTTAAACAGTGGGGCCGCAGCCCTTTGCTGTGTGCATTGGGCTGTTCTATTGCATCGGCCCAATTGGCCCATTTTCAAGAAGCTTTGATGAAGGCCGTCGGATCATATCTCAAGGGAGGATGTGCATTCTAGAACCTTAATGAGTTGTGGCCGTTGGATTGAATTAGGCAGACAATCGAGATTGTGCCACATTTTTCAAGTTGATGGTCGGCTTGGATTGTCGCTCAAGCTTTGCATCGCACCGTCGGATTGCCGACATGTAGCTGTCGTTGTTCTCCATCTCTAGGAAGGACACAGCATGGCTGCCGTGGTCGCCATGGACTCTCTCCTCCTCCTGTGCGCGTTTAGGACTCTTGCTGCAATTTAAGGGATGTGTCGGCTGCGCAAGATCGTAAGCAAGCAAAGCCCTAAGACCTTTTGCTAGAAGCCATCGTCGTTTGACCGAGATTGAAGCTCTTCGCCGATCACCGCCGCAACAAGGAAACAGCCGATTCGTCGCGAAGAAGAGCTAATCCGAGACATCAAGTACACCGTAAGGATCACCGTCGCAAGGCACAGGACGTGCGCACGTCAGCCCCGTCAGAATCTTGCCAGAGCGCCATCGCCGCGGAGGACCGAGCTGTCGCACCGTCCAAAGGGCCGCCGCCGTTGTTCTAGAACACCAAAACAAAAACCGACGGCATCATCAGATTCGTCTCGCCAAGATCTTTCCGAAGATGTCTATTCCAGTCGCCGATGACGACCTTAGAACCTCCTGCCGCGGTGATCCGACGTGGCTATAGCCCGGTTGTGACGCGGGTCCTAATGACGTAAGCTTGACGCATGGGTGATGTCAGCGAAGGCTGTGTGATGGCACTATTCCATGAACCAAGTTCATGGTGGACTGGACTCGACCATGAACCAAGTTCACGGAACAGTAGTGGCACGTGTCGGCTCCTGAATAGTCGGGGCAGGGCTGATGTCATGAATTGCGCAATAATTATTATTTTTCAGTATAAACATAATTTGATTGATTCGGTATTTTTCTAATTTTCAGGTTTTTATGATTTTTGAATCTTCCAAGAGCCCGTTCTCCCTCATACAAGCTCCGATTGAGGTGATTCAAGTTTCTAAAAAATTGTAAAATTAATATCTATTTAATGGTGAATTTTATTTGATTGTTAGAGATTGTTTTCTCTGTTTTGATGTTTATTTGGTATTCTCTCTCGTTTCGCGTAGACGTCGAATTGTGCGAAGCGTCCGAAGTGGAATCGTTGACCCAAGATCAATTTCCAGATCAAGACCAGAACCTATTCCAAGGAAAGTTATGCTTTGATCATGTTGAACCCATATTTACAAAATCGCAATATTGCTTTACCCTATTGCATATTATTTCAAGTATACAATTGTTTCAATTTAAATTGGGACTTAGCTATTATACCAATTTGATCTATACCCTACCTTGTCATTTGTATGCCATGATCTATTGTCACCCTAGATTGGTTCACTATAGTTGGTTGGTATCAAAATCAACAAGGGTTGGTTAGACCGTGTTTAGCTTGCTTAGCCATGCCACGTATAACACATGTCTTTTGCAATATCAAAAGTGAATCTTGATTAATGAAATATGGAACATGTTTATGAAAGGTGTGTCGGGTGCTGTCACACAATGATGTTGAGTTGTAGTGACGTATGTCACGAAACGATGTTGACTTGTTGATGGCACGTGGTGCATGGTAATCAACTGGTGTGGTAAATAATTTGGATTGGGGCAAGTGGCAAGGGCAGTGTGCCAAGGTGGGCCAGGAATGGCAGAGGGTTTGTGAAAGTCTTGCCCTAGTCAATTAAGGACTTAACCTTGCGAGCCTTTGAACTGAGTCAATCATGCAACCACATGATCTGGAATGGGACAGACTTAACTACGTAGGATTACCTATATCTTGATATAGGATTCCTCAGGTGGATAATCACACAGAAGCGTGCATATATGGAAGTGTGGTTATAGCGGAGGATGTGGCGTTACGCATCAATCTAACGGTTTGTCGGTCCTATCCTTCTCCGATGAGGAAGGTGTAGTTTATGGCTTACCGGGAGGGTCAATGTTAGGATAAAGGTTTTCGAAAGGTTTTTGTCATGATCACTCGCCTTTGTGGTGTATAGTTATGTCGTGTGGGTAGAGTGCATAACCTCTGCAGAGTGTAAATCTATTCGGATTAAAAACATTTTTGAATTAACAATTTATTTAGATTAAAAGCTGTGAAACTGTTAATAATAGTACTAAGTTATTTAAACAGTTTTCTCCGTAAACTTGGCACACAGCCTTAATAATTCATTTTCACACTGGCACACTGGCACCCATCCCATATTTTATTTTTGAAGATCTAACCCTTGACTGTAATCCCCGAGCAATGTCCAATACCGCGGACACGGCTATTCGAATAGATTTGACACTCTGCAGAGGTTGTACACTTTACCCACAAGATTCAGCCGCTCACCACACAGGTGATTGTCCGCAACAAAGCCTTTCAGGAACCTCCACCTTAACCAATGAACCTCTCCGGTATTGCCTTCACTATCACTCCCCTCACACAGAGCCGAAGTTTAGGACAGGCCAACACCGTTGGATGGGCACCAAGCCGTAGCATAAGTACGCTCCCCCCACACAGATACACCCTCGTGTACTGTCACCCCGAGGTTTTAGAGGAAAGATATCAGAACCTTAATCAACTAGGTCTGTCCCATACCAGACAAGTGGTTGTACGGGTGACTCAGTTCAAAGACTTGCAAGGTGAAGTCCTTAGCTGACCAAGGCAAGACTTCCTTCTCTCAACAGTGGCACACAGCCCCATGTGGCACACAGACTCACATCACTCATTAGCCCATTGCCACACAGGCCCACCTGGGACAAAGCCTCTTGCCACTTTCCCCAGTATAAATCATTTCCCACCCGGTTGATTATTGTGCAACACATGCCAGCAATAACTCAACATCGGTACGGAACCACACAGGTCTCCGTACCTCAATTTCATCACGTGGCATCACCACACCATTTTCAAATACATTCCATATGTCATTAATCAGCATTGTTGCATTTTTCAGAAAATCTTCGATGACTCGTTGCAAGGCTAAGCATCTATTCACGGTCTAGCCTCCCGTGTTGGCATCATATTAACATCCAACGAGTACAAGCAAACCTAGGGTGACAATGATTTCAGGGCGTACAAATAATAATTTCAAGGTGGTAATAACAATATGGGTTGATTAGCTACTTTACCCAAATTCATTTAAATTCATTTTTAATTAACTTAGCATGCGTAATTTTAAAACAACATATATTTAAAAACGGGGATCAAAATGGTCAAAGCATCACTTGCCTTCAAAGAGTTGCTGGTCGTGCTCCGAAGCTTGATCTTGGGCGACGAACTCTTCCTCGAAACTTTCCGGCAGATTTGCATCTATGCGTAAAAATTATATATGCAATAAATAACCATAACAGTAGACTAGATAACCTCAAAAATTCAAATAAAATTCACCATTAGAAAGAGCACAATTTTACAAATTTTTAGAAACTGAAATCACCTCAATTGGAGTTCCAATGCAAACGTTATAGCCTTTCAAAGTTTGCAAATATATTAAAAAGAATAAACCGAATTAGCATAATTATTTTTCAACTGAAAACTCGATTTATTGCGTCGGCATGACATCAATTAACACGTGGCGCTTCCTGGTGCTGCCACGTCGCCTCGGTCCATGGACTGGGTCCACTGCCCGGCTCTGGTCCACGGTGGACTTGGTCCACAGAACAGTGCACCTAGGCCCCCACCAACTGACGTCAGCATTGACGTCACTGCTGACGACACCTGACTGACCTCGAGATTCGTGCATGAACACGTGGCACAATCATGGTCGTCCAAGGATCACTGGCAAGATCTCACTCGCTGCGCTGAGGCGCGTCGGCCATCGAGCGGACCTTTGGATCCAATGGCCAGCGCACGCGCCGACGCGGAGACACTTCACGCTCCACGCCCCCACGTGTCACGCATCCAACGGCGCTCACAAATCCAACAGTCAGCGCTCGCACCGACTCGGCGATGCCTCGGCTTACGAGAAGACACGCGGCAAAATCTCGACGGCTCATTTGAAATCAACGGCCGAGATTTGGTCGCGCCTCGGTCAACTTGCACACGCGTCCGCACATGATTCGGCGGGGGCGCAGCGACATCCCAGCCGCACGTTCAAATCTGAACGGCGCGGATTAACACACACAGCCAAACCCATAAACACCGCACAGATCTAATCCAGCGGCCCACGGTACCCGAGCGGTTTACTGATCACCCTAGCGACGCGGCATCATCTCAAGCGTTCAGAAATGATCCAACGGCTCATATCGCATCTAACGCAAGAACCTAAGATCTAATCTCGGACGTCCATACTAGGGCCCTGTTTGGCAGAGCTCCAGATCCCAGATCCACCTCAGATTTGGAGCTTGTAGGCTAAAATAAAGTGAATTAAGTTTATATTTGTAGTCTAAAATATAAACAAGATGACCCACCTAAATACTCTTAATGTACCCACAGCTCCAGCTCCATAAATTTCTGAAGCTAGGAATACCCTACTCCACTAACTCCACGAATTTTGGTAGAGCTGGAGCTGTGCCAAACAGAGCCTAGATCTAACGGTCACGATGAACGCTAGGATTTAAAACAGAAGAGGGAAGACGTGGAAGAACCAGAAGCGTGCGATGCGGATCGAATAGTCGACGGGGTTCGGCGAGGTCGGCGGTGGCGCAGAAGAGAAGGCTGCCGGAGCTGGGGAAGATGACACAGTTGGCGGCGCTAGAGGGCGATTCCGGCGAGACGAACTGACGGGCTCGACGCGGCTCGCTTCGGGGAACTCGAAACGGGGTCGGAGCACGGCGGAAGGGCTCCGACGACGGCGGGGCGAAGCAAAAATGACGGCGGCGCGCAAGAGCAACTACAGCGAGCTAGCACGAGGTTTCTGGAGTGTCTCGGAGAGCGTGAAAGGAGTCAAATAGCGCGGCGAGAGGAGCTCTACACGAGGCACACAACGGGGACTTAAAAGCTACCTCGACGTGCTCGCAAACACCGGCGAAACGAGCGAAAACGCTCGGCGGTGTTAACTTCGGAGATTACACGGCGAAGGGACGTGGCACTATCCTGGACGTCCACGCAACGATGATCCGATGGTGCACGCACGCGGGCGACGCGGCGCAATGACAACCGTTGGATCTCGTTAAGCGGTTCAGCGCTTGGCGGCTAGGGTTTCTTGGAGGCGGGCGCGGTGCAGGCCGGCGACGCGGACTGACTTGGGCCGGACCGAAGGGTTTCGGCCCAAACACTATTCATGTGGTTTTAAATCATTTTCAAATTGAAGTAAATTAGGTAAATGGATAAAGCCAAAATAAATAGCAAAATACTCGGAAAAATTCCATTAAAAATTTAGAAAATATTTTGAGACATTCTGAACTAAAATAAAATATTTACAATAAAACTTGGCATAAACTTTTATTTTATTTTAATTGACTTCAAGAATGACCATATTTGAATAAATCAAAATAAATTCCAATAAATTTTCCAGAAATTCTCAAAAATCAAAGTAACTCCAAAATTTAAAATATGGCAAATTGTAGGGTGTTACACTTTGCAATTAATGAGATATAGGAATTCGGAATTCCTGAAACCCTAGCCGCCACCCCTCCTCTGCTCAGAATCGTTCAGCCGGCGCTAGCACTCCGGCGAGTGGTGTTAGCACTCCGGCGAGTGGTGTTAGCACTCCGGCGATTGGTGTTCCTGCCCCGTACATGTGGAAACCTTAGAGGCGTTGCTACGAAGCTTCAACGTTGGGACGATTCGCAACCTAAGACGCTCACAAGAAGCTGTTGGAGGAGGAGCAAGGCTAGTACAACTACATCTGCATCACTGCACTACATCGACTCTACTTCCGCTACAGGTCTACGCGTCTAGTTGTAATTTTGTGATCTATAACTTGCAGTGGTTCCTTGGTTACGCGGTAGAAAATTTTGTTTTTCGCTAGAGTAGCCTACCCGTTCCCCAGCAATACTTAGTTAATTTCGTGGCAAAATATAGGCAAAAAAGCCAAAAGGAGGTCTCTCCTATCTTAAGCCTTTTGGCTCGATGATCCTGACATAAGTATTTTCTACACTAAGCATAGTAGTATTAGTAGTGGTGCCCTACAGATACATGGTACGGTACTACGGTGTGGTGAGGAGTCCCATTGGTGACAGGGAAATTAAACAAGGTAGGAACTAGATTTTCGCAATTTGTGATCAAGCTTTCTCAGAATCTTGGTGGACAAGGATAACCTTGGCACTTTGCTGGTGTTAAATTTTAGAATACGATCATTATCATGTGACGCATGTGAGAGCAAAAAAATTTGAATGTCTACGCCTAATTGGCTGGATCTCGAGATGCAACACAGTATAATTTAGTTCTGGAATTGCGAATAATGACATAGCGACAAATTAGAGTGAAGATATGAAACTGTGAATGTCAATGCAAGCTTCAAGAACATAAAAAATGTACGAGTACACAAGAAGTTGAATCCAAAATGAGGCTTTCCAGTCCTACTTCCACCCGCCGGTTTGTGTCTCTCCAAAAATGACTATGACAACCATTAATCTAAATTTTGACTCAAAGTATAGTCATAGATTTGTTGCGATTGCTTAGCAGTTGCACCCAGTGCAAATTATCTATCATGGGCTAATTATTTCTTCCTTAACTTAATTTCCAGTTAATTCTTCAGCAAAGGGTCCTTGTTGATTGTTTGGTTCGTTATCCTTTATTCTACTGCTATGCGTGTTTTTAGCTATAGCGTTATGGAAATGAGAGGCTTTCGATGGTAAAGATGAATCTTGCATATTTTAGCTCTTTCGTAGTGTCTCCTATTTTGTTGGCTGCCTTTTTCGTGTGGTAAAAATAGATCGAAGATATGGAAAAGCTGTTAGAAGCTAAACAAAAATTTGAGGTGGAGATCGAACAAATGAATGGGAAATCTGAGATAACAGAATAGATTTATGAGATGAAACAAGAACTGAAATACATAGATGGTCGCTTGCAAGATATCAAATCCCTTAACATGGCACTCATTAGTAAGGACCGCAGGGCGAATGCAGAGCTGGAATAAGCCAAAGCTGAGCTTATAGAGGTAATATAAAGGTTTCTAGTATTGAATTCGATGTGGTTATTGATAATGTACCAACACACACTTTTCACAACAATATGATCGCTTTTAATTTGTAGGGATTAAGAGATATGACTGAAGATCAATCGGTTATTGGTGTCAAACAAATCGGCACATATGATGGAAGATATGAAAAAAACCCTAAGGTTTTCTTATCTTGAACTATGAAATAATGTGGTTTCGCAATGTACACTTGTTGATATTTGTGGTATATATCATATTTTGTTAATGTATTGTCACATGAACTATGAAATATTTCGTTATCATATTTGTGGTAAGGTCTTCTTGTCTTGAACTATGAAATAATGTTTTTTCCCTGCCTTTCTTGGTAGAACTTCCGCGATTAGTTTATGTTGCTCAAAATTTTATTCTCCTTAGATATTAATGCAATGACATTTACAAGACATAACCAGTTATAGATTTTGCAATTGAATATCAAAACATTCTAGATGCATGGAGGCAATAGCTTGTCTGATGAGGAGGATCTTAAAATATGAACATTATAGCACTTTCATCACCTTTCTTATTCTAATGTTGATGGATTCCAACGCAAAATCCAACTCCTTGAACAGTTCGTCCTAAAAGTTCATACTCTGATTTATTTTTTATTTCATTCTCATCCCCGAATGAGAATACCAAGATTGTAATCCCCCATGGCCGGTCTTTCCTGTTGCGAGGAACTTCGAAACATCATCAATAACACACCATCGCCCCCTCCTCTAGCCCCCTAGAGATGCCACTACCACCACCGTGCTCATACCTGTCACCTGCCCGACTCATAAATTTTGCCTCCCTCCTAGAGGCAGCCATGCCATACTGGACTTGCTCCTCCTCATCAGCATCACCCGTGTACTCTAAATATGCACTTCTTCTCAGCGGAGAATCTGCAGCTGTTCCTTCATTTCTGAGCCTCTCGTCCCTCTTTCCTTTCTTCTTATCTTCATCCTGTCTAGGTCACGCTGAAAGTACTCGCAAACTTTCATAGGAACTCGACTGCAATGGATGACATTCGTATCGCACCTTGTAAGTGTTGCTTCAGTCAGGTTGCACCGCCACCTTTCTTCTCTTTGTCATAGTACTTGCATCGAAATTTGGTCATTAGCTTATCGCTGTGCTCCCACACCATATCGATATGGTCTACCCTCTGCTAATAGAAAACAACAAGAAGTAAATATGTATACATTTTAGGTACATGTATATATAGAATCGGCAATTGAGCAGGGTCTTTATAGATATAGACATACAATACCAAAGAACAGCTACCTATAGGCTATAGCCATCTCATGTGCAAGTGCAATTGTCTGCATATTGAACAACCTAGTGACAGCAAGAGCTTCAACCCATACAGAAATTTGGGAAGTGCTAGCCTAAGAAGAATATGGAACTGCAACAATAATAACTAGAACACAAAGCGAGAGTACATTCAGAATTTCAGAGGAAGTGTGTTTGCACCAAAATTTGGCAGATAGGGTCAAAATCGACAGTCCAAGAACAACAAGATACGATTGGATAACGGATCAAGATATTTGGAAACAAAACAGGTTGTTAAGGAAAGCACCCTCCAAATAGAGGCCGATACGGATTCTATTCCTAACGTGTTGTACTAGGACTCTATCGGCCAATGGGTATAAAAGAGGTCTAGAGGTGATCAGAAAAGCTGCCCAGAGCCAACCAACCAATTCACGTCTACTTTTCATCTACTTTTCCGTCGACTAGGAGTAGTTCTTGTAATTTAGTCTTTGTAATTCGATCTTGATCAATAAAGTTGCGCATCGCCGATTGTTGATCTTCTTCAAATTACGCCCCAGGTTTGATTTATTCTGATTTTGTTGCGCATCGCCTTCTTCAGAATCGATCTTCCTTTATCCTCTGATTAGCCTTAATCGGCTAATTAGATTTATCCCGTTACCTTGATCTTGATCGGCTTCAAGCTGATTGAGTTTAAGCTGATTGATCGTTACGATCGGCTTTGAGAGAATTTTATCCTCTGATTGGCCTTAATCGGCTAATTAGATCTATTCTGATACCTTGATCTTGATCGGCTTCAAGCTGATTGAGTTTAAGCTGATTGATCGTTACGATCGGCTTTGAGAGAATTTTATCCTTTGATTAGCCTTAATCGGCTAATTAGATCTATTCTGATACTTTGATCTTGATCGGCTTCAAGCTGATTGAGTCTAAGTCGATTGATCCCAACGATCGGCTTCGAGTGAACTTTATATCTTTTACCTTATTGATTATAGGTCAAATCGACTGGCACGCTCTTGAACCAGGTGTTCGTCTGGTGTGCTGCTGTCAGAAACCATACTTCAAGTTTTTGACGTCAACACACTCTTAGCATGCCCGGTGGGACCGATGTCTTCATCAGGAAAGTCAATTCCACCATCCGATCTGAACACTGAGGCTATAATCGTCCCAACGATGGACGATTTAACGCCAGAACAACGTAGAGAAATTGAAGATCGGAAAGCTGCTTTAGAAGAGATGATGCTGAATTGCTATCAGAAGACTAGACGTGACGTCACTCAAAAGACTGCTTTGCCGACGGTCAATGCCCTTGGCGATGCAGGCGTTACAGATGGTCTGGTAAGTTCATACCTACCCACTCAAGCCAAATTATCGTCTATGATTAATCAATCTATACATCACGCGCTGGTAAACCAATCATCGACTCTTGTTACAACGCTAAAGCTGATGATTGTGAATAGTGTGAAGACAATCGCTCAAGAATTGGCATCATCTGGGAGTCTGCTTGACCCGATGCAAGCTCTGCCAAGCTATCCTGCTTTTTCAATAGCGCAAACTATGCAGAGTACGTCAGCCGATCCAAAACCATCGGCTATAACATCACCCCCAACCATGATGCCGACTCAAACTACAGTCATATTAGCGCGAGACTCACGCCCTAGCGGGGTCACACATTATCAGGCGTACACTGATGCCGCTAAACTAAACGTGTCGGCTACTTTGCCGCCATCAGCTCCGTTTAATATTTTTCCACAATCGGTCTCACGTGATTGAACAAATTAAACACGTACAATACCAAGAGCCGATTCGCCCAAGAATCCGGTCCTCGAAGGTGATAACCTACGCGAGCCCTTTGTCCTGTGAGAACCACGGTTAGGAGGTACGACGATGCGATCAAAACCAACAAAATCCGTCATTTCGGTCTAGCAACGGCCGAGTTTGCACTCGGGGCAAAATACCATCATGATCATTGGCGAGCCACGATATCTCGTCGGCTAACAACATTAATTGGGTGACGATTTACTGCGTGTTGATAGATCAATTTGGCTTCTGACCAAAGGGTAGAGTCATCGGCTATAGAAAGCCGTGTCCGGATTATATAGATCGCATGCAATATCCACATAATTTTAAAGTTCTGATTTTGCCAAATTTTACGGGATGATTCGGTCACGACCTTAGAGCACGTCGGACGCTTTGTCGCTCAATGTGGCGAGGCGGCTCGATCCGACGGGCTAAAATGAGATTATTCCCATTGTCTTTATCGGGAGCTGCTTTCACTTGGTTTACTAGTTTACCTTTAAATTCGGTTCATTTTGGAGCGATTTGGAAAGCCGATTCCATGAGTACTTTTTCTCGTGATCTAGAACTCGGATTTGGATCTAAGTTACATCCAATGAAGACCGGGAATCGGTAAATGATTATGTTAAAAGATTGAGAAGTGAGAAATAGGTGTTTTAGTGTTATCACATCGATAATCGGTTGGCGATTTAGTTTTTCAGGGCCGATACCCCATTAAGAGAAAATTCGTGACGAGAATTCACCAATTTAAGTCATCTCCTACAGCGAGTATCGGCTCAAGAAAGCCGTTTCTCCGATGATAACGGCTTCAAAGATGAATTGAAGAATAACAAAGACAAGATACAATCGACTATAGAGGATGACCAACTAAAATTTGCAGAAGAGCCGACGATACAGCTGGACGCTGGTCCTTTTCCAATTAACATGGTCCATTGCTCTAAAAGAAGGAAAAGCGGCACAAGATCTGAGCCTAATGATCAAATTCATATATCATCGGCTATAAAAATGGCGCGTCAAGCCGATGTACAATCAAATTATGATAGCAATAAGACACTCATGATTACTGTTGGCTCTATACAAATAAAAGCCGACCGTGAAGGAAATTTTTTTAAAACAATCACACCAAAGGGTTATCAGTGAGAGAGCATTGCCACTCGTAGCCGATACTGAGTCGGCCCACTTTTTCCAACTACTAGCAAAATATGAAAGAAGGAATGAAAGGCCACGACGAAGTCCTCCACATCGACTGGTTAATGAATATCGGCCAAGCGGCCCTGAAAGAGCTCACCAATGGTGCCCTTTTTGGCAATTTTGTTGGAAGAGGGGATTAGCTTTGCCATCACCAAACACATGTCCAATGCGGTATTACCCGTGTCAAGGTAATAGGCAGCGATGGTCGGCTAAACATAGAATTTCTAAGCCGACTATAAGTTGGAAACAAGACCAAGATGAAGGGTCTAACACTGCGGCTAGTATGGATCTGTTAGGAAAAATATGTAAGTCGATCGAACCAAAGTCGAGATAGTGTCCTCTAGGTTTAAGCCGATCACAAAGAAGAAGACTTGAGCGGCTAAAGACCCAAGAGATGAGGGAAGCTGAACAAGAAAAACAAAGGGATAAAACTTTTAATGAGCTTCATCCGATTAAGATTGCGAGAAAAGAGTGGAGGAAGAAAAAACCGGATTCGGCCATTGATTTTTGTTCGACGAAGCCGATCTAGTCTGGAAAATCATACCACCCGTCAGCTCGTGATAGCCGATTTGGTAAGGGATCAACGTGGGATCGTGTAGTGTGCATCGGTTTGTCCAAGGTACTGGTTAGGTCTTGATTGGCTAAAACTCAAATACTAATATACGAGTTGGCGATTCGACTGAAAGCCAAATTAACTCGATCGATTAAAAATTTGGCTATGGTAAGAAAATATATGTTCAAGTCGATGATGAAAATTTTTGGAAGATAACATGTTATCTCCCAAAAATGAGGGGCATATGTTTGCACCAAAATTTGGCAGATAGGGTCAAAATCGACAGTCCAAGAACAACAAGATACGATTGGATAACGGATCAAGATATTTGGAAACAAAACAGGTTGTTAAGGAAAGCACCCTCCAAATAGAGGCCGATACGGATTCTATTCCTAACGTGTTGTACTAGGACTCTATCGACCAATGGGTATAAAAGAGGTCTAGAGGTGATCAGAAAAGCTGCCTAGAGCCAACCAACCAATTCACTTCTACTTTTCATCTACTTTTCCGTCGACTAGGAGTAGTTCTTGTAATTTAGTCTTTGTAATTCGATCTTGATCAATAAAGTTGCGCATCGTCGATTGTTGATCTTCTTCAAATTACGCCCCAGGTTTGATTTATTCTGATTTTGTTGCGCATCACCTTCTTCAGAGTCGATCTACCTTTATCCTCTGATTAGCCTTAATCGGCTAATTAGATTTATCCCGTTACCTTGATCTTGATCGGCTTCAAGCTGATTGAGTTTAAGCTGATTGATCGTTACGATCGGCTTTGAGAGAATTTTATCCTCTGATTAGCCTTAATCGGCTAATTAGATCTATTCTGATACCTTGATCTTGATCGGCTTCAAGCTGATTGAGTTTAAGCTAATTGATCGTTACGATCAGCTTTAAGAGAATTTTATCCTTTGATTAGCCTTAATCGGCTAATTAGATCTATTCTGATACTTTGATCTTGATCGGCTTCAAGCTGATTGAGTCTAAGCCGATTGATCCCAACGATCGGCTTCGAGTGAACTTTATATCTTTTACCTTGTTGATTATAGGTCAAATCGACTGGCACGCTCTTGAACCAGGTGTTCGTCTAGTGTGCTACTGTCAGAAACCATACTTCAAATTTTTGACGTCAACAAAGTGCTAGCCTAAGAAGATATATACATGTACTAGGATAGAAAGTGCGTGGATGAACAAATTGAGTCCACGAAACCAACGAACTTAGCTCGGCCTTCTTCTCCACATCGCCTAGATAATACAAGCAAACGTGAGTACTTTCCTCTCTAATGCAAGACCAACTAGAGGTTCGTACACTACACTTGTAGCAACTACACGCACAGCAAGAGCTTCAACCCATCCACTAAACTATCTCGCAGAAATGATATCACTGCTAAGAATCATCCATCGGATTGAACCGAAATCGACCAGATTCGAACCAAAAATCGCAAGTACTAACCGAAAATTGATCGGATTGAACCGAAAATCAACCGGATTTGAAGAAAAACTATGCCGCCGTCGATTTCCACGCGCCATTCGATTTTCGGTACGGGAAAGCGATTATCGAGTGTTACCAACCAATTATCGAGCTCCGGCGACGAGATGTTGGCCAACGGCGACGGCAAGGTGGAGAGGAGTGTCAGGACGAGAAGATTACTGTCAGAAACATGGAGAAGCCAGTTAAAACGTGTGAGACTACTTCATGTGACGGACTGAGCTATTGGGTTCAAATGGCTATGGGCTACAGCTTGCTACGGTTTTTCTTTTTTTCCCCTTTTCTATTATCTATGTTCGGTTTTGCTCAAAAAACGTCTTACAAATTCTGTTTTTTTAAAAACAATTCATAACAGATGTCAAAAAGCTATTAATACTAATTTTACAGAACTTTTGGATAAATAATTTGAATTTAAATTGAACCAATTTATCGGCCGATCTATTTGTCAAACCAAACCGGTATGGTCAATGTTCACGATTTTCGAGTGATTTTCATTGATATTGTGAACCCCGCCGGTGGAGAGAGCAAACTTTGCATCACTCAAGCAACTCAGCAAAGCATTCTTGTGCCAAAACAGGTGCAAACAATCACACGTATGAGTAGGTGACAAGGCAGCACAAGAAAATTCATGATCCTCGTAGCTAGAGAAAAGGATTGAATCACGTTTTCGCTTGAAATCTCGGATGGGACCGGAGAACGAAATCTGGGTGAGATTTAAAAATTTCGGATAAATTCCGGACGAACTGGAAAAACAGAATTTTGAATCCAGGTTGTTTTGGGGCGAGATTTTTGAGTTTAAATTTTTTTTTTTGAGGTTCCTGAAACATTAGTGATGTTCTCATAAAAATTTCAGATGATTATAAAATCTGAGGAATTTTTAAAAAATCAAACATTGCTACTGTCCTGATAAAACGCTGATCAGCAAGTTTAAACCAAATGAAAAATGAAACAAACCACGTTAGAAAATTTTGAAATTTTTTTTGCATGGTTATGATGCATCATTAATGTTCCCATAAAATTTTTAGATGATGATCAAGCATCATGAATTTTTCAAAATTCGGACAGTACTACTATCCTGATACAAGCTTTATCGGCAAACTTCAACCAAATGAAAAATGGTACAAACCACGTTAGAAAATTTTGAAACTTTTTTTGTATGGTCGTGATGTATCATCAATATTTCTATAAAATTTTCATCTGATGAGAAAGCTTCAAGAAATTCTAAAAATTCTAAGAGTGCTACTTCCTCACAAAGCCTAATGATCAATACATAGATTGCTTTAACAATCCAAAAATGTTTAAAATTTTTGAAAATTTTGCATAAGGGTTCTAAGAAAATTCTTAAGATCTCATAAAAATTTAGAAACAGATCACACTCCAGTGAATTTATAAAAATCTTACAAGTGCAGTGTACCATTTATGTTCTTTCTGTTTTTGATTTTTGAAATATAACAAATGAAGTTCAATGCATAAATAGATTTGATTATCAAACAAAAGAAGTTGAAATTTTTTGAAAATTTTATAGAATGGTACTGAGTCAATTATTAAGCTCTTATAAAAATTATGAATCAATCACACTCGATAAAAATTATAAAATTCTCACAATGTTACTATCCCAATTATGTTCATTGTCTTTTTGTTTTTTTAAAGATAACAAACGAGGTTCAATTATTTTGAAGATTTGTACTGAGTCAATTATTAAGCTCTCATAAAAATTATGAATCATGATCACACTCGATAAAAATTATAAAATTCTGACAATGTTACTATCCCAATTATGTTCATTCTGTTTTTTATTTTTTAAAAATGACAATCGAGGTTCAATTATTTTGAAAACATTTCTATATAATTCTACACTTATTAGGATTGTACCATAAATTTTTCACACCAGGATAAAGCACGTAAAATTTTATAAAAATCTGACAGTGTTTCTGAAATTTTTTAAAAATATCTCAAAAATTTGGTTTTTCAACAAATTTTCATAGAAGATGACTTTCCTAATGGTTATTGATCAATTTTCGGTCAAATCTGGTGGTCAAATATCAAATTCCGGTAAAAAAATACCAAGATCTCAACAAGATTTGGCAAGATCACACCGAGATTTAGCGAGATTACTGTAGCAAATGATTTTTTTTTTAAATTTTTGAATTCAGCCAGGAGTTTGAATTTCATCCAGCTCCGGAAAACGAGATCTCACGAAATCTCGCTGAGATTTCTAAGCCTGGCTAGAGACCAACGAAAACAAGCGCAAAATTTGAATTTTTTACTTTTCTGGCCACGTGTCTTTGATTTTTTTTTTGGAAATAGCCATGTCTGCACGGAAATTATTGATTTAGCCCCTAAACAGTACATTCCCGCGGACCATGAGCACAAAAAAAAATTCATTGAATTCCAGTGGACGGGATCCGCATGAAATTTTTTTAAAAAAAATTAATTGAATTCCAGCGGACGGGATCCGTAGGAATATTTTTTAAAAAAATTTAATTGAATTCCAGCTGACGGGATCCGCAGAATTTGTTTTTAACATTTTTTAATTGAATTCCAGCGAACAGGATCCGCATGAATTTTTTTTAATCTTTTAAATGAATTCAAGCGGACGGGATCCGCAGGATTTTTTCTTTGTTTTTCTAGATTTGTTTATATTGCGGAAGGCGAACAGAGGAAAAACAATATCTAGGACTCAAAGCGTTCAAAAATGTTGAAATTTTTTGTGCAGGTTCTTGACATATCAATGATATTTTTATAAAAATTTCAGAAGATTATCAAATATGAGGAATTTGTAAAAATTAAAACTATAAAGCTGCCATGATAAAACGCTCACAAGCAAGTTTGAACCAAACGAAAAATGAAACAAACCATGTTAGAAAATTTTGAAATTTTTTGTATATGGTTATGATGCATCATTAATGTTCCCATAAAATTTTGAGATGATGATAAAGCTTTATGAATTTTTAAAAATTCAGACAGTGCTACTATCCTAATAAAAGCCTTACCGGCAAAATTCAACCAAATGAAAAATGGTACAAACCACTTTATAAAATTTTGAAAAAACATTTGGGTGTTCCTGATGTATCATTAATGTTTATATAAAAATTTCATAAGATGATCAAGCTGCAATAAGTTACAAAAATTATAACCGCTTTACGAGGATGTTAGAAAATTACGGTGTTTCTCATTATCTTTCGGTGTGCGACAAATTTGACTACAAATCATAGTAAAATATTGAATCCAGTGGTTCCGAACCGCAGGAATCGGCGGGACGTGGAAATTCGTGGGTGCAGGCGGAGGAACAACGCAAATTCATAAATTCAATTTCCTAAAAATAAAATCGAAAAGCGAATTTTTTTTGCGCGAATTCATAAATTCAAAAAAAAATCGCTTTCGATTTTATTTTGAGGAAATTGAATTTATGAATTCACGCTGTTCCTTCGCCTGCGCCCGCGAATCACGATGTCCCGCTGATTCCTGCTGTCCGGAACCACTGGATTCAATAGTTTACTATGATTTGTCGTCAAATTTGTCGCACATCGAAAGATAATGAGAAACACCGAAATTTTTTAACATCCTCATGAAACTGTAAGAATTTTTGTAACTTATTGCAACTTGATCATCTTATGAAAATTTTATAAAACATTAATGATACATCAGGAACACCCAAAAAAAATTTCAAAATTTTATAAAGTGGTTTGTACTATTTTTTATTTGGTTAAATTTTGTCGGTAAGGCTTTTATCAGGACAGTAGCCTGTCTGAATTTTTAAATAGTCATAAAGCTTTTTCATCATCTCAAAACTCTATGGGAACATTAATGATGCATCCATATACAAAAAATTTCAAAACTTTCTAACATGGTTTGTTTCATTTTTCATTCGATTCAAACTTGCTTGTCAGCGTTTTATCAGAACAGTTTTATAGTTTTAATTTGAAAAATTCCTCATATTTGATAATCTTCTGAAATTTTTATAAAATTATCATTGATGTGTCAAGAATCTGCACAAAAAATTTCAACATTTTTCAACGGTTCAAGTCCTAGATATTTTTTTCTCTGTTCGTCGTCCGCCGTTCGCGATATAAAAAAATCCAAAAAAAAATAAAAAAAAATCATGCGGATCCCATCGCTTGAATTCATTTAAAAATTAAAAAAAATCCTACGGATCCGATCAGCTGGAATTCAATTAAAAAATTTTAAAAAAAAATCATGCGGATCCCGTCCGCTAGAATTCAATTAAAAAAATTCTTGCGGATCCCATCCACTGGAATTCAATTAAAAACTTTTGCTACGCTCACGGTTTCCGGGAATGTATAATTTCACGGCTATTTTCAGAAAATAAAATCAAAGACGTGACCAGAAAAGTAAAAAATTCGCAAAATTTTGCTTTCAGCTCGTTGGCCATGTCTCTTCCGGGTTCATAGGAGACACGATTATGCAAACATACCAACAGTGTTCGAGAATCTGTGCTACAGAGTGAAAATATGAGATGTTAATAGTTTTCGTTCCTAATGTGCTTGTTTGCCAGGAATCACAGGATGGACCATGTGACGATGCTCGCTTGTCTTCAGTCTGGCACGAACCCAAAGGGGCGGAGGAGGGAGCTGACGGCCTCCGGCACGAAACTAAACAACGCACCGTTCCGACCTGCGGCGGCACGCTGAGACTGAGCGGCTATCTCCTGCGCGACATCTAGTTCTCGCCTCAGCTTCTCGTTCTCATCGGTGAGCTGCAACGTGCATGGAGTCAGCACAACGTTGGATCACCCTAAGCAAGGCCCTCGACGAGATGGCAGAGCAAGTTGGATACTACAGCAGGAGGATGCAGGTTTTGATACTATACCTCTTCTACAGTTTCATTGAGCTCCTCCATTGCTTGCATGAGCGACGAGATCTCCTGACTTGTGGCTTCTTGGCACGCGGAATCAATGTCCACCACGGAACCAGGATCGAAGATGATGCCTTCTTGCACAAACAGTTCCTCCAGCAGATCTACATCTTCCTCCTTCAAGCTCAACCTTAGCTGAAGACAAATTTGGTTGCAAGTAGGACATTGCCAAAAGCAAACTTTAGACTAGAATCAAATCCCTCTGGTTAATTGCTACTAACCTTACTCAGTATTCTGTCACGCAGATCATCTTGATCATGAGAATCGATGATGGGCTTATTAACGCTATCCACTTCGATGGCAATTGATTTGGGTGCAGTCCTTATGAGCTTCGTCCTGGATGGAAATGACCATAGAGTAATAACAAACTGCAGCAGTATATAGATGTAGTAACATGTGATGTTCTAGGGACATGCCTAGTTCCGAAGCGAAGAGTAGACAGACTTTCTGGTGCGTTTGAGGCACTGGGAGAGCAGCAGCACAGCAATGCAGCTCTTGAACTGCCACCCTGCAAGCAGCAGGCGTTTAGACAAACCAGATGATTTAGAGATCCTGAAGAAAATTTTGACAAACCAGTGCATCTTGAAGCATGCGTGTAAGCTTCGAGTCTCGGTAAGGCACATGATTTGGTTTACCTGAAGATGAAAGCATGAGACAAGTAAATGTAATCACTAATCGGAAAGACATAATGGTAACTATTTTTTACGTTGTTCTTTTCGGAAAGAATTGTTGTCATTACCAGTAGTTAGGGCGTTGATAACATTTCCTAGAGCTGAGAGGGATTTGTTGATTGTTTTCGCCTCATCAAGAACTCGTCCTTCAGCACCAGTTTTCTCAACTTTCTCAGAACCAGCTAAGTCAACAAGAATAATTTTCCCTGCTCTTACCCTGTAAGATTTTTAGAAAAAATCACTAGCTACGCATGCTAGCATCATTTTCTTCAAAGTTGCAGCTTATATACAATCCTGGCAACTGCATTTGCTTTGCACACCAGATTTAACAATTTGAATAAAAAGAAATCCAACATTTGTGTTAAAGTTGAGGGTGATACGAATTTGTTTCCTACTCCGTCTCAAACCTTGCCATACACGGAGCGTACTATGTATCACTATAAATAAGCTTAGGGCAAGAGCAAGTGCTCCATTGTAAACATCTCCTCATATAGTGATTGCCTTCGTGCGCCCGCGGTTTTTTTCTGAAAGAGTTTTCCACGTAGAAATCCGTGTTTCTTGTTCCCTATTTTCTGCACATTATTTGCAACAAGTGGTATCAGAGCATGGAAGATCCCGATCTCCAGAGCGAGGTGGCGCGGAGCAAGTATCGGCGACGCAAGGCCAAGGCAAGGCGGCATGAAGCAAGAACCGTCCGCCTCAGAAGTGCAAGCGACGCAAAAGCAACAGCAGATTGTTTCCGTGAAGCGGCAGATGTGCGGCATCACAGGAACGTGGAAGATTCGTCCCGGGCGGCGACGCAACGTATCAGAGCGCAGATCCGATCGAAGAAAGGAGTTTCAACGACTTGATTTGCTTCGGACTCGGAGCGAAAGCAGCTGCGAAATCAGGGGCATGGAGCGCAGATCCAATCGAAGAAAAGAGTTTCTGCGACTTGATTTGCTTCGGACTCGGAGCGAAAGCAGCTGCGAAATCAGGGCCGTGGCAGAGCCCTCGTCGTTTCGGGCGGCACAGGCGCAAGAAATCGACCATTAATAGCGAAAAAGAAATCAGGGCGATGCACTGTCACGAGCAGCGCAAGGAAACTTTCGTGGACAGGCGTGCGTTAGAGAAATCTCAAACCGATCATCGTTCCCGAGGAAGCATCAAAATCATCAAGCAGCAATTCCGCGACGCAACACCCGAAGCAAAAGCTTGGCAAAGAGACGTCACGCGTGACGCGAGAGCAGCAGCGTAAACACGCGCACCTTGTTGAGAGAAGAAAACGCGACGTGGAGCAACAGTACAAGCCAATCCCAGCGGCAACAAAAGCTTAGCTCCGTCCAGTGATCTACGTCATGCAAAGCAGCTGTTTCAAGCAAAGCACAGGAAAAGCAAAAGGCTCCACATGACCTACAGGCATCAAAACAAAGCGACAGCATCAAAGTCTTCAAGTACTGCGCATTATTTCCAGTAGTGTGCAGAATCAACAGGAGTTATTTCTACATGGCAACTCTGAAGTACGACCTTACACTACTAGATCGAGACACAAGATTTTCACTTTGGCAAGTAAAGATGTGGGTTGTTCTTGCAATGTTTGACTTGGATGATGCTCTTTTGAGGATTGACAAGATGTCAAATGCATGGTCCCTAGAGGAGAAGCAACACAAAGATCGTAAGGCTTTATCACAGATTCATCTTCATCTATCAAATAATATTTTGCATGAGGTTTTAAAGGAGAAGACCGCCGCCGCATTATGGTTAAAGCTAGAGCAGATTTACATGACTAAAGATCTTATCAGTAAAATGCATTTGAAGCAGAAGCTTTATTTGCACAAGATGGCGGAAGGCGGGACATTATTGAACCACCTGACAGTATTCAAAGAAGTAGTCTCGGATCTCGAGTCTATGGAGGTAAAATATGATGATGAAGATTTAGGTCTTATTCTTTTATGCTCGTTGCCTAGTTCATACTCTATGTTCAGAGATACAATTCTATAGCCGAGATACTCTTACATTTAATGAAGTGTATGAAGCACTGCATGCGAAGGAAAAGACGAAACTCATGGTTCCAAACGAAAGTGTTAGTGTTATGCCCTTGAGGAAATCATTTAGATGATTGTAACATGACTATGTTTATGAATAATAATATGATTATTGGTCCAATGAATGTATATCAATGTATTGATTAACAAGTATGTGACTTGCTTATGAAGCTCTTTACTTTTTGATGTAATTCGATAAATATCTCTGATCGGATATCATCGTATAGGACAACGATGAATAGATCAGCACATGTAGTGATCGATGATCATGCTTCATAGATCATGGGATATGGAGATATCATCTATACATTGTGGACGCATGTTGAAGAATATGAGTTAGATAGATCCGCCATGGGACACTGCGAGAATGTTTCATTCTTATGTGTCATCAGTGTATCTCATACATAGTAGATGTATGATCCTTAGACCTGAGATTGTCATATTCCCTACATGTGTAATAGTTTTCCTTGGGGCTATCAAACACTACTTCCTAACCGGATAGTTATAAAGGTAGCTTTCATGTTTACTATGAAACGTGCAGAGTGAAGTGAGCAGTCAAGATGGAATTTGCCACTCCAATGAAACGGAGATATATGATAAGGCCACTCGTGTGATATGATTAAGGAAGTGCATGGCCATGCCGTGATTGAGGAGTCAATCACAACTTATTAATATATCACAGATACGAGAGATGGATTGAATCATCAAAGGATGACATGCTTCTCGCCTTGAGTTCAATCTTCATATACTTGGCAAAGGGATTATTACATGAGTACTTTTGATAGGTTATGTCCGATTTGATCTTAGTATGTTTGGGAGTTGGTATACTTTGCAAGGAGCCGCTACCAACTATTGGATTGAAAAGGAGTTTTCCGAATCCATGTCCAAACGTACGTGAACCTGCAGGGTCACACACTTAATGGGCTTGGACGCATTAATTTGGATTGGATCCGTAATTAATGGACTTCGTGGGCTTAGCACGCTGATGGCCCTGGTTTAGGGTTTCATCTCGTGGCTATATAAGGAGGGGAGGAGGGTGGGCACAGGGTGTGCTTTTCCACGGTTTAGAAGTGATTCACCCAAACCCTAGCCTCCTCTCTCGCCCCTCGCCGAAGCGACCGGTGCTTGCACACCGACACACGGCGTTCCATCCCTGGACGTGTAGACTGCTGCGGTGACACTGCTGCGACTGCGGCGTGGGAGGACGATCCACGGCGAGGCGAGGACGATCCACTCCATCGACGCAACGACTGCGGCGAAGACGATCCACTACATCGACGCGCGAAGGATTCCGCAACTGCGCGTTTAGTGGTAATCTAATCTGTGATCCCCTTCGTGCGAGTAACTTTCTGGTTATGCGGTAGATTTTTTTTGTGCTAGTGTAGCATACCGCGTTCCTCTTCAGAAAGTTCAAGTAAACATGTAGAAGGCCTGATTGTTAATGGTAAACAACAACAGAGGAGTTCAAACGTGAATCAAAAGGCAAAAGCCCGAGCAGAAATTACAGAGGTAGATCAAAATCCAGAGGAAGATACAAGTCGTGCAAGTTTTGCAAGAAAGGTGGACACGATATATCTGAGTGCTGGTGGGTAAAGAAAAAGGAGAAAATGAATAACAATTCCACAAAAGGATCCACAAGAGGATGAAGCCAAAGCCACCATTGTTACTAAGCAAGATTCTAATGGTGATGTTCTCGTTGCCTTTGACGATGATTCTAACAGTGGCGACGAGTGGATTTTTGATTCAGGCTACACATTCCACATTAGCCCAAACCGTGAGTGGTTTGTTGAATATGAATCTACGCCAAGTGGATCCGTGTTATAATACACCATGGAAAATTGCATGCATTGGTTCTATCCAGATCAAGATGTTTGATGGCACCGTCAGAACTTTGTCGGATGTTCGACATATCCCAAATTTAAAGATTAGTTTTATCTTGCTAAGTATTCTTGATGCTAAAGGGTACAAATATTCAAGTGGAGGTGGAGCTCTAAAGGTCTCCAAAGGCTCTCTTGTTGTGATGAAGGGTAGTATGAAGGTTGCCAACCTATATCATCTGCGAGGCACTACAATTTTAGGAAATGCTACTATTGCCTCAAACAAATCATCTGATTCTAATGCTACTAATCTTTGGCATATGCATCTGGGGCATATGAGTGAAATTTGCATGATGTAGTTATGCAAAAGAGGACTTCTTGATGGTCAAAGTATCGACAAGTTGAAGTTTTGCGAACACTGTGCTTTCAGCAAGCAAAAGAGAGTGAAATTCAACATTGCGACTCACTTACAAAAGGCATATTGGATTATACACTCAGATTTGTGGGGAGAATCCCGCATTCCATCACTTGAAGGGGCTAGCTACATGTTAACCATCATTGGTGATTACTCAAGAACAGTTTGGCTATATTTCATAAAGCACATATAAGATATATTCCAGACATTCAAAGCGTGGAAGATTATGATTGAAAAACAAACTAGCAAGCATGTAAAAAAGCTACATACCGATAATGACTTGGAGTTCTATTCTAGAGAATTTGAAGCTTTATGCAGATCAGAGGGTATTGTGACATATTACACTATTTCAGGTACTCAACAAAATGGTGTGACCAAACGCATGAACAGAACCATCATGGAGAAGGTACGTTGCATGTTATCAAAGTCTAGTTTATCTAGGAGTTATTGGGCTGAAGCCGCATCCACTACTTGCTATTTAATCAATCGGTCACCAAACCTAGCAATTGATAAGTCTCCAATTGAGGTATAGTCTCCAATTGACTCCAATTGAGGTAGAGAGTTCTCCAGCAGATTATTCAAATTTGAAAACATTTTGCTGTCTTTCTTATACTCATTTTAATGATGGTAAATTAGAGCCTAAAGCCAATAAGTGCATTTTCCTTGTATACTAGTCATGTGCCCGTGCGTTGCAACAGAAACTCAATTTATGACAAAAAAATTATTTGCAAAGAGCACTAACTTTAGTTATGTTTCAATAGTAGGAAATGCTTGTTCCTCTGAAGAGATTTGAGAGAGAAAGCTGAGCGCGCCGGATCGAGGGAAGGAGAGGTGCTTCGGGGTCGTAATGGTTTGAGGTGAAAGACATTATGATTGGAGTGGTTCGGGTTGCGTAAGCATGTGAGAAGATCATAGTAAGGGGTGGGACTATCGGGTTAAATCCTCTTCTATCTCAGCCGTTCACATCAGATCCAACGAACCAGGTACTCTGGAGGAGAACGGACCGCCACCAACTCGTAATTAGAAGTAGTAGAGATATGTCTGGTGTGAAAGCCTATAAATTGTGAAAATCTGAAACTAGAAAGGTGGTTATTAGCAAAAAATGTTAACTTTAATGGATCTGCTATGTTGCATGATAAACCATCTATTAATATTCCCGCTAAGGAGCAACAGAAATCAAGCATGTAGGTGGAGCATGTTATTGATTCAGAATCTACACCAAAAGCAGAAAAGGAAAACATACAGGTTGTTCCTGTTATTGTACAACCAACACAATGTTCCATTGCAACGACAAACCTAAGAAGAATATTCAAGCACCCAAAAGATTGATTGAAGAAGCCAATGTTGTGGCTTTTAGTTTAAATGTGGTAGAAGAAATTGAAGGTACTGCAGAACTTTCAACTTATTCAAAGGCTATATCTTCTGGTGATTCAGAAAGATGAATGACTGCCAAGCATAATGAGATGCAATCTCTTAAGAAGAACGGCATTTGAGAGCTGTTCAAGTTGCCAATTAAGAAGAAGGCTATTCGATGCAAATGAATATTTAAAAAGAAGGAAGGCGTATCACCAACCGAAAAAGTTAGGTACAAAGCAAGACTCGTTGCAAAAGGATACAGCCAAATTCCAGATATTGATTTCACATATGTCTTTTCCCTAAGTTATGAAGCATAGTTCTATTTGCACTTTACTTAGCATTATGGCTATGTATAATTATGAGCTTGAGTAATTGGACATGAAAACTATGTTGTTATATGGGGAACTGGATGAAGATTTTATATGGAGCAACCGGAAGGTTTTATCGTTCCGGGAAAGGAGAATTTTGTTTGCAAGTTAAAGAAATCTCTTTATAGTTTGAAGCAATCACACAGACAGTGGTATAATAGATTTGACTTCTTTATGATCTCTCAGAATTTTAAAAGACAAGATTATAATAGTTGTGTCTATTTGAAGACTGTTAATGGTTCAACTATTTATTTGCTCCTATATGTTGATAATATGTTGATTGCTGCAAAAGACAAAGCAGAAATATCAAAATTGAAGGCACAATTAAGCAGTGAATTTGAGATGAAGGATCTCGGTGCAGCAAAGAAGATTCTTGGTATCGAAATTACCAGAGACAGACGGTTTGGAAAATTATACGTAAGTCAGAAAAGGTATATTGATAAAGTCCTTCGTCGTTTCAACATACATAAAGCCAAATCGGTGAGTTCTTCGTTAGAAGTACATTTCATACTATCTTCAGTGTCATGCCCACAATCAAATGATGAAATTGAATACATGTTTAGAATTCCATATACTAGTGCAGTTGGTTCACTATGTATGCCATGGTATGTTCTCGCCCCGATTATCTCAATCATTGAGCGTTGTTAGTAGATACATGGCTAATCCTGGCAAAGAGCATTAGAAAGCAGTACAGTGGATTTTCATATATTTGCGGGGCACTTCTAATGCTTATTTATAGTTTGAAAAAACTAGAGATAAACTTGTGGGTTATGTAGATTCAGATTTTACTGGAGATTTAGATAAGAGAAAATCTCTTACTGGTTATGTATTCACTGTTGGAGGATTTGCCGTTAGATGGAAAAAAGTCTATAAACTACCGTTACCTTGTCTGCTACAGAAGCTAAGTATATGGCTATTTCTGAAGTTTGCAAAGAAGCCGTTTGGCTAAGAGATTTATTTACTAAGTTTTGTGGAAGTACATCTTGCACAACAATATTTTATGACAGTCAGAGTGCAATTTACCTTAGAAAGGATCAGATATTCCATGAGAGAACAAAGCACATTGATGTCAGATATCATTACATTCGAGGTATCATTGCTCAAGGTGATATTAAAGTCAGCAAGATAAGTACACATGATAATCCAACAGATATAATGACAAAGCCAGTTCCAACCGCAAAGTGTGAGCTTTGCTCAGACTTAGTTGGTATCACTCAATAGTCCTTTGGACTTGTGGCGCACAAGGTGTTCATGATGATTTGTTTTGAGAAGAGTCACGTTATATTTTGGCTACAAGAGAATTTGTCTCAAGGTGGAGATTGTTAAAGTTGAGGGTGATACGAATTCGTTTCTTACTCCGTTGTAACATCCCAAAATTTTGCTTAAATATTATTTTATTGCTTAAAAGAGCATTTATGATTTTCTGGAATTTATTTGGATTTTTCTGGATTTATTGGAATTAATTTTAAATCAAGTTTATTGCCTTTTGTTCAAATCTATTTAAATTTATGCAAAGTTAAAAAGAAGTTTTACCAAAAGTATTTTATTTGAGTCCAGAATATCTCAAAGTATTTTTGAGATTTTTCTTGGATTTTTCCTGATTATTTTATTGCCTAAAACAAACAAAATGAATTTATGTATTTATTTTAAATGAAAAATCTGTTAAAAGCCTTGTGAGCAGTGTTGGTAAGCCCAACATCATGCGTTAAAGCCCGCGTCGACGCGCCCATCCGGCCATCGAAGCGCAAAATGAGGCAAACCCTAGATCTTGGCCGTTCGCGTGCGATCCAACCGCCAGGAATGCCGCGTGTTCGCTCGCGTTTGACCGTCGGATCGGGACACGCGTCGCGCCGTGGGTTGTCGTCTCCGACGCGAACTTCGAGTCCGCCGCCAGAACGACTCGGACTTCTCCGCCGTGTAGGGCTCGAGCCGAGGCTATAAAGGAGGGTACTCGCCGAGGTTCCTCGTGAGCGTACCGCATGTTTTGGTCGGACCGTTTAGCGAGGAACGCCGTGGTGAGTGCAAGGAAGCTCGTCGGAGTTGAAGTCTGCACCGCGCGGTTTTGGCCTTGGATCGTCGCCGATCCGTGGCTTTCGACGTTTTGGTCCCGGATTGAACTCGTCGGGCGTCGCGCATCCATCTGCGCCACTTCTTCTCGCCGGATCTGGCCGAACGCCGTCCGAGTCTTCTTCTTCATCTCCGGTGGACCTTCGCCGCCGCCGCCCGCGAAGCCGGGTGAGTTCGTGGCCGTTAGATCCGGATGAGCGGAGGATCGAGCCGCGTTACACGATCTGTCGCCGTTCGATCGGATCGGGCCGTGGATGCATGCTGCGTGTCGTGCATCGGCGGGCGGCGCCGCAACCAATCGGATCAAGGCGCGTGGCGCCGCAAGTATCGGCGTCGTCTGCCGGGTTCACGGTGGACGGAGGAAGTCCGTGGACCGTGTCTATGCACCGGGCCACGTGTCGTGCTCGGTTGGCTCGAGTCGAGATGGCCTTGACGTGACGTCACGCGACGTCATAAATCGATTTCGTAATAAAAATAAATCTGTTAATTTCGAATTTCAGATTTTACGATTTGATATTTATTTCAAACTTCAAAAGGCTATATCTTTGCAATTTAACTCGAATTGAGTGATTCCAATTTCTAAAAATTTGTAAAATTGAGATCTATTTAATGGTGAATTTTATTTGATTTTTGGAGTTCAATTGCTCTCTGTTTTGACATTTATTTGCTTTTCTTCTTGATGCAGCGTAGACGTTGAATTGTGCGACGCGGAGGAAGATCCGAAGAACTCAAGAGCAAGTTCCGAACGGATCGGGACCTATTCCAAGGCAAGTTGTGCTTTGATCATGTTGAACCCATGTTTATAAAATTGCTATGTTTGATTTACACTAGTGCATATATTTCAAATATACAATTGTTTCAAATTAGATTGGGCTTAGCTAATATACCAGATTGATCTATACCCTACCTTGTCAATGTATGCCATGATCCATTGTCACCCTAGATTGGTTAAATATAGTTGATTAGTAATTATGATCAACATTGGAGGATTAGTCCGTATTAGTTGCTTAGTCATGCCACGTCATCACATGTGTCAGAATCATTGATAATTAATCTTGATTAATGGAATATGGAACAATGTTATGAACTTGTGTGTCATGTGGGATCACACGATGAGATTGAGTTGTTGTGGCGAGTCATGTCACGCAACGATGTTGAATTGTTGATGGCACGTGGTGCTTGGTAATCAACGGGTGATAATCATTTAGATTGGGGCAAGTGGCAAGGCGAGGAGGCCAAGGTGGGCCCGATGGGCGATGGCATGTGGATGTCTTGCCTTGATCACACTAAGGACTTAACCTTGCAAGCCTTTGACTGAGTCAATCATGCAACCACATGTGCAGTATGGGCCACCTAGGTGAGTAATTTGCAATGTCTTAATTTTGGTACTATCGTGGTCGGTGTGAGTTCCCGAGTTATGGAGTAATTCACATGGTGCAAGAGGGGCCACGGTTATGGTTTCGGACCACGGTGTTGAAACCTTAGCGGGTAGTATCCTGTTAAGCAGCAGCATTGTAAAGGCTTTGTTATAATCACTCGCCTTGGTGGTGTTTGGTTGTATCAGCGTGGGTAAAGTGCATAACCTCTGCAGAGTGTGAAACTATTCGGATAGCCGTGCTCATGGTATTGAGCAATGCTCGGAATTACGATTAAGGGTTAGCTTAACTAATTGGACAACATGGTTGGGATGGCGGAATGCCATATGGAAGGTGAGATTTGACTTAGGATTGGAAACTTGGTTTACTTGAGAAATCTTCAAGTTATTTACTATTGCTATTTGTTTTACATTCTTTACAATTTATTTATCAGATTTGTTCCTAAATGTCGCTTATTGCAAAATAGCCATGATAGCCTATCCATTGGAATAAGCTTTACATATAGATACATAGAATTGCATTACGGCACAACTTGTTGAGTGCTTTAAGTACTCACCCTTGCCAAACAACAATAATCAGCAGTTGAGGAATCTACACTGTGTTGGAAGATGAAGTCCGTGAAGACACGAGTCATTAGGGTCCGAGCCTTGTCGGTTGCTGTGGTGAATCGATGAGCTATCTACGCTACTTTCCATTTGCTTAATTATTAGTTTATATTCTCGGTCTTGCCTGCGTGGCTTAATAATGTAAGTTGGTCATAAGATCATACCTTTAGTTATATCAATGAATGAACTATTATTCTATTATCGCTGAGTATGATGTGATATGTACCAATGTTGAGTTTGTGTGCACTAGCGTTGATCACGGAATAGTGCGGTAAACACAAAGTGGATTCGGTCCTTACAGAGGTGGTATCGAGCATCTTGACCGTAGGTCTTGGCCCTAGATAGTGTGGAGGTGTCTGTGTGAGTCCAAAACTATTTTCTAAAAGAAAATCTAAACATGACTAATAAAACACTCTCGACTCATCTCATTCTCTACTTCTCGCCTATGCTGAATTTACCGCTTTACTTGCCGCTTTGGGTGGAGCTCTTATTCAAAGTTCTTGTGGAGCGGATACTGGGTTGTTCCGACCTTCGAGGAGTCACCGCGGCTACGCCATGGAGTCGGGAGAGTACTTCGACGCTGGGGCTTCTACCATCCGCTTTACCGGGAGGCGGTGGTCGAGTTAATGGTGTACACCGAGGATTTATTTGCAAGTGATTATCTACGCTCGGGAGAACGAGGAAGCTAGCGAGCCAATCAACATCTCTCGCCAAGATTCTCGTGACGAGGTTGGAACTCGGAGGTCGCCGACTTGCTCTTCGCGCGTGTCTGCGGCGACTACGCCGACGAAGCTTCACGACTCGATGTTCGCCTTCACCCGACGCGTTCAAGCATGCCGACGCCGACCGATCGTGGAGAACGAGTGTGCCATCTGCGGTACACCTTGCGGAGTTCGCCCTTGCCGGGAGGATCATATGAGAGAGACTACTCAGAGCCGGAGATCGTATGCGAGGCACTCAGTGGCGAGCGCAGAGCTTGAGGTGACCCGTGCTTGACCATCGGGATGATCGCCGAGCTGGGAGAGGCCCTAGAGGCGGTCGAGGACGAGCTAGAGCGCGTGACTCGAGAAGTTCAGAGCCGCAGAGGAGTCCGAGGAGGATCCAGAGGAGCGAGAGGGAGCCGAGGAGTCAGCACTCCGTTGTTGCGGAGGACCCAGAGGTAGGTCATCGGGATAGGTTCGCTCCTATGCCCGCCATCCGCCGGTGTATCGCCGGATCGACCTCACCGGGGTGGTCGGATGAGTGAGTGTCGACCTTGAGCCGTGTTGAGACTCGAGTGTGAGTCGCGTCTTTAAGTTAGTCTTTACCTCTTTAGTGACGTTAAGGTTTCGTGTTTAGTTTGCTTCTTTGTAATCTTTGAGTGTGCGGATGGGTTGCAAAGCTTGTAGGCTTAACTAAGCGGCCATACCAAGAATAATAAAGAATTATTTCAATTTGGGTATAATCTATCTCCCGCTTTAGAAATTCTTGCTTCTCATCTATGCTACATCTACCTTCCCTAACCTAAGAGGCAATCATCGATGGTGAATACTCGAGGAACAACGGAGCTTGAGAAGTGGATCGCGCCGAACGACAACACCAACGCAGCAGGCACCCTCAACCACCGCCAAGGACATGCGAGAATCTGGGAGCGTTTCTTGCAAAGCAGACTCAACTGATGCAGACTATGATGCAGCAAATGCAGCAGATAACCAACGCAGCAGCCAACAACAACCCTGTAGCTCAGAACAACCATGGTGGATCCCGACCTCACTCAAAGCTATCAGATTTTATGAGGACTAGGCCACCAACTTTTTCGGGAAATGTGAACCCTTTGGAAGCCGATGACTGGCTTAGGACAATTGAGAAGAAGCTGCACATCACTCAGTGTGAGGGCAATGAGAAGGTGCTCTACACCTCTCATCAACTGGAAGGAACCGCCGCAGAATGGTGGGAGAATTACTGTGCCGCTCATGGAGCCCCACAAGAGATCACACGGGAGGAGTTTACTAATGCTTTCGCCAAGATCATGTCCCGGAGGGAATGATGGACCTTAAGAAGGAGGAGTTCGTGGCTCAAAACAAGGAGGCCAACCAAAGGCCGAGTACCGAATAAGTTTACCCAGCTTAGCTCGCTATGCCCTCAAGATGTAGCGACAGATAAAGCTAAGCGCCTCGTTTCATGAAGGGACTGATTCAGATCGCAGTGGGGCGATCACCCACAATTTTCCGGACTTTCGTGAACTAGTCAATAAAGCTTTGATCCTAGAAGATAAACGCAAAGAGTCGGGTGAAACCGTAAGCGCTTAATGACTAATCAAAGTGGGCGTCCAAACCATCTACGTTTGAGGATGTCACCACAACAATTTGCTAGATTCCAACCACCACCGTGAACAAGACATCAACCTGCGCCTCGCCTCGCTAATCGAACTTTCGGACACCAAAGACAGGCAACAATGCGCCAGAGGGAATCAACAGTCTGCCGTGAAAAGATGCTATACATGCAACGAGCTAGGGCACTTTTCTAATAGGTGTCCACAGAAGGGAGGCATCACGCCAGTTCGTTTCAACTTGGGAACCACACCGCCAAATCACCACCTCGGGAGGAAATCATGCGCCGAGTCAAGCCGAGCAACCCGCAATCAATCAACAGTGCGTGGAAGGATCAACCACATCACCGCTGATGGAGCTCAGGAGGCTACAGACGTCGTACTGGGTAAGTTTCTAGTCAATCGATTACACTGCCTGATTTTGTTTGATTCGAGCTTCGCGTTCGTTTGTTTCTCAAAGTTTTGCAACCAAGAATGGATTTTAAGTGGTGAATCTTAAGTGTGTGCTCTTAGTCCAAGCCCCAGGATCTGAGCTTAGATCTAGCCTTGGGTGTTTGGGAGCTAAGTTGCTTATGGATGGGATAGAATTCCTAGCGAATCTTATCTTGATAGATGCGCAATCCTAAACGTCATCCTTGGAATGGATTGGCTGTCTAAGCATAAGGCCGTTTTGAATTGTGGCCGACGGATCGTGACTTTGGAAGGCCCTAGTGGCAAGAAAGTAGAGTTTCAAGCGACCGCAGTTCGCGATGGGCAGTTAATGGTCAACGGCGTGAAAGCCATCAAAGATGGAAGATGTGCGATGAGCAGTGAATACCCGATGTGTTTCGGAAGATTTGCGAGTTGCGCCGCTGCACCGTGATATCGAGTTCGTGATCGAGTTAGCGCCAGGTACCGCACCGATATCAAAGAGATCATATCGGATGCCTACCGACGAGTTAGTGGAAATGAAGAAGCAGATTGAGGGACTGCAAGAGAAAGGCTTCATTAGACCTAGTTCATCGCCGTGGGGAGCCCCGGTTTTGTTTGTTCGTAAGAAGGACGGAAGTCTTAGGATGTGCATCGATTATCGTGCACTGAATGAAGTAACGATCAAGAATAAGTATCCGTTGCCCAGGATCGACGACTTATTTGATCAGTTAAGAGGAGCCGGAGTTTTCTCAAGATAGATCTTCGTTCGATACCATCGATTGAAGATCCGAGCGGAGGATGTGCCTAAGACTGCGTTTTCTCGCGATATAGACATTATGAGTTCACAACATGTCATTTGATTGACTAACGCCCGGCATATTTTATGAACATGATGAATAAGGTTTTCATGGAATATTTGGATAAGTTCGTTGTAGTCTTTATAGACGATATCTTGGTTTACTCAAGATAGAGGAGGAGCATGCGTAACATCTCGAATGGTTTTAGAGAGGTCATGAGAACATCAACTATATGCTAAGTTTAGCAAGTGTGAATTTTGGAAGGAGAAAGTTGAATTTCTTGGTCATGTAATGACTACTAAAGGAGTGATTGACCTGTGCAAAGTGGACGCAGATGTGGCAATCGAGCAACCGAAGTCTGCTACCCGATCCGTAGTTTTACGGAATGGCGGGATATTACCGTCGGTTCATAGAGGGATTCTCGACAATTGCTAAACCCCTGACGCAGTTGTTGAAGAAAGAAAAGAAGTTTGCATGGACGCCAGAGTGCGAGACAAGCTTTATGGAATTAAAGAACCGTTTAACAACAGCCCCCGTATTAGTATTGCCAGATGTGCAGAACGAATTTGATATTTATTGCGATGCTTCAAAGCAAGGCTTGGGATGCGTGTTAATGCAAGAAGGCAAAGTCGTTGCTTATGCGTCAAGGCAGTTAAGACCGCATGAAGTGAATTACCCAACGCATGATTTGGAGTTAGTCTGTAGTAGTGCATGCTTTAAAGATATGGCGTCATTATCTCATAGGAAATAGATGTGAAATATATACGATCATAAGAGCACGAAATACATATTCACTCAAGGACACTGAATATGAGGCAATGAAGGTGGCTTGAGCTAATTAAGGATTATAATGTGGAATCCATTATCATCCGGAAAAGCCAATGTGGTGGCGGATGCTCGAGTCGAAAGAGCCATAGCGCAAATACATTGACAATGGAGGATCAACGAATTATGCAAGGAATTTGAAACTAAGGTTGGAGGTCGTTCGCAAGGAATGGTAGTCTGATCGAAGTGAGGCCAACACCGGAGGATTAGATTAGTGAAGGCCTAAAGATGATTTATAAAATTTCTAAGATCAAGGCTAAAAAGGAAGAAGGCCTAGCCGCAGATTTCACTCTGGATGAGCAAGGAACCATGTTTTTCAAAGGCCGAATTTGCGTGCCGGATAAAAAGGAACTGAAACAATTGATTCTTGAGGAAGCTCACGATTCTAAGTACTCGATTCATCCAGGAAGTGCTAAGATGTACCAGGACTTGAAAGAGAGATTTTGGTGGCCTAATATGAAGCGTGAGGTAGCTGAGCATGTTGCATTATGCGACGTATGTCAGAGGGTAAAAGCCATGCACCAAAGACCAGCCGGTTTGTTGCAGCCATTGAAAATTCCGGAATGGAAGTGGGAGGAAATCGGAATGGACTTTATCACCGGTTTACCTAAAACTCAGAGAGGGTACGATTCCATTTGGGTTATTGTGGACCGTCTAACCAAGGTCGCTCATTTCATCCCGGTGAAAACCACCTACTCCGGAGATCGTTTAGCAGAGCTGTACATGTCGAGGATTGTATGTTTGCATGGAGTGCCCAAGAAGATTGTGTCGGACAGAGGTACCCAATTTACCTCAAGATTTTGGAACAAGTTGCATGAAGCAATGGGAACTCGTCTCAATTTTAGTACAAACATATCACCCGCAGCATGGATGGTCGATCGAAAGAGTAAATCAGATTTTAGAGGATATGTTGAGAGCTTGTGCTTTAGCCTATACTGCGACATGGGATAAGTGTTTGACATATGCGTGTAACATCCCAAAAATCTGCCAAATATTATTTTATTGCTTAAAAGTGCATTTGTGATTTTCTGGAATTTATTTGGATTTTTCTGGATTTATTTGAATTAAATGTTATTGCAAGTTTATTGCTTTTTATTCAAAAGTATTTAAACACATGCAAAGTTAAAGTAAAAGTTTTGGCAAAAATATTTTAATTGAGTCCGAATGTCTCAAAGTATTTTTGAGATTTTTCTTGAATTTTCCCCGATTATTTTATTGCCTAAAACAAATAAAATGAAGTTCGAATTGTTTTAAAATAGAAAATCCTTTTAAAAGAAGTTGAATGTTGTTGGGCCAAGCCCATTCTTTTTTTCGTCGTGCGCCCGTCGCGCATAGCCTTCGCCCCGATTCTAGAGGCTCGATCGTGACCGTTGATCGAGGATCGGACGGTAGAGGCGTCGCGTCGGTGGAAACCCTAGCGGGTGGCGCCGTCGGATCGCGCCACGTGGGCGGTCGCGATAGGCGACAGCGCCGCCGTGTCCGATTCGAATCCGGCGCCGATTTCCGACGCGGCCGGCGTTCGTGCCTCGTGACGGACTCAAGGCCCTTAAAAGCGGACCGATCGAACCCCGAGGATCACTGCCGCCGCCGCGTTTTCCCTAGCTTTGGTACGCTAAAGCGCCGCGTGGAGCTCGCCGCGGACTCGCCGGACCCGTGGACAACCGCCCGTCGTTTCTTCGTTTCGTGGCGGCCGGTGTTCTTCCGCCGCGGAGGGTAGATCCAGGATCGCCGCGAGAGCGCTTGTTCAGTGTCTTCGCCGCTTTTTGTTCGCCGAACGCCGTCGGGCTCGTCTTCGTCTCGCCTCCGGTGAACGCGCCGCCGAGCTCGTCGTCGAATCTCGTAAGCATTTGCGTACCGTTGGATGCGGGATCGAACACGTCGCTTCTTGCCGCGTGGAATACGTGTTTGGTAAGCCACGTCGTCGCTAAACGTGAGCCGTCGGATCGGTGATGGAAGGCTGGATCGCACGTGGGGTTGCGCCAACCGATGATGCTGCGCGTGGCGCCGGGAGATCGGCGCCGTGGGCCGGTGCGCATCAGACTTGCGCGCCTGCGTCATGGACCCGATCCATACGCCGAGCGACGTGTCGCCACCCGATTGGCTCGATTCATCGCCGACGTCATGCGGACGTCATAAATTGCTTTTTCAATATAAAAATAAATCATTAAATTCAATTTCGATTTTCCGATTTGATGTTTATTTCAAACTTCAAAAGGCTATATCTTTTGCATCGTAACTCTCGATTTGAGTGATTCCGTTTCTAAAAATTTGTAAAATTGAGATCTATTTAATGGTGATTTTTATTTGATTTTTGGAGATCTATTGCTCTCTGTTTTGGCATTTATTTGCTTTTCTCTTTGATGCAGCGTAGACGTTGAATTGTGCGACGCTTGGAGGAAGATCCAAGAACTCAAGAGCAAACTCGGATCAAGATCAGACCTATTCCAAGGCAAGTTGTGCTTTGATCATGTTAAACCCATGTTTATAAAATTGCTATGTTTGATTTACGCTATTGCATATATTTCAAATATACAATTGTTTCAAATTAGTTTGGGCTTAGCTAAAATACCGATTGATCTATACCCTACCTTGTCATTGTATGCCATGATCCATTGTCACCTTAGATTGGTTTAATATAGTTGGTTAATAATTATAATCAACATTGGAGGTTTAGTTCGTATTAGTTGCTTAGCCATGCCACGTCATCACATGTGTCGTAATCATTGATAATTAATCTTGATTAATGGAATATGGAACAATATTATGAACTTGTGTGTCATGTGGGATCACACGATGAGATTGAGTTGTTGTGGCGAGTCATGTCACGCAACGATGTTGAATTGTTGATGGCACGTGGTGCTTGGTAATCAATCGGGTGATAATCACTTAGATTGGGGCAAGTGGCAAGGCGAGGAGGCCAAGGTGGGCCCGATGGGCGATGGTATGTGGAAGTCTTGCCTTGATCACACTAAGGACTTAACCTTGCAAGCCTTTGACTGAGTCAATCATGCAACCACATGTGCGTATGGGCCACCTAGCCGAGTAATTTGCAAAGTCTTAATGTTGATACTATCGTGGTGGTGTGAGTTCCCGGTCGAGTGTAATTCACATGGCGCAAGAGGGGCCACGGGCGTGGTTCTGAGACCGCCAATGTTG
The DNA here is from genome assembly GCA_036346275.1 of Otatea glauca. Lineage (NCBI taxonomy): Eukaryota > Viridiplantae > Streptophyta > Magnoliopsida > Poales > Poaceae > Otatea > Otatea glauca. The sequence goes on from CM070730.1 coordinate 39,224,128, forward strand.
AAACCTTAGCGGGTAGTATCGGATTAAGATAGAGCATTGTAAAGGCTTTGTTATAATCTTTCGCCTTTGTGGTGTTTGGTTGTATCATGTGGGTAAAGTGCATAACCTCTGCAGAGTGTGAAACTATTCGGATAGCCGTGCTTTCGCAGTATTGAGCAATGCTCGGGAATTACAGTTAAGGGTTAGATTAATAAATTGGACAACTTGGTTGGGATGGCAGGATTGCCATATGGAAGATTGGAACTTGATTTAGGATTGGAAACTTGGTTTACTTGAGAAATACTGAATTTATTTATTATCGTTATTTGTTTTACATCTTTACAATCTATATACTGTATTCGTTCATAAATGCTGCTTATTGCAAAATAGCCATGATAGCCTATCCATTGGAATAAGCCTTGCATATAGATACATGGAATTGCATTCTGTGCACAACTTGTTGAGTGCTTTAAGTACTCACCCTTGCCAAACAACAATAATCAACAGTTGAAGAATCTACACCTGTGTTGGAAGATGAAGTCCATGAAGACACAAGTCATTAGGGTCCGAGCCTTGTCGGTTGCCTGTGGTGAACTGATGAGCTATCTACGTTTCTACTTTCCGCTGCTTAATAATTAGCTTATATTCTCAGTCTTGCCCTGCGTGACTTAATAATGTAAGTTGGTCATAAGATCATACATTTAGCTATATCAATAAATGAACTATTATTCTATTATCGTTGTGTATGATGTGATATGTACCAATGTTAAGCTGTGTGCACTAGCGTTGATCCTGGGAATAGTGCAGTAAACACAGTGGGTTCGAATCAGTGGATTCGGGTCCTTACAGAGGTGGTATCAGAGCATACTGACTGTAGGTCTTGGCCCTAGATAGTTTGGAGGTGTCTTGAGTGTGTCCAAAATTATTTTCTAAAAAGAAAATCTAAGCTTGACTAATAAAACTCTCTCGACTCATCTCATTCTCTACTTCTGCCTTTGCTAAATTTACAGTTTTACTTGTCGTTTGGTGGAGAACTTATTCCAAGTTCTTGTGAAGCGGATGCCGATCGTTCGACCTTTGAGGAGACAAACCGCGGCTACGCCATGGAGCCGTGGAGAGTACTTCGACGCTTGAGGTTTTTATCGTCCACTTTACCGAGGAGGGTGGTCGCTGAATGGTGTACACCGAGGATTTATTTGCAAGTTGATCATCTACGCGGAGAACGAGGAAGCTAGCGAGCCAATCAACATCTCCGCCGAAGATTCTCGTGCGAGGTTGCAATTCAGAGGTCGCCGACTTGCTCTTGGCCGTGTCTGCCGCGACTACGCCGACGAGCTTCACGACTCGGTGTTCGACTTCACCCAGACGTTCAAGCATGCCAAGACGACGGATCGAGGAAGCGAGTGTGCTCTGACGCGCACCTTGCGAGTTCGCCCTGCCGGGAGGATCATATGAGAGAGACTACCCAGAGCCGGAGATCGTATGCGAGGCACTCGAGTAGCGAGCAGAACTCGAGGTGACCGTGCTTGACCATCGGGATGATCATCGAGTGGGAGAGGCCACAGGAGGCGCTTGAGGACGAGCCGGAGCGCGTGACTCGAGAGTTCAGAGCCACCGAGGAGTCCGAGGAGGATCGGAGGAGGAGAGAGGAGCGAGCCGAGGAGTCAGACCCGTTGTTGCAGAGGACCCAGAATAGGTCATCGAGATAGGTTTGCTCCGATGCCGCCCACCCGCGGTGTATGCGCCGGATCGATCTCACCAGGTGGTGGATGAGTGAGTGTCGACCTTGAGCCGTGTTGAGACTCGAGTGTGAGTCGCGTCTTTAAGTTAGCCTTTACCTTTCTAGTTGACGTTAAGGTTCGTGTTTAGTTTGCTTCTTTGTATTCTTGAGTGTGCGTTATGTGTTGCAAAGCTTGTAGGCTTAAATAAGCACCATACCAAGTGAAATAAAGAATTGTTCGGTTTGGGTATAACATATCTCCCGCTTTAGAAATTCTTACTTCTCATCTATGCTACATCTACCTTTCCTAACCTAAGAGGCAATTATCGGATGGTGAATACTCGAGGAAACAACGGTGCTTGAAGTGGATCACGTCCAAATGACAATCCCAATGATGGAGGCGACCCTCAACCACCGCCAAGTGGACATGCGAGAATCAGGAGCATTCCTTGCAAAGACAGACTCAACCGATCAGCATAATGATGCAAACAGATGCAAGAGATGACCAATGCAAGATAAACCACAACATCCCCGCAACTCGGAACAATCATGGTGGACCTCGACCTATGTCCAAGCTATCGGATTTTATGAGGACTAGGCCACCAACTTTCTCTGAAACGTGAACCCTTTGGAAGCCGATGATTGGCTTAGGACCATTGAGAAGAAGTCGCACATCACTCGGTGTGAGGGCAATGAGAAGGTGCTCTCGCCTCATCAACTTGAAGGAACCGCCGCAGAATGGTGGGAGAATTATCGTGCAGCTCATGGAGCCCCGCAAGAGATAACACAGGAGGAGTTCACTAATGCTTTCGCCAATATCATGTCCCGGAGGAATGATGGATCTTAAGAAGGAGGAGTTCGTAGCTTTGAAGCAAGGAGGCCAACCAAAGGCGAATACGAATAAATTCACTCAATTAGCTCGTTATGCCCCGAGGACGTAGCGACGGATAAAGCTAAGCGCCTCGTTTCATGAAGGGTGAATTCGGGATCGCAGTGGGGTGATTACCACAATTTTCCGGATTTTGGGAGGCGTAAATAAGGCTTTAATCCTAGAGGACAAGCGCAAAGAGCTAGGTGAAACCGTGGCGCTTGATGAACAATCGGGGTGGGCGCCCAAACCATCTACGCTTGAGGATGTCACCCAAAGAATTTGCTAGATTTCAACCACGGTGGGAACAAGACATCAACCCCACACTCGCCACCAATCGAATTTCGGACCCAGCGCAAGAGGCAACAATGCACCGGGAAATCGTGATCTGCGGTGAAGAGATGCTATACTTGCAATGAGCCGGGCACTTTTCAAATAGGTGTCCACGAAGGAGGCATCACACCGGTTCGTTTCAACACAGGAACAACACCCGCTAAAGCACCAACATCGGGAGAAATCGTGCACCAAGCCAAGCCGAGCAACGCCGCGCCATCAACGGTCGTGGAAGAATCAACCACATCACCGTGATGGAGCTCGAGAAGCTACGGGCGTCGTATTGGGTAAGTTCTTGGTCAACTCAATTACTTACGCTTTGTTTGATTCGAGCTTCGCGTTCGTTCGTTTCTCAAAGTTTTGCAACCAAGAATGGATTTAAAGTGGTGAATCTTAAGTGTGTGCTCTTAGTCCAAGCCCCGTGATCCGAGCTTAGATCTAGCCTTGGGTGTTTGGGAGCTAAGTTGCTTATGGATGGGATAGAATTTCTAGCGAATCTTATCTTGATAGATGCGCAATCCTAGACGTCATCCTTGGAATGGATTGGTGTCAAAGCATAAGGTCGCTTTTGGATTGCGGTAGAAGGATTGTAACTTTGGAAGGCCCTAGTGGCAAGAAAGTGGAGTTTCAAGCGACCGCATTCGAGATGGGCAGTTAATGGTCAACAGCGTGAAAGCCATCAGCATGGAAGATGTGCCAGTGGCCAGGGAATACCCGGATGTGTTTCGGAAGATTTGCCGGATTGCCACCGACCGTGATATCGAGTTCGTTATCGAGTTAGCGCCAGTGCAAAGACCGATATCAAAGAGACCATATCGGATGCCTACCGACGAGTTAGTGGAAATGAAGAAGCGATTGAGGAACCGCAAGAGAAGGGTTTCATTAGACCTAGTTCATCACCGTGGGAGCCGGTTTTGTTTGTTCGCAAGAAGGATGGAAGTCTTAGAATGTGCATTGATTATCGTGCACTTAATGAAGTAACGATCAAGAATAAGTATCCGCTTGCCCGGATCGATGACTTATTTGATCGATTAAGAGGAGCCGAGTTTTCTCCAAGATAGATCTTCGTTCGTGATACCATCGCTTGAAGATCCGAGCGGAGGATATACCTAAGACCGCGTTTTCTACGCGATATGGACATTACGAGTTCACAATCATGTCATTTGGATTGACTAATGCCCCAAACATATTTCATGAACATGATGAATAAGGTTTTCATGGATTACTTGGATAAGTTCGTTGTGGTCTTCATAGGCGATATTTTGGTTTACTCAAAGACCAAGAAGAGCATGCGAAACATCTAAGGATGGTTTTAGGCAGTGCGAGAGCATCGACTATATGCAAAGTTTAGCAAGTGTGAATTCGGAAGGAGAAAGTCGAATTCTTGGGTCATGTAATGACTACCAAAGGAGTCGCAATGACCCGACAAAGTGGACGCAGATGTTGCATTCGAGCCACCAAGTCTCATTACCCGATCCGTAGTTTTCGGGAATGGCGGGATATTACCGTCGATTCATAGAAGGATTCTCGACAATTGCTAAACCCCGATGCGCTTGTTGAAGAAAGAAAAGAAGTTTGCATGGGCGCCAGAGCGCGAGAAAAGTTTCATGGAATTAAAGAAGCGTTTAACAATGACCCGTATTAGTATTGCGGATGTGCGAGAATGGATTTGATATTTACTTGTGATGCTTGAAGCAAGGCTTGGGATGCGTGTTAATGCAAGAAGGCAAAGTCGTTGCTTATGCGTCGAGACAATTAAGACCGCATGAAGTGAATTACCCAACGCATGATTTGGAGTTAGTGCAGTAGTGCATGCTTTAAAGATATGGCGTCATTATCTCATAGGAAATAGATGTGAGATATATACGGACCATAAGAGTCCAAATACATATTCACTCAAGTCGACTGAATATGAGACAATGAAGATGGCTTGAACTAATTAAGGATTATAATATGGGAATCCATTATCACCTGGAAAAGCCAATGTGGTGGCGGATGCTCAGTCGAAAGAGCCATAGCGCAAATACATTGTCAATGGAGGATCAACCTAATTATGCAAGGAATTTGAAGCTAAGATTGGAAGTCGTTCATAAGGAATGATAGTCTGCGCTAAAGTGAAGCCAACACTAGAGGATTAGATTAAAGAAGGTCAACAAGATGACGATAAAATTTCAAAAATCAAGACTAAAAGGAAGAAGGCCTAGCCTTAGATTTCACTGGATGAGCAAGGAACCATGTTCTTTAAAAGCCGAATTTGCGTCTGGGATAAAAAGGAGCTAAAGCAATTGATTCTTGAGGAGGCTCACGATTCTAAGTACTCAATTCATCCAGAAGTGCCAAGATGTACCAGGATTTGAAGGAGAGATTCTGGTGGCGAATATGAAGCGTGAAGTGGTGAGCATGTTGCATTATGCGACGTATGTCAAAGAGTAAAAGCCATGCACCAAAGACCATTGATGCATTGCGGTAGATTAAAAATTCGGAATGGAAGTGGGAAGAAATCGGAATGGATTTTATCACCGGTCTACCTAAGACTCAGAAAGGTTACGATTCCATTTGGGTTATTGTGGATCGTTTAACCAAGGTTGCTCATTTCATCCCAGTAAAGACCACTTACTCCGGAGATCGTTTAGCAGAATTGTACATGTCGAGGATTGTATGTTTGCATGGAGTGCCCAAGAAGATTGTGTCGGACAGAGGTACCCAATTTACCTCGAGATTTTGGAATAAGTTACACGAAGCAATGGGAACTCGTTTGAATTTCAGTACAGCATATCACCCGCAGACAGATGGTCAGACTGAGAGAGTAAATCAGATTTTAGAGGATATGTTGAGAGCTTGTGCTTTAGCTTATGCTACGACATGGGATAAATGTTTGCCATATACGGAATTTAGTTACAATAATAGTTATCAAGCTAGCCTGCAGATGTCACCGTTTGAGGCGTTGTATGGACGTGCTTGTCGTACTCCGTTGAATTGGAATGAAACGGGAGAGCGTTTGGTGTTTGGGCCAGATATCCTCGAAGAGGCAGAAAGTCAAGTCGCAATGATCAGAGAGAGGTTGAAGATAGCACAGTCAAGACAGAAAAGCTACGCAGACAACCGTCGTCGAGATTTGAGTTTTGAACCGTAAGATCATGTGTATCTCGTGGTTACCCTCTTAAGGGCGTTAAAAGATTTCACGTTAAAGGAAGCTTGCACCAAGATATGTTGGTCCGTTCAAGATTACGAGCCGTCGAGGAGAGGTAGCTTATCGCTTAGAATTGCCTCGATCCTTGGCGAGTGCATGATGTATTCCATGTGTCGCAGACTTAAGAAGTGTCTCAGAGTGCCAACAGAACAAACCCGTTGGATGCAATAGAGTGCAAGAAGATTTGACTTATAAGAGCAACCGATCGAATTTTGGATGTTATGGGCGCAAGACCGAAACAAGACTATTCGCTTTGCGAGTTCATGGAGCAATCATTACGAGTGAAGCCACCGGGAGCGAGAAGAAGATTTGAAGTCGAATTCAGAACCTATTCTCTAGTTAGCCCCGAATCTCGGGTCGAGATTACATTAAGAGGAGGTTTGTAACATCCCAAAAATCGCCAAATATTATTTTATTGCTTAAAAGTGCATTTGTGATTTTCTCGAATTTATTTGGATTTTTCTCGATTTATTTGAATTAAATGTTATTGCAAGTTTATTGCTTTTATTCAAAAGTATTTAAACACATGCAAAGTTAAAGTAAAAGTTTTGGCAAAATATTTTAATTGAGTCCGAATGTCTCAAAGTATTTTTGAGATTTTTCTTGAATTTTCCCGATTATTTTATTGCCTAAAACAAATAAAATGAAGTTCGGAATTGTTTTAAAATAGAAAATCCTTTTAAAAGAAGTTGAATGTGTTGGGCCAAGCCCATTATCGCTTTAAATCTTACCGTCGCGCATAGCCTTCGGCCCGCATTCTAGAGGCTCGATCGTGGCCGTTGATCCGAGGATCGGACGGTAGAGGCGTCGCGTCGGTGGAAACCCTAGCGGGGGCGCCACGGATCGCGCCACGTGGGCCGTCGCGATGGGCGACGAGCGCCGCCGTGTCCGATCGAATCGGCGCGATTCGACGCGGCCGGCGTTCGTGCCCGCGACGGACTCTAAGGCCCTTAAAAGCGGACCGTCGAACCCCGAGGATCACTGCCTTCGCCGCGACGTTTTCCCTAGCTTCCGCTAAAGCGCCTGCGTGGAGCTCGCACGACTCGCCGGACCCGTGGACAACCGCCGCCGTCGTTTCTTCGTTTCGTGGCCGGCCGGTGTTCTTCCGCCACGTGGAGGTAGATCCGGGATCGCCGCGAGGAGACGCTTCCTGTGTCTTCGCCGCCTTTTGTTCGCCAAACGCCGTCGGGCTCGTCTTCGTCTCGGTCTCGGTGAACGCGCCGCCGAGCTCGTCGTCGAATCTCGTAAGCATTTGCGTACCGTTGGATTCGGGATCGAACACGCCGCTTCTTGCCGCGTGGAATACGTGTTTGTAAGCCACGCCGTCGCTAAACGTGAGCCGTCGGATCGGTGATGGAAGGCTGGATCGCACTGTGGGTTGCGCCAACCGATGATGCCGCGGGCGCACGGAGATCGGCGTGGGCCGGACCGGGCGCATAGACTTGCGCCGCGTCATGGACCCGATCCATCTGCCGAGCGGCGGTCGCCACCCGATTGGCTCGATTCGCCGACGCCATGTCGACGTCATAAATTGCTTTTTCAAGATAAAAATAAATCATTAAATTCAATTTCGATTTTACGATTTGATGATTTATTTCAAACTTCAAAAGGCTATATCTTTTGCATCGTAACTTCGGATTTGAGTGATTCCAGTTTCTAAAAATTTGTAAAATTGAGATCTATTTAATGGTGATTTTATTTGATTTTGGAGATCTATTGCTCTGTTTTGGCATTTATTTGCTTTTCTCTTTCTATGCGCGTAGACGTTGAATTGTGCGACGCTTGGAGGAAGATCCAAAGAACTCAAGAGCAAACTCGGATCAAGATCGGGACCTATTCCAAGGCAAGTTGTGCTTTGATCATGTTAAACCCATGTTTATAAAATTGCTATGTTTGATTTACGCTATTGCATATATTTCAAATATACAACTGTTTCAAATTAGTTTGGGCTTAGCTAAAATACCGATTGATCTATACCCTACCTTGTCATTGTATGCCATGATCCATTGTCACCTTAGATTGGTTTAATATAGTTGGTTAATAATTATAATCAACATTGGAGGTTTAGTTCGTATTAGTTGCTTAGCCATGCCACGTCATCACATGTGTCGTAATCATTGATAATTAATCTTGATTAATGGAATATGGAACAATATTATGAACTTGTGTGTCATGTGGGATCACACGATGAGATTGAGTTGTTGTGGCGAGTCATGTCACGCAACGATGTTGAATTGTTGATGGCACGTGGTGCTTGGTAATCAACTGGGTGATAATCACTTAGATTGGGGCAAGTGGCAAGGCGAGGAGGCCAAGGTGGGCCCGATGGGCGAGATGGTATGTGGAAGTCTTGCCTTGATCACACTAAGGACTTAACCTTGCAAGCCTTTGACCTGAGTCAATCATGCAACCACATGTCTGGTATGGGCCAGCCTAGCTGAGTAATTTGCAAAGTCTTAATGTTGATACTATCGTGGTCGGTGTGAGTTCCCGGTCGTGTGTAATTCACATGGCGCAAGAGGGGCCACGGGCGTGGTTCTGACGACCTTGATGTTGAAACCTTAGCGGGTAGTATCGGATTAAGATAGAGCATTGTAAAGGCTTTGTTATAATCTTTCGCCTTTGTGGTGTTTGGTTGTATCATGTGGGTAAAGTGCATAACCTCTGCAGAGTGTGAAACTATTCGGATAGCCGTGCTCATGGTATTGAGCAATGCTCGGAATTACGTTAAGGGTTAGATTAATAAATTGGACAACTTGGTTGGGATGGCGGGATTGCCATATGGAAGATTGGAACTTGATTTAGGATTGGAAACTTGGTTTACTTGAGAAATCTCAATTTATTTATTATCGTTATTTGTTTTACATCTTTACAATCTATATATCAGATTCGTTCATAAATGCCGCTTATTGCAAAATAGCCATGATAGCCTATCCATTGGAATAAGCCTTGCATATAGATACATGGAATTGCATTACATGCACAACTTGTTGAGTGCTTTAAGTACTCACCCTTGCCAAACAACAATAATCAACAGTTGAAGAATCTACACTGTGTTGGAAGATGAAGTCCATGAAGACACGAGTCATTAGGGTCCGAGCCTTGTCGGTTGCTGTGGTGAACCGATGAGCTATCTACGTTTCTACTTTCCGCCGCTTAATAATTAGCTTATATTCTCGGTCTTGCCCTGCGTGACTTAATAATGTAAGTTGGTCATAAGATCATACATTTAGCTATATCAATAAATGAACTATTATTCTATTATCGTTGTGTATGATGTGATATGTACCAATGTTAAGCTGTGTGCACTAGCGTTGATCCTGGGAATAGTGCAGTAAACACAGTGGGTTCGAATCAGTGGATTCGGGTCCTTACAATGCGGAATTTAGTTACAACAATAGTTACCAAGCTAGCCTGCAGATGTCACCGTTCGAGGCATTGTATGGACGTGCTTGTCGTACTCCGTTGAATTGGAACGAAACAGGAGAACGTTTGGTGTTTGGGCTAGATATTCTCGAGGAGGCAGAAAGTCAAGTTGCAATGATCAGAGAGAGGTTGAAGATAGCGCAGTCAAGACAGAAAAGCTACGCAGATAACCGTCGCGAGATTTGAGTTTTGAACCGAAGATCATGTGTATCTTAGAGTTACCCTCTTAAGGCGTTAAAGATTTCATGTTAAAGGAAGCTTGCACCAAGATATGTTGGTCCGTTCAAGATTCCGAGCCATCGAGGAGGTAGCTTATCGATTAGAGTTGCCTCGGTCCTTGGCGAGTACATGATGTATTCCATGTGTCGCAGACTTAAGAAGTGTCTCAGAGTGCCAACAGAGCAAACCCTTGGGTGCAATAGAGTTGCAAGAAGATTTGACTTACAAAGAGCAACCTATCGAATTTTGGATGTTATGGAACGCAAGACCGTAAACAAGTCTATTCGCTTTGCGAGTTCATGGAGCAATCATTCAAAGTGAAGCCACTTGGGAGCGAGAAGAAGATTTGAAGTCGAATTTCCAACCTATTCTCTAGTTAGTCTTAATCTCGGTCGAGATTCTCAGAGAGAGGTTTGTAACATCCCAAAATTTTGCTTAAATATTATTTTATTGCTTAAAAGAGCATTTATGATTTTCTGGAATTTATTTGGATTTTTCTCGATTTATTGGAATTAATTTTAAATCAAGTTTATTGCCTTTTGTTCAAATCTATTTAAATTTATGCAAAGTTAAAATGAAGTTTTACCAAAAGTATTTTATTTGAGTCGAATATCTCAAAGTATTTTGAGATTTTTCTTGGATTTTCCCGATTATTTTATTGCCTAAAACAAACAAAATGAATTTATGTATTTATTTTAAATGAAAAATCTGTTAAAAGCCTTGTGAATGTTGTTGGTCGAGCCCAACATCATGCGTTAAACCCGCGTCGACGCGCCCATCCACCCGCGAAGCGCGTGAATGAGGCAAACCCTAGATCTTGGCCGTCGCGTGCGATCCAACCGCCAGAGGAATGCCGCGTGTTCGCTCGCGTTTGACCGTCGGATCGGGACACGCGCCGCGCCGTGGGTTGTCGTCTCCGACGCGAACTCGAGTCCGCCGCCGTAACGACTCGGACTTCTCCGCCGTGTAGGCTCGAACGCCGAGGCTATAAAGGAGGGTACTCGCCGAGGTTCCTCGTGCACCGCATGTTTTGGTCGGACCCGTTTAGCGAGGAACGTCGCGGTGAGTGCAAGGAAGCTCGTCGGAGTTGAAGTCTGCGGCCGCCAGCGGTTTTGGCCTTGGATCGTCGCCGATCCGTGGCTTTTCGACGTTTGGTCCGGATTCGAACTCGTCGGGCGTCGCATCCATCGCGCCACTTCTTCTCGTCGGGATACGGCGAACGCCGCCGCCGAAGTCTTCTTCTTCATCTCCGGTGGACCTTCTCGCCGCCGCTTCGCCATGCGAAGCCGGGTGAGTTCGTGGCCGTTAGATCCGGATGAACGGAGGATCGAGCCGCGTTACGACTGTCGCCGCTCGACGGATCGGGCCGTGGATGCATGCCGCGTGTCGTGCATCGGGCGGGCGGCCGCAACCAATCGGATCAAGACGCGTGGCGCCGCAAGTATCGAGCGCCGTCGGCGCGGGTTCACTGATGGACGGAGGAAGTCCGTGGACCGTGTCTATGCACCGGGGCCACGTGTCGTGCTCGTTGGCTCGGTCGAGATGACGCCTTGACGTGACGTCACGCCGACGCCATAAATCGGTTTTCGAATAAAAATAAATCTGCTAATTTCGAATTTGATTTTCTCGATTTGATATTTATTTCAAACTTCAAAAGGCTATATCTTTTGCAATTTAACTCGAATTGAGTGATTCCAATTTCTAAAAATTTGTAAAATTGAGATCTATTTAATGGTGAATTTTATTTGATTTTTGGAGTTCAATTGCTCTGTTTTGACATTTATTTGCTTTTCTTCTTGATGCAGCGTGAGCGTTGAATTGTGCGACGCTTGGAGGAAGATCCAAAGAACTCAAGAGCAAGTTCCAAAACCGGATCGGACCTATTCCAAGGCAAGTTGTGCTTTGATCATGTTGAACCCATGTTTATAAAATTGCTATGTTTGATTTACACTAGTGCATATATTTCAAATATACAATTGTTTCAAATTAGATTGGGCTTAGCTAATATACCGATTGATCTATACCTACCTTGTCAATGTATGCCATGATCCATTGTCACCCTAGATTGGTTAAATATAGTTGATTAGTAATTATGATCAACATTGGAGGATTAGTCCGTATTAGTTGCTTAGTCATGCCACGTCATCACATGTGTCAAAATCATTGATAATTAATCTTGATTAATGGAATATGGAACAATGTTATGAACTTGTGTGTCATGTGGGATCACACGATGAGATTGAGTTGTTGTGGCGAGTCATGTCACGCAACGATGTTGAATTGTTGATGGCACGTGGTGCTTGGTAATCAACGGGTGATAATCATTTAGATTGGGGCAAGTGGCAAGGCGAGGAGGCCAAGGTGGGCCGATGGGCGGATGGCATGTGGATGTCTTGCCTTGATCACACTAAGGACTTAACCTTGCAAGCCTTTGACCTGAGTCAATCATGCAACCACATGTCTGGTATGGGCCAGCCTAGCTGAGTAATTTGCAATGTCTTAATTTTGGTACTATCGTGGTCGGTGTGAGTTCCCGAGTTATGGAGTAATTCACATGGCGCAAGAGGGGCCCGGTTATGGTTTCGGACCACCGATGTTGAAACCTTAGCGGGTAGTATCCGGTTAAGCCAGCGCATTGTAAAGGCTTTGTTATAATCACTCGCCTTGGTGGTGTTTGGTTGTATCGCGTGGGTAAAGTGCATAACCTCTGCAGAGTGTGAAACTATTCGATAGCCGTGCTCGCATGTATTGAGCAATGCTCGGAATTACAGTTAAGGGTTAGCTTAACTAATTGGACAACATGGTTGGGATGGCGGAATGCCATATGGAAGGTGAGATTTGACTTAGGATTGGAAACTTGGTTTACTTGAGAAATACTGAAGTTATTTACTATTGCTATTTGTTTTACATTCTTTACAATTTATTTCTCAGATTTGTTCCTAAATGTCGCTTATTGCAAAATAGCCATGATAGCCTATCCATTGGAATAAACTTTACATATAGATACATAGAATTGCATTCAGTGCACAACTTGTTGAGTGCTTTAAGTACTCACCCTTGCCAAACAACAATAATCAACAGTTGAGGAATCTACACTGTGTTGGAAGATGAAGTCCAGAAGACACGAGTCATTAGGGTCCGAGCCTTGTCGGTTGCTGTGGTGAACCGATGAGCTATCTACGCTTTCTACTTTCCGCTGCTTAATTATTAGTTTATATTCTCAGTCTTGCCCTGCGTGGCTTAATAATGTAAGTTGGTCATAAGATCATACCTTTAGTTATATCAATGAATGAACTATTATTCTATTATCGTTGAGTATGATGTGATATGTACCAATGTTGAGCTGTGTGCACTAGCGTTGATCCTGGGAATAGTGCGGTAAACACAGTGGGTTCGAATCAGTGGATTCGGGTCCTTACATCCGTCTCAAGTCTTGCCATACACGAAGCCTACTATGTATCACTATAAATATAACCCTATAGCCTAGGGCAAAAGCAAGTGCTCCATTGTAAACATCTTGTCATATAGTGATTGCCTTTGTGAACTGTGGTTTTTTCCCAAAAGGTATTTCTACGTAAAAATCTGTCTCTTGTTCCCTATTTTCTGCGCATTATTTGCAACAATTTGGATATCACAGTCTATGAAGAAAAGGAAGGAAATTTGCATCCGCACAGAAATCAATGTGTATTTTGCATGAATGGGCACCGGGCAGACCTGGTTTATGATAATATTGATTAATAGCATATCGCAGATTGCTGATGTTTATGATTCACACATACCTCTCATCTGGAGTGGAACCCTGTTGTACTGAAAAAATGTACAAGCAGTGACTTCTGCTGCTGGTAAGGTTCATTTCTAGGTGCATTAAGGACGACAAAAAGTATGAAGTCAAATGTTTTACAACTGTTTCAGAAGTGACAAATAGAGGATACGTGTTTCCCCAACTGCTCTGTTGGCAATTCCTTCCTGTAATTTAGACCAGTAAGCAAAGCTAAATCGCTATCTACTTACAGAAAGGCGCTCCAACAATAACTCAAGATAACTTACAGAGAGGTGTTCCAAGGCATCCGAACTATTCAAAATAGATATCTACAGAGATAATTGAACAGTTACAAGGTAATGAAGGAAAAGCATGGAAGGTCAGATGCTAAGTACTTCTTCCTCGATATCGAAAGAAAACAAAATGAAAGGAAAGATGCTAAGTAGTTCTTTCAGACCTCTGTTGCTCCAGAAATGTAAATCCCTTGGGTTTTGCTCTCCTTGATCTGTAGGTTGTCTTTGGACAAGTCAAGAAGGTCCCTGAGATATGTGGAGATAAAACCTGATCCTCTTGATAGCAACACTTCACAAAAATAATCTCTACAGCGGAAACATAAGAAAACATTCTCAACCAAATACTCACCTTACTTTTTCCAAATATATCTCCACCTGAGAAATGGTGAATCAATGTAAGATTAAAATCTAGCAATGTGAAATCAAAATAAGCACATGAGGCTGGTAATCTACCATTGATAACTTCACAGTCCACGTAGCCATGCTTGCTGATGATCTTAAACATTCAAAAAGTTCATCTACGACTCGCTGAACTAGTCCAGTTTTCTGCTCGTTGCGATGCAAGATGCTTGGCCCCTGTGTCAACATCCAAATTACACAAATATGTAATGCCAAACTGAAGTGACACCGTGCTTTTGAAAAATTGTTGAAGTGACACAATCAGTAATTATCCCATAAATTAAAGCCAAATGATGTTCACTTTACCTCCATGCTATATGTCTTTCCAGCTCCGGTCTACAAATGCGAAGTTAGAATAAAATGTCAATGCCATCACAAGTAGTTCATTTCAGACATAAATAATAGGTGCACTGCAAATGGTAACTGTTCAGTGTAAATTTGAGACTTGTAGTAGGCCAAGCATAAAATTGTGGTTCTACATATGCATCCTGTGAAGCAAAATATTTGCAGACAACTGGTGAATTGGGGTACAGGGTGTTTGCAGCAGTACATACCTGACCGTAAGTAATTATAGTCCCATTTATTCCATTGATGGCATCTGTTTCCAAAAAACAATCACTCAGTTAGTACTAAGTCTGATGGCTACTATTAAAGAATTCTGTCATGACAAAACTACACACTAATAAGAAAAATCTTTTATTATCTTGATGGATAAATTAGAACAGAAAAATCAAGGAAAACCTGCAACGATGGGAACTGCAAGGAAGTCATAGACATCAGACTGTTGCGCATCTTCATAGAACACCCTGTCAAAGCTGAATACGGCATCTTCCTCCCTCTCATCCTAAAGTATTAACCAACACATCAGGGAAAAGAAATTAATTAAACATGAGGAAACACAAAAGCATGCCAGCAAGTCTCAGGGATTTGACAAGGAGAATGCATCCAGAACAAAACAAACTGAGAATGCATTTGCTTCTCACTTTGTCTTGATTCTATTCTTGCCCATAGCACCTATTTTATGTACTAGTTGTGTAGGGATTGCTCAAGCAGGTTAACGTTCAGAAGGGCATGAGCATGAGAACTTTTGACAAATTCAGTTATCTATAGTTCTAGAATCTAGAGTAGAACAATAGTTGTGAATTACGTAAGAAACAGCAAATGAATATTCACTGCATGCCTTATCTGCTAAAGCCAAAGACAGAAGTGTGTCCAAACCTTGAAAACAAAAGATTCGGAGTCCAATTTCTTGAAGCAGACCTTGTCACCATTAGCCTTCCTCTCTTTGTGGCTCAGTGGTCTGAATCGCACGCACACAGTCACGTTGGACATCCTGGCAGTCAAATAGGTGTCAATTTTGGGCACGGAAAATAACCTGCTCACTGCTAACCGCAAAGGCTTAGAAGCCTACCAAATCAAATACAAACAAGTATGTGATCAGTACCTACAGTGCTACTGTGGTACGCAGAAATCATACCAAAATTAATGGCATTTCGCGGGGTTGAGCTATCATCAAGTTTTTCAAAATCCACCCTTCCTCGCATATGCATATCCCGTAGTAGACTACAGTAAAAAAATCTAACAAGGCACAAGTGGCAAACATGCCAAATATAAGGCATACTGGAGTGGAACACAGGATTCGCGGATTCTGCGCTAGGGCAAATGAACGGGCGCGCAGGCGTCGAACAGGATCACTGGAAGAGTAAATTGTTCAACTGGTAACTAGAGAACTATCAAATCCATGTGATTTCGTACGGGAAATACTCCAACCTAAACCAACGCGCACTCATGCTCATCGAAGCAGAAGAGAAACAATTTGAAAGAGAAAAATCATACACGC
This sequence comes from Otatea glauca, assembly GCA_036346275.1. NCBI lineage: Eukaryota > Viridiplantae > Streptophyta > Magnoliopsida > Poales > Poaceae > Otatea > Otatea glauca. The sequence continues at coordinate 39,240,155 of CM070730.1, forward strand.
ACACACCAAATCGGCTAAACTAATGGGGATTCTATTCCGCGCCCACGGGTTGGCGGAAATCGCGTATGCAAACCAGGCACCTAGCAAACGCGGTACACGAATGATGAATCGGAGGGAGGGAAGTGGGGAGGATGCTGTTCACCTCGGCGAGACAGAGGGAGAAGATGGCTCCGACGAGCTGGTGCTATCCAGCGGAGAAGCGACGGCCGGCGGGAGAGGGATTCGAGATCGGCTTCTGAAATTTTCGAGGTCGCGCGTGTGCGCAGGAATGGCAATGGGTCTGGATGCAGGGTGAAAACGGGTCGAATACGGTGGGATATTACTCTTTTCGTATTCTAACTTATATCTTTTTCTCAGATTCGGAATCGAATACGGATTCGGGTTATTCGGGATACGGATACAGGACGAATTCGAATCGAAAACAGATTAAGATATACGGATAATACACGTATATATGGAGTAACATATATTGAATTAAAACCATACGAGTACATGACTATAATGACAAGTTATATATCAATCAAACTCAATAGACGTCGTAGAAAGAATAAGTTACTTGAGAATCAATAGAACCAACTAATTATTAAAATAAATGGGCTAATATGAAAAAAAATATGATGAAAATAGGCTGAGCCTTGCTGATATTCGAATAAGAAAAATCTGAATATCCGATCCGAATATCTGATCCGATATCCGAATAGGAAAAATCCGGATATCCGAATAGAAAAAATCCGGATATCCGGATCCCATCTCATATTTACCTCGGATATTGGATGCTTCGGATTCGATCCCGAATCAGGATTCAAGTATCCGGATCCGGTCCTGAATCCGACCGGATAGTAAAATCCGGTCCCGAATCCGGTTCCGAATCGGGCGGGAGATATTCAACCCGTTTTCATCCCTACCTCAATCCCCGTTTCCCGCGGAGAATTCCCCTAAAACAGAGAAATCTCTTTTCGCGGAGGGTTTATCGAGGAAAATGTTATCTCTGTCAGGGATCACGGGGCCGGAGATATTCCACCGTTTCTCGTCTCCACTTATCACTAATAGGTGGGAGGAAATCATCATTCTCAAAAGAAAAAAAATTATGTGTGAGGTCATTATTAATGAACATGCTAAATATGTATTATTCTAGTGATTCACTCACACTTCAATCACATATATACTATTACTGTAGTGATTCACTCATGTAGTATGTGATCTTTCATGTAGCATTTTCTGGGATTAGTCCCCGTCGAGGCCCCGCAAACCTGTCGAGGATCAGGGACGGGGAATTAAGCCCGTGTGTGGAGACGGGGATAGGGACGGGGAAGTTTTGGTTATCGGGGATCGGGGATGGGAGGGTGCTCCCCGCGGGGATTTCCCCGCTGCCATCCCAACGCATGTGGGCTCGTTTTACGGGGGAGGCGCGGCAATGTGAAATTTTTCAGGTCTTTGTGACCAATGTTTCAAATTTCGTTTTCAGGTTACGTCTTAGAGGCGATCGAAATGCAAATTTTCAATAAGATTTTAAAATTTTGAATAAAACCTAAAAAGTAAAATTCAAATCTAGAATTTTTTAACTGAGATTTAAGCCAAAATTATCGAAATTTTATTCAAAATTGCCGAAATCTAGGCAAAATTTAACGAATGAAAATTAGTTCAAACCACGTTAGAAAATTTTTGTGGATGGTACTAACACATCACTAATGTTCCCATTAAATTTCTCAGATGATGATCAACCTTGAGAAATTTTCAAAAATTCTGACAGTGCTACTGTTTTGATAAAAGCCTTACTAGTAAATTTCAATTGAATGAAAAATTGTTCAAAACACGTTAGAAAATTTTGAAATTTTTGTGAATGGTCTTTATGCATTCAAAATGTTTCCATAAAATTTTTAGATTATGATCAAGCCCGAGTAATTTTCAAAAATTATGACAATGCTACTATCCTAATTAAAATCTTACCACCAAATTCCAATTGAATGAAAAATAGTTCAAACCAAGTTAGAAAATTTTGAATTTTTTTGTGAATTGTCCTAACACCTCACTAATTTTCTCATAAAGTTTTAGATAATGATAAAATCTAAAAAAAATTTAAAAATTCTGACAGTGTTACTGTCATCATAAAAGCCTAGCTGAGTACATGTATTACTTCTATAGATTTGATTGAGCAACCAAAAAAGGTTTAGAATTTTTGAAACTTTTAAAGAAATATGCTGAGGCAATGCTTAAGCCCTCCAAAAATTTTGGATCATGATCACACTCGGACAAATTTATAAAATTCTGACATTGTTACTGCATCATTTATGTTCCTTTTGTTTTTTATTTTTCAAACCAAACAAATGAAGCTCAATTATTTTTTTAAAAAAATTGTATGAATCTAGACTGCTAAATATTGTACCAAAAAAATTTTAGAGCATGATAAATCTTGTTAATTTTTATAAAAATCCGACATTACTTCTATTTTTTATAAAACGTCTCAAAATTAGGTTTTTTCAAAACAAATTCACAGAAGATGATATTCTGAAATAATGTAGCAATTTTAAAAAAATATTCAGTTGGGATTTGGAATCTTGTCCCTACCCGAAATCCTAAATCGGAAGATGAAAAAAATCTTTACCTTATCAAATTCTCTATCGAATCGTGAAAAAGATTCGACAAAAGACTTAAACAAATCCACTATTAGTTCTACATCAAGCAATACGTATAGCAACTCTTAATATAGGAGTAAAACAAGTCATAATAAAAAAGGATCAATGCGAAAAGTTTCGATTAAAATAGAATCTGAATAAGGAAGAGCACTTTTCCATTCGATGGTTATTAGAAGCATCCCAAAAGGCGTCCGAGTTGAAATATGGCTTTCAAATTAAGATCGAATTAGTAGATGGTGCCAAAGGGAGTGGGAGTGTTATACGCAAAAAGAAAGCATGTAAGGTTGAGGATGCCGAATAGAGGGGGTGAATAGGCAGTATTAAATGTTCTCTTCGATTTCTATAACTAACAAATTAACGCATATGTTAAACCTAAATAATATGTGGAGGTGTAATTCTAAAGTTTTGACAATTAAAGTCTAAATCAACTAGGCTCATTATGTGCACTAACTATATATGTATCTAACAATAATTTGCAATCTTAAAGACAAGCAGTCAATAAATTTAATTCTATGAATATAAATTACTTGAATATAAATAAAGAATAGAATGCAAATCACAAGAGACACGATACTTTTTATCATGGTGTTTGGAAACTTGCCAGTCTCCCATAGTCCATGTTGAGGTTAGCCCAAACACATTAGACCGACTCCACGAATTGAGCACCCACCTCGAATCCACTAATGATAGCTCTTTTCCTTCTGGGTAGGTGAGTTCCGACCTTCACAAACTTGCCGAACCTTTTCACAATCTCCTTTGAGAAGATCACCGCACACGATGCCGCTACGCAGTCTAGATGTCGGCAAACACTAAGAGTAATAGGTCAAGCTTCCTAGCTTGAACCTGACCAAGTGCAACACGTGCACAATGGTGACCACCGAGTGCAAACATGCACAAGGCTCTCCTCTAAATGCAACACATACACAAAAGAGCACTCAACCCTCTTCTAATTGTAACACATGCAAATTAGAAGCTCCACTCTAGCTCAAGAAGCAAAGAGAAGAAGGCAACACATGCATAACTCTCCCAAGATGAGCAATGAACTCAGCAAGCACAAATGCCCGCCCCCAAGGCTCCTTTTATAACCTCCCAAAGGAAAACTATCCATTAGGGGACAAACAGGCAAAACTCAGCAAAACTAGCACTACCGCCCATGTAGGGCCAGCCTCCAGGCCAACAGTCAGAAAAATAGCCATTGCACTGTACATTCGGTACTACCGCCCATGTAGGAGCGGTACTATCGGGTGAGCCGTAGTACCAGCCCTAGGGTCCAGTAGTGTTGGCCTCAGAAGAGCACCGAGAAACACACGCTCTGGATAAAGACTACTGGATATTAGATGCTAGTACTGCCGACCACTTGCAGTACCACCCTAGAACCCCGATAATGCTGGATTTGCAACACATGCAAAATCCACACTTCTGGAAAGTAATTATCGCTCTCAGGGGGCGGTACTACCGACCTCCGGCAGTACCGATACTCAACCATCGGTACTGCCGGACCTGCATTAGTACCAACCCCAACATTGCGGTAGTGACGACTTTCAAAGAAAAACTAGATTTCACAAAGAATTCTTTCCAATTCAAATCAAGACTCAATAATTATCAATTCTTTGAGCCATGTGGTAATCAACACATGATCACACCAATTTGCAAAGCGCATTTGCAAATTCTCATCACATGCCCAAGATCAAGATGTATGAAACTCAAATATTTTGCAAGACACATTTGCAAACATAAATCATACAAACAAGATCAATTTTGTAACACCCTAAAATTTTCCATATTTTAAATTTTGGAGTTAGTTTGATTTTTGGAATTTTTGGGAATTTATTGGAATTTATTTGCATTTATTCAAATAAGGGCTTTCTTGAAATCAATTAAAATATTTCAAAATTTTGAGCAAAGTTTTTCTAAAAATAATTTATTTGAGTTCCAAATGTCTCAAAATATTTTCCAGAATTTTTCTGGATTTTTCTGAGTATTTTTGCTATTTATTTTGGCTTTGTTTATTTATCAAATTTATTTTATATCAAAAATGTTTTTAAAAAAATACGAGGAATAGTACTGGGCCGACCCAGCACTGTGCTTAGCCCGGCCCAGCGCCAAACCCTAGCCATCGCGCGTTCGGACCGTCGGATCGAGATCCAACGGTTGCCGTTGCGCTGTCGCCCGCGGTCGCGCGGCGGATCGTCGTTGCGCGACGTCCGAGATTGCGCCACGCCGATCGCCTTCGCGAGATCACCAGAGGAACGTGGGCATTGATGCCTGTGAGTTTCGCCGGCGAGTTTCACGCACGTCGAGGCTCCTTTAAGTGCGTCGGTTAGCGCATTCTGCAGAGGATTTCAAGCCGCTCATTTTGACTCCTTTCACGCTCGCCGAGACGCTCCAGAGACCCCGTGCTAGCTCGTCATAGTTGCTCTTGCGCGCCGCCGTCGTTTTTGCTTCGCCCCGCCGTTGTCCGAGCCCTTCCGCCGTGCTCCGACCCCGTTTCGAGTTCACCGAAGCGAGCCGCGTCGAGCCCGTCAGTTCTTCTCGTCGGAGTCGCCCTCTAGCGCCGTCGAACGCGTCGTCTTCCTCAGCACCGGTAGCCTTCTCTTTTGCGCCGCCGTCGACCTCGCCAAACCCCGTCGACCGTCCGATCTGCATCGTGCCGCTCCGGTGAGTCCATGTAGCCCCAAATCCTGTGCTAATCTGGCTTAAGTCGTAGCCGTTAGATCTGATACGTGCGGTTTAGATTAGATTTGGAGTTTGGTGCTTTAGATCAGATTCGAGCCGTTGGATCGTGTTTGAACGCGTGAGATAGTGCCACATCGCTAGGGTGAACAGTAAACCGTTCGGGTACCATGGGTCGTTGGATTGGATCTGTACGGTGATCGTGGGTTCGAGCTGTGTCGCGTGAATCCGCGCCATTCAGATTTGATCGTGCGGCACGAATGACGCCGCGCCCTCGCCAAATCGCGTGTTGACGCATGTGCGTGTTGACCGAGGCACGACCGAATCTCGGCCGTTGATTTCAAACGGGCCGCCGAGATTTCGCCGCGTGTCTTCGCGTAAGCCGAGGTGTCGCCGAGTCGGTGTGGGCGCTGACCGTTGGATTTGTGAGCGCTGTCGGATGTGCGACGCGTGTCACGTGGAATTCGAAGCGTTTCGGGTGACGCGGGAGATCTGACCGTTGATTTTCTTTGACGGTCATGATTGTGCCACATGGGTGAGATCTGGTCATCGGCTAGGATTGCTCGAGATGCTGACACGTGTTCGTGCACGAATCTCGAGGCTAGTCGAGTGACGCCGCAGCGCGCCGCTGCTAACGCCACCGGTGGGGGCCAGCGATTGCTCGTGGACCGAGTCCACCGTGGACCAGAGCCGGGCCGTGGACCTAGTCCATGGACCGAGGCGACGTGGTAGCACTAGGAAGCGCCACGTGTCAGATGACGTCATGCTGACGCAATAAATCGAGTTTTCAAAAGAAAAATAAATAAATTAATTTGGGATTTATATTTTATTTAAAACTTTGAAAGGTTAGAACTTTTGCATTTTAACTCCGATTGAGGTGATTCCAGTCTCTAAAAAATTGTAAAATTTTGATATTTTTAATGGTGAATTTTATTTGAATTTTTGAGGTTATGTAGTCTACTGTTTTGGTTATTTATTGTATATATAATTTTTACGCGTAGACACAAATTTGCCGGGAAGTTTCGAGGAAGAGTTCGTCGCTCAAGATCAACCTTCGGAACACGGCCAGCAACTCTTTGAAGGCAAGTGATGCTTTGACTATTTTGATCCCAGTTTTTAAAATATATTTTGCTTGAAATTATGCATGCTAAGTTAATTAAAAATGGATTTAAATTAATTTGGGTAATGTAGCTAATCAACCCATATGTAATTACCACCTTGAAATTATCATTTGTGTGCCCTGAAATCTTTGTCACCCTAAAATTAATCATATTTGTTGGATATAATATGATGCCAACACGGGAGGCTAAACCGTGATTAGATGCTTAGCCTTTCAACGGGTCATGTACGATCTTTCAGAAGAATGCCACAATACCGACTAATGAAATATTGAATGTATTTTGGAAATGGTGTGATGATTCTAAGTGATGAAACTGAGGTACGGAGACCTGTGTGGCTCTGTACCGATGTTAAGTTATTATTGGTATGTGTTGCACAATAATCAACTGGGGGAAATGATTTAGACTGGGGCAAGTGGCAGGAGGCTTAGTGCCAGGTGGGCCTGTGTGGCAATGGGTTGATGAGTGTTGTGAGTCTGTGTGCCACTGTTGAGTGATGAAAGTCTTGCCTTGGTCAACTAAGGACTTCACCTTGCAAGTCTTTGAACTGAGTCATCCATGCAACCACATGTCTGGTTTGGGACAGACCTGGTTGACTAGGGTTATGATATCTTTCCTCTGAAACCTCGGGGTGACAGTACACGGGGGTGTATTTATGTGGGGGAGCATACCTGTGCTATGGCTTGGTGCCCATCCAACGGTGTTAGCCTGTTCTATACTTCGGCTCTGTGTGAGGGGAGTGATAGCGAAGGCAATACCGGAGAGGTTCATTAGTTAAGGTAGAGGTTCCTGAAAGGCTTTGTTACGGGTAATCACCTGTGTGGTGGGCGGCTATATCTTGTGGGTAAAGTGTACAACCTCTGCAGAGTGTCAAATCTATTCGAATAGCCGTGCCCGCGGTATTGGACATTGCTCGGGGATTACAGTCAAGGGTTAGATCTTCAAAAATAAAATGTGGGAAGGGTGGTTGTGTGCCAGTGTCAAGAATAATCTAATTAAGGCTGTGTGCCAAGTTTACGGAGAAAAACTGTTTAAAGAACTTAGTACTAATATTAACTGTTTCACTGCTTTTAATCTAAATAAATTGTTAGTTTAAAAATATTGTTTGATGCAAATGAGCCAAGTAAGCCAATTCTTTGGAATAAGTCTTGCATATAGTAATAGCAATGCATTCTGTGCATTACTTGTTGAGTGCCTTGAGTACTCACCCCTCCTTGCCTATCAACCCAACATCAGTGGAGGAGTCTACGCCAGCATGGGAGGAGGAGTACATCGAAGAGCCGAACAATTAGGGGGCAAGCCCAGTCGGTTGCCTGTGGCAAGTTGATGGGACTCCACGAAGTTTATTTGCTTTCCGCTGTTACCTTTTATTACTCTGATAATGTAAGCCCTGCGTGGCTGATCTTATGTAAGGAGACCATAAGGTCGTACAATTCAGTTTATATAGATGTTTACACTATTTAATATGGTATCGTTGTGAACGTCTGTGATGTTCAACCCTGTAAAGACTATGTGTGCTAGCGTGATCCTGGACTAGCACAGAATACACAGAGGGTCCAGATTCTCAGAATTGGGTCCCGACAACTTTAATTAACAACATCAGTTCTTGAGCCAAGTGAGGATCAACACATGGTCACACTAGGTTGCAAAACACATTTGCCAACACTAGTCACTTTCAATACAAGAATTGCATAAGTGCCAATCTCGTTTGCAAAACATATTTGCAAAAGACAAAACATGCAATTCAAATCATAAAGAACATACATGAACTCAAGCATAGCCATGTCATGATCAACACATGATCTCTAGCAATTCGCAAAACACATTTGCAAATTCTAGTCACATGCTAAGACAAGTTCTTGCATGAACCTTAATGTTTTTGTAAAACACATTTGTAAATAACATTAAGCAACAAAGAACGATCAAGATCATATCCTTGAGCCATGTGATGATCAACACATGATCCTTAGACGTTTGTGAAACACATTTGCAAACTCTACTCGCATGCTTTAAAGATCCATGATCTTAGTTGCAAAACACATTTGCAAACTAAGCTTTAAGAAACAAGTATAAACACATGCTTAGCCATGTGATGATCAACACATGATCAACTCAATTTGTAAAACACATTTGCAAATCCTCACATGCTAAGAAAACACCAGATGCATGAGCTTCCTCTATTTGCAACACATGTAAATGCTTAGCTCCATGCAAAGACCAAATCAATTAAGAATTAAGTATGAGCTTTCCTTATTTGCAACACATGCAAATATGATCATCATTAAAAAAAAACCAACTTAAGAGAGTGAGTTAGAGCGAACCGGATTGAGTTCATCAACACATGATGAAGCTCAAACTAAATGACTCAACTTCTCTTAATAGTACGATAACCTAACTAGTAATCCAGTCTCACATCTAAACACCGAGACCGGTAAAAGACTAGGAATACATGCTTATCCCTCGCTAGTTATTCCTTTGCCTCTAGCGTATCCACTTGTAGCTTTTATGATTCCCATCATCTTCTCTTTAAGTCGGAATCTCATCTTGTTCATCAACATATGATAAACTCCGTTGCTCTTCTCTGGGATCTCTTCTTGATGCTCATCAACACATGATGACGTTCTTTGTCCCGATTCTCAACTTGATGGCTATCAACACATGATATTATCCAAATCTTCATCACCGTTGGACTCAACCTACTTCACAACTCATGGAAGATTGTTAGTCCAACAAACACAGTTATCTCAATCATCAACGCACTCCATTAGCACTAATGGATGCCCCAATTGAATGAAAATATTGATTTGCCTTGAGTATATTGATGCAACTAATGCTTCATATACTCAATAACTTTTCGTTGTCCTTTAATCAATAAAGAACACCATCAACGCATGATGGAGAGCCTTACGATTAGACGACAACCGAACATAATTTAAATTGTATTTAAATTATTATGAGTATATGTTAACTACACAAGTTTCATATACTCATTTTGATGGTTTCCAAGTAATGATCCAAATTATATGGAGTGCAAAAATGGATTAATACTATAGAGACTATCAAACATAGAGTAAACTTCATTAAATGTGTACATATAAATAATTGAACTTTGAATCAATATACATATATTTAATTTAAGATTGCTTTGGAGTTTATCCTATTCTTTTATGAGTATACTACAGCTACATAAGTTTTTATATACTAAAGGATTTGTTTCTAAGTAATTATCCTTAATTTATTTGGCACAAATGAAGGGATCAATACTTATGAAACATCAAAGTAAAGTATGAACTCCCCTTAAATGTGTGTATTCATGTATATATGGAATTGAAATATTATGCACATCTTAAGGTTAAAATTATAGTGAAGTTCACACTTTATCTTGAAACAATGAATGTGTCTAAAAATATTAAATTTGCATTGGATACATACCTTTTGGATATCATTTTCATTTTGATATGACTTTGGTTTTCATCCTTTCATCCAATTGAGACTAATAAAAAATAATCTCGATAATGATTAGTATCACAATAATTAGATTTATTATTAAACAATAATTAAATATTAATCCAGAATCAATCATTAAAACCACAAAGGAGCTTGAACTTTCAAAGTGACTCATAGAATGATAGAGGCAAATAGAGCTTTTGCACATTTTCGTTAATCTATTAACAGGATCTAGGTACGTAGACATATGGATCCATACATCTTGATCGGAAAAGAATCAATAGAGAGAGAATTGGACGATATCTTTCTCGAAACAAATGAGTAGGATAGATTTGCTCATGAGATTACTACCTGACATTTTTTACTGTAGGTTGCATCCCATTTTTTGTGAATTTGTCTCCCGCTTTCCTCAATGATGTGCACTAGGGTTGTCCCGATCTTCTGATGAGAACGATATGATGAACCACAAGATCAGCAACCAAACAATAGCAACGTCACCACACGAGGCGAGCAATTGAATCAAAGACCCGATCGATCCTTGTACCTGCTGCGACCAAGAACATGCAAGAACAAGGTGATAGCAATTTCAATCCAATAATCTCAAGAAAACAAGATTGAGGTTCTGTTTCTCAACTCGGGTGGTCTAGTTGACACACGCAAGATTGAGGAGGGATGCACACGGGGTCTACCAAAACACAACAAAACCTAAAAAATGAAGAACAAGGGTGAGAACCCAATATAAAGGGGTACCCACACAAGGGGGGACGCCCAAGAGGGGTGCGGCAGCTAGGAGAGGGGCGCCGGCCAAAGGAGGGGTGGAACCCTAAAAGTACATGGGCCTTGGGCCCAAAAGAAAGGTGGTGTAGCACCTGGAATTTCTGTCCCGTGAGATTGTTCTGTGATTTCCCTTCGCTCTAGGAGGAATTTGGCCTCGGGATCAGATCCATTGGAAAGATTATTTCGATACCTTTCAAACGAGTTATCAAACGTCGAAAACAGAGTTCGGATGTGGCCGTGGCGTCCGTTTGAAGTACTGCTTCTCTTGGATGGCCGAACAGGACTCGGCGACGAATTGGGCTTTATCTTGGGCCTTCCTTGGTGCGTGAGCTGTCCTCAGTGGATGTTCGTGACGTGCTGGTCCAGCAAAAGTGGATGGAAAGGACTTGCTTTCGGATTAAGCCCTCCAGATGTCGTAGACGAAGTAGCGGCCGTAGAGGAAGAAGGGCAACGGTTGTATCCTTGGTTGGGATGTCCTCATCACTCAACGTGGGTTTTTCACGTATATGTGTGGGTCGGTGGGTGTATGTACTGTACATGTGGGTACGTATATTACCTTAGCGTTCCAATATACATGTAAGTTACCATTTTGTTACAGTTGCAAAATCGTACGTACATATGGTTATATATGCTATCTTAGCCCTCCAAAATACCTTAAAATTTCTGTAAAGTGTATTACAATGATTAGAAGATATGATGGTGGTTTGAACTTTTTAAAGTTTGCATCAAATTCTGAGTAAGCGTAATGATGATAATAATACATACATTCACACGTGAAAAAAGAAAGAGTCGATGCAAATCTAAGCGACACCCTCTTCCATGTTGTTACTAGAGTAGGTACAGCAGCACTGTTGTTGCAATTTATTTCCCGCTCGAATTTAATTATCTGTTCAGATCTAAGAAGGAATTCGGATACTTGAATCTAGATTCGGAGCAACCAATATCCGATAAATACAGGACGTGATCCTAATATTCGGATTTTTCCTATTCGGATATCAGCAAGCCTCAGCCCATTTTCATCAAAGTGTTTTCATGACAGCCCCGTTTATATTGACAATAAGTTAGATCTATTGATCCTCAAGTAGCATATTATGCGTGCATTATCCGTATATCTTTATCCGTTTATGACATGAATCCGTCAAATATCCGTATCCTGAATAACCTGTATTCGTATCTATATCCGGCTAACCCGTATTTAGTTCCGAATCTGAGAAAAAATATAGATTAGAATGCGAAAATATCAATATCCATTCATATCCGATCCATTTTCATCCTTATTCGTGGATTGCTCATGATTATCTCCAATCACGATGTATAACCTCCTCAACGCAGGAAGGAAAACAAAAAGGATAAAACTGAAAATGATGACAGCTAATGTGCATCAGCATCACCCATCATTGTATTAAGCGAGAAAAGTGAATGTTCTTTTATTTAACCCACTTAATTGTCATACCTATATAGATTCTGAAATAGAAAGACCTAATCATCATATGAGCTCACTTTTGGCGAGTGCACCGCAGCTGCACGAGCGCACTAAAATTTTGAGTTTTTGGATTTTTGGTGTCTTGATCTAATTTTTTTAAAGTTTATTCTCTATTAGAACGAAATTTTAAATATAGCATTCTTCTCGACTACAGAAAAAAAAATCAAAAGACGACATGTATTCTACTACAGTATAACGATGCAGCAGATTCATCTTCCAATGTATAGGAGCACAGTAAATCTACCTCCTACTACTACGATAGAGAAGTATAATAGGTGATTGTTGCTACTTCAACGATAAGAAAAGGACCGGATTCATTATTAGTTCGAGAAGAGAACGAGCTTAGCAAAAAAAAAATAAGCGAAAGATTCCAAAATTTGCCCTCCCCTCCCCTCCCCTCCCTTCCGGAGAAGGGAGCAGCCTCGTTACACTAGAGGACGTGTGCACGGCGCTGGCCCGCGTGGATTCGTGCTACGACATTTTGCGGGAGCAAGCAACCCACGAACCTTCCACCTCCGCCAGTGGACTCCGTGCACCGGGCCTACCACAAACTAGTTGGTGGTGGTCATTGCCTAGCCTACGAGGGGAGTCCCTGCCCCCGCGGTCCTGGAACACCGGGTCCAGCCAGTGGTTTCGTCGCCGCACCCGAGGACATGCCCGCTTTGAGCTATGCGTACAAACACCAACGGAGGCTACAGCGATGATTAATGCTGCCGCTGTCTGTCTGGAACGCCGTGCATCGTGGATGTGGTCCATGGCAACCTCTTTCCCGGAAGGAAAATGTGCAGGACTACTGTGGCTTATCGGTTTTGCCTTACTTTTCTTGAAAGGTTCAACATTAAGGACAAAACGAAAGTAAACATATTAATGTTAAACAGTACAGAAAGATACTACAATTGAAAGCAAATGGAATAGGTAGCCTAAAATACTCATATTATCACTAACTAAATGCACATTACATCTAAAAATTACAAATATGAAAATATCAATTCAACCTAATGTGATCAATTATAATGTGCTACTTACATGTAAATGGTAGACTACATGGATCTTTTTGGTGCATGTGTGGTTGTATACACATTAAAATAATATGGGCACTCGGAAATATGAATCGATCTTTGCTCGTGCGTTGAACTTAGAGGTGACATCTATACTCCACATAAATGTATACTCACTGTCACCCAAAAGTACCTTGCACGGAGTATTAACTAGATAGCCCTCACCCAAACAAATGAGTCACGTAGTTGCACCGTACACACTTACGCAACCAAGGGGGTTTTGATTCCATTCCGAACAACCATACCGGGATTGAGTCTAACCCATCCAAGCATAGCACCCGCCGTCCGTCTCAGGACCTTGGTATCGCCCACGCCCACCGAGAGGAGCGCGAGCAATAGTCAAGGAATGACGATCGCTCGAGTTTATGCATTAGACGGTTGAAAGCAATTCCAAGTACCCGGATATGTGTCTAGTGCTAGTTCCCAAGATCAATGCTTAGCACTCACATATCCCGTATTCGAGATGCATCATAACAAATACACACATGTCTAAGCAGTTCGCATAATATAATCATAAACTAGAAACCATTACAACTACTTAATATTACAAGTAGTGACCGACCGACCAAATATTACATACCAAAAGTAAAATGCAGCGGAATATAAACATAAACCAAAATAAGGACAGCGGTATGCCCATCCATAAACCCATAGGCAACCGACTTGAAAAAAAGCCCAAGTTCATCCATCAACATAGTCATCAGACCCCGGAGTAAAATACGAGTCGTCGGGGCACTCTTCCATACCTTCATCTATATTATTTAGATTGAGCAACGGTGAGTACATGTATGTACTCGTAAGACTTTAGTGTATGGAAACATAGCAAATGCATTGCTAGGACAAGGATAACATGTCTCTACACTAAATCTCATTTTCAGCATAAAGCAGATTTTATTTGCAAATGAAATGTTTCATCAAACGATAACGAAATTGTAAAGAGCATTTGATGAAAAGTTAAATAACAGTAAGTAAAGTTCATATACATCAATTCACAGCCCTCCTTGGCTGCGAACAACGAGTAAACACAGCCACCCTTGGCTCATAAGTTTTCCAACCCGTTCCAACACTGTTTTCAAAAGTTTTCGCAAAAACAAGACTATACTTGACATTATTTTCCCAAGTTGCTCATGACTACGAGCACGGCTAATTAATTAGATTTTGATATCTGCAGAGAGTGTATACTTTACCCACATGACACATTCTGGCAATCATGTCAACCATGCCTTGATAGCATCTAGGTCCCCTCAAATTTTATTATTGTGTTTTGCTATAATTTTTGGTATTGATGACCAAGTTAATAATACTCAAAGCTTTGAAGAACATATGCTGGATTTGAGAATGAAGCAAGTTGGACGAACAAGATTAAAGTGCTCGGTTCTAGTTTATGACTTGGGAGATGATTCAAGTTAAAAGGCTAGGGTTGTTTTTCTCTTTTTTGTTGTCTAAAGGGGAATTTTGCACAAGCTAGTGAATTGGATCATAAGGCAAAGACAAAACTAGATTTCTTGGAACAAAAGACACTTAGTCCTTTTTTCAATCATATTTCTTAGTGTACAACAGACCAAATTTCTGCTATCCACTTCTTCAGTCCGTTACACTCACAGCATATCCTTGGAAGTCAAATAAGATTCTTTGGTCAAACTTTGAAACTCTCTTATGACTAAACCTCCTTTAAAATCATCTGATAGCGGCATACATATAAAAGTCTCTGCTCTGTGACGGACCAAAATGTTCTCTGTTTTCCCATCTACAGCGGACCAAATATTTTGGTCCGGCACTCATTCAGTTTATAAGCCTTTGGCTGGACCAAACCTTGAAGTCTTATTTATTGAAACCTTAAAATAAATATTCTTTCATTCAAAAGGGTTTTACTTTAACAATGGACTAAACATTCTTGCTTGAAATTTTAGTCGTTGCTAAAGAAAATCGCTTGGGTAAAACTTATCTCTGTTGAAAAAGGTCTTTTGCACCTAACTCTTGAAAAGTCTATGTATGACGGACCAAAAATTTTGGACCGACGTACATAGGTCTCTATGCACAGACCAAACTCTTGAAAAGTCTATGTATGGTGGACCAAATATTTGGTCCGACGTAAATGTATCTTTCTCAGTTGTGTGGCGGACCAATCTCTTTGAAAAACCCATGCACAACGGACCAAATCTTTTGGTCCGTCGTGAATGCTCAAATTTGGTCCGTCATACACATGTCCAGTATCGCTAGGCACTGTTACTTAGTCCGTTGTACGTGTATATTTCCGATATTTCTGACATCTAACAAGTCCAACGGCTACTGTAGCAGGTGTAACGGCTATATTAACTTAAAATGGCTATATAAGCATTTCCTGAGCCATCTACCAAACATATAGATGAACTCCTAACACTTTGGTATACACATATAGCTCTCATTCTGAAAAAGGAGTCTGTGCTTCATCTTCACACCAAAATTCTCATACATCTCTAAGTGTGTTAGCTCCAAGCCAGTGTCTAGTTGTGTGAATTGCAAAGTGAACCAAGAGACAGAACTTGTGCAAAGTTTATTACTCTTGGATCTTAGTGATTCTAGACAACTTGGAGGCAGTGAACAGTGTGACATGTCCAAAAGTGTTTGTGGAAGGCCACTGTGTTTGTGAGAGGTTCGGAACTCACCTCACTGGAGTAGTGAAAGAGTTACCTGAGTGGTCACCGAGCTATCGCAGCTAGCTTTGGAGAAGCGTAACTTCGAAGAAGTGCTTCAACGTGGATTAGAGTGCGCTCTCAACCACGGATAAATCTTTGTCTCTCTTGTGTCATTTCGTTTATTGCTTTCGCTGTTATCATTATTTGCTTTAAATCTATTTTATACTTTGCTGAGAGTTGCTCTCTGTTCAATATTGTAAGTTGTTTAAAAACTCAGAACTTGTTAAAATTGCCTATTCACCCCCCTCTAGGTCAACTCGATCCTTCATGCCTCGGATACTTATCGTACCCGATTTGCTAGACTGTGATGAAACCGTTCAACTAGCTAAAGCCTAGCCTTGCACCAGCCCCGGTGATATTAAACCCTTGCCATAGTCCGGAGATCTGGACCAACACTTGCTGTGCTAACGATGGTGTTCTCCATCGGGTCCTATCTCTATGGCAAGGCATACACCGTTATATTAGAATGCTTTGGCCCCAACACCTCGGTGAAGGGAGCACCTACGAGCAACACCGTACCGATATGCCCTTACTACTCCAGCCTATCAAAATGCAAGGTTAAACTTTAACTAATCTAGTTAGTTAAGGCTATCCCGTACAGCACATGTTGTTGCACCAAATCACTTAGGTGATAGCATTAAGTTCGGTACTTAATTGACCTAGGCGAGAATCTCCCCCTAACTACGCGTGAGGTCCCTTTTCATGTCTCAAGTTTAACCATAACTCGCCCACGTCTAAACCATAAGTTTTGGTTGGATTTTTACCGAAATACATGGAAACCACACCTCGGTCCCATATCATTAAACGAAATTGCTCAAGCTAGAGAGAAATGTGTCCCAACATTTAAAAGACGTTCTAGTGAGCATGTCTAAGCATGTACATACGATAATTCGCGATTATTACACAAATGACACTAAGTAATGTCTACACCATAAGCTAGGTTACAATAGCAAGTAATCAATGTCAAGGTAAAGGTAATGCATACAAGTGGAAAATAGCTACCGGTACTCACAACATAGCAAGTTTATACCATACACATATGCATATAGTTTGACAAAACAACATAACATTGTAAAATATGGGATCAACATGATAAAAGGAGCGTGCTTGCCTGGTTGCTCTTCGTCGGAGACATAATCAGGGTCGTAGTCGGGATCGTTGTCAACCGATTCCGAAACGTCGGTGTCTACGCGTTAAGTATCAAGAACCGTGACAAAAGCAAATAACAACGTATCAATAAGAGCAAAAAGAAATCAGATGTAAATACCAAATGAAACTTACCAAGAAGAACATGGTGATTTAGGGTTCCTGAATTATCACTTGCATAAAAGGTTTCATTAGTACTTTGCTTATGTGAGGCTTTTTTATGAATATGCTACTTTCATTATTCGAATTCAAGAAGCTAAAGTTATGATCATGCCTAAGGTTATTTACGAACTCAAGAGGCTAAAATTATGTATATTTGTATTTATATCTTCGAATTCAAGATGCAAAAATTATTTGAATTAATAGAATTAAGACATTAGTTAAGGTGTAGTGTATGAATAGTATTTAGCCCTAGGTGTTTTGCATACAAGGTGATTTATACAAGTTAAGTCTACAAGTTCAGGCTATTGGCTGCATATTCGTTGTTACACAATGATTCTTGTGACGTAAGTACTTTAACTATTGATTTCTTAAGCATGACTATTCATATAATGGGTTTTAGCTACCATAACACTTAGGGTTATATCCTTAGCTGGATTCAGATGCAAAGCAAGTTATAATAAGAATATTTTTCTAGAATATGGTAATCCTTATCCTAAAAAGAATTTCTAGGCTAATCTTCCTAATATTTGCATTTAGACAAGATATTTTATATGCAGCCGAAAAGGCATAAGTGATTCTCTAGTTTACGCGATAAGGGTTCAGTTTTCGTTTTAAGTTTGCGACTGCACCTTATAAGATTATTTAATAATTTTTCTGGCATTAGTAGCGGGTGACCCTAAGAGTGTTTTAAAGTTGGTTCCATGACATTTCGCTTTTATCCGAGATAGTTTTCATATAAGTGAACATTAAGGCCTAATATGAACTTAATTCAAATTTGCACAAGTATGAGATATTTTTACATAACTAGAAAGGGTATCATTTTTTAAGGTCCTATGATTTAGTTTTATCAAATTTGAAGTTCATTTGTAAAAGTTATAACTATATGAACTATGCATGCATTGTAATTTCGACTATTAAACATATGATGCAAACCATGGCAAAACTTAAATATTTTTATACATTTGGGATTCTTGTGACATAAGGAATATGACAAAGTAAGTTTTACAGAATTTGGGTTCATTTAATCTAAGTTTCAACTATTTGACTTTCTATGCATGAAAAGCATTATATTCCCAAGTTTGGCTCAAACTGAATTCAAATCTAAATGTTTTTTCAGAAATGGAGCACTCATGACCACATGAACATATTAAAATTTATTTCATGATTTAAAGAGTTATGGTTGTATATTTGCAATAGTAACTAGATTAAGGTAAGCTCAAGTTTTATTTTTAAATAATTCAAACTTTGTTCAAAAATTAAAAGAGTTATGTATTTGATTGCTTGATTGATTGATTGACAGAGAGAAGTCCAGATGAGAGAGCAATTGTGAAGGACCATGTGGAGGTCCATCCATGTTTGTGATGAGTATTTGACTTTATTTGAGCAAGGTGTGCTCAAGTTTGAGTTTGATTTGGATTGTTTTTCGAGCTAGAGCAATTTGAGTTACTGGTTGGAGACCCGGTCGTCCGACCCGAGTGGTCGGTCGTCCGACCCGAGTGGTTGGGGCTTTGGTGGTTGGAGACACCGTCCGACCCCGAGTGGTCGGGTCGTCCGACCCGAGTGGTCGGGCTTTGGCCGGTTGGAGACACCGTCCGACCGAGTGGTCGGGTCGTCCGACCCGAGTGGTCGGGCTTTGGCTATGTTGCACTCACCGTCCGACCGAGTGGTTGGGTCGTCCGACCGAGTGGTTGAGACTCCCGGTGATTGAGTCGGAGACCGGGAACGTACATCGAGTGGTCGGGATGGAGACCAGTGGTCGACCATTGTTGGTCGGGATGGAGACCGATGGTCGACCTTGGTTGGTCGGGATGGAGACCGCGGGTCGGACCATGGGTGGTCGGGATGGAGACCGCGGGTCGCACCACGTGTGGTCGGGTTATGTTGGTCGGCGAGTGTATATCCGTCTGCTGAGATGGATATGTGTTGTTGGACATTGCTATGTGATGTGGTTTCCTTGTCTATGATGGTTGCGTGACTTTGGAGCTAGGTCATGGTGAGGCGAAGGGATCTGGACTAGGCCGGGAGAGCCGAGGTCCGGATGATCAATGTGTCGCCAAAGATGACCGAGGCCGTGGAGTAGCCGCAAGCCGAGAAGACAAAGGAATGGATGAGATGCTAACTTGGAGCCGCTCGATCTAGGAGGACCATTGGATCGCGGCCAGAAGATAGAGTAGCGGGTCAAGTTAGTGTGAGTTGAAAAGCGTGCAAAACCCATTGTGTTGTTGGGTTTCGGGTGAGCCCATGCATAGCTTTGTGAGTGGGTAAAATCTCAGCCCTTGATGGAGTGCTCTAGGGTTTAGAGGCTCATCCAAGGGTGGTAGGTGTTCCAAGCCCGCTATGAATAGACAGGAGAGGGGTGTCTCCTTGGGGTGAGCAGTGAGGAAAGTCTACGTGAGTAGTTGAGAGTTGTTGAGAGTGACAGTAAGGATCTAATCCTCGCTCTTGGATGTTAGCTTAGGATTGAAGCAGACATCCAAAGGTGGGAATTGATCCTGTGTCACTATAAATAGAGGGTAGGGGCAGCCTCCCTCTTCAAGGTTCCGAGGTTTTTGCGCTCATTTGAGCTTTGTCCACTTTGTTGTGAGGCTTTGTAAACCTCCTTCCGTAAATGAAATGTTCTTCATTTATATTCTTGTTTCATTTCTCTTACGTATTTACATTACGCACTTGAATTACATTATCTAAATTCGCATTTACTTACTTGCAATTTACTTTACGTAATTTGGATTTGCCTTATCTCCTTCTACATGCTATTGAGTCTTTGTTGAAATTCATGATTGATGAACTCTTCTCCGACTTGGTGCTTTCAATCATCTAGGCAATCCTTGCATTCTTGTTGCAAGTTAGTAAATCGTGTGTTCTTAAAGTGCGTAAACGTGTGACTTGCGCTTTTAGTCTTGATTGGCTTCGGTTCTTGTTGCCAAGGATGAAAGATTGCTGGATGAATCTTCTATAGATCATATCCCAATCATCTAGGCAATCTACAACCTCTTCTATTCAGCTTTGCAAGAAACCAATTTCGTGCCTAGTTTTCGATAGTGTTTCTATTTGTTTGAAGGGTTGTTTCTTCGAGTACTTACTTGCTATGATTTGTGGAGAGTCATCCAAGGATTTCGACCATCAACTCGCACTGCAAGTTAGGGGTGAAGTCTGTGTTCGTGACTCTGCTTTTGGTGTTGCATTTATTAAATCGAAAAGGACGGAACCTTGGTATTAATTCCTTCGATTGTTGATTGAAATAGGTTCCCGACATCCTTTGGGAGGTGCACACCAATTTTCACTGCTTTGGATCACCGATCAAAAGCTACATCGATTGCTTTTGAGATCGTCTGATTTTATCGCTCACCCAACACTATTCACCCGAGTATCGCTTCATTCGACCTCCGCAGTCGGGCTTATCGCTCATCCGACCACTTCAGTCGGAGTATCGCTCGTCCGACCGGGCCGGTCTTTGGGTACTGTTCACCCAACACTATTCATTCCGAGTATCGCTCATCCGACCTCAGAGGTCGGGGTACTGCTCATCCGACTGAGATACCCGACCGTCGCTTTCTTTCGGGTCTTTTGGTGGTTTGAATTCTAGGGGAGAGTTTATTCAAAATTTTATTTGGCTCCTATTCACCCCTCTAGTCGCTTTTTCGATCTTTCAATTGGTATCGAGCCGTTCGCTTCTTTCTAGATCTTGACCGGTCTCAAGAGCCATGGCGATGGACAAGTATTCCACCAAGCCTCCCGCTTTTTGGAGTTGATTTTCCGCTTTGGAAATCGCGATGGAGTCATACATCACGCCTGTGGCTTCGATATTGCGAAGGTAAAACTCCCGTATGAGGTTCCTCGCGATGAAAACGCCACGGCGAAATATGGTCGACGTTGAGGCAAACGCTAAAGCAAGGAACATCCTCATACAGGGTCTTAGCCGCAGTGAGTATGATAGGATTTCTCACCTTCGTTCCGCTCATGAGATTTGGGTGACCTCGATGCTTACCATGAGGGCACTACCCAAATCAAGACGGTTCGACAGATTAATTCAAGCGTGAGTTCAACAAGTTTGAACAAAGACGCGGTGAGAGTCTTGACGAGTGCTTTGGTCGGTTTACGAAGATTTTGAGCGACCTCCGAGCAGTCGGTTGCATATACCCTGACTCGGATAATGCTCGACATTTCTTGACCGCACTTGATCTTCGTGTTTGGGAGATGAAGGTGACCACCATCAAGGACACCACCGACTGTCGACCTTGACTCTTCACGGGCTTTATTCCCGCCTCAAGACTCATGAGATCGACGCTGCCTCGCGAAGACGAAATCTCGACCGATGGCTTTGGTCACCAATCCCATTGATCCTCTCTGTCTCGATTCTTCTCGTTGATTTCTCTCTCCGCCTTTGCGAGCTAAGCGATGACCAATCGGAAAAATTTCCGAAAATGAGCTTGCTCTTCTTGCTCGCAAATTTTCATATGCATACAAGAGAGTGAGAGAGAGGAAGAGAGGTGGGATGATCACTGCTTGAGTGTGGTGGCCCCAACCACATTCGAGCAAACCGTCCCAAGCTAGAGAAAGGCAAAAATGAACAAGGCGGTTCGGCAAGAACGACTACACCGACAAGAACCGCAATAAGAAGGCCCCACTGTGAGCCGCGAAGAAGAAGTACCACAACTTTGCCAAGAACAAGAAGATCTTTCATCGGGTCCTCGCCGCTAGATGATATCGAGCTCTCCGACTCGGAGACGGAGCGACGGCAAGCGAGGATGAACCGCAAGTGAAGAAGAGCGGCGACGACTTCTCCAAGATGTGCTTCATGGCAGCGCCATTGAAGCAAGCGACTCGAGTCAGACAAATGACTGGGACGAGGTACCCACCTACGACGAATTAAATGTCGCTTCAGAAATTAGGCAAGTTTCATGCTAAGGCTAGGTCGAGGTGTTCGAGTTAGAAAAGGAAGTAGGTACCTTGACTCGGAGTTAGCTTCACTTAGATCTTCTCCTCTCGAGTCACCGATGATCATATTTTGTGTGATGCTTTGCTTGTGAAGTTAGAGAACCTAAGGACTATGCATGATAGTGTGTTGTCCGAACTAGATAGTCTTAGGTTGAAGAATGCTAGCAATGAATCTGTTGATACTCATTCTCAGATGCTAGTTTTCTTCCCGCTCACTCTACTCCTTCTTGTGCTAATTGCCCTAAATTGCTTGTCGAAATTGATGCCATGAGCGATCACCTTAGGAAGCTTTCTTCTAGAAACGATGAACTTGAAATGCATGCTTCTAAGGAACCAATACCATGTGAGGGTCAGAGGCAACTAAAACTTGACAATGAATCCTTAAATGTCAAGTGTGCTAAACTTGCTAAGGACTTACTAGATAAGTCACAAGAAAGTTGCTTGCGATGTTCTGTGATTGAGGGGGACTTAGATAAAATCCATGTCGAGCTTAGGAAGAAATTAGAAGACCAAGCCAATAGAATTAGAAATGTGTCTTGCGTTTCTTGTGAGGCCCTCAAGATTGAGGCACCGTGGCCGAGGAGAAAATGCACGTCTTTGAGAGAGCTCATCTTTCCGGTTCTTCTTCTTCTTCTTCTCCCCCGCTCTTCTTGTGTTTCTTTCTTTCGAGATTGCCAAGATCTTATGAGCACTCTCGAGAAGTTTGTTGGAGGCAAGAAGAAACTCAATCTTATTCTAGACCAATCCAAGATTAGTAGATTCAATCAAGGTCTAGGATTTGATCCCTTGAGCACGCCGGCGCATCCTCCCACCATTGTGCGCGGCTCCAAGAGTGGTGAGATTGTGGTAGCTCCCTGAGTGAGCACCACCAAGTTTAGGTCTCACTGGGTTGTCCATAGAACTTCTAACCAGAAGGATGTTACTCTTGTTGCTTCCGTCTCAGCAAGGCGAAGTACACATGCACCTTTGTAAGAAGGATGGTCACCCAAGAGATTTCGCTTGAGCACGCCAAGATCACTCGGCGTGAGCGTGTTGTCGCCTTAGGGTATTCGTGGTCATCCCTGCACTTTGAGTGCTCCTAAGGCACACACCGCTTCTAGACAAGTTAGAGAGTCGCCTGCTTTTGGGCAGCGCCTAGGACTCGGTTTTCATGCCGGTTCTTCGAGTTTTAGTCTTGGAGCTGTTCAGTAGTCGGGCCTTTCCGCCGCCCTTTGATATTCCTCGCTTTTCCCATCGAGGTAGATATCGGCGTGAGGTGTTTTCTCGGTAGGAGATTTAGGAAGCCTCACCGGGTGGCTCGGCTTTTGCACCACTGGCGTACAACCCGCTTTGACTCCTAGATTATCTACCGAGTTGCTCCTAATCATGTGAGAGTTGAGCGTCAGAGAGACACTCGAGTCCGCCTTCTTCTCGTGGATCGGTACTGAGGCGCCGTGTGTTCAAGATTGGGTTCCCAAGTCTTCACTCTATCCCAAGATCGAGTCATCTCTCTCTTGTGTCTTGATCAGTTCGCTTGATGGGGAAGGGAGATGTTTGGATTGCCGACCGGTTGTTCTCGCCATATGACCGGAGATTCTCGATGGTTCTCTTCCTAGTCCGAGCCCCGGTGATGAGTTGATCACTTTCGGGATGCTTCTTCGTAGAGTCATAGCTAAAGGTACCATCCGCATTAACCAAAATTTCATTCTTAAAGATGTTGCCTTAGTAAGTAAGTCGCAATACAATCGCTCTTTGTTTCTCACTATTGATGACTCTTTCGAGGTAAGCTTCAAGAGTAATGCCTGAGAATCCTTGATTCATCGGGAGGGTTAGTTTATGGATTTCTAGATTTGGGAGAGTCTTTCGTGCTGATTTTTCGCTTCTTCCGAGACTCTCTTCGATGTTTGATTGCTTCGAGTCTCGTGATCTCTCCTTCGGCATAGGAGACTTGGTCACATTGGTTTTGATCATTTGACTCGAGTTAGCAGCCACGATCTCATTCGGGGTTTGCCCAAACTCAAGATGGTCAAAGACTTAGTTTGCTCTCCTTGCCGACATGGCAAGATGGTTACTGCTTCTCATCCTCCAGTGACCGTAGTGATGACTGGATGCACCAGACAGCTTTTACATATGGACACTGTTGGTCCAGCTAGAGTGCAGTCAGCAGGAGGGAAGTGGTATGTTCTTGTCATCGTTGATGATTTTTCTAGATTCTCTTGGGTATTCTTCATGGCCTCGAAGGATGAGACTTTTTCTCACTTCAGGGGTTTGGTCAGTAGGTTGTCTATTGAGCTCCCAGGTGCATTACGAGCTATACGCAGTGATAATGGCACGGAGTTCAAGAATTCCTACTTTCAGAGTTTTTGTGTGGAGTCTGGTTTAGAGCATCAGTTCTCTTCTCCCTACGCCCCTCAGCAGAATGGCATAGTGGAAAGGAAGAACAGGACCCTAGTTGAGATGGCTAGGACGATGCTAGATGAGTACAGTACTCATAGGAAGTTTTGAGCTGAGGCCATAGCTACTGCTTGCCATGTTTCTAATCACGTGTTTTTGAGAGCACATTTGCATCACACTTCTTATGAGTTGAGGTATGGGCGAAAGCCCAGTGTGTCTCATTTTCGCTGCTTGCAAGTGTTTTATCTTGAAGTCCGTAACCTAGATAAGTTTGAGTCTCACTCTTCTGATGGTATCTTTCTAGGTTACTCGTCTTCTTCTCGTAGCTATAGGGTCTAGAGTGTTGATGCGCATAGGATCATAGAGACCTGTGATGTGACCTTTGATGAGTGTCGGCGTTTGAGCGCCGCAAGTAAATTTGTAAGTCTAAGGGGCTCATGCCTCGCGCTCCTCGAATGGTTAGACCACAGAGTCCAAGATGTATACCGTTCGGGCCAAGGTCCCTACCCGATTAGGCGCGTTGGTATTGTATTCATCAAAAGCGATGATCGCACCGAAGTTTTTACAAGCGAGAGGTGGAGCCTCAACACTAGAATGATCTAAACTTCGCTCTCGTAAGGAGAAGAAAAGAAGAAGAGGAAGAAGAGGAAAAA
Organism: Otatea glauca; assembly: GCA_036346275.1. Lineage (NCBI taxonomy): Eukaryota > Viridiplantae > Streptophyta > Magnoliopsida > Poales > Poaceae > Otatea > Otatea glauca. The sequence continues at coordinate 39,265,288 of CM070730.1, forward strand.
GCTCTCCGTAGCTCTTACTCCTTGCCTCGTTAGGAGGTTCCCGCCTTTTTATTCAGCACGGCGCGTTACATCGAGAATTGGCGGCGCCAGCGAGCTACTTCTAGGGCTTTCGCCTTGCCCCGCCGTCGACCAATCATTCCGCCGACCGTCGCCGCTTCTTGAGCCTATGCGCTGGTCGGTGGTCTAGCCGGTCGAGCGGTTAGGTAATCCTCCGAAGTGGCGAGCCGCTCTCGTGATCCATGTGGGTGCCGACGTAGTCGCGTGTGACGCTGGAGTTGCCTCGAGAGAGCGCGCCCTGCACCGTGGGTGGTCCGTTGATGGGACAGAGACGTGGCTTCAGCAGCCTTATCAAATCGTTTTGGGAGGGACCACCGCCTCGCTCGACCACTTTGAATGACCGTCAGGGGCACGTGGCCTTAGGTTGACACGGACTCGGCGCGCGCGACGCGGCTCGAAGTCGGAGTCGGGATCCCGCCCCGCCGCGGGGTCGGGAACCTGGCTGAAGTCGGAGCCGCGGGATCCCGCCCCGCCGCGGGGCCGGAACCCCGCCGAAGTCGGAGCCGGGATCCTGGCCCCACGCGGGGTCGGGAACCTCGCTGAGTCGGAGTCGGGGATCCCGCCCCGCCGCGGGTCGGGAACCCCGCCGAGTCGGAGTCGGGATCGGCCGGGAATGGTCTCCTGAATGGTCTCGTAGGCATTTGGGTAGCAGTGCCGGGACGGCCTGCTTAGGCTGGGGCCGATTCGAGGCCGCCGCTTGCCGCCCGGGCTTTGCTTGTTGCACTGGGCCGTGGGTGCACCTGCTTTATGAGTATTCACAATGAGGCTAGCCAGAGCTAGACCCGATGTTTCGTGCTCTTCTTATCTCTCTCGAGACCATCTTTGAAGAAGATAAGGATGATGGAGATGATGGTGTTCCACCGATCCAGCCCTCTTCACCGAGGTGCCGCTTTGTTTCCATTTCGCACCTCGGGAGACCACTCTTGCTTTCCGACTCTCCTTCAAAAGTGGCTCTGCTCCTACCTCTTCTGCTCAAGAGGTAGAGGCCACTTCATGGCTGGACCTCCCGTCATATTCGAGAGACGCCATCCTTCCGATCGATGATTGGCGATTTGTTCGAGCGTATCACCCGCCAAGAACGGGTCTGCCTCTTTCTCGCCTTCACTTTGCCTTCGCTGCCTCCTTTGAGCCGGAGGATGTTTCTCATGCATTATCCGATGAGTCGTGGATTAATGCTATGCATGAGGAACTTGAGAACTTTGAGGAACAAGGTATGGCAACTTGTAAGTTTTGAGCTCGCCGCTTTTTAATGAAATTTTTTTTCTCTATGAATGACTTCATGAAGGAGTTAGCTTTGCTTGTTCGCTTTGATCACCGGCGCTAGGAAGTTCGGCGATTGGTTTCGAGTGGTCGGACGTATGCGAACTCGCGGTTTGTTCCTCAAGAAATCTTCCTTGCGCTCGCTTTGGCGCCAGAGCTAGTCGGCGCCTTGGTCGGCAAGGATGAGCGGATGCCTTCTAAGTTTTAGTGCCCGAGTGCCTTGGTCGGCAAGCGACGACCGGATGCCTCCGCGAGGTTCCGTGTCCGAGTGCTCGCTTAACGCCGTAGCTGGACGCCGTCTTAGTTTGGCAAGGACGACCGGATGCCTCCGCGAGGTTCCGGTGTCCGAGTGCTCGCTTAACGTCGAGGCCGGACGCCGCTTTAGTCGGCAAGGACGACCGGATGCCTCCGCGAGGTTCCGGTGTCCGAGTGCCTTGGTCGGCAAGGACGATCGGATGCCTCCGCGAGGTTCCGGTGTCCGAGTGCCTTGGTCGGCAAGGACGACCACCGGATGCCTCCGCGAGGTTCCGGTGTCCGAGTGCCTTGGTCGGCAGGACGACGCACGGATGCCTCCGCGAGGATCCGGTGTCCGAGTGCCTTGGTCGGCAGGGACGACCGATGCCTCCGCGAGGTTCCGGTGTCCGAGTGCCTTGGTCGGCAAGGACGACCGGATGCCTCCGCGAGGTTCCGTGTCCGAGTGCCTTGGTCGGCAAGGACGACCGGATGCCTCCGCGAGGTTCCGGTGTCCGATTGCTCGCTTAACGTCGTAGCTAGACGCCGCTTTAGTCGGCAAGGGACGACCGGATGCCTCCGCGAGGTTCCGGTGTCCGAGTGCCTTGGTTTCGGCAGACGCGGCCGGATGCCTCCGCGAGGTTCCGGTGTCCGAGTGCTCGCTTAACGTCAGAGCCGGACGCCGCTTAGTCGGCAGCGACGACCGGATGCCTCGCGAGGTTCCGGTGTCCGAGTGCTGGGTCGGCAAGGACGACGGATGCCTCCGCGAGGTTCCGTGTCCGAGTGCCTTGGTCGGCAGGGACGACCGGATGCCTCCGCGAGGTTCCGGTGTCCGAGTGCTCGCTTAACGTCGAGCCGGACGCCGCCTTAGTCGGCAGGGACGCACGGATGCCTCCGCGAGGTTCCGGCGTCCGAGTGCTCGCTTAACGTCGTAGAGCCGGACGCCGCTTAGTCGGCAAGGACGACCGGATGCCTCCGCGAGGTTCCGATGTCCGAGTGCCTTGGTCGGCAAGGACGCACCGGATGCCTCCGCGAGGTTCCGTGTCCGAGTGCTCGCTTAACGTCCGTAGCCGACGCCGCTTAGTCGGCAAGGACGACCGGATGCCTCCGCGAGGTTCCGGTGTCCGAGTGCCTTGGTCGGCAAGGACGACCGGATGCCTCCGCGAGGTTCCGGTGTCCGAGTGCTCGCTTAACGCCGTGGCCGGACGCCGCTTAGTCGGCAAGGACGACCGGATGCCTCCGCGAGGTTCCGATGTCCGAGTGCCTTGGTCGGCAAGGACGCACGGATGCCTCCGCGAGGTTCCGGTGTCCGAGTGCTCGCTTAACGTCAGAGCCGGACGCCGCTTTAGTCGGCAAGGACGGCCGGATGCCTCCGCGAGGTTCCGGTGTCCGAGTGCCTTTGTCGGCAAGCGACGACCGATGCCTCCGCGAGGTTCCGTGTCCGAGTGCTCGCTTAACGCCGTAGCCGGACGCGGGTATCCATCCCGAGTCCCCGCCCGCGAGGGAAGCCGCGAGAGGAGTAGCCGCCGCCTATCCCACAAGTTTACCCCATCCGCAGTGTGGGACCCGGAGGGGTGAGCGACGCCGCTACTCCGCGCTGGTTTGAACGCCGTGCTCTTGGAGCTAGTAACGGTAGTCCGAGTGGGTCCCGGGAGGTCCCGCCTGGGGGACCCTTCCGAGCGACGGTCCCAGCAGTAGGGTGTCCTGCCCCGCCGTGGGGCGACCCATAAGAAACCTTTCTTTACTCAATCCTCAGATGGACCGGTCGTCACCACCCGTAGCACACCGGCCGCCGCCATCGATGAGCTCCCGGGAGAGTGTGAAGTATGGTCTCTGACGCGAGTAGAGGTGACTGGTCGTCACCGACCCAACCGGGACCCACCGTGGGCTCACTCTCTTGCCCCTCGCTCAAGTTTCACTGGGCGCCCTACGCCCATCCGGTGGTTAGGCCTTTGAACCCACACCTTTGGTGGGCCTCGGCGCAAGCCACAAAGCTTTTTGCCATCTTGGGACCGCAGCCCCTGGGCCTCTCGCGCGCTCGAACAACCGTCCCGCCAAAAGGCGAGACCAAGAGGTAACGGACACTGCTCGGGGCGGCGTCTTTATGGCTCGCAACCCGACGCGACAGTGATTAAATGCGAGTGGAATTGGAAATCGGAGTTACCAGGCCGCGTGATGCATTTGAGGCGACGCGACGATCGCTCGAGGAGGCGTCTGTCGGCCGGCGTCCCGCCGCCTCCTATAAGTACGTTGTTGGGGTGCCTCGTAGCCACGCCGCCTTCTTCGCCTCCCGCCCCTAAAGCAAGAAAAACGCCAGAGCCGCGAGAAGGAAACCTCACCTCTTCTTCTCACCTTCCGCCGCTTCCGCGAAGATGTCGTGGACGGAGTGCCCGCGACAGAGAGTCGCGCTTCCGCCTAGTGAAGAAGGGCTTCCTCCCGCCGCAGGCACCTCTGGCCGGAGGGTGCCGACCGGGCCGTTATCCCGCCGCCGCAGAGCGACGAGGTTGTGGTCCCCGCCTCGCTTTTTGAGCGCGGCTTCGGCTGCGCCTCCACCTTTCGTCCGGGGCTTCTTTTCCATTACAAGGTGGAGGTGCACCACCTCAACCCTAACGGGTCCTTCACATCGCCATTTTCATTACCCCGCGCGAGGCCTTCTTAGGATTGAGCCGCATTGGGCGCCGTGGCGCACTTCTTCCGTGCGAGGCTTTGGAAAGACAGCCGCCTCGACGCGACGGCGCCCATGGGCGGCTCGGCCTCCACTTCGAACGGGCCGAAGCTCCGAGTACCGACATCAAGTCGCCATCCTCTAACAAGGGATGGCGCCCAATGGATCTATGTCCGAACGTTGAAAACAAATACCCAGCTTTTCTCGCGAGCTCCACGTCGCAGCGGAGCAATGGACCCGGGCGCCGAGAAGAGGAAAAGAACAAAGTGGCCCCGATCGTGGAGGAGATCGGGCTCGAGGAAACGGGTCGACCGGGATGTTGTCGTGCACGCTTCATGAGGATGCGCTGCACCCTCGCCAGCCGCACCCCATGTTCCAAGATGAGGCCATCCGACCGGGCAAGGATGGAGGTGGCCGAGTTGGCCGCGTCCGAGGTGGAGGCCCGGTGGCGGCAATATCTGAGGAAGCGCCACTTGGCGCGGCGCCACCCGGCCTTTCTCGGGCCATTCCCAAATCTGTGAGTTTGTGGATTTTTCTTTACGCTTCTTTCTTCTTCGCTTTAGCGCCCGACTGACGGTCGCTTTGTATCCTCTAGGGGCTCGCAGCATGTCCTCCCGCACCGCCCCGGGGAGAAAGAAGCGAGGCGGCCTCTCGCGAAGACCGCCGAGGCCGATTCCCGCAAAGGCGTAAGGAGGAGAGGAGGAAGAAGAAGCGAAAGGAGCGCGCGGCAAGGCACGCGCGGGCGAGGACGTGACGGAGTCCACCGCGTGGGGACGACTTCTACCGATAGTGGGAGAGCTTCCCCGACTACAACAGATTCCTTCCCGACCCTCCGGTGAGTGGTGGCTCGAGAGTTGGCCCGACAGCAGCCCGCGCCGCGTCCTCAGCGAAGGGCGACATCATGGCCGCAGCTTGTCGACGCTACCGACCGGTGGTAGCTTCGGAAGCGGCGGCCACCGACCGCCTTGGTGGGGGCCGACGAGAGAGCGCTGCGTGCGCGACTCGCCCCGCCAAGAAGTATTTCTTCCTTCGCCGAACATTTTTGTAGAAAAGCCGCCGGGTGACTTTTAAATATCGTGGACGGCGCGCGCCTACACGTGGCGGTGATTGGTGCGGCCGCACCACTTCTCAAGTGGCGGTCACGGCGGTTCCGTGGTACCGATCGTCGGCGCCTATGGAGCACGCGATCAGGACGCGCCTCCTTTGAGGAGGAGAGATCGAGGCCGCGAAGAGCTCCGCACGCTCGCCGACGCCGCGGCCGACGCGAGGGTCTTCCCAGGAGGGGACGGCGACGCCACGCCATTGCGCCCGATCGGGCGTCGGCGGAAGAGGTGGAGCGACCGCCGACCCACGGCGGTGCCGCCGAGATAGTGCCGCCGAGGGGTCGGCGTGAGCGCCGGGCGGCCAGCCGCCGGCCGGGCGGCGCCGATGCCAGAGGCGTTCACCGCCTCTGCAAGGGCTCCCGAGGCCGACTTCATCGCTTCGCCATGGCGCTCGTCGGCGCCGCTCCTCCGAGCGCAGGCGAAGGTCTCACGCCGGATGTGGCCCAGGGCCGGATCCATGGACCCTACCGAGGAGCGAGAGGGCTGCCCTTCTGCAGGCGCCACGGTTGCGGAGGAGGAGATAGGGCTGATCCATAAGGGTCCGACCTAGCCTTAGAGTCTTCCAAAGAGGGCGCCGAGGTGATGGTCGGGGATTCAACCCGCGGTTTTGGTAAGCCGAGCGAAGGAGTCGACTTGTAACTCTCGATATGCTTCTCGCGGATTTGACGAAATGTCTGTGTTGTGCGAAGATTTGCGGGCCCGCCCGGCGCGCTGTGCCGAGCTCCTTCGTCGCCGGATGCTCGCCGGCGCCGCAGTGGAAGAAAGTGGTCTGGCTGCGCTTGAGTTTCGCCTTGCCCAAGAGGCTTTGAACATTGGGCGGACGGAGGCGAAAAAACTCCGCTTAGGTGGAGGAGGCCTCAAAGGCCCTTTACGACGAGCGCCAGCCGAGGCCTTGAGGGCAAGGGTGGTGGAGCTTGAATCCTCCCGGCGAGGTCACCGAGGCCAAGGACGCCGCCGTCACGGCCGAGGGTGGCACAGCGTGGCGACCCATCCGCGGGCCGAGCGGATCGGGCCCGGAGGACGCCGAACAAGCTCGGCCCGAGCAGAGATCGCTCGGAAGGAGCCGGCTTCTTGAGGACGCCCTACGAGTCTCGCAGGGGAAGTCGGCGGCTGATCGACTCTGCGATCGGTAAGTATCTCAACTCCTCCATTGATTTCTTTGGTTGGGGTAACCTGTAGAAGAGACTCATCCGAGACGCCAAAACTCGCAGAGGTGCGTAAAACCCGAGCGCCGCCATGGAGGCTCGGAATGCGGCGGCGGAGACCCGCGACGTGGCGATCGCGCCGGGACAAGGCTCGCGCGCCGAGGGTCTCCGAGGATGGTAGGGCCGAGATGGGCGCCGAACTGGAAGCCCTTCGGAGGGCCGGCCAGGAGGTTCGCGCCAAGTCTTGGGCACAGGGCAGGCCCGAGCGCACTTGCCCTCGCTACCGCCCGAAAAGCCGGGCTTGTGGAGGCGGCCGTGATTGCGCGCAGCACTACTGGGAGCTTGTTCGCGACCGTCAACACCGCCTCGCACTATGACGGATATCGACCGCAGCAGGTGAGTAGCGGCATCGCCGGGAACCGGACCGACGACGAGGTCGACAGGTTCGAGCTCCAGGTCGAGCCGCATGCTCGGGAGATCGCCAGCCACGTCCCGCCTGAGGTCGCCTTCCAAGATGCCAGGTCCTCCTCCTCCGTGCGGCCGCCACCGTGAAGAAGAGGAAGAAAGAAGTTAGCCCCCCTTTTTTTTTTTTTTTTTCTTGCAAAGATCTGTGTAAACGATCGTAAGTAATTGTAAGCTCCGGTTTGCCTCTTTGCTCTCCTTTGCGCTTGGGTTTGACCGACCATAGCCTCAAGGACCACGGGTCGCTTATGCGTAGGCTCGGGTCAATTTGAGAGGGCCAAGAGGATAGGAGTCTTGTTTATGCGTAGTTACGCGCACTCATGGGGTTCTGGAGTGTTCCCGACGGACAAGGGTTTTTCCACTCGGGCACTTCCTTCTTTCGCAAAGTGCTACTTAGCAACCATAGCCGGCCGGGCGAGGGGTCGTAGCGCCGTCGAGAGGGTTACCGCCGATAGACTCTGTGACTAGTCGGGTCACCACCCACATGAGTACGTGAGTTAGCCGAGTTCGTGTGGGGAAGATTGTTCCCAATCGACCGTAAGGTCATCCCACTCAGTGCTTCCTTCTTCCGCGGAGTGCTACCGGGCAACCATAGCCGTGGGCGTGGCCGTAGCACTCGGTCGAGAGGGTTACCGCCGATAGACCTCGTGGTCGGTTGGGTCACCGACCAGCACGACACCATCCGGAGCGCTCGAACGGGCGCCCACGGCAGCCCGAGTCGTCACGTGGCGACTGTGTGCTCGGTTGGGAGAAAGGTAAAGACTTATACCAGAAAAAGAAAAGAGCTTAGGATAGAATCGCCTTAACTTTTCAATGTTCCGCATTAGGAGGATGCGACCATCGGCGCCCTTGAGTCGAAAGGTGCCAGCCCGAGAACTTCCACGACGGTGAAAGGACCTCCCAGTGGGGCGCCACCAGTGCTTATCTTTGGTTGTCCGACCCGACGCAGTAACCAAGTCGCCAAATGACCAAGGATCGCCCTCGAACTTGGCGGCCGTGGTAGCGCGCAGGCTTGTTGATATCCGCCGACCGCAGATTCGCCACGCCGCCGCTTCGCCGAGCCGGGTCGATGGCGCTTGTTGCAGGCGAGCCCCGAGCCTCATCGGCTTGCAATCTCGGGAGCCGTATTCCGTGTCATGGGCAAATGGCTTCGCGCGAACACCATAAAGAAGGGTGTGAACCCGGCCGCCGGGTCGGCGTGGTCCGCAGACTCAGAGGACGGAGGGCAGCTCGCCACCCAAATACCGCAAATGCTTGAGCCGATCAAGATCCGCGGCTTGAGTCCTTGAAGGATCATGCCGTTAGTGCGCCGACCGCCGTTAGTCCGCGGATGGGCTATCGCGCCCAATCGACACGGATGTTGAAGTCGCCACGATCCTCGAGAAATTCCTTCCCGTGAACTGGTTCCGTTGTTTCGTGATGATGGAGTTTGGGACTCCAAACCTAAAAACGATGTCGCGGAAGAAGATGGCCGCTTACCGACGTGGCGCCACGACCGCTTGGCTCTATCCACTTGGTGAACTTATCTACCGCGACGCAGGTGGGTGAAGCCCCCGGCGCTTTCGAAGGTTCGACCAAATCGAGTCCCAGGGCGGCAAAAGGCCACGTGATGGGGATCGCTCAAAGCTTGGTGGCGGATGCGTCTGTAGAGCAAAGAACTGCATCCTTCGCAGTGCGCACGATATGCTCGGCGTCGACACACAGCGTTGGCCAAGAGAAACCTTGTCGAAAGGCCTTTCCACAAGAGATCGGGTGCTGCGTGGTGACCGCAGACTACCGTATGTCGCCCAAAGAATTGCTTTCCTTGGTCGGTCAAGATACATTTTTGGAGGACCGGAGGGACTCCTTTGTAGAGGTCTCGGCCGATCAGATTTAAAGATTTTGCCCGGGCGAGGCGCCGGCCCCTCGGCGGTCGGGGAAGTGACCCGTCCACAAGGCGGTCGATGTAGGACCTCCTCGGCCGGACTCAAGTGCTAGCACACCGCGGCGATCCGCCAAGTCTCGCCCGACCGCGCTTGGCCGGGCGACCGTGGCCGGATTGGTCGGTGGCCGCCACCGCCGAGTCCAAACCGACAAGGCCGCAGGAGGTCGGAGACGAAGATCCCGGCGGGACAGCTCTCTTTGGAGGCAAGATTGGCCAGTGATCGCCTCGCCATTGTAAGCGCTCGGTAGCTATGGTGAAGCTCGAAACCCTTGAACCGCTCCTCGAGCCGGGCGCATTTCGACAAGACGCTGCCATGCGGGGCGCTCTCGGGCCCGCAGCCTTCATGACTTGGTCGACGACAAGCTTGGAGTCCCCGTGGACGAGCCGGCGGCACCGAGGTCGGCAATGATCCGTAGACCGTTGACGAGAGCCTCAGACTTCAGGCAATGTTGTTGGTCGCGTCGAAGAGCAACCTAATGGCGACAGCCTGCTCTCGAGTGGGGAGATGATGATTTACTCCGCGCGCGCCATTCTTGGTGTAAGACCCGTCGAAGTACATTGTCCAAGACGGGTCTTCGACCACCGGTGGTGCTCGGGCTTGTCCACTCGGCGACGGTCGGCCAGAGCTCGCGACTTGATCGCCGTCAGGGACGATATTATGCCATGGCCGCTAAGCTCGAGCGCCCATTTGGCTATCCTTCCGAGGCATCGCGATTGTGGATGATCTCGCCAGTGGGGACGTGGTCACCACGGTGATGGCGTCGGTCGATCAAGTAGTGAACGAGTTTCCTCTTTGCGATGAGCACCGCGTAGAGTAACTTCGCACTGTGGTACCGAGTCTTGGACTCGGAAAGTACTCATCGATGAAGTAGACCGGCCTTTGTACCTTGAGCTCACGGCCTTCTTCCGCCGCTCCACCACGAGGGCCGCGGACGACTTGGGTAGTGGCAATGATGTAGAGGAGCACGTTCACCCGTGCCGGGCGACCAGGACTGGAGGCGAGGACAGGAAGGCCTTCAAGCGGGTGAGGGCCTCCTGAGCCTCAGGTGTCCAACTGAAGCGGTCGGATTTCTTGAGCAGCCTGTAGAGCGGCATTCCGCGTTCGTCGGCGAGACACGAACGGCTCAAAGCCGCTGTGCACCCGGCCACCGACCCCTTTGAGGTTGCTTGACCGGGCCCATCCTTGCGATCGCGAGATCTTCTCCCGATTGGCCTCGATGCCTCGCCGAGACGATGAAGCCTAAGAGCTTTCCTTTGGGGACCCGAAGACGCACTTCTGGGTTGAGCTTTATGCGAAACCGCCGGTTCGCGAAAGTCTCTTCTAGGTCGGCGATAAGGTCGTCGCCTTCCCGGTCTTTACGACAATATCGCCGACATACGCCTCAACGCTGCGGCCGATCCGTCATTGAAGCACGTTTGCATACATCGCTGGTATGTAGCGCCCGCGTTCTTCAGGCCGAAGGGCATTGTGACATAGCAGAACGAGCCGAACGGAGTGATGAAGGAAGTCGCGAGCTGGTCGGACTCCTTTAGCGCAATCTGGTGGTAGCCCGAGTAGGCATCCGGAAAGGAAAGAGACTCGCACCAAGCGGTGGAGTCGATGACTTGGTCGATGCGAGGTAAGGGAATGGGTCCTGGGACATGCTTTGTTGAGACTCGATAGTCAACACACATTCTCCATTGCCCGTTCTTCTTTTTACAAGTGAGGTTGGCTAGCCACTCAGGGTGGCGCACCTCTTTTACAAACCCTGCCGCCAAGAGTTTGGCGATCTCCTCCCCTATAACCCTGCGCCTTTCCTCGTCGAAGCGGCGCAGGCGTTGGGCGACCGGCTTTGAGCCTGGTCGGACGCTCAAGGAGTGCTCGGCGACCTCCTTTGGAATGCCCGGCATGTCGGAGGACCTCCATGCGAAGACATCTTTGTTAGTGCGAGGAAGTCGACGCGCGCTTTCCTATTTGGCGGGGCGTGGCTCGACCAAGACGGTCTTGGTCGGATCACGTGGATCGACCGCGACCTCCTTCGTGTCCTCGGCGGATTTGAAGGATCCCGCCCGATTTCTCGGATTCGAGGACGGACTCGGCGGCTTCCCTCCGAGCTTGTTGAGTTCCGCAGGCAACGATCGCCGAGGCGAGCTCGCATTGCCAAGGCCATGCTTGAAGGCAGCCGGAAAGACGATGCCGCGGTAATGACTCCATGCGGTCCGGCATCTTCACTTGAGGTAGGCGTGAGTGGGGATCGCCATGAACTTGGCGTAGCATGGCCTCCCGAGGATGGCGTGGTAGGCGCCGGGAAATCCACGACGAAGGTGAGGGTCTCGGTGCGGAAGTTTCCGGCCTCGAAGGTGACGGCGGTCGACTGCCGAGCGGATGGGCTTGTTGCCGGGATGACGCCATGGAAAGGTGCCTTGCTTGGCCGGAGGCTTGAGCGCGGACCCCATAGCGCCGAACGCCTCAACGTAGAGGATGTTAAGGCACGCCCCGTCCATCGGCACCTTCGTGAGGCGCTTCGTTCGACGACGGTCGACCACCGTGGTACCTCCGGTACCGGGGACGCGATCGGGTGATCGGTCCGATCAAAGGTGATCGGAACTCCGACCACCGAAGATATTGGGGACGCCCGGCGACGATGTGGACCTCGCGTAAGCGAGCTTGAGCAGACGCTTGTCGGCGTAGTGCCGGCCCTCCGAAGATCATGAGGCGGCCGTCGGGCTCGGGAACTCGCCGTCGCCTTCTTCTCCGCTGTCAGCGGGCACGGCGAGCTTCTTTCCTTTGCTTGGCGGCGTGGTGGGGACGCTAGAGAGATAGCGCCAGACTTCGCAGCCGGTGATTTGTGCTTGACGGAGAACCCATGGTTCGGGCATGGGCCGCCCATCAATTTCTCGGCGGTCGGGGCGACGGCCGGCGCTACCGCCGCTGGCGGGCGATCGGCCGTGGCGACCACTTGGTCTCACGGATCGCTTCCGTGCCGCCTCCGCTTGTCGGCGGTCGGAAGGAGACCCGCTTGGACGCCGGGCTCTGCTGGTCTTTCCTCCTTCAAAATAGCCCTACGGCCTCCTCGCGGGGCGTGGTTGGTGGCGATGTCGAGGAGCTCCTTGGTGGTCTGGGCTTGAGGCACCCACTTGTGCACCAAGGTCTTGCAGAGGTGCCGAGATGAAGGCTCCACGACATCGGCGTCGGAGATGTCGGGAGCTCGTTACCGGGCGAAAAACCTCCTGATGTAGTCCCGAGAGTCTCCCGGCCGCCGCTTGCAGCCTTCGTGTCCCAGAGTTACCAGGCGCTTATAAGTGCCACGAAGTTACCGACGAAGATATTCTTCAAGTCACCCCGCCTCTGGCAGCTTTTGAGGCGGTACTCGAGCCGTGCTCGAGCCGAGTCCGCGAGGTAGATGGGGAGGCTTGGATGATGAAGAGATCATCCGTCGCTTCCCACCAAGACGCGAGCCGCAATCTTGAGCCGCACACCGGGTTGGTGGCCCGTGTACTTGGTAATGTTGGTAGGCGCCGGAATCGGCGGGAAATCCGCTGGCGGATCCTTGGCAAAAAGCCCGTGGTCCGGACCATCGAGGCTCGAGCCGCGATAGTGGCGCCACCATCCGCAACACGTGAGTGGCGGCGCGCCTCCGCCATCTTTCTTGCGCCTCGAGGGTGGCGCGGATGTCGAGGGCATTACCGAGGCGGCGCGCACCGGGTGCGTGAGGCTGGGGTGGTTCATGGTGGGTGCGGTCTTGGCCGCACCACCGGCCCATGCAGACGCTGACGGCCCGGTGGCGGAAGCGCCGGTGTGGTAGGAGCCGGAGGCTGCATGTCTTTACGGCCGCGGCGCTCCACCACCGAAGGTTCTCGTAGGTAGCTCGCCTCGGGTTTGCGGGCTCCGGAAGGCCTCGGAGCAAGATTGCGGCCGCAGCCACGCTTTGGCTTGCGTGAGGGAAAAAGCTGGTGCTCTTGTGGTGCTTCTTGGCGCTGGCGCCCGCGCGTCGCCAAAGACTTGCGCTGGCTCGGGCTCGCCCCGCTCGAGTTGGCTCGAGCCGGCCGAGCTCGACCTTCGCTCCTCGGCTCTCTCGTTGCCGCTGGAGCTCGGCCGCGGTGAGCTCGAAGCGTTCGCTCAAGGCTACACGGGTATTCCCCTCCCGTGCCTCGGCCCGGGACGGGGACCGTCGTAGCCGCGGTGGCTACGACCAAATCGGCCGCGTGCGCCACGCTGCACTCGCGAGAGTGCCGCTGGCGGGATACTCGCGTCGGAGGCCGGCCGTGGGTCGAAGAGTCTTCCAAAGAACTCGTGGACTGAGGTTGGCATGTAGCCGACCATAGCTACAAGTCGTGAGCAAAGGGAGGTGACGGATCTCTGCGCGCAGCCCGGAGGGGCTTTCGCCAAAGGAGGTATAGCGCTCCTCGTTCCGGCTTTGGGGCCAGCAGGCGCCCAAGCCGAGTGGGACGGTCACGGAGATGGTGTCCAGCTCCCATAGCGCCGCCCTCTGGCGGCGCTGGGATGAGCGTGAGCTCTCCTCCGAGGTGACGGTGAAGCCGAGGAGCCGGCGGATCGGCTCCCAACACGCCATGCCGCTTGGAGAAGAATGCCATCAAGGAGACGAATGGGAATCCGAGATGTCGCCAAGACGCTGGCTCCCTACTCGGCGCTAACCGCCGCGCGTCGAGCGCCGCAAGTAAATTTGTAAGTCTAAGGGCTGCGCGTTCCGCTCCTGAATGGTTAGACCGAGTCCAAGATGTATACCGTTCGGCCAAGGTCCCTACTCCGCCAGGCGTTGGTATTGTATTCATCAAAAGGATGATCGCACCGAAGTTTTTACAAGCGAGAGGTGGAGCCTCAACACTAGAATGATCTAAACTTCGCTCTCGTAAGGAGAAGAAAAGAAGAAGAGGAAGAAGAGGAAAAAGCTCTCCGTAGCTCTTACTCCTTGCCTCGTTAGGAGGTTCCCGCCTCCTTTATTCAAGACGAAGGCGCGTGTTACATCGAGAATTGGCGGCGCCAGCGAGCTACTTCTAGGGGCTTGGCCTTGCCCCGCCGTCGACCAATCATTCCGCTGACCGTCGCCGCCGCTTGAGCCTATCTTTGGGTCGGTGGTCTAGCCGGGTCGAGCGGTTAGGTAATCCTCCGAAGTGGCGTAGGCTGCTCTGTGATCCATGTGGGTGCCGACGTAGTCGCGTGTGGCGCTGGAGTTGCCTCGAGAGAGCGCGCCCTTAACCGTGGGTGGCTGGTTGATGGGACAGAGACGTGGCTTCAGCAGCTTATCAAACTGTTTTGGGAAGGACCACACCGCCTCGCCGATCCACTTTGAATGACCGTTCGTGGGGCACGTGGCCTTAGGTTGACACGGGACTCGATCGCGCGCGCGGCTCGAAGTCGGAGTCGCGGATCCCGCCCCGCCGCGGGTCGGGAACCTCGCTGAAGTCGGAGCCGCGGGATCCCGTCCCGCTGCGGGGGTCGGGAACCTCGCTGAAGTCGGGCCGGGATCCTGGCCTCATTGCGGGGTCGGGAACCTCGCCGAAGTCGGAGTCGGGGATCCCGCCCCGCATTGCGGGTCGGGAACCTCGCCGAGTCTGAGAGTCGGGATCGGCCGGAATGGTCTCCTGAATGGTCTCGTAGGCATTTGGGTAGCAGTAGGGACGGCCTGTTTAGGTCGGGCCGTATTCGAGGCCGCCGCTTGTCGCTCCGGGCTTTGCTTGTTGCAATTGGGCCGTGGGTGCACCTGCTTTATGAGTATTCACAATGAGGCTAGCCCAGAGCTAGACACGATGTTTGTGCTCTTCTTATCTCTCTCGAGACCATCTTTGAAGAAGATAAGGATGATGGAGATGATGGTGTTCCACCGGATCCAGCCCTCTTCACCCGAGGTGCCTTGTTTCCATTTCTCGCACCTCGGGAGACCACCCTTGCTTTCCGACTCTCCTTCAAATGAGTGGCTCTGCTCCTACCTCTTCTGCTCAAGAGGTAGAGGCCACTTCTGTTGCTGGACCTCCCCGTCATATTCAGAGACGTCATCCTTCTGATCAGATGATTGGCGATTTGTTCGAGCGTATCACCCGCTCAAGAACGGGTCTGTCCTCTTTCTGCCTTCACTTTGCCTTCGTTGCCTCCTTTGAGCCGAAGGATGTTTCTCATGCATTATCCGATGAGTCGTGGATTAATGCTATGCATGAGGAACTTGAGAACTTTGAGGAACAAGGTATGGCAGCTTGTCAAGCCCCCATCTGGTCATAATGTCATTGGGACCAAGTGGGTGTTCAAAAACAAGCAGAGTGAGGATGGGGTTGTAATTAGAAACAAGGCTAGACTAGTTGCACGGGCTTTTCTCAAAGTTGAGGGTCTTGACTTTGAGGAGACCTTTGCTCCTGTAGCTAGGCTAGAGGCTATCCGAATCTCGCTTGCATTTTCTCGCATCCAAAGGCTTCAAGCTTTATCAAATGGATGTCAAGAGTGCATTCCTCAATGGCTATATTGAGGAAGAGGTTTATGTCAAGCAACCTCCGTGATTCGAGAACCCCAAGTTTCCGAGTCATGTATACAAGCTTTCCAAAGCTCAGATGGACTCAAGCAGCCCCAGAGCATGGTATGAGAGGCTCAAGTCTTATCTTCTCACCATGACTTTAAAATGGGCATAGTAGATAAAACTCATTCATCGACACTATGAGTCTCATTTTCTTCTTGTCCGTTTATGTGGACGATATCATTTTAGTGGCTCGCCTCATTCTCTTGTCTCTCAGTTTTCTGATGTGATGAGTACAGAGTTTGAGATGAGTATGATGGGAGAGTTGAGCTACTTTCTTGGCTTCCAAATCAAGCAGACTCGGGAGGGTACTTTCTTGCATCAAGACAAATATACCCGTGACCTCCCGAGGCGCTTGACATGTCGATGGGAAGCCGGTGATGACTCCTATGGCCACCACTGCTGTCCTCGAGCCCGATGAGGATGGTGAGCTGCCGATCAAAAGGAGTTTGAGCATGATCGGCTCCCTCTTGTACCTCACCGCTTCGAGGCCGACATACATTTTGTTTGTGTGTCCGTGCGCTCGATTTCAAGCTTCTCCTCGCGCCTCTCACCGCCAAAGGTCAAGCGCATCTTCGTGTACCTTCGTGCTACCACCGATTATGGTATTTGGTACTCTTCTTCTTCTTGTCTATCTCTTAGAGCCTTTTCCGATGCCGACTTTCTTTGGGTAGGATAGATAGGAAGAGCACTGCACTTGCCAATTCATTGGCACTTCTCTTGTTTCTTGGTCATCTAGGAAGCGATGCAGGGTTGCACATCCATCACGAGGTCGAGTATGTTGTCACAGCCGATTCTTTCAGAGCAGTGCTCTGGATGAGATCGACCTTGCGGGACTATGGGTTAGAAATAGAGAGTGTGCCACTTTTACGTGACAACACTTCAGCTATTTGCATTGCTAAAACCCAAAGGCAACATTCCGGACCAAGCACATTGATATTAGATATCACTTCCTTAGAGACCATGTGGAGAAGGGAGATATCGCGCTTGATTCATAGAGAGTGACCTTGATTAGCGATATCTTTACCAAGCCTTTGAATAGCTCCGTTTTGTTGCCTTGAGGAGTGAGCTTGAGTCGTGAGCCCTTACGGCTTTTCGTGAGGGGAGCTGGTTTGTATATTATGTACTATATATTTTCTTCCAGTATTTCCTTTCTTCTTCTGGATGACTTTGGGCTTGTTTTCTTAAGTTGAGTTCACTCACTTAGACTTACGCATGCCTCGCATGGACCTCTTATCTTGTGCTTTAGGTTGCTATCATGCGTGATTAGTCGTCTCTCTTCTCTAGGTTGAGTTCCCTCACAGTCTTTTAAGTCTAGCAGGTTTTGGACCTCTTGGGTAGACAGGGTCTGTGTGCACTCCTTAGTTGGGATCTAGAGTTAGCTTCCCTATGTTAGTCATTTGGGAAGAGCGAGTCTAAGCTGTAGTGAGTTTCTTATATCTTTTCTATGCTCTATAGCCATCCAGTTTTGCAGTTTCTCGACTTCTTCTCCTCATTCTGTTTTTCTGGTTATTATTGAGTTCATTCGGGTTTTCTTTATGCCTAATCTTGATAATAACCCAACTTTAACCAGATTTGAGCTTAAAATTGATTCAATTGTTGAGGGGGAGTTTGGGAATCTGTTCATGCATTGCATTTAGACTGCATTTTCCGTTCTATGAGCTTTGTCTATTATGCATTTGACTCAATCTTCGTGAAATACATCATGCTATATCTTTCGAAGAAAATCACTAGCTTAGATATGTCCAAGTTCATTTATCAAGCTAATGTTCATTGAAATCTGAAAAACTTAAAAGCTTTAAATGAAAACTTGATGAAACATGTTGCTTTTACTTACTAAGTTTCTTCTCTAAGAGCTTTTACCATGAATTGTGAAATTTTGGAATTCTCTAGAGTCCCTATAGCAACTTGGGTGAAATTTGCTTGATCCATATTTGAGTCCTTCAGAATTGCTTATATGTGCTAAATTGAAAATTAAAAAAATTGACTCTTTTGTGCAAAATTGATCTCAAGACTTTATATTCTCGAGACGCCTCCCATTGCATTTGGGATGAACTTGGAATATATTGTGTATGACCAAGATCATTCTCTTAAGAGTTACTCTTGAGATGATCGAAAATGGCTTGAGTCAATAAAAAAAATGCAAATATCAAACACATAAGTGGGTAAAGAATGCAAATAATGTCAAACATTTGCACCCCGCTATGTTTTTCGAAGTCTTAAAGAAAATTTGCATAAATTGAAAAATGGGCTCGAAGGACCTTATATGCACTTCAAATTTCCCCAAAGTGTTGAGTAGGTTGAACTCTAGGTTTTCCATTTGATCCCTGAGTGGTATTGCTTCTAGTTTTGAAACTTTGCTAAGTTTTGCTCTTGTCAAATCTTGCTAAAAATGATACATTTTCAAAACCTAGCTTATGAGCAAAATTTGTTATTTGCACTTGGACATGTCTTAGTTTGGTCATTATCTGAGATTGATAAGCTTGGTGTCATATCTTGTCATTATGATCATTTGGATAATCTTCAAAGCTCCCTTAGGTTGCATTTCATGCATACATAAAAGAGGGAGAAAATTCTTTTTGATGCCTATATTGCCAAAAGGGGGAGAAAATGTAGAAAAAGGCATCATTTAAAATGTAGAAAAGGTGGAGATAGAAATGTGAAAGCTTGTTGGTTCTTATGATTTTGTAAATCTTTGCTATCTCTTATGGATCATAATCACATTTGACACTTATGATTGGTTTTAGAGCTTTTGTTGAAAACTTGCTCTTTTCATGGTCTTGCTCTAAATTCTTTCTGCCAACTTGGTCATAATTTTATATCTTTCTCTCTGGACCAAGTTTGGCTTTGCAATCAAATTGCTTTCTTCTTCTCTCATTCAAACTCAAATTAATGCCTTTTGTGTGGTTTGTCAATATACTCATCAAGGGGGAGATTGAAGGACCATGTGGAGGTCCATCCATGTTTGTGATGAGTATTTGACTTTATTTGAGCAAGGTGTGCTCAAGTTTGAGTTTGATTTGGATTGTTTTTCGAGCTAGAGCAATTTGAGTTACTGGTTGGAGACCAGTCGTCCGACCCCGAGTGGTCGGGTCGTCCGACCTGAGTGGTCGGGGCTTTGGCTGGTTGGAGACCAGTCGTCCGACCACGAGTGGTCGGGTCGTCCGACCTGAGTGGTCGGGGCTTTGGCTGGTTGGAGACGGTCGTCCGACCCAGTGGTGGGTCGTCCGACCTGAGTGGTCGGGGCTTTGGCTGTGTTGCAGACCAGTCGTCCGACCCCGAGTGGTTGGGTCGTCCGGCTCCGAGTGGTTGAGACTCCGAGTGATTGAGTCGGAGACCAGTGAACAGACCTCGAGTGGTCGGGATGGAGACCAGTGGTCAGACCATTGTTGGTCGGGATGGAGACCAGTGGTCAGACCTTGGTTGGTCGGGATGGAGACCAGTGGTCAGACCATGGGTGGTCGGGATGGAGACCAGTGGTCAGACCACGTGTGGTCGGGGTTATGTTGGTCAGCGTAGTGTATATCTGTCTGTTGAGATGGATATGTGTTGTTGGACATTGCTATGTGATGTGGTTTCCTTGTCTATGATGGTTGCAGGACTTTGGAGCTAGGTCATGGTGAGGCGAAGGGATCGTGGACTAGGTGGGAGAGCCGAGGTCCGATGATCAAGGTGTCGCCAAAGATGACCGAGGCCGGGAGTAGGCGCAAGCCGAGAAGACAAAGGAATGGATGAGATGCTAACTTGGAGCCGCTCGATCTAGGAGGACCGTTGGATCGCGGTCGGAAGATAGAGTAGCGGGTCAAGTTAGTGTGAGTTGAAAAGCGTGCAAAACCCGTTGTGTTGTTGGGTTTGGGTGAGCCCATGCATAGCTTTGTGAGTGGGTAAAATCTCACCCTTGATGGAGTGCTCTAGGGTTTAGAGGCTCATCCAAGGGTGGTAGGTGTTCCAAGCACGCTATGAATAGACAGGGAGAGGGTGTCTCCTTGGGGTGAGCGGTGAGGAAAGTCTACGTGAGTAGTTGAGAGTTGTTGAGAGTGACAAGTGTAAGGATCTAATCCTGGCTCTTGGATGTTGGCTTAGGATTGAAGCGGGACATCCAAAGGTGGGAATTGATCCTGTGTCACTATAAATAGAGGGTAGGGGCAGCCTCCCTCTTGAAGGTTCTCGAGGTTTTTTTGCTCATTTGAGCTTTGTCCACTTTGTTGTGAGGCTTTGTAAACCTCCTTCCGTAAATGAAATGTTCTTCATTTATATTCTTGTTTCATTTCTCTTACGTATTTACATTACGCACTTGAATTACATTATCTAAATTCGCATTTACTTACTTGCAATTTACTTTACGTAATTTGGATTTGCCTCATCTCCTTCTACATGCTATTGAGTCTTTGTTGAAATTCATGATTGATGAACTCTTCTCCGGACTTGGTGCTTTCAATCATCTAGGCAATCCTTGCATTCTTGTTGCAAGTTAGTAAATCTGTGTTCTTAAAGTGCGTAAGCGTGTGACTTGCGCTTTTAGTCTTGATTGGCTTACGGTTCTTGTTGCCAAGGATGAAAGATTCTTTGGATGAATCTTCTATAGATCATATCCCAATCATCTAGGCAATCTACAACCTCTTCTATTCAGTTTTGCAAGAAACCAATTTACGTGCCTAGTTTTGAGATAGTGTTTCTATTTGTTTGAAGGGTTGTTTCTTCGTGTACTTACTTGCTATTATTTGTGGAGAGTCATCCAAGGATTTCGACCATCAACTCGCACTGCAAGTTAGGGTGAAGTCGTGTTCGTGACTCTGTTTTTGGTGTTGCATTTGTTAAAGCGAAAAGGACGGAACCTTGGTATTAATTCCTTCGATTGTTGATTGAAATAGGTTCTGACATCCTTTGGGAGGTGCACACCAATTTTCACTGTTTTGGATCACCGATCAAAAGCTACATCGATTTGCTTTTGAGATCGTCTGATTTTCTTATTCACCCAACACTATTCACCCGAGTAATGTTCATTCGACCTCCGCAGTCGGGCGTCTTATTCATCCGGTCGAAGTCTGCTCATCCGACAACTTCGGTCGAGTCTTGTTCATCCGATCGATCTTTGGTCGAAGTCTTGCTCACCCGAACACTATTCATTTCGAGTACTGTTCATCCGACCTCTGTAGGTCGGGGGTACTGTTCATCCGACCAGAGATACCCGACCAGTGCAGTTTCTTTCTGGTCTTTTGGTGGTTTGAATTCTAGGGGGAGAGTTTATTCGAAAATTTTATTTGGCTCCTATTCACCCCCCTCTAGTCGCCTTTTTCGATCTTTCAAATTGGTTCTGTTATTTGCTTGGAGCCATGGGGAAGAAGGAAGGAAGGCTGCTGCCAGGTGGGGCATTAGATGGCCGGGCCCATTTGCAAGTGAAACAAAGAGAAGGGTCAAGAATACTGATTTTGAGCTGACAGGGATTCCAAGTATTGAATGAACATTTATCTTTGATTTGATATTTTTGATAATCTTCTGAGTGATCTAGAGACAATTTTACCATACTTTAAATTTTTTAGATTAAACTCTTTTACAGAAAAATTATAGAAATTCTGACAAGGCTGGCTGAGCATTATGCTATTTTCTACTTTTATTTTATTTTGGGATGAAAATGGATCTAAGAATTTTTTTAACTTTTTGAGAGAGTTTGATATGGGATAATAATTCTTGTGTAAAAATTTCAGATCAAGATTGAAAGGACAGGGGATGTCGCCTAGAGGGGGTGAATAGGCGAATTAAAAACTTTATAGCTAAATGCAATGGAATAAAAATTTGCGACTAAATAAAATCTCGAATTTCTGAACAATCCGGAGTGTCCGGATATTCAATCCGGATACTCGGATAGTCCGATCGAGGGTCCTAACCGGAGTGTCCGGTTATTCAATCCGGATACTCGGATTATCCGGATGTCCGGTATTCAATCCGGATACTCGGATAGTCCAATCGAGGGTCCTAACCGAAGTGTCCGGGTATTCAATCCGGATACTCGGATTATCCGGACTGTCGGGTTCGAGGATTCGGATACTCGGATTGAGGACTTGAATGGAGATTTTAAATCTTTGCAATTTTTCAACAATCTACTTGAACACAAAAGATCTAAATGATGTCAGTACACGAGGGCATAGAAGATCCGGAGCCAAACACAACAAAAGAGTAGATCGGGCAATTTCAAGATTCAAAATCAAATACTAAAACAAGAGTAAGAAGCAAACTTGGAGACGATGATTTTTCACGAAGTTCGGATCCTTGAGGGATCCTACGTCTCGTTGAGGCGGCTCGGTCACACTTGAGCCGGGTCTCTTTCAACCCTCTTCCTCCGGTGTTGCACAAATGCACTCGCGGTCTTCACTCCTTTGATTCCTTCCCTTACGGAGGCGGAACCGGCCTTCACAAACTTCCCACGGCCAACCACACAAAGCTCGGTGGCTCGTGGCGACCTCCTAGCCGTCTAGGAGTCCTCAACCTCCAAGAGTAACAAATGCTCACGAAGAACAAACTTGGAGATGAAATCAAGTGCTCAACCAACTCAAATCTCACTCAACAAACTCTTCCCAACCCTTCTCACAAGGGGATCACTTAGATCTAAGGGTAAAAGCTCCTCAAAGCCCTCCACACACCCCTCAAAATCCACTCCAAAACCTCTCCAAAAGCTCTCTCAAAAGAAGGAGGAAGGGCTATATATAGACCTCCCCAAAAACTAGCCGTTGGGGCTGTTGCGCACAATCCGGAGTCTCGGATTTCAATCCGATATACTCGGATTGACTGAAAAACTAACAGAGACTCAATCCGAGAGTCGGATGAATATCCGGATACTCGGATGATCCGGATAGTCCGGACTAACTCGGATAGTCCGAATCAGCCTTGAGCAGCTCGGCAAAACGAGCATAACTTTGACTCGGACTCCGATTTCAGAGATTTTGGACTCTCCCGAAAGCTAAGAACGAGGGCTACACAAATAACAAGGTCTCACTACTCAAAACTCAAAGGATAACCACAGATTTCATAAAGAAACCAAGAGAGACCTACAACCCTCACTTTCCCAAGACTACCAATACCACTCTCTTTCTAAGATTCACAAGGATGGATCACTTGAGCACTTGACACATCTAAAAGTCATTCGACATCGCATCCCTCTTAATAGTACGGCAATCCTTAGACTCAAATTAAATCAAAGATAATATAAGTCTAGAACTAGTCACTTGTCTTCTTTCTTGATGTCGATGCATGAAGACCTTCACCATATAATTGATGACATCTTCGCCTTGTCCAACTCGACTCGATTCACCTCATGAGACTCTCGTCCTATCAACCTTGACTTGATCATCCTCTCTGACGATCTCCACGCCAAGTTGCTCTTGACTTAGTCCTCGGCTCTTGGTGACACCGCCGTCTTGTTGACCTCGACAATGATCATCCTCCAAGATACCTTGGTCATCATACACATCACGGGACCTAATTCTTTCCAAACTACTCATGAAAGACATTAGTCCCAAAAGCTCAATAGATATGAATAGAGTTGATATTTGTGAGCAGTTGATTACAACAAGTGTTTCATATAAAGAAGCACAATATAAATGGAAACACTTGACATAAGAAATGTTCTCTACTAAGTACATCATGATGAATATGTAATTGATCTATATGCACTAGAGAGATAATTGCCAATATGATGAATCAATTAAATCATGGCAAGGATCACAGACTTTTACTTAAATGAAGCACGTGATAGAATATACACGAATTGTACATGTGCAAATAATATTTGGAGTAAGAGTAAATATGTGATCCAACACTAGATAAACTTCACTAAGAGAATTGCATGAGGAGATATACAAATAAAACATGCATGCACCAAGTCAATCTATAGCAATATGAAGTTTAACTCTAGTTAATACATGCATACCATAATGAACTCAAATGAATATATATGCACAAATAAATATGACATGAACCAATGTGCATATATATAATCAACATGCTACTTGGAGTTCACTATGCATTTGCACAAAAGGAATGCAATAACAAATATAGAATAGATACCAAAATTGCATACCTTATCTTTGCTTAACCTTCCTATTTGATTTTCCTCTAAATAGATGAGACTGATACTCAACTAGGCAATAACAAGTTAGTCTCATAGCAATATAATCATATTAGAGGTTTGTCATTTGCTAAGCACTAAGTTAAGCATTTACTTAATTGCATAGATTGTCATTATGAGTGTTTGTCATTAATCACCAAAATAACATAAGTGCCTAGATGCACTTTCAAAGATAATGTATATTTATTTTCTATTAATTATGACATTGCAGATTTCAGATTTTCATGATTTCTATGTTTGAATTTTAAAAGGAAATATATATAAATATTAATTTTTAATATTTTTACCAGCGGTTAATACTACTTTGAGGAAGACATGGTAGAATTTGTAGCCAAGGATAAGTTTTGAATTTTTTTGTAAAATTCTGACATGCCACTGTTTTGCATTAAGGAGTAATATCACATTTCACTTCATTATCTTATTGCATTAAAAAGCTCTTGACAGCTGAAAAGAAGTGCTGGAGACTTCATACAATTTAATATCATTTTTGTATATTTTTACTAGAATTTACTTTTATCTTTTCATTTTTTCGCTTTTATCTTTTTACTAATTCCATTAAGTGGTTTTTTTATAGCCAAAAATCTAAAAAAAGTAAATAACCCCAACAAATTTTAGAAAAGATGAGAATTCAAAATAAGATTACTTTTTCAACTCATTTTCAAAGTTTGTTTATTTTGAACGAAAAAATTTAATGTAGCAACTTATTCTTTTCTTTTAGGTTATAATACAAGATAATAAAGAAAAAGATGATATTTAAAATAAAATCTTGGTTTCAGTTGAATTTTTTATTCAATTCCATTTTTAAATTTTTATTTTTCTCAATTTTGAAATTTTCGGGATGCTACAAATAACCTGCTTGCTTGGAAAAAAAAATACACAACCAATGCCACTTCTATAAGTTACTTTTGTCTTAGGAAAAAATCTATTCGTGGTCCCTCAACTTTTCAGTTCATCTAATTTTCGTCTTCTATTTACAAAACTAGGTAAAATCTAATATCTAACTGTCAAAACTGTTGGGAACCAAAAGCGGTGAGAAGTGTCGCCGAAAAAGCACAATTGCAACCCCAGTAAACTCTAACCCTAACCTTGCTCTGATATCATGTTAGAAATAGCACTTGTATTCAATATGAGGCCAATAGGCTAGAATATATACATGTACAAGTGGGTACAAAAGGAAAGCTTATATAAGGCAATATCTATACAAGGCTAATAATCTCTATACAAGACAACTAGCAATTTCTATACAAGGTAACTAGGATACTGTATAACAACAACGAGAGCAAATCTTGTCCAAAACCAGTTTTATGGGTGGTTTTAGGTGATGAGGTGTCCTAGGTGGCAAATGAGTTAACATGGCTTAAAATCTAAATAAGCGGCCCTAAGTGTAAATGACCCATCTTCCAAACAGTTATTATTCTATAAAACAACAATGGGTGGTGGGGACTTCCTGTCATATATACAAAGGGGGACGTGTGGCGGCGGTTCTAGTGCCTCACCGGCGGTTGTAGGGTGATGTTGGGGGTGTTGTGACCTAGAAAATGGGTTGCTGGAAGGTGGAGAGTGCTAG
The DNA here is from genome assembly GCA_036346275.1 of Otatea glauca. Lineage (NCBI taxonomy): Eukaryota > Viridiplantae > Streptophyta > Magnoliopsida > Poales > Poaceae > Otatea > Otatea glauca. The sequence goes on from CM070730.1 coordinate 39,290,324, forward strand.
TGGAGGTGGTGGCACGACCGAAGAAATACGGTGGCTCACAATGGCTAGTCTTGAGGAAGATGAGAGCTATGATGTTGGGGAGGTACATGAGAAAAATAGGGATGTGCATGAGTATAAAAGGGGGTGAGGATAACTCGTCGGAGTGGTCGGTGAAGAAGGGGACGAATTGAGGGCGCTTTGGTGACAAGAGCCGTGTGCGCCACGAATGACACTTCGTGGAGGTAGCTACCTGGTAGGGGAGAGTCCGAATTAATGGTGAGGATAGATGTAGGGAGGTGAGGTGAAATCCAGTACAAGGAATTGACCGAGATGCACCGTGCGAATAATGGCGATGTCAGCGATCTGTTTGACCAGCTTTGGAGAAGACAACAATGAGCGGTGCTCCTGTGAACCAAACCCAAAATTGGTTGAGGGGGAAATGTAAAGGATGCATGGGAACACAATATAACGTGAGAAGATTGGGATGGAGCTCCTTGGGCTGGGCGAAAAATGATGAGATTGAGTGCAGTGGCATCGACTCCGTGGTCACTAAAGGGAGACATGGAGGTGAGCACAAGGAGGAGGATGCCGAGGCAACGTGTATGGCAATGATGCATCTGGTTGAGGCTAACCCAAGCACGCTGTTGTGCTTGGCAATGACCAAAGACAGAATTGGTGAGCTCTACTATCATTGTCAGGTCGCCATGCACCACCGCTCTCCATGCTCATCCTTTTTTTTCATCCCCAACATTTCACCGCCCTTCCACCATTGTCAACGTGCCAGCCCAAGCAGCCATGACTATCTATACACCTCCTTATGCCCCCTCCCTCTCTTTTTGTGTGTGTATGTGCAAAGTGGGATGCCACATCACCCAGAACCACCTAGGGATGAGATTTGCACTGGTTTTTCGGTTGAAAGACATGTTTGACTCGGTTTTACAAATAAGGAATGAAAATTAGATGAATGAAAGAATTGAGGGACCATGGATAGACCGAGGGTTAAACTGTTTATTGTGAAATTTCAACAAAATTAATGTGCCTAAAAATTTGAGAAGCTAAAAATACCATTTGTGGAATGAGAAAAATAAACTACAAAACAAGTAAATTATTTCAGAAATCCGGTAGATTTGTACTTTGCAAAACGGGCCAAAAATCACGGGGAGCAGGGGATAAATACATGGACCGAGTGCACGGAGCACTGAGGGCCCCTGTATAGTCATTAGTCTGCATTGCAGGAAGTAGGCGAAGGCAGAGCTACCGGACGCCTTCCCTCTCCTCCCATTCGAACGAGGTACCCGAGGACTGGAGGAGCAAAGGAGGCCAAGCGAGCACGGCGATGGCTGCGGCGGCCGCGGGGAGACCGCACAAGGCGTCATCGGGGCGCGTGCCCACGCGGTGGGTGGCCGTGCTCTGCACCGCCTGCTTCCTTCTCGGCGTCTGCGTCGTCAATAGGTTCGCGTTCGCCCCCAAATCCGTCGTTTCCCTTGGAGGGAGCACCTGTCCGGGCTCCCATTTCTTGCTCTTTAGGCTTTCCCTGCCCCAATCTTTTCTATTCCCCACAGATTAAGACAATGCTCGTCGATTTCAAGGCCGGAAATGGTGATTTTTTACTCCACTTTTGCAGATATTGGACGGTTCCTGAGCTTCCTGATTGCCCAAACAAGGTAATGTGTCATTCTATTGTCACTTTTCTCTCTTTCTTTGATGTTCATTTAGGTGAACATTGCCAATTGGTCCAATTTTGCAGACAAGTTCTGATCATTCGAGGGCCGTATTGAACCAAGTGTCACAAACTCGCGAAGTCATCATGTAATGTCTGAAGCTTCTACAGTCATGAATCTTTCTATCAAGTTTGGATTTGCTTATAGTGTTTCTATTTGCAGGGCGTTGGATAGAACAATATCCGACATCGAGATGCGCCTGGCTGCTGCTAGAGCGGCGCAAGCCATGAGCCAAGGCGTGTCGCCGAGTGATTCGGGGGATGACCAGGGAAGCATGCGGCCTAGGATGTTTTTTGTCATGGGCATTGTGACAACGTTCGCTAATCGTAAGCGCAGAGACTCTATCAGGCATACGTGGATGCCGCAAGGTAGGACCCTTTCTATGTGATGCACTGCAGAGGTTTTGTTTTCATATCGGTATCTAACATGAGGCTTTCTAGGTGAGCATTTGCAAAGGTTGGAGGAGGAGAAGGGCATTGTCATCCGTTTTGTTATTGGACATAGGTAATCTGTGGATTAAAATAGTCAGTGTTGTTCCTTAATATATTACTGAATTCAAGGGCTTACTTCTTGTAGTGCAAATCCTAGTCCTGACAGTGGAGTGGAGCGTGCCATTGACGCAGAACATAAAGAATACAATGATATACTGAGACTTGTATGCTGGGTTGATTAGTTTCAAATACCTTGTTTTTGATCAATGACTAACAGTATGATGAGTTCTCAACACTGACCAACAGACCTTTGCAGAATTATGTCGAAGGCTATGGTGGACTTCCTTTGAAGATTCAGATGTTTCTTTCAACTGCTCTCTCCACGTGGGATGCTGATTTCTATGTCAAAGTGGATGACGATGTTCATGTAAACATTGGTATGCCAACCCAGGACCCTTTAAACTTTGGTTGTTGTTGCTAAATGTTTCACTGGTAGTCTGATCGATCAAGAATAGCACGTACTGAGCTTGGCACTCTCTTAATACAGGTATCACCAGATCGATTTTAGCGCGGCACAGGTCAAAACCTCGGGTATACATTGGCTGCATGAAATCCGGACCTGTTGTTGCTAAAAAGTAAAACTCTAGAAATCCAGATTGTTTACAATAGATTAAACATATGGGGGAATATGTCATATGTGAACTTCCATTAAAGTGAGAATGCAAACTCGTGATATGAACTGTCTGATTGCGTGAGGAAGCAATATCATCTATTCGATTGTGGGAAGTTAGTGTTTCTACTTGCCAGCGTCCCAAGTCCAAAAGGAAGCTAGCAAAGCATCTCATTTTACAGACTTGACAAACATGATTCGTTCCCATGCTGATCAAACAATCAAGATCACGAGTTCACATTCTCCTATTATGAGGACAGTTCTGACTGGATACACCCCCAAACTCTGATGGTTTCATCTTACCAAAATTTCTTCTCAGAAATAATGTAATACAGTGCCTGCTTTAATGTTAACAGCGATTCTATGTATTATGAACCGGATCATTGGAAGTTTGGGACTGAGGGCAATAACTACTTTAGGCATGCAACACGGCAGTTGTATGCTATAACCAGGGATTTAGCGAATTACATATCAGCAAACCGGTGAGTTCTTATGTGGATATGCAATGCCAGACAAAACATATTATGTTACTGCTTCATTTCATATTTGTTTGACATCACTTTCAGGCATATCTTGCACAAATATGCAAATGAAGATGTATCATTCGGCTCTTGGTTGATTGGGTTGAATGTTGAGCTTGTTGATGAGAGAAGCCTTTGTTGTGGTACTCCCCCAGGTTGGCACCTTACTTTTACTATCGATTTTCCATGTCGCTTCAGCATATTCTTCTATTGCATCTAGATAATTATTGCATGCTGCTCATTAGGATATTGGCATGATTTAACTTAACCTGGAAGTTATATGCTTTACTGTACTAATTGGTGGAGCAAATCTTTTTGAATTTTCTATCGAGAAAAAAGATGATGTCTTAACAACTAGTACAACGTTGGTTGGCACCTATCTTCACTAATCAATATTGAAGACTTGCTTTTACCACCTTTCTGTCCCCTGCTCTCCAGAAATCGCCCTATATTTCACCAAACTTGTTCTTGTTTCACTAAATATTTCATTTATCTGAACTCTACCAGTGCTGAGCAGTAGCTAATACTCTTACGGTCTTACCTGAAATGACCTCGGAATAACATGATGCCAATGCCTGTTGTTTGCATATCTAGTGGGTGTTGATCGCAGCTATTCTCTTTTGTCTCTTGCACTTAAGTTGGCAAACATGGTTCTGTCTTCTCATGTACTATGTGGTGACCATGGTACACTGTTCTTATTCCTCCATCTTTGGGAATGTATGCCGTCCGTATAGTTCACCAATCATTACTGCCAGCTCTGATTATTATGGCATGTTTTCTGATACACCTGAGATTATCTCAACCATCATTACCATCCAGCATCCGTCTACCTGGCATATGTGTTGCAAAGCACTTCAGCTCACTGTTCAGATTACGGACACATGTGGTAGCTTTCGGCAGTCTCACTATACTCTCCACACATTTCATGTGGCATCTTTGATCTTCCAGACTGTGAATGGAAGGCGCAGGCCGGGAACCCGTGTGCGGCGTCCTTCGACTGGAACTGCACTGGCATCTGCAATCCGGTGGAGAGGATGGAGGAGGTGCACCAGCGATGCTGGGAAGGCCACGGGGCCGATTTGCAACAAGCACAATTTTGACAAACCAATGGATGGCACATCTTCCTGTAAACCCATGTAAGTTATTCAGCAAACGGATGGTTCGATTTTTCAGATGTGCACCGTGCCTGCCATCTTTTCCTGGCCAGTTTGCATGTTGAGAATGGGAGGTGAAAGGAAACTGGAGCACGGCTGCAAATTTTGGCTTCCGATACCGTCCATTTGCACAAACTAGTCATCAATCCACGCAGCTGCGCGGACTACATGTTTGGAGTAACTCCTTTTCATGTTAAAAATTTTATGGGGTTAAGAAGCTGTGGAGTTGGTAAGAACATAAGCTGTGAGTGTTAATTGACGCCAGATTTTTTTATTTTTGGCAAAACCACCTCATACTGTACTACTTAAGCTAAATTACGTGTCATTAATGGCCCCACCGATGTTAAGTTAAAATTGGCCCGGAAGGCGTAAACTTTCAGATCTGCAACTGATTGGCATATGAGTATATTGACCAATGCGTTGGTCGCTGGATGTGCAGAGGTCACCTAATTAGCATCCAGTTTGCATCACAAAATGAAGTCAAGGGTGCTTGGGTAGGCCTGGAAAACAATACTGTGGCAGGCTAAAACACCATACAAAATTAGGTGGTATATTTGCATAAAACTAAGGTCACATCTATACATCTTTATAATGCACGTGAACATTCTTTTCTACGTCCATCCTAAATAGTGCATCTAACTAAAGATGGTCTAACATTCGTGTACCCAGCGAAATATCCCTAGAAATTTGCCTCCATCAAAATTAACCTCTCAGATCTTTCCTCAGCTTTACTCACCTATATTCGATGGCCATTATTTAGTGTTTCTAATCATCCCTGTGGCCCACAACAGATCTCTCCCGACCTCCAGCATCATCAAGGAAAAGGAAACAAACGTCCTGGAACAGATCTCCCCCGACCTCCAGCATCATCAAGGAAAAGGAAACAAACGCCCTGAAATAAAGTAAAAGGAAACAAACGTCCTGGAAAAAGAAAGGACCATACATTACGTGCTGGAAAAAGAGAACCAGGAGACAGGGCAGCGCGGTATTATTTTTTCCGAATTAGGCTCTCGCGGCGATGAATTTGCAATTGTAGCCTCGAGCCGAAAAAATTCAACGAAGAGGTGCTGGAATTTTTTTCCCACGTCCGAAATTATCCAGCGGACGGTGGGTAATTTCAGGCACGAAAAAAATAAAAACCAAGCTCTACCTGGCCGCTGGATAATTTCGGGCGTGGGGAAAAATTGCAGTGCTTCTCGACCGCGGGAAAAAAAATTCTAGCACCTCTCCTCTGATTTTTTCTGTCTCGAGGCTACAATCGCAAATTCATCGTCCGAGAGCTTGATTCAGAAAAAATTATAACGACGATACTAATATAGTAAAAAATTCAAGCCTGGGCGTTGGTAAATAATACCGCGCTACCGCTCTGTTGAATTTTTTCGGTTCGAGGCTACAATCGCAAATTTATCGCCGCGAGAGTCTGATTCGGAAAAAATTATAACGATGATGCCAATACAGTAAAAAATTTCCGAAAAATAAAAAAAACAATCAAGCGGTGCCCATCCGCTTGATAATTTTGGTAAAAAAAAAGAAATGCTCGGTGGCCGCTGAAAAATTCAAGCGTGGAAGAAAAAATAAAAAAAATTCAAGCGATCAGTCCTTTGAATAATTAGGAAAGTATGGAAAAATAAAGCTAGCTCATTGGCCGGATCATGAGGAAAAAATATAAAAATTAAACAGCGCTCGCTGGCCGCGGGTTCCGCGAGAAAAAATTGAAAAAATTAAGCAGCACTCACATACTACTGGTTCTGTGGATAAAAAATGAAAAAACATTCAGCTCTCCGTGCGCTGAAATTAGGCTCTATGGGGCTAGATCCGTAAAAAGTCTCGAGAAGGGTCATATTCGGAAAAAAATACGATCACGAGGCCAGGACATTAAAAAATTCAAGTCTGGTTTCCTTGCATGTGGATCCTCCCTGTTTATTTCCTTGTTTGATTCGCTCTCCTTCCAAATATATAGTACGTACAGTTTTGACCAGGACAGCAAAGAATTCAAGTCTGATTTCCTTGCTTGACTTGCTCTCCTTCCAAATATGTAGTACGTACAATATGATCACAAGATAAAGTTGCTGCAGGCGCTTAAAAAGGCACTCGTATCTTCACATCCTTTCTTCCTTGCGTGATCTTATATGCAACAGAATCCTCTAAAAAACATAAACTGAATCCATGCCTTCCTTTCCCGTGTTCCTTGCTCAGGTCCCGGGAATTCCTAACTAAAGAACGCCTAAACACCGGGACGAAGGTGCCATACCACCAGCCGTTCGGCGAGGCCGCGAGGCTTTTACGTGCGGTGACGGCGACGTCGGCTCTTTCATGCTTGAATAAAGGTACATATAGAACTGTCTAAGTCCAACTTGACCTCAAGTGCTTGCTAGCTCATGAACTGATTGCTTTAATGCAGGGGTGCGCATGCTCGCAAGCGATGAAACTATGTATTTCAGGGATCCCATATGCCACTACCTAGATTTACAGTTCTGCGTATGTTTTGATATTTTTGCGTTATATATATACACATTATGCAATAATCAACTAGCTATTTTTTAATGTTTTAATTTATCGCAGCCACTTTGTAATTACCGACGGTACCATAAGTTTCGTATCAAGGTTGAAGATGAGAAGCTTGCAAAATTATTTGACGTTTGGCCTGATACTGGAATTGCGTTGTCTGAATGCCGAATGGTAAACTTTGCTTAATAAATTGTTTGACGCTTTATTATGTTACTATATATGTGTGCAAAAGATATAATGTCTATATTTGTAGATTATGCTGCCTTTTCATCACGGAGGACGATTCAACATATTATCGTTCGACATGAAGGACAGGGTTATCTCCGTTATTGATCCAACACCTCTACTCGGATGGGTTCCAACGGATAAACCATCCAGTTACTATTTTGATAGAATACAAAAAATTGGTATAATATCTGATCGTGCTATGAGGATAGTAAATCCCTCATGGAACGACGATATCTATGATTGGCGTATTGTAGTTCCAAAGTCTGTTTCAAAAACAATAGATCAGTAAGTTATTTACACATGATTAGTAAATAGTTAAATTTTTGTGTACTTACATGTAGCAATTAAATGTTGTGCAAGAACTTGACAGGTTATTTGGTCACGAACTTCATGCACATCTGGAATGGTCAACAGTTTAATGCACGGATCTGCATGATCGGTACTCTCTATTTTATTAATCACTCTTTATAAGGTTGTAAAGTAGGTCTATACTGATGATGCTCTACAATGTACTTACAGGGTTCACCTATTCTCAGGAAGTGTTTCTTAATTGAAATACTAAAATACAAGTGGAATGAGTGCGTATAAAACATCCCTCAAGACATAAGAATAAGTCTTAAGAGCATACGGGTAACATGTAGCGAAAATATTATTGAGTGTTATATCTTCATTTTTGTACTCGCATACGGGCACTGTGATGATTTATTATTAAGTGTTATATTCATATTTGTCTTCTCATTTAATTGATAAGTGAGTATACTACCGTCGTAGCGTTAGCACGTACACTATACTACTAATCTTAGGTGTTGTGGATGAAACATTGCATAAAACCACAGGTAATTCGTATTGGAGCTCTCGATGGTGTACTTGTACCACGTGAGTGGCGGTGATGGCGATGATGCTCCTTGGAGGAGATTTGACGCCGATGTCTTGCATTGTTTATGCCAATATTCCGAGTATTATGTGTACCAAACCAATATACACAATGTTTATTCTACAACTTGTGGCACAATACACAAAGTCTATGTGTAAACTTAAAAAAACCCACAATTTTGTGATGGAGATGGTGCTCCTTGAACGATATTTGGTGGCAATGTGATACTTGGGCTCAGTGTAACACCGTGCGAGAGTGATTTTACGGAAAATATTGAAATTTAAATGTGTTAGTAGCATTGTCAGAATTTTAAAAAATTGTATAAGTTTGATCATAATCTGAAATTTTTATGGTCGCTTGGACATGCTCTCGGGACCCTTCTCAAAAAGTTTCAAAAATTTCCAATATGATTTAATAGCTCAATTAAATCAGTGAAATTGCTTTAAATGCATTAGTAGCATTGCTAGAACTTTTAAAAATTGCACAAGTTTGATAATGATCTATAATTTTTATGGTATCTTATGGATTCTCTCAGAACCCTTCTCAAAAAGGTTGAAAAATCAAAGTAATTTGATGGCTCTGGAAAAACAAAAACAGCGAAATTTAAACGTATTAGTAGCATTGTCAGAATTTTTAAACATTTCACAAATTTGATCATGATCTAAAATATTTATGGTAGCCTAGGAATGCTCTGAGAACCCTTCTAAAAATGTTTTAAAATTTTCCAACAAGATTTGGTAGCTCAATTAAACCAGTGAAGTTGCTTTAAATGCATTAGTAGCATTGTAAGAATTTTTAAAAATTGCAAAAGTTTGATCATGATATGAATTTTTTATGGTAGGTTATAAATTCTCTGAGGCTCATTCTCAAAAAATTTCAAAAATGTTAAACATGATTTAATAGGTCAATTAAATCGGTGAAGTTACTTTAAATGTATTAGTAGTATTGTTAGAATTTTTAAAAACCGCACAAATTTGATCATGATCTGAATTTTTTATGGTAGGTTAGGCATGCTCTAAGGAACCTTTTCAAAAGTTTCAAAAATTTAAAACATGATTTAATAGGTCAAATTAAATCGACGAAGTTGATGCAAAAAATAAGGAAAAAGACGCTTTTGACAGGAGTTGAACTCGAGACCTCACGCACAAGCCGCAAGGGCCGCGCCATCTGAGCTATGCGCCATTTGTGAAATATGATGCGTAACAAATTTATGAGGCTACCATCTGGCATAGAAGCAAGTGGCGCCACACGCGTAATCCGTGTCAGACATTGCGCGAGGGGGAGTCAGGGCGAAGTGGACATGGTGAGAGGCCGAGAAACCTTTCATCTATAATACAGGGACTATGCCAAAATTCTAGGTTTATGTGTAACTTACCAATATACACCATGTTTTCTACAACTTGTGCTACTATACACAAAGTGTATGAAATAAACTTAAAAAAAACCCACAATTTTTACTTAAAAAAATCCGCATGATTTCTCTTGCACTCTACCGATTCCTCCTCACCACGTTGAATATGGCCTACAAAATCCAAAATGAAGCCTATTCGCTTGACAAAGTCCACTGCCCACTTTGGCACCGATGAATAATAAATTGATTGTCGTAGATTAATTTCAATACCAATAAAAAAATCTTGAGAATATTTGAAGAACAATCACAGAATAGATGAACACAATATATAGATGATTTCAACTCTTTTCTCTTTATTGATTGTAGATTTATTGTCTTCTATAATGAGGTGCTATATTTATACCAAAAACCACTCAGGGGTAGTTTCGGAATTCGCAACCAAAACCAAGAGTCTTGTTGTATCTCAACAACTAAGAGTCCAGTTATATCTCAACACTCCTCCCTCTTAGGAGAATACCACGTCATAGATATGCCTCATAAAAAATTCCTTCCTAAAACCTAATGGGAAAAAAGGGACAGAGAAAAGATACATTGCATTCGTATATTGTGTTACACTTGTTGCCTTATTAAACACTTTCATATGAGAAAATTTCAAGAAAACTCGCTGAGGGGAAAAAAGTGCAACTTATAATCTTTTGGATTAGGGTAGTACCTTCAAGACCATACTATGGGTTATGATTCAGGGATTTGCTTCCTCTGAACTTTGTATATATCTAAGTTGTCTCAGTTCAATGCCAATAACAAAGCTTTGAAAACTGGATGTTGGCAAAGACTTAGTTAATAAATCAGCTACATTTTCACATGACTAAGTTTGTAGGATCTTTATCTCACCATTCTTCTAGAGTTTATGATGAAATACAAGTTTGGGGATAATATACTTCATGATATTACTATTTACATAACCTATTTGCATTTGTACAACACAAACAATATTATCTTCATAGATAATTGTGGGGGTATCAACGGTGTTAATGCCACATGACTCCTAAATATAGCTAATCACATATCTTATCCAAATACATTCACATGAGGCTTCATATAATGCTATTATCTCTGAGTGGTTCGTAGAGGTAGCTACCAAGGTATACTTAAAAGACAACCAAAAAATGGCTCTACCACCGCAGAGAAACACAAACCTAGTCTGAAATTTAGCATTGTGGGGATCAGATAGATATCTAGCATCCGTATATCCCACCATAGTTGAGTCTTGGTCCTTTCGATAAAATAAGCCAATATCTTTTGTACCTTGCAGGTATCTGAGTAAAGTCTTGACACTAGCCCAATACCTTCCAGTTGGAGCTGCACTATGTATAGCTAGTAAATTTACTATGAATGCAATATCAGGCCTGGTGCAATTTGCAATATACATAAGTGCTCATATATCGCTTAAGTATGGAACCTAAGGTCCTAAGACTTCCTTATTTTTTATCCTCGGTCTGAATCGATCTTTATCCACTTCAAAGGATCTTACTATAATAGGGGTCTTCAAAGGATGAGATTTATCTATATTGAATTTTTTCAATACCTTCTTGGTATAGGTAGATTGATGTACAAATATTCCTTTCGGAAAATACACTAGCTGCAGGGCTAAGCAATATCCCTTTTGGGAAATCCATCATAAGGTAAGAACTTGCTTACTTTATGTTCTCTATGGTTCTGATGATTTTCAGTTCATCGACATAGATTGAAATGATGCAAAATCCATTCTAGGACTTGTTTATAAACACACATGGACAATAATCATTATTAGGGCAAGCTTGGTAAATTCTCTATTTGCGATGTCTGACATATGCTATGTTAGATTCATGCAAAAATGAATATTACTACCGAAAGATCATGTGGAGGTCTATCCATATTTGTGATGAGTTATTGACAGTGTTTTGAGCATGAGGTGCTCGAGTTTGAGTTTGATTTGAATTCAATTTTGAATTTGAAGTAATTTGAGGGTTGTTAGGTCAAGAGCGGTACTACCAGCCTAAGACGGCGGTAGTACCGACCCTGCAGTGCTACCAACCGGGGGTGCGGTAGCTTTTTCACATAGAGGTGCTTTTTCTCTAGGGTAAGGCAAGTGCGGTACTACCGGTCTCCAGTGGCGGTAGATATTTTCCAGAGAGTGACTCTCAAGGTTTCTGAGAGTGAGCAATATTGGCTGGTAGTGCCAGACTTGCGGTACTACCGGCCCTGGGTGGCAGTATTACCGATTTTCTAGTGAGATATGAATTAAATTGTGTTGATTTAATTGCATATCTTTGTGAACAGTGCTATGTGACGTGTTTGCTTGTCTAGCTCTGGGGCTAGTCATGGTTAGGCGAAGGCGAGACTGGGACTAGGCTAGGAAAGCTAAGGTCCAGAATGGTCAAGGGATGCCAGAAGATGATTGAGGCTGGGAAGTGGTTGCAAGTTGGGAAGACAAGGAGTCAGAGCATGAAACACTGATGATGGACATGGTGGGCAACGGCATGCAATGGGACTAGGCTCAGGGAGGATTTGAGGTCCAGAACGGTTAAGGAAGCCGATGTCGCCATGGTGAAGCTGACGAGGACACGTGGTGTGTCAAGTGACTTGGGCCCGTTTGCAAGAGAGCACGGTTCGGGGAGTCCGGACGTGTGAGAGACATGGCGGCAAATCATTGGGGCCACGTGAAAAGCGACGAAGCATGGGCGATGCTTCGAGGAGAAGAAAGACCGGTCATTAGAGCAAATTGGTAATTTATCCAATACCGACGGTTGAGGCAGTTTGGAAAACCGCGGTGGTGGCCTAAGTGGTTTAGGTCATGCCAAAGTAGAGTTGGACGCAAATTTGGGCTCGTGATGCGGATTTGGCATCAATGTAATGGCTGCTTTGAGAAGCGTGCTTGTGTGAGTGAAAAGCCCATTAAGAGTGTTGGGTTTCGGGTTAGCCTATGTAAGAGTAGATGATAACCACCTTAGTGTCCAGGTTTACGGTTAGGGTTGTCTCTACTATATAAGGAGATGTAGGAGGTGAGGACTTGAGACCTTAGACTTAGTCACTAGGAGTTTTAGGTGTCCCACAAGATTTTGTGTTCTTGTGTGGATGTCACTACTACAGAAAGGCTTATATTAGACGTCTCAACACAGACGGTTAGGACAAACCGTTTGTGATAAAGAATATCACCGACGGTTCTATAGTGAAACCGTCAGTAAAACAATCACAGACGGTACTCTTCATGAACCGTCTGTGATATACATCAATACCACAAACGGTTTTAGTTAAAAACCGTCTGTGATATACATCAATATCACAAACGGTTTTAGTTAAAAACCGTCTGTGATAATATCACAGACGGTTTTAAATACGAACCGTCTGTGATAAGTTCACATCACAGACGATTCTAACTAAGAACCGTCTATGATATGACCTCAGACCACTAGATAAACATACCGATAGAGCTTTGTAGCTCAGACTCATGTGTTTCGTCTCCCTCAAACCCTAGCCCCCCAGCGTTCCTCCTCCTAGGCGACCTCCTCCCCGACGAAGTCCTCCCTAGCATCCTCCTCCCAGTCTACCTCCTTCGCACAGATCGTTCAGTTACCAACTACGCGCTCACAACCCTGGCCGACGCTTCATCTGTCGCCGACGCTTCGTCCCCCGCCGTGGTGCCTCCCCCTGACCTCGTTGACGCCCCTGGCCTCGGCGCGTCCTCGGCCAGCATCTCCCCTCATGCCCTCGACCTCCCCTCACCGGCGGCTACACGCATCGGTCGCCCTCGAGCCCGAGGCTGTGGAGGCGACAACGACCATCCCGACCGCGAGCATCCTCCTCCCCGTTGGCTACTCCTCCCCGCCGAACTCCTCCTCGGTGAGTACCCTATGTTCTTGTGTTAATAGATCAATGGTTGTGATTGTGAAGCATCATCATGTGATTTTGATTGTGAAGCATCGATATCTACCTAGGGCATGCTTGTGATTGTAAACCAGTGTCAATTGCTACACTTGCTCTTGAATACATTGATTCTAATCATGTTGTAGATTATAAATATCATGTTGCAGACACAATAGCAATTGAAAATATAGTGAGTTGCTATAGTTATAACAAACCCAAAGATATAGACAATATAAATGCGTGTGATATAGACAGTATGTCCATACATTAGTTCAGATGTGACTCGTAGAAATCACATTTGCTTGATGTTGTTTAGTCAATTTGCATTATTAGAATGGGTAAAACGGCATGCATGCTTGGGTATCACATTTGCATGGATCTTTAGTAATATAGTGCATTGATTGCTAGCATCTCTAGTTGCAGAATACATGATGATATTATATGGAATTTCGGATGGATTACATATGCATGCAAATCAGAACATTGGCGACCCCGAATGTGAGCCTTGGGTGGTCACCTCTTGACTACGGGATCATCTACTGGGTCCCCAAGAGAGAAAGAATGCTGTCTTGTGGAAGAAGGTAGTTATTTAGCAGTATATTTCACTTACTTTTGTAGCTGTTGACTTATATATATTGGTTAGCATTATCCAATGCCAAATTTTGAAGGAAAGTTTCATGGAGTTGCCATTTTTGTGTACCATTTTACAAATATTTCTATTTGAAGGAACTACATATACATGTGTGTGTATGAAGCAATTGCAAGGACATGGTAGTACTTGCCTGTCAACCAATAATGTTTAGACTACACGGCATAAAATAAATTGAAAGAACATTTGATGATTTTGGAGAACTGATTAGGTTTAAAATGTAACTAGTCGTGGCATTTATAAAAAAAACACTTACAAGCAGTTAGAATAGGCATCTTAATAATCTACATTGTAAAAATAGACGACATGAAAAAGTTAACAAAAAAGATCGAACAACTGAAGGGCTACTTTTTCTATCTTTCTTACCTAATACAATTCTCCAGCACGTTACTGTCTGTGATCCTCTTTTTTCCCCACACCCCCAGCAGAACTTCCATAATTAGTATCTGTTGTCCAAAATTTTCTTTTGCTCGGGTATTTCTGCAATGATATTTATAAGGCACAACCAGTTATAGATTTAGTAATTGAATATCTAAACTTCCTAGATGCATCGATGCAATAGCTTGTCTGATCAGGATCGTCTTAAAATATGAAGTTTTGTAGAACTTTCATCTCCTTTCTTTTTATAATATTGATGAATTCTAAGGTAAAATCCATTTCATTCCACAATTCGTCCGGAAAGGTGTCATGCGCTGATTTATCGTTATCACTTTATCCTCATCCCTGAATGATAATACCAAAGGCAGCCATGCTTCTTGAATTATAGAGTTGATTAAGTCATCGTATGAGTTGATTAAATTATCGTATAACAGCGTATGGTATTCTCGTTCGGGGATGAGGATGAAGTGGAAGCGATAAATCAGAGCATGACAGCGTTTATGACAAACTTTGGAATGAAATGGGATTTTTACCTTACCATCCATCAATATTATTATAAGAAAGAGATGAAAGTGCTACAAAACTTCATATTTTAAGATGATCCTGATCATACAAGCTGTTGCCTCGATGCATCTAGAAGTTTAGATATTCAATTACTAAATCTATAACTGGTTGTGCCTTATAAATGTCGTTGTAGAAATACCTAAGCAGAGGAAAATTTTGAACAACAGATACTAATGATGGAAGTTCTGCTGGGGTGTAGGGAAAAAAAGAGTATCACAGACGGTTCTATTTAGAAACCGTTTGTGATGTTTAAGTATCACATGCGGTTCTAGTATAAAACTGTCTGTGATATTGTAGTATCTGTTGACAACGATTTTGTTCTGAGATTAAATAAAAATAAATAATTACATAAAAATAATAACATCAAATAAATAAAATATACTGACGGCTAAAATCCGTTAAAAAAATGACTAAAGGGTGTGAATTATATTTAAATAACAATCGTTATGACATACGTAAACTATAGGACTAGAAAATAGTCTGACAATCAATATTTCACCGACAAAAAAATGTCAGTGTATATAAATATTTTACTTAAAAGTCCTACATGCATTGCACTAATGTGATGATATCTCAGTCATACGTGAGTTGAATAAACATACGCATGTATGCATAGATTAATTAAGCTCTTGGGCAAAACTCACACTCATGGCTACCTAGCAAGTAAAGCGGCTCCGCATGAGGCCTTTTATACCAATGCAGCTCAAATAAAAAAATTTATCAAGAAGACATATGTGCACGGATTAAGTGCTTGCAAATAAAATAATTTATGCTTCTCCAATTAATTTACGAATAAATAAATAAAATAAAATGGCACCGTGAGCTATACTAGCTGCGTCTAAAAGAATACAAGCGTGGCTGCCATGGTCGTATGCTTCATGCATGCATGAACTAAATACCCTACTAGCGAGTTGGTTAATTAGCTTCTTAAGAAAAGGAGAAAAGGTTAATTAATTAATAAAGAGTGAACAATGGGGGCACACGTCAGCCAAAACAAGTTAGAACCTCTCCCACGTATTAAAGGAACTGATTGCGCATATACATGCATGCATCAAGGCCTCAAGGGGTTAATTACCTGTTAAGAAAAAGAAGAAGATAGTGGCTACTAACCCATGCACGTCCACTACAGCTGTAATCCCAAACGCATGCATGCAATGAAATGACAAGTGACAGTGCTAAAAAATTGAATTATGTAACTGGCCTACAAAGACTCGGCAGAAACAAGAAGAAATATCCGCGCCTAGAGCTGCCGATCAAGTACAGCCTGCGCATCACTTGAATTGTGCGTGAAGAAATAAAAGAAAAGCTCCCATGCTATTCAGAAGGAAATCGATCCCACGTTGCAATCATGGGAGCATGCAGGCAGTTGGCACGTCGTGCACAATAGCAAGCCTACGACTGAGTGGCTGATTAGCAAATAAAAAAAAAAGAGAAAAGAAAATTAGAAGGAGAGGTTAGCACAACTTCCCTCAAGCAAACCTCCCTCTCATCTTTGCTCTATAAATAGGAGGCAAACGGTAGAGAGAAAAGGAACTTTTGGAGGAAAGACTAGAGGAGAGAAAACAATTGAGAGGAAAACAAAGAAAAGGAGAGCAAGCAAGCTGCCATTTGAGAGGAAGAGCTTCAAGCAAGCAAGGTAAAAGAAGGTGAGAATTATGTTCTTCCTTAGCCCTTAGGCTTGATCAAGTGATACAAGCCAAGGTGCTCTTCTTCCTCCCATCCTCCTCCGCCCAAGTCAAGATGTATTCTCCTCAAGGCCTCATTTCCTAATTCGGTCCCGTAGTGGGCATGGATACAAGAGCGAAGATCCAAAATCTTCGTTTCTTAGTATCAGGCACTACGTTTGGAAACGAACTAAGGGTGAGAAGATTCAAGACCTCATTTCCTAATTCGGTCCCGTAGTGGGCATGGATACAAGAGCGAAGATCCAAAATCTTCGTTTCTTAGTATCGGGCACTACGTTTGGAAACGAACTAAGGGTGAGAAGATTCAAGACCTCATTTCTTAATTCGGTCCCGTAGTGGGCATGGATACAAGAGCGAAGATCCAAAATCTTCGTTTCTTAGTATCGGGCACTACGTTTGGAAACGAATCAAGGGTGAGAAGACTCAAGACCCCGTTTCTTAGATTCGGTCCCTTAAAACGGATACGAATCATGAGCGGGTATATGCTACAAGAGAAAGTAATAAAAATCATCAATCAAATCAAGCTTTGTCGCGGTTATGCTCGCACGGGTTTCATATTTGTGAATACCATGTCCTGAGTAGTAGCATGCGCCAAAAAAAATGGAGAAGAAGAAATACACTGGCTATAATAGCCCACATCTATGCACCTTACCATGGTTGTGTGCATACATGCATGAGCTAAATACTCAATTAATGGACCATCAAAGTAAAGAAAGAATATAGAAAAGAAAACAAATAAAAATAAATCCATCATCCCACGTCACACATAAAGCTGAGCATGAACTACAATGCATGCATACAGCGATTAAATCCTTTTTCATTAGAAGAATGAGAATGCATGGCCACATTAGCAGTCAAAGAGCATATCTCGCACGTAGTAAAGAAAGTGGTTGCATGCGGTCATTTCCTTACTGGAATTAACTAATGATAAAGGGCCACGTAGCAATCAAAATATTCATGCAAATCGGCAAACTACTATACAGGCGCACGTCTTGCGCTACCTTGCACTAACTGTACGCGTGGGCTGCATCAAAGTGAATCATAGTGTTAAAGACACTAGCTCACGTCCAGGAATATGTATTCGTGCAAGCACTTGATTAATTAAGGTGCTAACTAGTGAAGATAGCTTGCTGCATGTTGAATTGATAGCCTAGTCAAGTTGCCGCAACCTTTCGCTTACCCACGGCCATGCGCCATTATGCATGTATGAGCTAAACGCTAACTAATAGATCATCAAATTAACAAAGAAAACAAAAGGAAAAGGAGCCACACTTAAGCCCATGTCCTGCTTGTATGCATAGCATCTCCCATGTCGCAAAGGAAGTGGCATCGTGGCCGCATGCGTAAAAAAAAAATTAAGCATTGCTCTGCTTAACAAATGAATTAAGAACAGTTAGTGTGCCCACATTTCAGTCAAAGCATGCTGAGCATCGCTACCATGTAACAAAAAAAAAGGTTGATAAATATGGCTACATGCATGTAAATGCAATGCTTTCATGTACTAATCAAATTCTCCATTAATTAACTTCAGCTACATGCATATGTGCACATATGTGCAGGAAGGACTAAACCGTATCCATGCATGCCGGTGATACTTACGAGCGCTATTAAATGCTAGTGTAATACAAGGTAGAACAAGGCGAGATAAAAATAAATAAAAAATGGTAAAATAGGTTGAAACTCCTATTGTGTTGCGTGTATAGGTTCTCTAAAAAAATGGATATTGTGCACCAAACAAAAAAAAAATGTGAAAACAATTAAAATACCCCAAGCAATCATCCGTCGAAGCCAAGGTTGAAGACTTTTCTTTTTTATATATATATATATATATTTTTTTGTAATGTCACATGTTGTTGTTTGGTGTAAGCTTTATGTTGGAATTCTTAATCAGGGGTTTTCTCGCAAAGAGATGTAATTAACAGAATTTTTATGTAAATATATGAATTCTGGAAGTAATGTACCCGCAATACCCGATACTTGATGTTGCTTAGTCTCATTTTCAATTAAAATTTAAACAACTTGTCTCTAATGACGTGGAGACGGGTCCACGCCTATTTTCCCGTCATCAGTATCACAGACGGTTTTTGATGTGACCATGCCGCCCATCAAGCCATGCTTCAACCTCAAGCTAAGACAAGAGCCCAACAACTTCTGACGCTCCAAGTCCAGCCCATGATCAAGCCCAATTCGTTCACGAGTCCAGTTCGGCCCCAGGAGCAGTCCAACTAAAAATGACCATATCTGGGTCATACGGAGTCCGTTTGAGGTGTTCTTGGACTCTACGGAGAATCCCACGATGAGAGCTTTCCAACGGAAGTGGTTTTACATTCAAACTAATTCTAGATCGACAGGAATCATCAAAACTATATGACATACAGAAACTGCCTAGTGCTGCGACACCTCCACTTGAGCCCAAAATCCTTGTACGACCTAGGGTTGCATGACCAACCCCTTGGCCGCCACCTCCCTTGCCCTATTCCTCATATATATTCAGTATCCATCGCTAGAATAAATGGGTTTTTCTTAGATTACAACTAGACACTTTGTCAGTTTTTCACCGTTCATGAGTTTGTGGAACCCCAACTCGTGTGCTTAATATTATTCGCAATTTCAGATTGTATCTTCTACGTTCTTGCTTGTGTTCTCGATTCGCATGCAGTGATAAGCCTTCTTGGCGAGGTCAACCGTGTTTGTGTATGGTTGATAACCAAAGGAGTCGTGGTGTAGCGATTGTAGGGTTCGAATCCGTTCTGATTGGAAGCTAGATTATCAACGTCGAGTTCTCCACCAATTGACTTACTACTACCTGTCGGAAGATCGGGCCACCGTTCCCATCAAGTGGTATCAGAGTCTCAGTTGCCCAATAGGTAATTCTTGTATTCCCACTTTTGTTTTGCCATCGTCCTAAAGTCCAGAAAAATTGCCCTACAAAAATTTCTTCATCGATTCCGATGTCCTACAACCCCTTGTGCCTTTGTAATTTTCGTTTCAGTTTCGCTTTGTTGAATTTGTATCCTTTGTCATCGTCTTGTTACTGGTTTGAGGTCGTGATCCTAGTTTCTAGTTGTCCTTTTCTGTTGCCCTAGTTCTTATTTGCACCGTTAGTCATCCCACCACCGCCAACTCCAGAACCGAACTGAGTCCTACTCGGTTTGTCCTTGCCGCCGCTTTGCATTATATATCTCGCTTCGCAAGCCATAGATAGGTCACGAGCCACCTTTTGTCAATTGACCTACACCGCTGGCCACCCTTTTTCACCCACGATCCTATTTCTATTTTAGCCCTAACCGGAAGGAAGAAGTGAAGTCGCAGGCAATTTTAGATTGCGTAGTGTTCAGTAAAACATCAATAACTTTTGCATACGAACTCCGATTGGAGTGTAATTTTTTTTGTTTCGAAGAGGACGACAAGGTGCATCTGCATCTGAAATATCCACAGGTCAAAATACCTATGCAATTTTTGACCCTCAAATTCGGCTTCTAAGACCGAGTTCTAAGCCCTAGAAGTTTGCTGTGCTGTTTTTGCCGAATTTTCGTTCATTTGTTTAACGATTTATCTTGTTCCAAAACATGAGATTTTTGTTTTGCATTTGAGTTAAAAGAAAGGAAAATAAAAGGCAAGTGCAAAAAAAAGAGCTGCACTGAAAAAAATCAGAGAGAAGAAAAGAAGCAAAAAGAGGGAAAGAGAAGCAGATAATCAGAATTGCTTGCATCCTTTGAGTTCTATGTGCTTTGATATATCCCTTGCTAGGTTGAACTAGTTCTAGGAACATGGTTAGGCCAGCAACTGTGACAAGTACGTTGGACATTTATTCAGCTTGCTAATCTGATTTCGATATTGCTTATTCCTTGCTACTAAATATTGCCTTCCGAGCTCCACATATTTCTTATCAATTCAGGTTCTCCTTTGCAATCGCTTCGCTCACGCCCTCACGGTATCATGAACCAGCCACCAGTAGTGCCACCCGCTGCTTTGGTAAGAACCTTGCAAGAGCTCAGTAAGACGCGTGAGAGTTTGTGATCCAACTGTCCAGTACCTAGTAGTTGATAGGGATAATACTTTGTGCTATCTTCTATTTTCTACTAGTAAAGGCAGGGGTACCGGAGGACCAGGATGGTAACTAGTGTGTTCTTCATAACGAGCTCTGAGAGATGCTTCAAGAGATGAATGAGATTATGAACAAGCAAATTCAAAACATAGAGAATACACTTGATAGAAAAGAGGATAAGCACAAACCTAACTTTAATTCATCTCTTTCTGCTGGTAAAGGTAAGAATTTTCCAGTTCTTCTTTCTTATAGCGGGTTTGGTGTTGATGCTTATATTGATTGGGAAATAGAGGTAGATAAAATTCTTTCGCAATGTAACCTCTGTAATAAACGAAAAATTAAAGTGCTGCTAGTGCTTTAACTCTCTGTGCATCAATTTGGTGGAACGATTTTTGTGCTTATAAGAAAGTACCAAAAACATGAAAAGATATGAAACAACTATTGAGAGATGAATTTGTTCCTATGATTCATTCTAAAAAGTTACTTTATGAATTGTAACGTTTACAACAATGTGATAAAACTGTCAAGGCATATTACAAGGAATTAGAAACTTTGTTATTGCGTTGTGGTTTAGATGAATCTGAAGAAGCTAAAGAAATAAAATTCTTAAATGGACTTGATACGAAATTTCAGGGTATTCTTGTTGATAAGGAATATATTTCTCTCTCTAGTTTATTTTATCTTGCTTGTGAGATTGAAAATCAAATTGAACATGAAAGACATCTTGCTGAAATTAATGTCTATAATTGCCAAAGTGAAGAATTTTCTATGGAAGAACGACATCTTGTCGAGTTTCCACTTACTACTAACTTTTCACAGTACATTGAGAACAAGAACGAGAAGGAAAACACACAAGAGAAGGAGTAGGAGAACTTGCTATCCCATGCATGCCTCAAGAATGTACAGATCATGATATGCCTAAATCGGTTAAGATAGAAAACAAAGGTAATGACATATGTGCTATTTTCACACGTGGAAAGAATTCTGTTGATGTGCTAAATTTGGCCACTACTGGTGCTATGCTAGAACAGCAGTTAGTGGAAACTCAAACTGAATCACCTTTGTCACAATATGATTGTCTTGCTGTCCCTGCTAATAAAGAAGAGTTGTGTGATAATGTCTCATTTATATCCGTGCCTCAACTAGTGAATGAACATGTCAGTTTTATTTCTGATCTAAACACGTGTGCTGAAAATAAACATGTTATTCACCTTGCTAATGAAAAGGATAAGATTAAACTGTTGTCTTCCTTGAATACTTTAGGTTACATTGAATTTGATGTCATATGTGATCTCAATTGTTTAGAGGAGAGATTTTCTATGTCTGCTAATTTGTCATGGTCATCCAGTGTTAGTTTTCATGCTATTGTCAAACATAATGATAAAGGAAAGTACATGGCGTATCGAGTTTATATTTGTACCATTTTGAAATCTTCTTTTAATGTGCCACACTATCAACAACCAACAAATATGTTGGTTTCTTTGCCTCCTCTTGTTACTAACCTTTTGCAGGCCAATGAGCTTGAGTCGAGGACGACTCAAAATCAAGAAGAGGAGGATGATGTGACCATGAAAGCCCAGCAAGCCATGCTTCTAACTCAAGCCAAGACAAGGGCCCAACAACTTCTGACGTTCTAAGTCCAGCCCAAGATCAAGGCCAATTCGTTCACAAGTCCAGTTCGGCCCCCAGGAGCAGTCCAATTAAAAACGACCATATCTAGGTCATACGAAGTCCGTTTGAGGCGTTCTTAGACTCTACAGAGAAGCCCACGACAAGAGCTTTCTAACGGAAGTGGTTTTATATTCAAACTCCTTCTAGATCAACATGAATCTTCAAAACTATATGATGTACAGAAACTACCGGGTGCTGCGACACCTCCACTTGGGCCCAAAGGCCTTGTACGACCTAGGGTTGCACGGCCAACCCCTTGGCCACCTCCCTTGCCCTCTTCCTCATATATATTCAGTAGCCATCGCTAGAATAGATGGGTTTTGCTTAGATTACAACTAGACACTTTGTCAGTTTTTCGCCGTTCATCGGTTTGTGGAATCCCAACTCGTGTGCTTAATATTATTCGCAATTTCAGATTGCATCTTCTACGTTCTTACTTGTGTTCTCGATTCGCATGCAGGGATAAGCCTTCTTGGCGAGGTCAACCGTGTTTGTGCGTGGTTGATAACCAAAGGAGCTGTGGTGTTGCGATTGCAAGGTTCCAATCCATTCTGATTGGAAGCCGGATCGTCAACGTCAAGTTCTACACCAATCGACTTACTACTACCTGTCGGAAGATCGGGCCACCGTTCCCATCAGTTTCTAACTGGAACCTTCTGTGATGTTGATATCACAGATGGTTTGAAAACCGTCTGTGATATGCTGTTATATCACTGACACAAGGTCACAGACGGTTCAAAAAACCGTCTGTGATGATAGTTCCGAACTGTCTGTGATGGTATAATCTGTAGTAGTGTGTGTAAGTGCTCCTTGGGAGCTTTGCCCTCAGATAAGAGGCTTTGTAAAACCCTCCTCAAGATTTGAATGCAAATCATCTTTTTGCTCAAGTTTTGATCTTCTTCTTACTTATCTCTTGCTCTCTTCTTGTGGTTTCTTTCTTGTTTGATCTTGTGCTGGCAAGGATGTATGATTGATAGATGTATCCTCTATAGATCATCTCTGTCGGGACCGGATTTTCGAATCCGAACCCTCTATGTATAATCTGTGCTAGTCCAGGAAAAGCTAGCACACACAGTGGAAACAATGATGACAACACATCCATATCACGAAGCACATAATATTAATTAAGCAAAAGAGTATTAGCCTTATGGCCAATTATTACAAATAAGCAACATCATAGCTTGAGTTCAATAAGAAATAGCGGAAACGAAATAACAAAAGCAAAGTAAGCCCATCCATTTGCCCAACAGGCAATCGACTGGGGTATGCGTCCTAGCATTCCAGATTGCCTTCATCATATCCACAAGCGTAGAAATCGTAGTCACCTTCAGCTTCTGCGAACTCCTCTGTGGAAGGTTGGGGATGTTGCAAGGGTGAGCACAAAATGTACTCCGCAAGTCTTGGAAACATAATGCATGATAACTATATGCAAGGCTAAACAATTTAAGGCATAATATGGCACTTTTAGCATAAAGCAGAGTTTGACTGTAAATACCAATAGTAATTTCATAAAGCATCATTTGATCAAAAGGTAATAGCATAGTAATTGAATTTGACATGACAAACAAAGCAGGTTCCATCTACCTAACTGGCTCCATCTGCCAAACCATAACCCGAGAGTTCCATCTGCTCACGGATTCTCAAACCATCTTTTTCCTTTAAAACAAAACCATAAAATCTACAATGTGTAAGCGTACCACGCCTGCCCTTGACCGTGGGCACGGCTACTTAAGTAGTTTTAACTCTGCAGAGTGTGTACACTTTACCCACAAGACATGATCGACTCTTGTTGCCATGCAATTAACACACTTCCTTTGGTGTGTCGGCAGAGAGATCATGATAAGGCCTTTACAATGTACAACCCCACTATTAACATCGTCCGCTAAGGTTTCACCGCTGTTAGGGTTGTAGCTGCCCAGTACAGAAGCCCCCTCTTGCACCTGCCAACATCTGACACTCACCAACTGGCGAAGCTAATAATGAGACGCACAAATTATTTAGCCAGGTCGTACCCATATAGACTTGTGGTTGTACGGTAGTGCTCGGTCCATGGTAACACACGCTTCGGTCCTTAATTGACTAGGGCGGAACATTCACATACCAAGGTCTGGTGCTTTTTGCACCCGCCAAACATCCATCCGCCCTGGTCTAAACCATTTCCACTTTATTTTACTTAAATCACAGCAGCAACACCAATTGCCGCGATTTCACAAATAAGTTTAAACAACATTTGAAATGATTCCCATATTGGCACAATACCGAAACGCTTAAGCTGGACTAAGCAATTCTACCGTTCCATGCTAATCTACTGGATATCACCAAATAAAATAGCTAGTATATATCATCTAGGGTTTCAAAGGTTCGACATGATCAATACCAATGAGGGTATAACAAACTCGAATTTAACTAAACCTTAAGATTACATTTAAAGTACTTTGCATAAAAGTAAGCATGCATAATTTAGAAACAACATAAAATTTTCATAAAATTTGGGATCAACATGTTCAAGGAAGACTTGCCTTTGTTGCTTCCTGCTGGATCTACCTCTGGCTGTTGATTTGCTTGAGCTTCGACTGCGTCGTCTACACGCGAAACGAGAGCAAATAAATAAAACAAATTCAAATAAAATTCAAAAATGAACAAGAGTGGTACTGGAAGATAGATCTTGAATTTAGATGAATTTAGAAATTTGAATCACTGGAATCGGAGCTCGAACAGAGGAGAACGGGCTCTTGGAAGTTCCTCGGATCAGAAAATCAGAAAAATCAGAGAGCTCACATGTGGCGCAATCTGATTGGCTGGAATTTTTGGATTTTTTGGAAAATCAGAAAAGAAAACAAAAGCCGACTAACATGTGGGGCCCACATGTCAGCGCCTGGGTCCACGGTGAACTGGGTTCACCGAGAAGGGGAGATGCCGGCGTGGCGGACCACGCTGACGTGGCGGCCATGCGGCGGCTAGGGTCGGCGTGGCGACCACGCCGGCGGTTGACGCGCGCAACGCTGCGAGGAGCGAGTGATCTTGACGCGACGGGCACGCGCGTCGCGCATCCAACAAAGCCGAGGCGGATCGGACGGCGGGAGGCGTAGCGGCGACGCGGCGTGGCGAATCCGAGGCGCCGTGGCGTCGGACGGCCACGGCTTCACGGCGAGGGTGATGGCGGCGACGCTAGCGCGGGCAACACCGGAGGCGGAGAAGAAGACGCGGGATGCGGCGAAAGAGCAACGGATCGGCTCAGGTTTTTGGGGAAAAAGAACGCGGGCGCTGCGGGGAACTTGACGCAACCAAAAGCGGCGACGGAGGCTCACCGTGAGCAAAGAACGGCTGCGGCAAAGAGGTCGGGACGGCGGAGAACTTCGGCGAGCTTGTGCGCAAAGACGGCGGCATCTCGGGCAATAAGGCTAGGCCCAAAGAGGTGGCTCGGAGCGGGGAACCTCGGGCGGGGGGTCCTCGGGGCTTTAAATAGACTCGGGAGGCGGGCGGCATGGACGCCGAAATTGGCGCGGACGCGGCGGCGACGCGGTTAGGGTTAGGGTTTTCGGCGGCGGCGGTGGGCGTGAGCGACGCGGCTGCAATCTCAGCCGTCCACGTGGCGCGCATCGGACGGCTCACGCGGCGCGGACTGGGCCGAGGCGAGGCGGGCTGCGGAAAGGAGGCAGGCCGAGCGAAGCGGGCCGAGCGACATGGGCTGAGGTGAAATAGGAACGGGCCAGCGAGATGGATTCGGCCCGGAAGGAATTCAAAATAAAACAATTCCCGAATTAATGAAATTCCTGAAATTCAAATAAAAGCAAATAAATCCAAATAAATAGCAAATAAATTCATAAAAATCTCCAAAAATACAAAAAAATTCCTTGCAGCATAATGAAGCCAACTAAAACTGAAAATCTTTTGTTTGATGGATAGAGTAGCCAAATTAAATCCTTTTATAAATAGAAAATTCATATTAAGCTGAAATTAATTCAAGAAAAATGCAAATGGTGAATTTTCAAATTTAAACATTCCTAAACTCCAATTTTGGAATGTTACAATCTCCTCAATCATTTAGGCAAACTTCTTCTTAATCATCCAAGTTTCTCCAAGAAACTAGTTTTTGAATTGAGAAGAAAGTTCTTGAGGTAGATATTGATTTTGCTCGTTTGAGGGTGATTTATTTGGAGTTCTTGCTTGTTGTGATATGTCAGAGACTATCTAAAGTCATCTTTATCATAATGTCCCCACGAGTAAGCTCAGGGCAAAATTTTGGATTTTGTCTCGGTTTTGGTTCAACCTTCAGTAAATTTAAGAAAGTTTAGAACTTTGACATCAATCCTTGCGATTGAAGGTTGGAATAGGTTCCTGACATCCTTAGGAAGGTGCATACAAAGTTTTTCAGGGTTTGAACCAGTAGATCAAAAGTTACACGAATTTTTGATCTTGAACTTGTGCTGATTTTCCTGTTCATTCCCTGTTTTACTGTTCATCAGTACTACCGCACTGCAGTAACCCAATAGCATCGGGGTTAATATTCATCTTGGTACTACTGGCCATCTATGAGCGGTAGTATCGCCCTTGTGTTGATTTTCAGAAGAAATTTTGTCTTCCGCTCTTCTAAGGTTTTGGTTGGATTCTTTGGGGGAAAAATTGGATTGTGATCGTTCACCCCCTCTGATTGCCATTTTTGGTCCCACCTACTGGTAAAATCAATATATTTCATGCTAACTTTTGAATCTCTGATGATTGGTCTGTATCTATTCAGTAGATAATTATCTAAAATTTCCTAGAATTTTCTTAGTATTTTCATAATTTTTGCTAATTATCAAGCAATTTTTAGAATTACTAAAATAATAGAAAAATAAATTCAGCATATGTATAAACATATAATTACGCTAGGAAAGTAAACCGAGCGATAAAAGCTTCCAATGTGTGCTAGGTCTAAATTTCAACACTTTACAGAAGCCCATATACCTTGAAAATTAGTTTCTAGCATTTAATACAAATTTTAAGATTTTTTTACTTTTTTGGATTACTGGAAACTTCAGGGTCCATAATGTAAAATTTTTTTGTCCCAATAAATTTATGTAATTATGCAAAACTTTATGGTCTTTTCGCAAAAAATTGGTACATCAGCAAGAATATGAGAAAAACCAGGGATTAAACTGTAAATGTAACACGACCCAAAAGAATTTTATCTTCAGGCCAAATTGTTGATAGGCCGTGTGGTTCGTTTAAGTACATGGGCAGAATTCGGTCCGCCCAGGCCATATTGGGCCGAATCATTATTTTCTTTCTTGGGCCTAAATTTTAATGGGCTGTAGTGTCCCATAGGCCGTGCGGCCCAAAAAGGCTGATGTGGCTAGGGTTTTTTTAGAAGGTTTCAACTCTTCTTTTTTTTAACCCTTGCATGGTTGTTTCGAGGCGCCACCTTGCACGGTCTTGGTGGCGGCTGGCACCGGCTAGGGTAGAGCTTGTTGGGAGTGGCATCAACCCGGTGGCGGTGCTTCGGTAGGAGCAGGGCGGTGAGATGTCATCCCAAACAGCGGCGGTTTTCAAAGGCGTGTGCTGTTTAGGTTCGGCAGGAGCAGCAACAATGGTGTGCGCATGGGCGTGGTGTATCTGGTTGCGGTTTCGGGTGGCGCTTTGGGTGTGGTTTCGGGTGGCACTTCTGGAGTGGTGCATGTCGGACGTGTGCAGGTGGTGGCTGGCGTTCTTCGAGGGCGCGTGCCAGCGACAGCAGCTCTACATGTGGTGGTGGTTTCAAGAGCACGTGGCACGCAATAGCGAGCGCACATAGACTAAGCCATGAACAGTAATACCATGTATAGTAAATTAATCTAGAACACTAATTAGCAAGAAAATCATCTAGTGTTTTGAGAGCAATAATTAATCTACTGGATTAATCTAAAGCATGGGCATTGAAAAGAGGGAATATGGTGAAACATCGTTAGACCTTGAAGAGCCGTCATGCTGATAATGTGTTGAATAATAAATTAATCGCCTTAGGTCAATCTTAATGCCAATCAAGAATATTGAGAATACCTGAAAAACAATCACATAATAGATGAACATAAGATAGAGAGGATTTTAACTCTTCTCTTTTTATTGAGTGTAGATTTATTTTCTTGTATAATGGGATGCTATATTTATACCCAAAACCCTTCAGAGGTAGTTTTGAAATTCATGTACCAAAACCAAGAGTTCAGTTATATCTCAACAACCAAGAATCCGATTATATCTTAACAAGCACCATGCATGTATCTATATAGGCATACGATGGTGAGTCATCTTGATACTGAGGCTTTTAGATAGCGAAGTCTCTGGCCACTTATGGTTTGGTTTCCTCTGTGGCGATGCCTGGCTATTCCTTCATCTTTCTGTTTGGACCAATGCTGCCAGGCTCTTATGTATTATTGTGTTGTATCTAGACCTGCTAGTGGGTGAGTAACCGACCCATTTCCAGCCCAACCCACCATAACAAACTCCACTTTCTCAATCCATTTCACACCCACCTAGGGATGGCAATTTTACCCAAGGGTTTGGGTACCCGTGGGTACCCGACCCGATAAGAGTGGGTATGGTAGCGCTTCAGACCCATGGGTTTAAGGGTTTGGGTACCCGATAAGCCCATAGGATGGGTGTGGGTGTCAATTTGTACCCATGGGTACCCAATGGGTATCCTATGACATGTGGGACCACTTTTTAGAGATATATTAGAAAAACAAACTCACTGATTGCTCAATTGAGTCGGCTCCTCCCTAATTCCCCTCGCCCCCATCTCCTCCCTCCCTTTGCCCCCATCGCTTGATTGCCTCAGCCTCCATCCCCTCGCCTCAGCCTCCCTCGGTGGCACACTCGTCCTCCACGATCCGTCGGCGTCGGCATGCTTGAACGTCTGGATGAAGGCGGAACACTGAGTCGTGAAGCTCGTCGGCGTAGTCGCGGCAAACACGGCGAAGAGCAAGTCGAGCGACCTCCTGAATTGCAGCCTCGTACGAGAATCTTCTGGCGGAGATGTTGATTGGCCTGCTAGCTTCCTCGTTCTCCCGAGCGTAGATAATCAGCTTGCAAATAAATCCTCGGTGTACACCATTAACTGACCAGCTGCCTCCTCGGTAAAGCGGACGATAGAAGCCTCCCAGCGTCTGAAGAACTCTCCACAGCTCCATGGCGTAGCCGCCAGCTGACTCCTCGAAGGTCGGAACGATTGGCATCTGCTCCACAAGAACTTTGAATAAGTTCTCCACCCGAAACGGCAAGAAAAACGAGTAAATTCAGCAAAGGCGAGAAGTAGAGAATGATATGAGTCGAGAGTGTTTTATTAGTCATGTTTAGATTTTCTTTTAGAAAATAGTTTGGACACACACAAGACACCTCCATACTATCTAGGGCCAAGACCTACAGTCAGTATGCTCTGATACCACCTCTGTAAGGACCCGAATCCACTGATTCGAACCCACTGTGTTTACCGCACTAGTCCCAGGATCAACGCTAGTGCACACAGCTTAACATTGGTACATATCACATCATACTAACGATAATAGAATAATAGTTCATTTATTGATATAGCTAAATGTATGATCTTATGACCAACTTACATTATTAAGCCACGCAGGGCAAGACTGAAAATATAAACTAGTAATTAAGCAGCGGAAAGTAGGGAACGTAGTTAGCTCATCAGTTCACCACAGGCAACCGACAAGGCTCGGACCCTAATGACTCGTGTCCTCCTGGACTTCATCTTCCAACACAGATGTAGATTCTTCAACTGTTGATTATTGTTGTTTGGCAAGGGTGAGTACTTAAAGCACTCAACAAGTTGTGCACAGAATGCAATTCTATGTATCTATATGTAAGGCTTATTCCATGGATAGGCTATCATGGCTATTTTGCAATAAGCGAGATTTATGAACAAATACAATAAATAGATTGTAAAGAATGTAAAATAAATAACATAATAAATAAATAAATTCAATGTTTCTTAAGTAAACAAAGTTTCCAATCCTAAGTCAAATTCCATCTTCCATATGGCATCCCGCCATCCCAACCATGTTGTCCAATTAATTAAGCTAACCCTTAATCGTAATTCCCGAGCAATGCTCAATACATGAGCACGGCTATCCGAATAGTTTTACACTCTGCAGAGGTTATGCACTTTACCCACGTGATACAACCAAACACCACCAAGGCGAGTGATTATAACAAAGCCTTTACAATGCTCGCTTAACCCGATACTACCGCTAAGGTTTCAACACTGGTGGGACTGGTTACCACATCCAGGGCCCCCCCTTGCGCCATGTGAATTACTCCATAACTCGGGAACTCACACCGACCACGATAGTACCAAAATTAAGACATTGCAAATTACTCAGCTAGGCTGGCCCATATCTGACATGTGGTTGCATGATTGACTCAGGTCAAAGGCTTGCAAGGTTAAGTCCTTAGTGTGATCAAGGCAAGACATCCACATACCCTCTGCCCATCGGGCCCACCTTGGCATCCTCGCCCCTTGTCACTTGCCCCAATCTAAGTTATTATCACCCCGTTGATTACCAAGCACCACGTGCCATCAACAATTCAACATCGTTGCGTGACATGACTCGCCACAACAACTCAATCTCATCGTGTGATCCCACATGACACACAAGTTCATAATATTGTTCCATATTCCATTAATCAAGATTAATTATGAATGATTCTGACACATGTGATGACGTGGCAAGGCTAAGCAACTAATACAAACTAATCCTCCAATGTTGATCATAATTACTAATCAACTATATTAAACCAATCTAGGGTGACAATGGATCATGGCATACAATGACAAGGTAGGGTATAGATCAATCTGGTATATTAGCTACGCCCAATCTAATTTGAAACAATTGTATATTTGAAATATATGCAATAGGGTAAAACAAATATAGCAATTTTATAAACATGGGTTCAACATGATCAAGCACAACTTGCCTTGGAATAGGTCCCGATCCGTTCGGAACTTGCTCTTGAGTTGTTGGATCTTCCTCCGAAGCGTCGCACAATTCAACGTCTACGCGTACCGAAGAAGAAAAGCAAATAAATACCAAAACAGAGAGAAAATGAACTCCAAAAATCAATTAAAATTCACCATTAAATAGATCTCAATTTTAAATTTTTTTAGAAATTTGAATCACTCAAATCCGAGTTACGATGCAAAAGATATAGCCTTTTGAAGTTTGAATTAAATCTCAAATTGCAAAATCGAAATTCGAAATTAACAGATTTATTTTTAATCCGAAAACAATTATTGCGCATGCGTGACATCCTCAGCGACGCCACCGGCGCCACCAATCGAGCTTGACACGCGCGTCTCGGCGTATGGACCGATCCACGTAGCGTCCTCGGTCCATCGTGAACCCGGCGCCACGACGCCGATACCGCGCAGCGCCACGCGTCTTGATCCGATTGGTTGCGGCGCCGCCCGCCGATCGCGCGACACGCGGCGCGCATCTACGGTCCGATCCGATCGAGCGGCGGCAGACACCGTGACGCGGTTCAATCTTCCCGTTCGCTCGGATCCGACGGTCAAAAACTCACCCGAGACTAATGGCGGCGGCGCGAAGAAAACCACCGGAGATGAGGAAGAAACCACGCGACGGCGTTCGGCATGTCCCGATGTGAAGAAG
This sequence comes from Otatea glauca, assembly GCA_036346275.1. Taxonomy (NCBI): domain Eukaryota; kingdom Viridiplantae; phylum Streptophyta; class Magnoliopsida; order Poales; family Poaceae; genus Otatea; species Otatea glauca. The sequence continues at coordinate 39,322,297 of CM070730.1, forward strand.
TGGCGCGATCGACGCGGCACACTCCGACGAGTTCAGATCTTGAACCAAAACGCCGCAACCGACGAACCGCGGCGACTTGAGCAAAAAACGCGGCGACTTCGGCGCTCTACTCCGCGAGCTCCTCTGCGCGCTTTACGGCGATCCTCGTGAAACCCTTCCGAGCGAAGGCGCGGCGCAAGGATGAACCTCGGGTCTACCACCGCTATTTATAGCCTCGGCAAACGCGCTAGAACGGAAACCCTAGATCCTAACGGCGGCGGCGTGCGTGGCGGACTCGAGTCCTTCGCGGAGACGACAACCACACGCCGTCCGATCGCTACCAGCGGTCGAGGATCACATGGCCTCGATCTAATCTTAACGCGCGATTTCTTTCCAACGGCGATGATCCGCCCGAGTCCCGAACCGTGCGACAAGATCCCACCCGCGATCTTGATCCAGCGGCGGAGACACGATTTCGGCAGCCAAGCGGGCGCTTCTCCGAGCCACCAGCGCCTGACAAAGACACTAGCCGAGCCCATTCTTTGCTCAAAGGTTTTTCAAAAGGTTTTTCCAATTAAATTAATCACCAAATTCATTTTATTTATTTTAGGCAATAAAATAATCGGGAAAAATCCAAGAAAAATCTCAAAAATACTTTGAGACATTCTGGATTTCAATGAAATATTTTTGGCAAAAATTTATTTTAACTTTGCACAGATTTAGATAGATTTGAATAAAAGGCAATAAACTTGATTTCAAATTAATTCAAATAAATCCAGAAAAATCCAAATAAATTCCAGAAAATCATAAATGCACAAATAAGAAATAAAAACTTAATTAAGCCAAATTTTGGGATGTTACAAACCTCCCCCCCTTAACAGAATCTCGACCCCGAGATTCAGGGCTAACTAGAGAATAGGTTCGGAAATTCTGACTTCAAATCCTCTTCTTGCTCCCAAGTGGCTTCACTTTCGGAATGATTGCTCCACTGAACTCTGCAAAAGCGAGTAGACTTGTTTCTGGTCTTGCGTTCCATAACATCCAAAATTCTGACCGGTTGCTCTTTGTAAGTCAAATCTTCTTGCAGCTCTATTGCATCCAACGAGGTTTGCTCCGTTGGCACTCTGAGACACTTCTTAAGCTGCGACACATGGAATACATCATGCACTCCTGTCAAGGACTGAGGCAACTCTAACTGATAAGCTACCTCTCCTCGATGGCTCAGAATCTTAAACGGACCAACATATCTTGGCGCAAGCTTCCCTTTAACATGAAATCTTTTAACGCCCTTAAGAGGGGTAACTCTAAGATACACATGATCTTCTGTTTCAAAACTCAATTCTCTCGGCGGTTATCTGCGTAGCTTTTCATCTTGAGTGTGCTATCTTCAACCTTTCTCTGATCATTGCAACTTGTATTTCGGTTTTTTCGAGAATATCTGGCCCAAACACCAAACATTCTCCTGTTTCGTTCCAATTCAACGGAGTACGACAAGCACGTCCATACAACGCCTCAAACGGGGACATCTGTAGGCTAGCTTGATAACTATTATTGTAACTGAACTCTGCATATGGCAAACTTTTATCCCAAGATGTAGCATAAGCTAAAGCACAAGCTCTCAACATATCCTCTAAAATCTGATTTACTCTTTCAGTCTGACCATCTGTCTGCGGGTGATATGCTGTACTAAAATTCAGGCGAGTTCCCATTGCTTCGTGCAACTTATTCCAAAATCTTGAGGTAAATTGGGTACCTCTGTCCGACACGATCTTCCTGGGCACTCCATGCAAGCATACAATCCTTGACATGTACAACTCTGCTAAACGATCCCCAGAGTAGGTGGTCTTTACTGGGATAAAATGGGCGACCTTGGTTAGACGATCCACAATTACCCAAATGGAATCGTAACCTTTCTGAGTTTTAGGTAAACCGGTGATAAAATCCATTCCGATTTCCTCCCACTTCCATTCCGGAATTTTCAATGGCTGCAACAAACCGGCTGGTCTTTGATGCATGGCCTTTACCCTCTGACATACGTCACATAAAGCAACATGCTCAGCTACTTCACGCTTCATGTTAGGCCACCAAAATCGCTCCTTTAAATCCTGGTACATCTTGGCACTTCCTGGGTGAATCGAGTATTTAGAATCATGAGCCTCCTCAAGAATCAATTGCTTTAGTTCCTTTTTATCCGGCACACAAATTCGACCTTTGAAGAACATGGTTCCTTGCTCATCCAGAGTGAAATCTACGGCTAGGCCTTCTTCCTTTTTAGCCTTAATCTTAGAAATTTTTTTGTCATCTTTCTGGCCTTCTCTAATCTGATCTTCCAGCGTTGGCTTTACTTCCAGTGCAGCTACCATTCCTTGCGGAACGACTTCCAACCTTAGTTTCTGAAATTCCTTGCATAATTCTGGTTGATCCTCCATTGTTAGCGTATTTGCGCTATGGCTCTTTCGACTCAGAGCATCTGCTACCACATTGGCCTTTCCGGGATGATAATGGATCCCCACATTATAGTCCTTAATTAGCTCTAGCCACCTTCGCTGTCTCATATTCAGATCTGCTTGAGTGAATATGTATTTCAGGCTCTTATGGTCTGTATATATCTCACATCTATTTCCTATGAGATAATGACGCCATATCTTTAAAGCATGCACTACTGACTAACTCCAAATCATGCGTTGTATAATTCACTTCATGCGGTCTTAATTGTCTTGACGCATAAGCCACGACCTTGCCTTCTTGCATTAACACGCATCCCAAGCCTTGCTTTGAAGCATCGCAATAAATATCAAATCCGTTCTGCACATCTGGCAATACTAATACGGGGGCTGTTGTTAAACGGTTCTTTAATTCCATGAAACTTTTCTCGCACTCTGGCGTCCATGCAAACTTCTTCTCTTTCTTCAACAACTGCGTAAGGGGTTTAGCAATCGTTGAGAATCCCTCTATGAACCGACGGTAATATCCCGCCATTCCCAGAAAACTACGGATCTGGGTAACAGACTTCGGTTGCTCCCAATGCAACACTGCGTCCACTTTGCTTGGGTCGACTGCCACTCCTTTAGTAGTCATTACATGACCCAGAAATTCAACTTTCTCCTTCCAAAATTCACACTTGCTAAACTTAGCATACAACTGATGTTCTCGCAGCCTCTCTAAAACCATTCTGAGATGTTCTGCGTGCTCTTCCTCTGTCTTTGAGTAACCCAAGATATCGTCTATGAAGACTACAACAAACTTATCCAAATATTCCATGAAAACCTTATTAATCATGTTCATGAAATATGCCGGGGCATTAGTCAATCCAAATGACATGACTGTAAACTCATAATGTCCATATCGCGTAGAAAACGCGGTCTTAGGCACATCCTCCGCTCGGATCTTCAATCGATGATATCTCGAACGAAGATCTATCTTGGAGAAACTCCGGCTCCTCTTAATCGATCAAATAAGTCGTCGATCCTGGGCAACGGATACTTATTCTTGATCGTTACTTCATTCAGTGCACGATAATCGATGCACATCCTAAGACTTCCGTCCTTCTTATGAACAAACAAAACCGGGGCTCCCCACGGCGATGAACTAGGTCTAATGAAGCCTTTCTCTTGCAGTCCCTCAATCTGCTTCTTCATTTCCACTAACTCGTCGGTAGGCATCCGATATGGTCTTTTTGATATCGGTGCTGTCCCCGGCGCTAACTCGATCATGAACTCGATATCACGGTCCGGTGGCAATCCTGGCAAATCTTCTGGAAACACACCGGGTATTCGCTGACTACTAGCACATCTTCCATGCTGATGGCTTTCACGCTGTTGACCATTAATTTCCCATCTCGAACAGCGGTCGCTTGAAACTCTACTTTCTTGCCACTAGGGCCTTCCAAAGTCACGATCCTTCGGCCACAATCCAAAACGGCCTTGTGCTTAGACAGCCAATCCATTCCAAGGATGACGTCTAGGGATTGCGCATCTATCAAGATAAGATTCACTAGAAATTCTGTCCCATCCATAAGCAACTTAGCTCCCAAACACCCAAGGCTAGATCTAAGCTCGGATCCTGGGGCTTGGACTAAGAGCACACACTTAAGATTCACCACTTTAAATCCATTCTTGGTTGCAAAACTTTGAGAAACGAACGAATGCGAAGCTCCAGAATCAAACAAAACTGTAGCAGGTACTGAGTTGACCAGAAACTTTCCCAGTACGTCGTCTGTAGCCTCCTGAGCTCCATCTGCAGTGTTGTGGTTGATCTTTCCACGCACTGTTGATTGCGGGGTTGCTCCAGCTTGACCTGGCGCACGATTTCCTCCTGAGGTTGGTGCCTTGGCAGGTGTTGTTCCCAAGTTGAAATGAGTGTGGACACCTATTAGAAAAGTGCCCTGGCTCATTGCAGGTATAGCATCTTTTCACGGCAGACTGCTGATTCCCTCCTGGTGCACTGTTGCCCTGTGCTGGGGTCTGAAAATTCTGATTAGCAGGACGAGGTGCAGGGGTTGATGTCTTGTTCAGGCTGGCGGTTGGAATCTAGCAAATTGTTGTGGTGACATCCTCAAACGTAGATGGTTTGGACGTTCACCCTGATTAGTCATCAAGCGCTTACGGTTTTCACCTAACTCCTTGCGCTTATCTTCTAGGATCAAAGCCTTATTCACTAGCTCACGAAAATCGGAAAATTGTGGGTGATCACCCCACTGCGATCTGAATTCGATCCCTTCATGAAACGAGATCGCTTAGCTTTGTGCTGTCGCCACGTCTTGAGGGCATAGCGAGCTAGCCGAGTAAACTTGTTCGGTACTCGCCACCGGTTGGCCTCCTTGTTTCAAAGCCCTGAACTCTTCCTTCTTAAGGTCCATCATTCCCTCCGGGACATGATACTGGTGGAAAGCATTAGTAAACTCCTCCCAGGTGATCTCTTGTGGGGCTCCATGAGCGCACGATAATTCTCCCACCATTCTGGCGGTTCCTTCCAATTGATGAGAGGCGTAGAGCACCTTCTCATTGCCTTCACATTGCGTGATGTGCAACTTCTTTTCAATAGTTCTAAGCCGTCCATCGGCTTCCAAAGGATTCACATTTCTGAGAAGGTTGGTGGCCTAGTCCTCATAAAACTCGATAGCTTTGAGTGAGGTGCGGGTCCACCATGGTTGTTCCGAGCTACGGGTTGTTGTTGTTGGTCGCTGCGTTGGTCATCTGCCGCATCATAGTCCGTGCATCGCTTGAGTGTCTTGCCGCAAGAAACGCCTCCCAGTTCTCGCATGTCAATCAAGCGGTGGTTGAGGGCTGCCTCCGTCATTGGGGTTGTCATTCAGCGCGATCCACTTCAAGCACCGCTGTTCCTCAGTATTCACCATCGATGATTGCCTCTTAGGTTAGGAAAGGTAGATGTAGCATAGATAAGAAGTAAGAATTTCTAAAGCGGGAGATAGGTTATTCCCAACGAAATAATTCTTTATTATTCTTGGTATGGCTGCTTATTTAAGCCTACAAGCTTTGCAACACATCTTGCACACTCAAGATTACAAAGAAGCAAACTAAACACGAAACCTTAACGTCAACTAAAAGGTAAGGACTAACTTAAAGACGCGACTCACACTCGAGTCTCAACACAGCTCAAGGTGACACTCACTCATCCACCACCTGGTGAGGTGACCAGCGCACACCGCGGTGAGGTGGCATAGGAGCGAACCTATCCCGATGACCTACTCTCGGGTCCTCTGCAACCACGGGTCTGCACTCCCCTCGGCTCCCACTCTCGCTCCTCTGGATCCTCCTCGGACTCTCTAGCGGCTCTGAACTCCTCGAGTCACGCGCTCCAACTCATCCTCGACCGCCTCTAGGGCCTCTCCCACTCGGTGATCATCCCGATGGTGAAGCACGAGTCACCTCAAGCTCTGCTCTGCTACTCGAGTGCCTCGTGCACGCCTCCACCTCTGAGTAGTCTCTCTCATGTGATCCTCCCGAGCAAGGGCGAACTCGCAAGGTGTGTGGTGTGGCACACTCGTCCTCCACGATCCGTCGGCGTCGGCATGCTTGAGCGTCTGCGATGAAGGCGGAACATCGAGTCGTGAAGCTCGTCGGCGTAGTCGCGGCAAACACGGCGAAGAGCAAGTCGAGCGACCTCCTGAATTGCAGCCTCGTACGAGAATCTTCTGGCGGAGATGTTGATTGGCCTGCTAGCTTCCTCGTTCTCCGGCGTAGATAATCGACTTGCAAATAAATCCTCGGTGTACACCATTAATCGACCACCGCCTCCTCGGTAAAGCGGACGATAGAAGCCTCCAGGCGTCGAAGAACTCTCCACGGCTCCATGGCGTAGCCGCCAGCTGACTCCTCGAAGGTCGGAACGATTGGCATCTGCTCCACAAGAACTTTGAATAAGTTCTCCACCCGAAACGGCAAGAAAAACGAGTAAATTCAGCAAAGGCGAGAAGTAGAGAATGATATGAGTCGAGAGTGTTTTATTAGTCATGTTTAGATTTTCTTTTAGAAAATAGTTTGGACACACACAAGACACCTCCATACTATCTAGGGCCAAGACCTACAGTCAGTATGCTCGATACCACCTCTGAAGGACCCGAATCCACCGATTCGAACCCACTGTGTTTACCGCACTAGTCCCAGGATCAACGCTAGTGCACACAGCTTAACATTGGTACATATCACATCATACTAACGATAATAGAATAATAGTTCATTTATTGATATAGCTAAATGTATGATCTTATGACCAACTTACATTATTAAGCCACGCAGGGCAAGACTGAAAATATAAACTAGTAATTAAGCAGCGGAAAGTAGGGAACGTAGTTAGCTCATCAGTTCACCACAGGCAACCGACAAGGCTCGGACCCTAATGACTCGTGTCCTCCTGGACTTCATCTTCCAACACAGATGTAGATTCTTCAACTGTTGATTATTGTTGTTTGGCAAGGGTGAGTACTTAAAGCACTCAACAAGTTGTGCACAGAATGCAATTCTATGTATCTATATGTAAGGCTTATTCCATGGATAGGCTATCATGGCTATTTTGCAATAAGCAGCATTTATGAACAAATACAATAAATAGATTGTAAAGAATGTAAAATAAATAACAGTAATAAATAAATAAATTCAATGTTTCTTAAGTAAACAAAGTTTCCAATCCTAAGTCAAATTCCATCTTCCATATGGCATCCCGCCATCCCAACCATGTTGTCCAATTAATTAAGCTAACCCTTAACTGTAATTCCCGAGCAATGCTCAATACCGCGAGCACGGCTATCCGAATAGTTTTACACTCTGCAGAGGTTATGCACTTTACCCACGTGATACAACCAAACACCACCAAGGCGAGTGATTATAACAAAGCCTTTACAATGCTCTGGCTTAACCCGATACTACCCGCTAAGGTTTCAACACCGGTGGGATGGTTACCACATCCGGGCCCCCTTGCGCCATGTGAATTACTCCATAACTCGGGAACTCACACCGACCACGATAGTACCAAAATTAAGACATTGCAAATTACTCAGCTAGGCTGGCCCATATCTGACATGTGGTTGCATGATTGACTCAGGTCAAAGGCTTGCAAGGTTAAGTCCTTAGTGTGATCAAGGCAAGACATCCACATACCCTCTGCCCATCGGGCCCACCTTGGCATCCTCGCCCCTTGTCACTTGCCCCAATCTAAGTTATTATCACCCAGTTGATTACCAAGCACCACGTGCCATCAACAATTCAACATCGTTGCGTGACATGACTCGCCACAACAACTCAATCTCATCGTGTGATCCCACATGACACACAAGTTCATAATATTGTTCCATATTCCATTAATCAAGATTAATTATGAATGATTCTGACACATGTGATGACGTGGCAAGGCTAAGCAACTAATACAAACTAATCCTCCAATGTTGATCATAATTACTAATCAACTATATTAAACCAATCTAGGGTGACAATGGATCATGGCATACAATGACAAGGTAGGGTATAGATCAATCTGGTATATTAGCTACGCCCAATCTAATTTGAAACAATTGTATATTTGAAATATATGCAATAGGGTAAAACAAATATAGCAATTTTATAAACATGGGTTCAACATGATCAAGCACAACTTGCCTTGGAATAGGTCCTGATCTGGTTCTGGAACTTGCTCTTGAGTTGTTGGATCTTCCTCCGAAGCGTCGCACAATTCAACGTCTACACGTGCCAAGAAGAAAAGCAAATAAATACCAAAACAGAGAGAAAATTAACTCCAAAAATCAATTAAAATTCACCATTAAATAGATCTCAATTTTAATTTTTTTTACAAATTTGAATCACTCAAATCCGAGTTACGATGCAAAAGATATAGCCTTTTGAAGTTTGAATTAAATACTGAAATTGCAAAAATCAGAAATTCGAAATTAACAGATTTATTTTTAATCCGAAAACCGAATTATTGCGCAAGCGTGACATCCTCGCGACGTCAGCCACGCGCCCCACCAATCGAGCTTGACACGCGTCTCGGGCGTATGGACCCGGTCCACAGAACCTCCTCTGGTCCACCGTGAACCCGGCGCACGACGCCTCGATACCCGCAGCGCCACGCGTCTTGATCCGATTGGTTGCAGCGCCGCCCGCCCGATCGCGCGACACGTGCACGCATCTACGGTCCGATCCGATCGAGCGGCGGCAGACACACGTGACACGGTTCAATCTTCCCGTTCGCTCGGATCCGACGGTCAAAAACTCACCCGAGACTAATGGCGGCGGCGGCGAAGAAAACCACCGGAGATGAGGAAGAAACCTGGCGGCGGCGTTCGGCGTGTCCCGGCGTGAAGAAGTGGCGCGATCGACGCGGCACACTCCGGCGAGTTCGGATCTTGAACCAAAACGCCAAAACCGACGAACCGGTGCACTTGAGCAAAAACGCGGCGACGGCGCTCTACTCGGCGAGCTCCTCTGCGCTTTACGGCGATCCTCGCGAAACCCTTCCGACCGAAGACGCGGCGCTGAGGATGAACCTCGGGCCTACCACGCCCCTATTTATAGCCTCGGCAAACGCGCTAGAACGGAAACCCTAGATCCTAACGGCGGCGAAAACGTGCCGGCGGCGGACTCCGAGTCCTTCGCGGAGACGACAACCACACGCCGTCCGATCTGCTACCAACGGTCAGGATCACACGGCCTCGATCTAATCTTAACCGCCCGCGATTTCTTTCCAACGGCGATGATCCGCCCGAGTCCCGAACCGGTACGACAAGATCCCACCCGCGCGATCTTGATCCAACGGCGGAGACGCGATTTCGGCGAGCCAAGCGGGCGCGCTTCTCCGAACCACCACGCCAAAGACACAGGCCGAGCCCATTACTGTTCAAAGGTTTTTCAAAAGGTTTTTCCAATTAAATTAATCACCGAAATTCATTTTATTTATTTTAGGCAATAAAATAATCGGGAAAAATCCAAGAAAAATCTCAAAAATACTTTGAGACATTCTGGATTTCAATAAAATATTTTTGGCAAAACTTTATTTTAACTTTGCACAGATTTAGATAGATTTGAATAAAAGGCAATAAACTTGATTTCAAATTAATTCAAATAGATCCAGAAAAATCCAAATAAATTCCAGAAAATCATAAGTGCACAAATAAGAAATAAAAACTTAATTAAGCCAAATTTTGGGATGTTACATTCAACCTACTTTTCCAACATATTTCAACCCATGTCCAAACCACACCAATAGCCCGCCAATGTACTATGTGTTTGTAGATTTTCTAAAAAAAGAAGAAAAAAATCAGCAGAGTTGCTAAAAACAAGAAAAAAAATTCAAAACTGACCAGAACTAATGAAAGATTAAAAACACCATAAAAAATTCACACATTAATGTTGGAATAGGTTCAACAATTAAAGCCTCACATAGAAGATACACAGATAAATAATACATCGGTACATTCCATAAATACCTCATAACGTCTAGCTATTTCTACAAGCACTCCCTCTGTTTATTTTTATAAGGCACGATTTGACTTGGTGCAGTCTTTTATAATACTTTGTTTATGTGGCGACCCGCATAATTATCCCAGGGTGACGATAGTAGCACTGCCATCACTCTGAGATAATTACACGAATCTCGGCATACTAGCCAATCAAAACATCGAGCGCACTCGATATTTTGTCAGTTAGTGCACCGTATTCAAAGTGTTGCAACAGAACAATAATTAGAGACTAAGTGTAAATATATTACAAACCAAGCCACAAAGGGCTATATGTCCATTACATAGATATACTGATCCTTGTACAACAAAAGGATATAACACAGATACTATATACACCAAAAGATGGACAAAGCCGATGCACGGCTACTCATCCCCTCTAATCCTCCTGGTAGAATCCAGCCGCCTCATCAACCCATCCAGAAGCTTGAGCACCGGGGCCATTCTCTAGAAAAGGGGGATTTAGCAGGAGTGAGCACAAAAGTACTCAGCAAGCATAGGTAACAAATGCAGATATGATTTTTCCTCTCAAATCCAGCCATTTTCTTACCTTTTCTCAAAATCCATTTTTACAGAACATAGGTTTTTGGTTTTCTTTAAGGGTTGGATATTTTAAAATATGAAAACAGCTATTTCACTCGTATATGAGACAGACTTAGCTTCTGTAGCCGCCAATCCAGGAGATAGGCTTGAATTCAAGATTTTAACCCTACGCAGGTTTGTACCACTTTACCCATAACGGCCTTCACATGTGAGGCTCCAGAATGTTTATCACTAATACAACATTAGATCTCCAACCCTGATAGCCAACGAGTAGTGGTGTCCTCGACCGTTTCCCACCTACCCTCAGCGTACCAGTTGTATCATGCTACTACAACAGCATTGATACTCAATCATAGGCTTTAAATATAGCGTCTGATCAACCACAGCTGATATCGTGTCCGTCACTGGTACTCCTGGTATACCCAGCTTCACACTCCTAATTATCTACCTATTTCCCAATGTGGAGATCATAATACCTTCATAGGACAACTTTTTTGACATCGATTTATCTCGCTATAGTTGATACTAAAATACGGCTCATTGCCTGAGTACAATTGGTTGACCTTGTATTATAGCCTATGTAGAGGACCCCGTCGGCCATTCCCTTCTCATCGGCACCCTCTACCCACCATAGATACATATACGAAACATCACCGGCTCCTTTCGTTGGACGAGCCAAATATCATTTCCACAATCTCAATTACCAACTCATCATCTCATCACAAATCATCTTTCCATCCGAATCAAATTTAAAGTTTTCAATTGCAAGATAAGATTTTCAATGCAGTGATGATATGGATACTTATAGAAAAGCATTCAAAATCATTAATAAAGATGGTCAATAGAAATCTTGCTTGGTATATAAGTGGAAGGATCGTCCTCGCCCATATACTGGATCTGATTAGTTGGAATGCTCAGGTCTGACCCTGAAAGCATACAACATTAACTAGGGAGATTAAGGTGAATAATTTATTCTGGCGTTCAACCAAATTTTGATCTGTCGTACATTTTTATCTTGGCACTATTAGATAATATCATGTTGGCGATTTTTAAGTGATCAGCAAGTTGATCAACAAAAACCAACGCAGTTCGCCGCAACGGATTTTTTTCCTACCCTTTTCCCCTCACTTTTCTCTCTTTTCTTTTCTCTCTTCCCATTTCTTTCTTTCCCTTTTCTTCTTTTCTCCTCTTCTCTTCTTCTTTTCTTTTCCTCTCTGCCTACCCCTTCCTTTTTCTGGCTCTGGCCGATAGCCATTCGGCTGCATCACTTGGCCTCTTGGCTTCTTCTCCACAGCACCGCTTCTCCTGGCCGCAGCTCATCCTGGCGACCTCCCCCCTACTCTCCTCTCGTGCCTCCTCTCCAACGGCCGCTCTCTGGCCGACCGACTCCGGCATTGCCCCTACCCGCTTCGGCCCACACAGCGACGCGCGCACGCAAGCCCACCTGCGGCCTGCTCCGCGCACTCCTCCGGCTCAACGCCGACCTAGTTCTGCCCCGCTCGGCTGCGGCTGGCCGGCTCTGCTCGGCCGTACTCCCCTCTTGCCGGCTACCTCATCCACGGCCGGCATTAGACCGCAGCTCTCTCTCCTCTACTGATCTACTAATTCTAGGGTTCTACCCATTTTATTTTTATAGATTTTTGCTTTGCTTACTGTTGCTGATTAGTGCTTGAGAATGGGGGGTCTATGATGCACATTGGGAAGGTTTGATCTACCCATGAAAGAAAGAACAGATACTATGCTACTAGTTGCCCCAACCTACTGAGACCATGGGGGAATGACCCAATCTACATCCTACACTATCCCATTGCCTAGTGTCTACCCCGATCCATCTTCTGCACATACTATCCTGCATTGTAGCTACTACCAAAGCTACTAAAATGTGCACCTGATGATCGGTTGAATGGTTGAGCTAGGTGAAGAAGAGGCAGATGTTGGGGAAGAGGAAGCCGACAACTCTTCTGGCTTTAGAAGGTTCCTCTGTGCCTTCTCTTCTGGATGTTCTCCTCCTCTTCTCTTCTAGATGATCTCCTCTCCACCTTCTGGTTGGCCATCGGATAGCTTGCTCGAGTGCAGGTGGGAGCACTGGCTATGCTAATGCTCTTGGTGTGCTTCCAGTGGTGCTCACGTTTGCAAGGCAAAGCTGTGAATGAACTGGATGGGTAAAGCTCTCTCACTGCTGCCTTAATGACCGTCTTGCCCTTGGGCTTTTTCTGGTGGCTATTGATCTTAAGGGGCGCTATGGTCATAACTCGCTCATCTCACTAACGGTAACCGCAACCGCACCAGATAAACTACTAAACGCCGAATGATGAACCCCGGTCTAACGAGAGGTGCCGATCTGGCTCCCGGACAGATCAGGTACTTCGATGAGCGATACCTTCACTGCGGGACTGACGACACTCCTCTTAATTCTTACATTTTAATTATCTTGCCTAATCATATTTTTATTGCTTAATTAATATTTTACTACTTTTAATTAACTGATAACCGGGGGGGGGGGGCGTTATCACAGTTCATAGTTACAAAAACATAACCATAGGAAAGTGCTTTCAAATACGAATCTAACAGTATCACTTTTGTGTCATATAATCTATATATTGTTGGATTAATTGTTAATCAAAGTTTACAGACTTAGAATCCTGAATTGCCTGGTCGCCTTATAAACGGAGGAAGTACTAAATGCACTGTCCACTAAAAAAGCATCAAGATATGTAGTGATTCCCCAAGTGGCTTTTGTGCTTCCTGTCCTCCTGAAAAAAAACCAGGAAGAAAATACTTAAAGAGTTGTCAAAATACTTACAGTAAAGTTTGCAGTGCATTGTTAATAGCAAAACACAACAACAAAAGGCTACAATAATAAACTGCACGATTGTTGCTGGTAAAGAATTTTGCAATTCAGCAATCAAATATCACCAGAATATAGACTGTACAGAAGCAAGAAATTGCTCAGTATTTGATCTGCCAATCTGCAAGAAGAATATAGACTATACATAAGTTTTTTTATAAACTCTAAAGTTTAGCAAATCAAAGCATGCTTAGCAAGTATAGTATGTGTGTAGTCAATTTCCAATTTTGGGCAAAGTTAAGTCAATGTAATTAGTGTACTCTACAGTGTATAAACATTACTCATTCAGAGCTACTCATTGGTATTTTGGCTTATTAAAAGCATCCTACTACCTCAGTAATACTATCACAGCATGCAGTCAAGAACCACTTGAAGTAACAAAATGTCTCCTCACCTGATTAAGCTTTTTTAAGTACAATTTTAAGCTTCGTGGTTGTGATCGCGCTCCAGTTTCACCTGCATAAGAAAATACAAGTTAGTTTATAGACATTTGTGATATATAGAACATCTATAGAATAATTACAATTATATCTTTGCTAGCTGAAACTTTGGTTAGCCAATCTTTTCCACAAATGATAGCTTCAAGCGTTTTAGGCGTCACAGAGCTTCGAGTGTCCCTAAGAATTCTACCATACAGCTAAAGGCAGACTCAGAAGACACCGTGGATAATGGTATTATAAGGAAATCCCGAGCCATAGCTGATAACACCGGGTACTTTTCGACATGTTGCTTCCATCAATTCGAACACATTAAAGGCAAAATAGTGACTTCAAGGCAGTTAATTACCTCCACCTCCGTAGGTATTTCCATATTCTGTCTGCTGCCAAGGTTCCATAGTCTGTCTGCTGCCAAGGATGTTGTGGTCTATGTATCATCGATACACGATACCGATACGGTGATATGCAATTTTCTAAAAATATGAATCCGGCGATATAGCGAGTATATGTATTAAAAATTTAAAATATAAATAGGCCAATAATTAATTGATTATGTTGATGAAAGTTGAAAACTATACATTCGTTGTCTTCTTTCCTCTTCATACCTCGGTCCATGCAAATAAATGAACTAGACAATGTAAGAGTTGTCACTAGTCATAAACTCGGTTCCTCTTCATACCTTTTAACATGGTTCCATAGAGAAAATCAAGCATTCTCATTTCGTGGACCAACTGCAAACGAATTCACACTACCTCTGCCACTACCAGTTCCTTGCGGATTTGGAATTTGAGAGCTTTCATTTGCCATCCCTAAAGCAAAAGGCTAACCTAATTAAGAAAAAATAGATGGGATGTACTAAAGAAAAACAAAGCAGCACTCATCTTTGTTGAATACCACAAACAGAGAAAAATAGCCGGTGACTGCAGAAGGGGCTGGCAGCGATTTGTCGGGAGGTGCACTGGCGGTGGCTGCAGGAGAAGGGGGAGGTGGAACAGAAGGGGAAAGTGGCAAAGAATAGGGAGGCGGCACAGAAGGGAGGGGTAGGAGAAGGGGGAGGTGGCAGGATTTGCGGCAGTGGTAGAAGAAAGGGGAGGGGCGGCGCGATTTGCGGCGACGGGAGAAGGGGGAGGCGGTGGGAGCGGCGATTTGCGGGGGAGGTGGCTGCGATTTGTGGCATCGAGAGCTAGATGCTGCGCGAGAGTTCGCGTTGCGTGACGAGGAGAAGATGGCTACGAGGGAGAGAGATTTTTAGGGTTAGGATTGATAGGCTGGAATGGGTTTTTCTTTTGTTTGGGCTTTGTGTTATGGGCTTGAAGGTATCAGGGAGGATCGCGGCGCATCGAACAAGGATCAAAACTTTTTTAATTAATTTTTTTATGCTAAATTTCACCGATCCTTGTCGATTCAGGATCGGAGTATCTGATACTGGTACCAGGTGCGGAGCTGGGCCTCGGGCCACTAGGGCCTGGGCCCGAGGCCCAGCTCAAATAACAAGTGTGAATTACTGTATATACTCTATTTAGGCCTGAGGCCTAGTTTTGCCCTGTCCAGGCCCATGCGGCCATCCTTGCCCAACTGAAAAAGCCAAGACAAGAAGGTTGAAACCCTAGGCAGGCACTACCAATCCTGAGTTCCCGACGGCCAACCCGATGCGCTCCCGGCCTCCCGCCCGAGCAAGGCCATGCTGCTGCTCCCGCCTCCCGGCCTCCCGACTGAGCCTCAGCCACGCCGCCGCCACTTCCGGCCTCCCGCTCGGGCCGAGGCCAAGCCGCTGCTGCCATTCCCGGCCTCCTGCAGTCCCGTCGAGTCGAGGCCACGCCGACTCCCCCTTTGCTGGTTCGCCCCACAGGGCTACGGGCCACGCCCTCTGCAGCTCTTTGTGGCTGTGCCTCTGCCGACTCGCCGCTGCCATCTGCGCTTGCTTAGCCTGCTGGCCTGGGGCTGCGAAAGTGCGAATGGACTCTAGAGACCTCTGGTAGACTGATATTTTTTGATCTAATGATCTTGATGCCCTGATATAATGATAGTTGTAGTTGATAATTCAATTGTATGATTAATGATTGTATTGCTTCGGTATTGCTTGCTATTTGTTAGTTGTTACTATATGAAAAACTGGAAAGGATAGTTGTATGATTGTATCTATGAATTTTTTGCAATTTATATATATAGTCATCACTTGATTTACTTGTTGGCACTATCTTCTCATATAGGATGACCCATCTTATGGCAGTGTTGAACGCCTGAACCTGAACGACTGAGTCACTGAAGTAGCTTTGGTTATGCTTATGCACCGATGCTAGATTCGAGTATATTGATTTGAACAATTTATATATTTCGTGATTAATTGATTGAACTCAATTTGATGTAATAGAAATACATGATGAAGAGGTCGAAGCCATTGTCATCTTAATTTCCGGCACAATCCAGTCCAACCAATCCCCTCCAGAAACAATAGGAACTGCAGCTAGTAATACCCAACAAAACAATCCTTGTGTTGTGCTTAATTTAGAAGATATTGTTGACGATCCGGGGCTTCGGAAACCAATTGAGGAATTCGATGTGTACATTAGGGATGCTGCTAGAAGGGAGTATTTGCTACGGGGACCATGCCAGCCGAAAGGTCATAAGTTTCCACGGAAATCTATAGGAAATCACAAAAGAAGCTTTCAAGAAGAGTGGTTCAAAAGGCATGATTGGTTAGAATATAGTGTTGCTAAAGATGTTGCCTTTTGCTTTTATTGTTTTCTATTTAAGCAATGGAAACCTGAAAACTTTGATACTAATACATATACAAAGGTGGGGTTTAGTTATTGGAAGAATGCAATTCAATCTTTTGATGAACATGTTGGTAAAATCGATAGTGTTCATAATAAAGCTAGAAAATGATGTGAGGATTTTAAAAATCAAAAGCAGAGTGTCACACATGTGTGGACTGACACAAGCAAGAAGAAGTAGGAAGAATATTTCGGTCATATTACTATTATTTTAGGTGTTGTAAGGTTTCTTCTATTGAAAGCTATAGCTTTTCGTGGGCATGACGAGTCTTCTAGATCAAACAATAGAGGAAACTTTTTGTTCGTCATGATTTATCTATCCATAGATTGCAAGGGCAAGGATATGATGGCGCATCAAACATGAGAGGGGATTCCACAGGCTACAAAGACGGGTATTTGATGAAAATATATATGCATTTTATATACATTACTTTGCTCATCAGCTGCAATTAGTGGTTGTTCCCGTTGCCAAGTGTTGTTCTTCTGTCTTGGATTTTTTTTAACTACACCACTTTGATTGTCAACACTGTTAATGCTTCTTGTAAGAGACATGATCAATTGGCCCAACAACAACATGACAATCTTGTGAGTAGATTGGAGAGTGGTGAAATTTTTACAGGAAGAGGGAAAAACCAAGAAACTAATCTTGCAAGACTTGGAGTTCACATCACAAAACCTTGTGTCATCTTCTTCTGTTGTGGGATGCAGTCCTTGAGGTATTAGAGAACGTATGCGACGATGCAACAAATACAACACAAAAAACCACAGCTTCAGGTTTGTTGCGACAAATGGAAAGCTTTGAGTTTGTGCTTATATTGCACCTTATGATCAGAATATTGGGCAAAACTAATGATCTGTCACATTGCTTACAAAAAAAAGATCAGAACATTGTTTGTGCTATAGGATTGGTTGGGACCACATTACAAAAAATTAATGACATAAGACATCATGGTTGGGATGAGCTCTTTCAGGAGGTAAAGACATTTTATCTGCAACATAACATCATTGTGCCAAACATGTCGGATACAATAACAGCTAAGGGCCGCTGGAGGGGTCGTGGCAGCCAATTGGTAACTTACTACCATCATTTCAATAATGAAATATTTAATGTGGTGCTTGATCAAATTATTATCGAGTTAAACAATCGCTTTGCTGAAAGATCTACTTAGTTATTGAGATGTATTTCTTGTCTTGATCCAAAGAATTCTTTTGCCAACTTTGATGAAGACAAGCTAATTGAACTAGCTAAGATGTATACTGCCGACTTATCCCAATATGATTGTATGGTACTTAAGGAGCAACTTGAGACATTCATTGCTGATGTGAGAGCTAATCAGATTTTTTAAGTTGTAATGACCTTGGTAATCTTGCTGTGAAGATAGTTCAGATAGACAGACACACAATTTTTCCATTGGTATATCGCCTCATTGAATTGGCCTTAATTTTGCAACGCAACAGTAGAGAGAGCTTTTCTTAGCTATGAACATTGTCAAAACTAAGTTGCGTAATAAGATGAATGATGAATGGATGAATGATAGTATGATATGCTACATTAAACGAGATGTATTTGCAAGCATTAAAGACAACAAGATTTTACAACGTTTTCAAAGTATGAGGTCTCGTAAGCAACAACTACCTCGTAGTCTTCATTCTAGTCGTATGTTACATTCTTCTAATGCAATTTGGCTTAATAGTTACCTTCATAATTTTGTGCGTCTAATTTACATGTGCAATTTCCTCTTTTACAGGTTCAGGTTCAGGTTCAGGTTCTTGTTCTATTGTTGATGAAAATATGATAGTCTCGGATGCACCAAACCTTCCTTAACTAGGTATTAACTTTTCTACCACTTCATTACGCTATATTGTTTTGACATATTTTATCTATTTTATTGAAATGTTAAGCATGGAATTCAAATTTATCTTTAATTGTGTATTTGTGTAGTGTTTTTGTTGTACCTCGGTGTGGGTAGTATTTGGCGTTAGTTATTGCCGCTTAGTTTTCGGTCCGAGGCTTGTCAGAATCCTGGCTCCGCCACTGACTGGTACGGCACATTCGTGAAGGATCGGTGATTCGTAGGTTGTAGCATAAGCCTCGAGACAGTGGTATTTACATTGGCAGAATCGTTCCTCTTTGTAGCGGTAACGGTTTCTCCAGATTTAGCCGTGCCACAAGCTTCGACGACATTGCTAGTGCTGCCACCAGACCAGAAGTTCCGTCAGCCCCAGTACGCTCCCATGGCTTTGGTGATGAAGCTGGAAAAAGATCATTATGCGAGACACATTCTCAACAACTTAAAGAGGCATAATGATGATACCCATAACGAAAAGCACTCTTGCAGCCAATGAGCTAGCAGCAAACTAGGAATGAACAATAGCTAACAAAATTACAAGTCCAGTACAGAAATACAAGAGCGAAAGGCTCCAAAGGGATAGGAGATTCAGCTAAGAATCTCGTTTATCCGGTAAAGTGGATAAAATCACTACTAATTTTGTGTAGCAAAAAAAGACTGGAATGGGTTAATAATTCAATAACATACTAGTAAGCCTAAGGGCTAATGCGCAGAACTGCTATCACGAAAGACCAAGGGCCCCAAGGCCTGAAAACGAATCCACAGACGCGATCGACAAGATTCCTCGAGCAAACGGAAACCTCGTGAATCAAGCCAAGGAATCACGCACGCTTAGAACCAAGAGTGGATCGAGCACTAGCAACAAATTAGCCAGTACCAGCACATGAAGCGCCACCATGAACACCTCAAATTACGACCCAATCAAATAGACTCGCACACCCACATCTTCTCGTGCACCATTAACACCAATTCCTACCAAAATCGAACAACAAAACTGACACTAGTTCCCGCAACCTTGAGGAAATACCTCAAGCAACCACGAAATATTAGTGATTTTGCAAGCTCTGAGCTATTACACTGCTCCAGGGAGAAAAAACCCAACCAAAATCTGGCCCTGAACAGAGCAAGGGGACCGAAATCGGGCCAGTAATCGACTGAATCCTTGACTAGGAGGGTCCGATTTGGGACCAAACCGCACGGATTAATTGAGGACGAATCAAGGAATCTAGGGTTTAGGGAGGAGAGGACGGTGTCGGAGAGACGAACCTTAAGGGGAATGGATAGGCTAGTCTGGTATAAACAGGGTTCACAAAACCGAATTTCGAAAAACCGTTCGAAATTCGAAAACCATAAAAACCGCTTGAAAATCGTCAGAAATCGAAGGGTTAAGAAATAAAAAAATTGAAAAAAATTCCAAAAAATCGAAAACCGTTCGGTTTTTCGCGAGAAACCGCTCGGTTTTTCACGAAAAACCAACGGCCGATTGAATGTTCTTAAAAAACAGTTTTCAAGCTGTTTTTTCAACGGTTTCCTAGCGGTTTTCAACACATAATTTTTTTTAATTAAAACAGTTTACTGAGCGGTTTTGGATCTCGAACCGCAGCGGTACGCTCGAAAACCGCGATTTTCGCTGGTTTTGTGAACCCTAAGTATAAATTTAAAATTTTCTACTGTGTAACCAAAGAATCACTGTAAGTTATAGATAATGGAATTACCACTATACGCGCAGACCCGTAGCGGAAGTAGAGTCGATGTAACGCGTTGGTGCAGTTGCAGTCGTATTAGCCTCGCGCCTCCTCCAATAGCTCCTCGTGACCATCGCATTATGTAGATCGTCCTCGTCACCGTCACAGGTTGCAGATCGTCTTAGTGTTGAAGCTTCGCAGCAACGCTTCCAAGGTATCCATACGTACGGGGCAGGGACGCTATGCGCCGGAGTGCTAGTGCTGACTGCACGGTTTTGGGCAAAAGAGGTGTGACGGCTAGGGTTTCAAGCATTTTGAATTCATATGGTATCTCTTAACCCTAAAGCCACCGCTCCCTTTGTTAGAAAGATGGACATTTGGCTAAGTTTTGCTTTAGACATGCTAGGATTGCACGGCGTGAGCGTGTTCGTTCTCTTAGGGGTATTCAGGGTCATCCCCATACTCAGAGTGCTCCTAAGACACCCACGACTTCTAGACAGGGTAGAGTTTCTCTTGTTTTTGGGTAGCGTCTAGGATTTGGTTTTTAGGTTGTTCCTTCTGGTTTTCGTCCTGGAGTTGCTCGTGGTTAGTCTTTCTGTCATCCTTTTCATATTCCTTGTTATTTCCATCGAGGCAGATATCAACGACGTGAGGTGTTTCCTAGTAGGAGATTTAGGCAGTGTTATTAGGATGGTTCAGCCTTTGCACGATGGCGAGCTAACCCAGCTCCACCTCCTAGATCTTCTGCTGGTGTTGCTTCTAGATTTGTGAGAGTTGAGCCATGGAGAGACACTAGAGTCCAGTCTTTTATTCCTATGACTGGCACCTCTGCTCGTTATGTGATTCAGTATTGGGTTGCCAGATTTGCACTTGTTTATACCAGTACTGAGTCATCGACCTCTCACTTTTTGTGATCTAGGTTCGTCGGGCTTGGAAGGAAGATGTTTGGCTTGTAGACTCTGGTTGTTCTTGCCACATGACTGGATGACCCCGTTGGTTCTCTTCCTTAGCCCGTGCCCTAGGTGATGAGCTAATCACCTTTAGGGATGCTTCTTCAGGCCGTGTAACCAAACTAATCTAGGGTTTAGGGAGGAGGGGAAAGGTGTCGGAGAGATGAACCTTGAAGGGGAATGGATAGCTTACTCTAATATAAATTCAAAATTTTCTACCGCGTAACCAAGGAATCATTGCAAGTTATAGACCCATAACGGAAGTAGAGTCGATGTAGCGCTTTGATGCAGTTGTAGTCGTACTAGCCTCGTGCCTTCTCCAATAGCTCCTCATAACCATCACGAGATGTTGATCGTCCTAGTCACTGTCATAGGTTGCGGATCGTCTTAGCGCTGAAGCTTCACTGCAACGCCTCCAAGGTATCCACACGTATGGGGTAGAGACTCCATGCGTCGGAGTGCTCGCGCTGACTGCACGGTTTTAGGCAAAGGAGGTGTGGCGACTAGAGTTTCGAGCATTCCGAATTCCTATGGTGTCTCTTAACCCTAAAGCCATTGCTCCCTCCCTTTATATAGATGCCTCACAATGGGTCTCTACATTAACGGCCCATTAGGAACTCAAAGCCCATCAGAATTCGGATCACCATCCAAATTAAGTTATAACCCTTTAAGCGTGCGACCTTATAGGTTCACATATACTTGGACAAGGCCCGAGTACTCTTACTCGACCATTAATCGGTAGCAATCCCTAGCAGGATGTGCCGACTCCCGAGTACATGTAAAGATTATATCGGACGAACCTTAACCACGCTTAGTTATATGCATTTCCCTTTGCCTCATGATATTAGTCAAACTTAAGGCGAATATGTGCCATCCTTGTTTGGTTAGCTCGACCACTCTTTCTCAATTACGTGACTTAGAATCCCCGACTACGGTTAACTCTTTAACTGCGAGTAGCATGGCCATGCATTTCCAGAATCCGACCACTTGAGAGGCCTAGAGATATCTCTCCTGTTTTATGGAGGGGCAAATCCCATTTTGATCGATCATGCCTCGTAGCATGCTTTATGAAAAACCCAAAAGCCACTTTTATAACTATCCAGTTATGGAGTAGAGTTTGGCAATCTTTAAGTAAGTCATTTTACATCTCGAGTACATGCGTCAACCTCAAGTCTAAGGATATAGCATACACATTGTATATGAAACCAACTGATCACAAGTAAGATTAGAACACTCTCGCAGTGTCTCAAGGTGGGTCGATCTAACTCCATGTTCTCTAACATGTGTTTATATTATTGGTTCGATATCTCCATATCCATGACCCATGAAACATGGTCATCAACCAATACATATACTAGTCTATTCATATGTGTCATCATATGTTTATCAACTAGGGATGACTTTTAGAATAATCATCACATGGTCATATATAGAGTTTCACAAACAAGTCATATACTTGCTAATAAATAATAATGATATTATTCAAGGAACAACATAATAAATCATGAATATAAGGAAATATAACCATCTCTATGATTACCTCTAGGGAATATCTCCAACAAACCTGCCATGGCGATGGCATGCGAGTTGTCTCCAAATATAGGTCCGGATCACTATGTTGCTCAGATCCAAATCTTGTACTGAAGGAGAGCAAGATCTAGCTAGCATGAACATGCAGAGAGACAGAGAGAGAGATATATATTACTGTAGAGGGAGGTGGCGGGAAATTGCAGAAGAGCCGGGGAGGAGAGGCTGGCGGCGGGAAAGCGTAGGCAAGTTGGGGAGGAGAGGGCAATGGCTGAAAAGTGCAGGCGAGCGAAGGAGAGGGCAGCGGTGATAGCGGTGTTCGTTTGGGTGCTGCAAGGGTTTAGGATGTTGAGACCCTTCCTTCTGGCGTGGAATACAAGAGGGTCTCATGTGCATACTGTACTTGTCCCATGTGGCTAGTATGCACATTTACAGTATTGTTATCACATCCATACATAATATCAAAAATATATCAATGGAACATTGTTTATACAATAAGGCCTTAAAGGCCAAACAGAGTGCAGCGGAAGATACAAAAGTCTAGCAATATGCCTTTACCCAAAATATTCTGTAGGCAATTGACAAAGATAACCCTAGAAAAAGTTGCCACTGTAATCCCTGTAACCTGCGGTGAAGTACGACTCGTTGATGACTTCGATTTCTTTGCCCACTGAATATCAACAAGCAAGGGTGAGTACTTTTGTACTCATCAAGACTTGTAGTATATCATAAATTTATAATTAAATGCTTGGCTATGTCAAAGAAAGATGGTTATTCTAGCTTTTTTTTTGCATAAAGTGAGATTTATTTAATAATAACAATTAGTAGATTTCAAACAGAATTTGTAAAGAGTAATTTGATATATATGTACATAGAAAGTATAAATAGCATAAAATATAACAACTCACAATCCTATATGATTGTGAGTATCAAACCATTCCCTACCATCTCTTGGTGCAAAATCTAAAACATTACTTTCCACAAATATACCCAATTCAACCTTTTTATTTGAAAAATACAAAATTCTAACTATTGTTGGTGCACCAAATTTCTCATGACCGTGATAACAGCTTTTCGAAAAGATTTACACTGTGCAGAGGAGCACAACTTTACCCACAAGACATGACCAACTCTTTTTGCCGCTATTTTCGCGCTTCCTTTGGTGTGTGACCGAGAGATCATGACATGAATCATTACATCGCCGAGAACTAACTTTGCACCAGCCCTGTGATGTTTGACCCTTCCTATGACGGCAAAAGATATTTGTACATCTTGTACCAATGATAGTCCATCCTATTGCATCCACACTTCCGCCCATAGCAAGACATGCACCATTGTATTGGCATGTGTTCTCCCTACACCTCTGTGTTGACACCCTTGTGAGCAAACCTGCCTAGATTGCCCATACTACTACGGCCTTCTAATATGCAAAGTTAGACCTAAGCAACTTAATAGGTTAAGACCACCCCATAATAGCATTTGTGGTTGCATAGAATATCTTAGGTTTAACAAACACTACATTTGGTCCTTAACCCGACCTGGGCGAGAACTCTCTCCTACACTACGTGCAAGTCCATCCCTCGCACTTCATGCTATTGCAATATCTCGCCCACATTAAACCATAGTTTTTTGTCTTAATTTTATAATAAAATATCATAGACCATTATCCCAGTATGACCAAAATTTCCATCCTTGAACAAATAGTATATCTGACCATTTTTCTCCCAAATCTACAGCATGACTAAGCCAATGCGTATATATTCGATTATACCTAAGTTTGACACTATTTAATGTCTAAACCTACTTTAACATCAAGGTTGTCATGTACACATTTATTAAGGAAGTTCCATGAATAAATAGGAAATATCTACTGGTACCCACAATATAGCAATTTACTGAAATACACACATGCATACATAGGATTGATAAAACAATATAATTTAAGTGAAGTATTGGAATTAACATGATCAAAGGGGGTGCTTTCCTTGCTCGTTAAATTCTTGAGTGGTGTCGAGGTCAGCGTCTGCAGTTTTTGGAGTGTCGGTGTCTACATGCAGTTCAACACAAAGCAATAATAATAAGAAGCAAATGAATTAAAACAAAGCAAAGTTCAAACAATTTTGCAGAAACATAAAGATCATGATTTTAGAAAAAAATTAAAAATTGGTTTCAATCAATTTGGAGTTCTTTTGTAAATGTTATGAGCATTTGAATTTTGAATGTGCTAAAAATCAGCTAAAATGGAAAAAATGATGACATCGAAGGTGTATTTTGGCCATTTTATGTTTTCTAACAGAGAAAGCGTACTTCCAATTGAAATCAAAGCACATTTCTCTTTTTCTGGCATTTTTGATGTTATTTTCAGAGGCTAACATGTGGGGCCCAAATATTAGTGTTTTATTAATTTCTAAATTGACTGACATGTGGGGTCCATGTGTCAATGACTCATGGTTAAATACTGTTTCGAATTGTGTTTTAAAACCTTTAAATCCTACTGGAACCACATGTCATAGAGTGAATTATAAAACCCAGCTTTAATTAAAATAACTAATGAGTGGGAACACCTTATAAGTGGCTTGGGTGTGTGTGAGAGAAGGGACTCACAAGGGGGACCCACTTTTCATGGGCATAGAACAGGACGGTGCACCGCGGGGCTTAATGGTGGCAAATAGTGATGATCGACTGGGAGTGAGTGGTTGTGGCAGCTAGGGTCACCTCGAGCATCCACCGACAGTGGCCAGACGACCGGAGCTCACTGGATGTGAAGCGGAGCGACGATGGCAATGGCGTGTAGCAGAGAGGGAAATTTAGGTGTGATCATGCTTGGGTAAGAGAGGGGAAAGCATTAGTGTGGTCCTAGGGCTCCATTTTAGTACCTGAAAGCGATGGGGAAACACCGAGGAAGTTTGGCATTGTCAGCTATGCTTGGGGAAGATGACGAGGGGTTCGGTGGCTCTCCGAGCGATTTGGGCTGCAACCAAGTTTGGCAAAGAGCTTAGGGCATGCTCAAGGTGCTCTAGACTGAGGAATTTGAAAATCAGTCATCGAGAAGCTCGATTGAGCTCAGCTCGATCCTTGGGTGCTTGGCGGCAATGGAGGCAATAATGGCGCAATTGGCATTGGCTCGGGCAGGAGAGGAACAAGGGGTGTGGGCAAGCTAGCCATGGCCTTGGTATGGCTTTTATAGCTACGGGGAAGAGTGTTCTATGCTTGGCCCATGAGCGATGCAACAAACAAGGGGAAAGAACAACGGTGGAGCAGGCTTAGGATTTTTTGGCAGGCTCGCAGTGGCACAGATGGTCTAGGGATGTTAGGCACATTGACAGGGTTAGCGAGGTGAGGCGACAACTCGATGGCACACCCACTGGAACATATGGCAAGACAAGACAACAGATTGGCGCACAAGTCTCGTAGCTTTGTCGTGGCATTCTTGGCGTCGCCAGGCATGGACAGAGTCGGTGGCATGGTGGCAGGGCAAGCCGGTGATGTGCCGTTGGGATCCAGGGTGTGGGCATGCGCTAGCGAGGCTAGAGTGCGCTCTAACGTGGCATGGGCGCTCCCTAGCGCGTTGTGGTGCGCATGGGGGAGAAAGTGGTCGCTGACATGTGGACTCGGCCTGACTAGCAGGTGTCGGGACCTGAATAGGCAAATCCGGACTATCTGTGTATACTACACTAGTCCAGGATTATGCTAGTACACACAGTGGCAACATAGAGGAAATATCACAATCATACATAGTGAAAACACAATAAAAGACTATTTATTGAATAAAAGATAATTGATTGACCTTATGGTCGACTTTACTTTATTAGGCCACACATGGCTTAAACTCTAAGAAAATAATAGTAGCGAAACGGAAGCTTTATAGATAATCTATCAATATGCCATAGGCAACTGACAAAATTTTCCCCCTAGTAACTCGTCTCCTCCTAGAACTCCTCCAAAGCTGGTGTAGACTCCTCTTCAACTAATGATTTTATTGTGGCAAGAGTGAGTACATAAAGCACTCAACAAGTTGTGCATAAAATGCATGTCTATTATAACTATATGCAAGGCTTATTCCAAATGAATGACTATCATGGTTATTTTGCACTAAAGCAACATTTCAATTGAATACAATAAATATATTGAGATGATAGTAAAACAAATAATATTAATAATAACCAGCTTTCAAGTGTTTCTCAAAGTAAACTAGCATACAACCTAAACCAATTTCCATAACTTCCATTGGCACACAACCTCCCTTCCCAAGGTTTATTTTATAAAATATAACCCTTGATTGAAATTTCAGAGCATTGTCTATAACCAGGAATATGGTTATTTGAATAGATTGACACTCTGCAGAGGTTGTACACTTTACTCACAAGATATGTTCAATCTTATAATACCATGCAATGACACGTACCCATCGATGTGCGGCTAAGAAAACCATAACAAAACATTTCAGAAACTCTATCCGAATATAGACTCTCTTGATAAGCCTGATCTCACTGTCCCTCCCTCACACGGAGGAGAAGAATAAGAGAAACTCATTGTTAGACTAGAAAACAATCACTGTTCAAGATGTGAAGCCATTGCAACATACCTTATCCAACCACACACAGTTTGTTAATCCTTGTGAGATATTATATGTTAAGACTCGGTAACTTATTGTGCTAGGTTTAGCCCATAACAGACATGTAGTTATATAATTAGCCTAGTTCAATGGCTTACAAGGTTAAGTTCTTAATTAACCGAGGCAAGACTTCCAATTACATCAACCTAAATGTCACACAGACCCACCCTGGCACACAGCCTCTTGCCACTTGCCTCAATCTAAATTATTTACCACCTCAATTAATTATCGTGCAACACATACTATCAACAACTCAACATCATTGTTTGATAACACATGACACACCCTTTCCATAAACATGTTCCATGTATCACTAGTCGAATTGAATTTACACTTTCAAAAGATATCAGTTATATGTGGCATGGCTAAGCAGCTACACATGATCTAACCAACTATCGGGACCCGGATTACCAAATCCGAAACCCTCAGTGTATACTGAACTAGTCTAGGATCATGCTAGTGTACACAGTGTCAACATAGATGAAATACCATTCTATACAATGAATTAACTAAGAAAGTAGAAATTATTATTAAATAATAGCAAATGACCTTATGATGAAGGTTTACACAACTGTACCTCAAGGCTTAAGAAACACGCTCCTAGTTCACATGTCACAGACAATCGTTTGGGAAAAACGTTCCTAGTTCATGAAGTCTTTGTAGTACTCCTCTTATAATTTTGTATTCCCTGGTCATTCCTTAGCAACTGATCAACAAAGGCGTATAGCCGTGAGTATGAAAATAATCAGCAAGTTGTAGGAAAATCATGCAAATATATTCATGCAAGGCTTGACAAAGGGATGGCCACACAGTTCTTTTGCAGAAAGCAATGACTTGAATTTAAATACAATAAATAGATTCAAATCATATTTGAAAAGATAATAAATAACCGGTAAACCAATGGTAGATAACAAAAATAGACTGGTAAAGCTTCACCCTTCAACATCTAAAACAATCATCAAACCACTGAACTCATTGGTGTTAACTTTAGATATTAAAATCAACAGTTGACACAGACCAACTAGTAGCCCTAATTGATGCGCGTGTTTTCCCAATCTTTCATGGTACCCAAGTATACTAGGAATAATTGATGATTTGCCCTCATTTACTTGTGCCATTGATCATTTGTCCCGTGATGTTTCACTGACATGCGGGTCGGGACAAATAATCAGTTGCACCAACTAAAACGGGGCAAATGATCAATTCTCCGGGTTGTAGGTGATCTTCTTTCCTGTGCGTGCAACTAATACAACCAAGCAGCCAAGCTTCAGTTCAAGCAATTACCAAACAAACTAACCCTCTTCCCTCTTCTATTCCAGCAGCACAGCAGCAATCACGACCCAGATAATAGAATATAGGTTCTCGGTTTACACTAAACAAACGAGGTAGATGCAAACCAGAGAAGAAACGAACCTACAAACCAATCAGCAATGAACGAATTGTAGATTTGATCCTCCAGGAACCAGCAGCAATTGAAGTACTAGCAGTCTCCAATTGGATGCACAACCAAACCAAACCCTAGATGGGTTCTTGAACTCACGAACACACACACCCTGCACCAGGAAAACCCCTCGGCATTTTCTGTTTTTCTCCAAAATAAAACCATCCCCCTTACAAGGCACTTTGGCCTGCCCTTTTATGTACATGGGCGTACACATATTGGGTCCACAACCAACTTAAACCATAGTTTAACTCAGTTCTATTCGAACACAACTCACAAAACTAATGTGCACATCGTGTCCCTTTTTATTTGGACACAGCCAAAGGAACAAACAATCGACGTGCAGTACTCCAATTCGTACTCAAAGGAACTAAAACGAAATAGTATTGTACTTGTAACACCTCGATACCCCACGTGCCCTAGATGTCACCCCCTCAATAACATCCAGCATTAGAAGAAAACAATGCAAAGTAACTAACAAACTAGTAGGTTACCGAATTAAACTAAAAATAATTCGGCAGCACTTCCCCTAAAACTCGGATATCCACTCAGCAGGCAAAAGATAATATTCAAGCATGAATAATAAGGATGAGTAAGTCTAAGCAACACCACCAGCAACAACCAACAAACCAATACTTTAATCATGATCCATAACCTCACAACTAAAATTATAAGACATGAACTCAATAAACATAACCACAAAGCTATCATAGACTACACGCAAAGGATAAATAGATATAACATCGAATTAATCGCCACAACACACTAGCAAACAAAACTATTACATTGCCTTAACATGCGGGTGACTAATTCAAATTATATCAAGTGTGGGAGTAGTACTAAAATCCCCTCCCATATGCCGCTCTTGAAGGTACCTAAAATAAAACAACACAAAACAAACGTGAGTTCAAAACTCAGCAAAGTGTATCATATCAAATATAATTATCCAATTAATATTTTCAAACGATAGCATAAACACCTTTCTCATACAAATCAACAAGTCCATAAACCATGATATCACCGTTGGTTACAACCTTCACTTCATTACTCATTTAACATACATACCTCATTAAATTCTTTGGATGAGTCCTCGACTCATACAAGCCTCATTTAAATCTCTTCGGATGAGTTCACGACTCTATCCCAACTTTACACATTACCATTGAACACAAGGAATCATCATTAAAGATGCAATGCAACATGCATGCTCATAAATGCACATTTCATAGCACATACCGGCATTGCAGAGTGCACACCTGTCGGTGTGCACCCTCTCATTCCCTTCCATCCTGTGGAGGGTCCTACTCTTGCTGTCTCGCTCCCATTCACCTCGGTGAATGGGACTACGAGGTAGGACTTTCGTGCTCACTACGTGTGAGCACAGAGGCCCACATCAGCATGGGTCGCCTCTTCTCTTATAAATGCATAAATGCAATGAAATGAATGAATAAATGGCAGATGCATTCTATTTCAACATTCTCATCTTCATCAACATGAACATAGATATAACCATCATCATCAAGTCAACCAATAACATTAACATGACATTTAAATTCATAGTCGTTTAACATTTCTCTTTTACCCATATATTACAACATGCATTCACCATAACCATTTCAAAATCTTTCACATAAATATACTCATAATGCTTAGCAAGGAAACGATATCCTAGCATCATACTAGTGATACACTTGCCTCTAACCGTGAGGAGTGGGGTGGCGGGAAGTTGAAGCCACTCCCGAAGCTACTCTACCTGGAAAAATAACATTTACACACATACAGTTAGAGACTATATAGATTAGTACACCACATAACGTTTCTAAACCCAAACTCAATACAACCCCAATTCCAACAATTGGAATTCTGGGCAGCAGGTATTAAAAAAAAGGGCATATCTTCCAAATAGCTGATCCAAACTTTGAGTTCTTGTACTCAAAATGACCACAAGAGGATAATATACCATTACCCTACAGCCCTTCATTCAGGAGATACACCAAAATTTCACAATTCAGAGATGAACAGAGACTACACACTTTAATCTTAACTCAGGACAGTCCATGTAAAAATGAGCATAACTTTTAATTGGCTAAGCTAAAAATTTAGTTATTGGGCTCTAAATGACCACAAGAGGATAACCTACAATTATCCCATATCAATTCATTCATAAACTGAGCCTGAAGTTCTCAACTTGCACTTTTAGTTTCAGTTCAGACTCTGAATTTTTCAGCAGATTGCAGTTTCAGGGTAGCAAATTCAAAATAACATAACTTTTGATTAATAAACCCAAATCAATCAAACAAGGACATTTTATTTATCTACAGGAAATTTACTAACTTTCTTCAGGCAACCGAAAATTCTAATTCGACTTGAAAATAGCTCTAAACAGCAGCTCAAAATCTCAGCTACCAACACAAACTAAATCAGAGCAGTCTGTACTAAAAAGGTCATAACTATTAATTGGCTGAATGAAATTTTGTGTTCTTGTACTCTAAAGAAACTTAAGAACACGAGCTACAACTTTCTCTACAGAAAACTACTCAGGAAAAGATTCTATCTTGCCCAAATCACAGTCTCAATACTGGTCTGTGCACAGCTCGAAAACTGAACAGTGTTCCCTCCAAACGAAGAGCCATTTTCCCTCCAAAATCCCCAAATCCAAGAACCCTAGAACCATCCCCACCAGTTTGGACCTCCATTAGCACAGCAACAACTTCAGAAAAAACTTGAATCCACTCACCACCAAGAGGGAGGAAGAAGGAATTGCTGCTACTTACTGTTGCTCTTGCTGTCCAAGAGGGAGGAGAGGGAGGGGGAGGGAAGCTTCGGCCACCAGGTAGGAAGCCCAGGGAGGGAGGAGGAGCCAGGGGAAGAGGCACTGGAGGGAGAGCCAGGGAGGAGATGGCTTTGGCCAGGAAGAAAAGAGCGAGGGGAAAAAGTGCTGCCAAGGAAAAAAAGAGGGTAGGGAAAAAAGAGAAAAGGTTAGGTGGGGGAAAAAGAGGAAAAACCAGGGGATTTACACACACCTACATTTTTTTCCAATCCTTTCAGATCACCGGTGGGTCCACCAACAACCCAAATTAAGAATTTTCCGATCTGAAATATTACAGTACTCCTACTTGAACTAGGAATATAAACTGCAAAATCATATTGGTAGTCCAATTGGAATGCCTCCTATCCGAATAAAAGGAAAATCTACGTGCAGGATATTCCTTCCTAGCTCGTTAATTTTTCTTCACACAGCTCTTTCTCTTGGCTCAAGCCGCCATACTGATCTCGCTGCACACATTCTGCCCTGTTGTTTACGTGCATAAGGCGGCTCATGTCCTGCATGTGTTAATTCTTGTACAATTATTTCATCTACAATGCCTGTTCCTTCTATTTTGTTCTGCATCGCTCAACACGGCTAAATTCTACACGCTGAGCCATCACCTCCTATGTTGTCGTCCCTCTCGACATTAACAGGAACAGAACTAATTAAATCAGTTTGAGCACAAGTTTTAGCACTAACCTTAGAAATTGATTTAGAATCAAAAGTTGGTGCTGATCTGATTCTTTGTGCCGTATCAACAGTGAACTTCCCATTCACTTCCCAATAATTTCACCTTTCAACATTTTTATGGAAAACTCTATCTCATGTGAAATTCTCACGTCCATAACTGTGGACACAGCTATTCGAATAGTTTTACACTCAGCAGATGTTATATTGCTTTATCCACAAGATATGCTTATCTTTGACTGTCCGTCTGACACACTTCCATAGGTGTGTGAAAAAGAAAACCATAACAAGGTCTTTACACTGATGCACACTAGCACCACCCTACCTAGTGAGTATATTCCCCTTAACCCTGAGATGTGACCTAGCCGGTCTACCCCCAACAAGCATCTCATGTCTTTAATGATAGGCTCACCATTGTGGGAGAGAATGGAGTAACTCTCCAATCAGCATTGTATATTTCGGTGTCTCATCGAGTCAGTGTAACCCTCTGCTCGCACGCCCATTGTAGTAACCCTCCAATTCAATCATGCAGAGGAGCACAAGCATACTAGAAGTTATTGAGCCAGGTCTGTTATATATCAGACATGTTGTACATTTAAGCCCAGTTCAATGGTACACAAGATTGAGTTCTTACAAAGTCTCGGACGAGACATCTACATCCAAAATATGCTAACAACACCCCCTTTACTACACAATCACTTGTCTGAGTGAAATCTATTTTGTTTAACCAAGATCGATGGCATGCCTTGCCATGTCACAACAAATTTTACAACAGTAGCTACCCGCCAAAATTCCATATATCATTAAGTATAGATTATCAATATTAATCATGTGATATGAACCCATAGTACAACTAACCATGCCTAAGCAATACTACAATAACCTAAATTTTGGTTACAGTCAAACTATTCATGTCCAACCTAGGGTAACGATGAATATAAGGTATTCAAATAATCAAGGTGGCATAATGACAAATAGGTATTAGCTATTCCCAGTAAATAATCATTTGTATATAAATAGTATGCAATTTGTATAAAACAAAATACTTTTGCAAACATAGATTCAACATGATCAAAGGTTACGACTTACCTTGTTCGTACTCTCTTGTTGCTAAGTCTTAATCTTCAAATCCTTCATTCACTCTCTCAGGAACTACGTCTACTGAAAAAGAAAATACAAATACAAAAAATTCAAAAACAATTCAAATATACTCCAAATTTAAAATTAATGGCTCTAGATTGAAGAGCTTCATTTTGGATGAATTTAGAAATTTGAATGGATTCAATTGAAGCTCGTATAGAGGAGAACGAACTTTCAAAATATTGGACTAGCGAGAAAATCAAGGAAATAAAAAATGAGAGAGAAAATATGAGACCGATAGGTGGGCCCAACGGGTTTTTGGATTTTTTGAAATAAAAGAAATTCGGGAGAAGGGTTTAGAGGTTGACATGTGGAGCCATGGTCAATGGACCTAGTCCATGGAATAGATCTGGTCCACGGTGGATCAGGTTCATGGAATAGGACAGCTGACAACCTTGGCCCACACATTAGTGACACCGGGTTAGATCTACCACGCGACGCTGACTATGCAACACATCGGTGGCTGGCGCTGACTTGGCAGGTGAAGGATCTAGTTGGCCTAGAGGGGGGTGAATAGGCAACTTTTTCAAGTTTTAATTTTTTATTAAAACAATTCACAATTCTTTAAGAGAGAATAGTACAGAACATAAGTAAAAAACAAACAATGAAAACAGCGAAAGCAATAAAGAGAAATAGAGCACAAAAGAGATAGATTTATCCCGTGGTTCAGAGCTGCACTCCTAATCCACGTTGAAGCACTTCTTCCGAAGTTTTGCTTCTCCAAAGCTAGTCGCAGTAACTCCGGTGATCACTCAGGTAACTCTTTCACTACTCCAGTGAAGTGAGGTCCAAACCTCTCACAATCACAGTGGCCTTCCACAATCACCTTTGGACAGGTCGCACTGTTCGCTTTCTCCAAGCTGTCTAGGATCACTTAGATCCAAGAGTAATAAACTTTACACAAGTTCTGTCTCTTGGTTCACTTCGCAATTCACACAACTAGACTCTGGCTTGGAGCTAACACACTTAGAGATGTTTGAGAATTATGGTGTGAAGTTGAAGCACAGACTCCTTTTTGAGAATGAGAGCTATTTTTCAATACTAAAATGTAAGGAGTTCATCTATATATCTGGTAGATGGCTCAGGAAATGCTTATATAGCCATTTGGAATGAATATAGCTGTTACACTTGCTACAGTGCTGTTGGACGTGTCAGAGTCAGAAATATCAAAAAATATACATGTACAACGGACTAAGCAACAGTGCCTAGCGATACTGGATATGTGTATGACAGACCAAATTTGAGCATTCACGACGGATCAAAAAATTTGGTCCGTTGTACATGGGTTTTTCATAGAGATGGTCCGGCATACAACTTAGAGATATACATGTGCGTCGGACCAAATTTTTGGTCCATCATACATGGACTTTTCAAGAGTTAGGTCTGGCATAGAGACACATGTACGTCGGACCAAACTTTTGGTCCGTCATACATGGACTTTTCAAGAGTTAGTAGCCAAAGACCCTTTTTCAACAGAGATAAGTTTTATTCAAGCGTTTTACTTTAGCAACGGACTAAACTTTTAAGCACGAATGTTTGGTCCGTTGTCAAAGTAAAACCCTTTTGAATGATAAAGGATATTCATTTAAGGTTTCAATAAATCGGACAACACAGTTTGGTCCGACCAAAGGCTTATGAACTGAAAGAGTGCCGGACTAAAAGTTTTGGTCCGCTGTAAATGGAAAACGGAGAACATGTTTGGTCTGTCACGGAGAAGTGACTAGAACATGTATGTCGGACCAAATTATTTGGTCCGTTATACATAGCAAACCCTTTGGCTATCAGATGATTTTCATGGAGGTTTTTACCATGGATGAAGGAATATGAAAACAAGAGATTTTGGTCCGATGATCAGATATTTGATAGGAGTTTTGACGCAGAAGAGTTTCATGGTTGGATCAAAGAATCTTCTTGACTTTAAAAGAATATGATGTGTATGCAACAGACTGAAGAAGTGGATAGCTGAAATTTGGTTCATTGTACTAAGAGATATGATTTAAAGGACAATGACTAAGTGTCTTTTGCTCCGAGAAATCTAGTTTTGTCTTTGCCTTATGATCTAATCCACTAGCTTGTGCAAAGTCCCTCTTTTAGACAACCAAAAAAGAAACAAACAAGTCTAGTTATTTGACTTGAATCATCTCCCAAGTCATAGACTAGAACTAAGCACCTTAATCTTGTTCGTCCAACTTGCTTTTTTATTGAATCCAGCATATGTTCTTCAAAGCTTTGAGTATTATTAACTTGGTCATCAATACCGAAACTATAATAAAACATAATAATAAAATTGAGGGGGCCTAGATGCTATCAATCTCCCCCTTTTTGGTAATTGATGACAACATACCTTTTAGTTAATAATATCTCATTCATTCTGCAAAACAAAGTTAGCTAAATAGACTGACTGCAGAAATTATGAATGTATGTGCTCCCCCTTAATGAATGCATGATCTGAAATCTGACAATTATGATATATTAGGACTATTAAATCCTTAAGAATTCATAATTTTTGTCAAAGTACTAAGTGAATATCAGAGCAGTATGAAGAAAGTATCAGAGCACAAAACAGGTAAGTATCAAAGTATTAAATCATCAAAGCAAGATATCGGAGCATAAATACAAAAAGGAGTATTATAAGTTAAAGAGAGCATAAGTCAGATACAAATAAATCTCATATACTTAACTAAGATAATCCAGCCTACAGAACAGAACCTAGGAGACTATGGTTATGAAGATTTTCTCCCCCTTTGGCATCAATAGCCAAAAAGGGTTTCTATTTGCACCTAGAAAAGACTCTTTTGAGCTGGCCCTGAGCTGAGCTTTTCCTTGGAGGAGAGACTGTTTTATCATCAGCTGCTTCTTGGGTTTGATTTCCTGGCCCTTGAGACATAGCTTGATCATGCCAGCTTGGATAGCCTGGGTCACCCGGTTGGATGGTCAAATGATGAAGATCTGACTACATTTTGTCCAAGGACTCATTCAGGGTATGTGTTTCAGCAAGGACCTCACCCACATCATACATGCAATCATGTGCCAATCGAGTATAGTCAAGCAGGGCATCCTCAGTGAATTATGAGAGATGGTCCAACTGATGTCTGATCCATAACTGATTACTCGAAAGTGATGTGTTTGCAGCCTCAACTTGATTTCTTAATTTCTTGTAATGATCATCCATTTTCTGATTCATGTCATACAGTCTGTCCTTTATTAGATTGTGATTGGTATCAAGCTGTTGGATATGCTGTCTTAGGTTCCCTTGGTTGCTGCTGAGTTGATCAAATCTAGACAGGATTTCATTCTGAAATTTTACTTGTTCTTCATATCTCAGAGCTGCTGTAGCTTGATCTTCCAAGTATCTTGCTTGAAATCCTCTTTGATTAGCATAATACTGTTGTTCAAAGGTGAGAGTCTGGAGCCTGAAATATGTCTTCTTGTGCTTGCTCAGTATGCTTTTGAGGGGATGAGGTAGGATATGGATAGTCAAAAAGACTCTGCCATCTAGGAAATGTATCCCTCTGATCATGCTCAGGATGAGCTGATGATGGGGGATAATATGGCTCAAATTGTTGGGGCATCCCAGATCCTCCTGCCTCATGCTCATGTGCTCCTGGCCTGAAAGCTTGTGCTTCCATGAACCTTCTTTGCATTCTTGACTCTTGAAGGTGATAGAGCTGTTGCTCTTCATTAAAAGTTCTATCAACTGGGCTTGAGAGAACTTGAGTGGCAGCATCATCCATATTGCCGGATTCACTTCCAGGAACCACTTCTGTTGCTTCTGGATGAGAAAATTCATGATGGCTTACAATTTTATCTTTGTTACCACTTTGAGCACTAGGCTCTCTGTCATTTCCACTCTTAGCAGACTCATGATGACTTTCATAAGCGTGATGATGACTGTCATAGGAGGGCATATGACTTTCAAAGGATTGATGCCAGAAATCACTACCTTGAGCCTGTGAGTACCCTCTATGACTGTTTCTGTCAAATTTATTTTCAGCTTCTGCACTTGACTTATTTTCTTCCTCAGCCAGTACAGGTTCTTCCTGCTGATTTTCTTGTAATCCTTGAAGAAAACCAGTGACCCTCAAGTTTTGTCCTGTGGATATATGCATATTGTATTTCTTTGGGAAGCACTGAAATTCCCTATTTAGATCATTTTGAGATATTATGCCTTGTGCCAACAGGATTTGAGTGATTAGTTGAGCAAACGGTAAAGGGCTGCCAAATTTTCTGTAGATTGCCTCTTCCATTTGCCCAAAGAAGTAATCAACTAAATCTATAGGTTGTCTTGACAGAATAAGATGCAGTAACCATGCCTGAACTGAGGTCACACCTTCCTTGTATCCAGACTTGGGATATATTGTGTGCTTGAGTATTAGCAGCAACACTTTTTCTTCTTCAGTTAGACAGGAAACTCTGTTTGGATTAAAGTTTGCACTGGAGGTGTTCTTATAAATGTGCCCAGATATTTGTAGGTCTGGCATATCACCACTCTATCTCCATCTTTGGTGAGGGTATAGCTTTTCAAATATTCTTGTTCGATTTGCCAAAGGACTTGAGGCTCCAATTGCTGACTCAAACTGAGATGATCTGATTTTTCTTATCTTTCCATTTATAGTGAACATGATATATTTCCTCTGTTTGTTCACTAATAAGGATGCATAGAATTCTAGTGTTCTTGAGACACTCCATGGTATAGTCTTGTTTGACATTATATCACTCAGTCCTGGAGTTGAATTTATGCAATCATACAATCCACTTGAGCCAATTATAGTATTTACTTGATCCCAGTCTACATACTGATGAGTTGACAGAGCAGATACTGTCTTTCCTTTTCCATCTTTTCTTTGCAGATAAGCATTATATATATTCTTGTGTAATAAAGACACAAAGTTTTCACCAAGAGCTGGTCTTGACTCAGGAAACCAGATTTTCTCATTTACCAATCGAACTGCTCTCAGTCTTTTGTCACTTAGGTTAGCCAATTTCTCTAACCCTGAAAAGAGCAGGGAAGGCTTCAAGGAAAGCGTCTATGGCGGCATGGTCACGACCGACCGCCCTCTCCTTTGCCATTTCTGCCAAAGCGCGATCGTAGTCCCTCCAGAGCTCCGCAAGCTCAGGGTCGTCCCGATCATCCTTGAAAGTTCTTTTCGGCATGAGGAAGATCGTAGTTTGGAGCACAAGAGGAAAAAGCTAAGCGAGAAGGATTACATCTCCAGACCCCTGGTTCCCTTTTTATAGCTGTTGCGGCTAGGATGGAGTAAAAGCGTCATAATCCGAAAAGGCTTTGAAGTTAGTGAAGTTTCGGAAATTTAGGAAGTTTCGAAAACCGAAGAGGTTTTCAACGGAGGATTAAAAATAGTAGGGGCAAGAATTCGAGGGCTATGAGTATCAAGAGATGCATAGCAAACAAACTTGCTCCTCCTAAGTCAGACATCATCGAACAACATTTGAAAAGGCAATAATATTGAGTTCATTTCTTAATTTTGAAAATTTGGCTTCATCAAGTGGCTTAGTGAAAATATCAGCCAATTGGTCCTCAGTTCTTACATAACAAAGCATAATATTTCTTTGAGCAACATGATCACGAATAAAGTGATGTCGAATTTCAATATGCTTAGTTCTGGAATGTTGGACCGGATTGTTTGCTATTTTCACTGCACTTTCATTATCACATAGCAGAGGTACTTTATCAAATTTTATCCCAAAATCTAGAAATGTTTGTTTGATGAATAAGGTTTGAGCACAACAACTTCCTGCAGCCACATATTCGGCTTCGGCAGTGGACAGTGCTACTGAGTTTTGCTTTTTAGAACACCAAGAAACTAAAGATCTTCCAAGCAAATGACAACCCCCTGAGGTGCTCTTACGATCAATCTTGCATCCAGCATAATCAGAATCTGAGTAGCCTAGAAGCTCAAAGGGAGCACCTTTGGGGTACCATAAACCAATACTAGAGGTAAACTTAAGATATTTAAATATTCTTTTTACAGCACTTAAGTGAATTTCTTTAGGAGCAGCTTGAAATCTAGCACACATACACACACTAAACATGATGTCAGGCCTAGATGCTGTCAAGTATAGTAATGAGCCTATCATGGATTTAAAAAGCTTTTGATCAACAGACTTACCTCCCACATCTTGATCAAGATGAGTGTTAGTAGCCATGGGAGTCTTTATTGTCTTGCATTCTTCCATTTTGAAGCACTTGAGGAGATCCTTAGTATACTTTTCTTGTGAGATAAAGGTTCCTTTAATTGCTTGATTTGGAATCCCAGAAAGAATGACAGTTCCCCAATCATAGACATCTCGAACTCTTTGGCCATCATGTCACCAAATTCTTTGCAGAGAGAATGATTAGTACAACCAAAGATAATATCGTCTACATATATTTGACAAATCATTAATGTTCTATTGATGTCTTTTAGAAACAACTTTGGATCAACCTTCCCGGTTTTGAAGTTCTTATTAAGTAGAAAATCTCTAAGACGCTCATACCATGCTCTAGGAGCTTGTTTTTGACCATAGAGTGCCTTAGATAATTTGTACACATGATTTGGCAAGTTTGGGTCTTCAAAACTAGGTGGTTGCTCAACATAAACAGTTTCATCAATGAATCCATTAAGAAATGCGCTTTTCACATTCATTTGAAAAAGAGTGATATTGAAATGAGTAGCAAAGGCAAGAAGAAACCGAATAGCTTCAAGACGTGCCACTGGGGCATAAGTCTCTCTGTAGTCCAGTCCTTCTATTTGAGTAAATCCTTGAGCTACAAGTCTGGCTTTATTCCTTATTACCACTCCATTTTCATCTTGCTTGTTTCGGAACACCCATTTTGTACCAATAACATTGTGATCCTTTAGGCGATTTATTAAGCTCCAGACTTTGTTTCTTTCAAAATTGTTAAGTTCTTCTTCCATAGCTATTATCCAATCAACAACTTCTAGAGCTTCTTTCACTGTCTTGGGTTCAATACAAGAGACAAAAGAGTAATGTTCACAAAAGGAAGCTTGTCTAGAACGAGTTTGAACACCCTTACTGATCTCACCAATGATTTGGTCTGAGGGGTGATCCTTAGCAATGGCATGATGACTTTTGATGAAGACTGGCCGATCTTGTTCTTTTTCTTCCTCTCCATCTCGAGTTCCATCATGGGGCACCATTGATTGAGTAGGAGGTTCATCCTTGTCTTCCTTTGGTTTAATATAACCTACTTCCATCTTTCTCATTGCTTGTGCCAAACCCTCATCTCCTACATCATCTAAATTCTCATGCTCACCTTGTGAGCTATTAGATTCATCAAACATTACATCATAAGTTTCTTCTACCAGTCAAGTTGAATTATTAAATACCCTATAAGCTTTGGACTTAGAAGAATATCCTAGCATGATGCCTGTATCACATCTAGTTTGAAATTTACCCAAATGAGTTCTCTTTTTATAGATATATACTTTACAACCAAATACACGAAAATATGATATATTTGGTCTTCTACCCACCAATAATTCATAAGGAGTTTTCTTAAGCAATCTATGAAGATAAAGCGTATTAACACCATGGTAAGCAGTGTTGATAGCTTCAGCCCAAAAAGCATTAGAAGTTTCATAATCATCTAGCATAGATCTAGCCATTTCAATCAAAGTTCGATTCTTTCTTTCAACCACACAATTTTGCTGAGGAGTATATGTAGCAGAGAGTTCATGCTTAATTCCTAATTCATCACAGTATTCAATAATATTTGTATTAACAAACTCAGATCCATTGTCACTTCTAATTTTCTTGATGGGACAATCAAATTCATTTTGAGCCCTTTTAGCAAAAGTTTTGAAGATTTTTCCAACTTCACTTTTATTTGGCAAAAAGAATACCCAAGTGAATCTGGAGAAATCATCAACAATTACCAGACAATATGAGTTACCACTAATGCTAGCATATGAAGTGGGACCAAATACATCCATATGCAAAAGCTCAAGTGGTCTAGTGGTGGACATGATACTTTTGATTGGGTGAGAATTGTCTACTTGTTTGCCTGCTTGACAAGCACTACATAGCTTATTCTTTTCAAATTTAACATCTTTCAGACCCACCACTAGCTCATTTTTAAAAAGCTTTTTGAGATTAGACATACCTACATGCCCAAGACGCCTGTGCCAGAGCCATCCAAGAGAGACTTTAGCTATCAGGCAGGTCGAGATGCATGAGGAGTTAGATTTGAAATCTGCTAAATATAGGTTTTGAAATCTGAAACCTTAGAATATAAGCTTTTCATTTTTATCAAACACAGTTACCCCATCAGATGAGAAGATACAATGGAATCCAAGATCACATAATTGATCAACAGATAATAAATTAAAATTTAAGGAATCAACAAGAAGAACATTGTCAATAGAGTGATCATTTGATATAGCAATCTTACCAAGACCTTTTACCTTTCTTTTGCTGTTGTCTCCAAAGGTGATTTTGTGACTTGGATCACTTTCTCCTTCAATTGAAGTGAACATTCTTGAGGTACCGATCATGTGTTGAGTGCAGTCACTGTCAATAACCCAAT
The DNA here is from genome assembly GCA_036346275.1 of Otatea glauca. Lineage (NCBI taxonomy): Eukaryota > Viridiplantae > Streptophyta > Magnoliopsida > Poales > Poaceae > Otatea > Otatea glauca. Next base: position 39,364,097 of record CM070730.1, read on the forward strand.
GCCTGCCTCCACTTTTATAGTTTACCTACAAGTTCATTTCTTTACTTTAGGTACCCAAATACTTTTGGGTCCTTTGATGTTAGTTATAGCCAATTTAGGTTTAAAAGGATTTAACAACATGGCCTTAGGTACCCAGACAGCTTTAAGTTTCTTATTAAGATTTGAGGGACCTACATATTTTACATTTGTTTTGCCTCTAAAATCTTTAAATAGCATGTAATGGGCATCTACCATGCAATCCCTTTTTGCATGAGAAACATTTGCAAGATAGCAATTTTTAGATTCATGATTTGATTTATGACAGTAATAACATTGAATGCTTTTCTTGACAAAAATCTGGTCAATATGACTTGGTCCAGTTTTATTAGGCAAACTGTTGGGTTTATACCCTAAGCCCTTTTTGCCCAAGTTGGGCTTCTGTCCAACAAGAATTTTGTCAAGAGTAGCACTACCCAGAAAGCATTTTTCTAAGCCTTTATCAGAAGTGGCTATCTTAGCTTTTAGTTCTTCATTCTCAGTTTTAAGCTCCTTGGCATAGGAAGCATATTTGCAATTACCATTGCAAGCATCAGAAGAACTGAAGGTCATGATTTCTTCTTTAGATAAGTCACATGAGACTGATGCATCACATAAAGAAACATGACTGGATTTGTTGGCTAGCATTTCATTTTCAATTTCTAGCTCACAATAGTTAGTTTGCAAGTCTTCATGGTTCCTAGCAAGCAAAGCATGACTTGTAACTAGATCATTATGAGTTTGTGCAGACTTTTCATGTTCATGCATAAGTTTTCCATACTTGTCTGATAGCAACTTTTGATCATTAAACAAGCCAGTGATAGTCTTCTTAAGAGTTCTAGTTGAATTTGTTTTATCATGCAAAGCATTATTTAGTTCTTCAACTAGTTCTACTAGCTCATCATAAGAAGATGAGTCACTAACCTTTTCTTCGTCTGATCTTGCCATCAGACAGAGAGGAAATGAGGGTGGTGGTGGAGTTGACTTATCTAAGGCAAGCCCAGCTAGCCCCTTTGACTTTGAACTTTCATCATCTGAGGATGAGTCTTCACTTGCACTTTCATCATCAGTGACCCATTCTCCTATGTGAGCTTCTCCTTTTCCTTTCTTCACAAATCTCTTGGAGTAGCTTTTCATTGCATTCAAAGCATACAACATTAGAAAACGGATTTTTCTTTGAGTAAGAATTTGACCTTTCTTTGTCTTTGAAATTGACTCTTCTCATGAGTTTGTTGGCTCTTCTCATGAGTAGAGCTAGCTTCTTCACATCTTCATCCTCATCCTCACTTGGCTCATCATCATCTTCGTCAGATGAGTCTTGTATAACTTCCTTGGCTTTGAGTGCGATGGATTTCTTCCTTGGAGCATCTTCATCAATCAATGTGAGCTCATAAGTAGATATTTTACCCAGTAGCTCGGTTGGAGTGAGACTTTTAAGATCACCACTGTTGGACAGATATGTGATCAAGCTGTGATATGCCCGAGGAAGCACTCTGATCATCTTCCTGCATACTTCAACATCTGAAATTTTAGTTCCTAGGCCTTTTAGTTCATTGACAATAGGATTTAGCCTAAAGAATATGTCATTAGCATTTTCTTGAGAAAGCATTTTGAATTGATCAATTTTTTCTCGGACAACATAATATTTTTCTTCTTTTACATCAGAAGTACCTTCATGAATTTCTTGTAATATTGTCCATATATCATAAGCAGATGTAAGATTACTTACTCTATCAAAATTTTCTAAGCTAAGACAGGAAAATATGGCATTTTTAGCTTGAGCATCATACTGCATATTTTGAATCTCACCAGGAGTGGGTTCACCATATGCAGATTGCCCTTTAGGCATGACACGAGGAGGTAAAGGCTTCTCTGTAACCCTACACACATCATACCCGATAGCTTCTAAATAGCATCTCATCCTAATTTTCCAATAAGCATAATTTGTGCCATAAAAAACAGGTACTCTACCAATACTAACTGTAGAGGATCCATTTCCCTCGGCCATTTACCAAAGCTAGTTAAGCTAAACAAGGTAAACCTTGCTCTGATACGACTAGAAGGACCTAGTTGGCCTAGAGGGAGGGGGTGAATAGGCAACTTTTTCAAGTTTTAATTTTTTATTAAAACAATTCACAATTCTTTAAAAGAGAATAGTACAGAACATAAGTAAAAAACAAACAATGAAACCAGCGAAAGCAATAAAGAGAAATAGAGCACAAAAGAGACAGAGATTTATCCCGTGGTTCAGAGCTGCACTCCTAATCCACGTTGAAGCACTTCTTCCAAAGTTTTGCTTCTCCAAAGCTAGTCGCAGTAGCTCCGGTGATCACTCAGGTAACTCTTTCACTACTCCAGTGAGGTGAGTTCCAAACCTCTCACAATCACAGTGGCCTTCCACAATCACCTTTGGACAGGTCGCACTGTTCGCTTTCTCCAAGCTGTCTAGGTGAAGAGGAACGCGGTATGCTACGCTAGCACAAAAAAAAATTCTACCGCGAAACCAGAAAGCTACTCGCAAGAAGGGGATCATAGATAAGATTACCACTAGACGCGCAGTTGCGGAATCCTTCGCGCGTCGATGTAGTGGATCGTTCTCGCCGCAGTCGTTGCGTCGATGTAGTGGATCGTCCTCGCCTTGCCGTGGATCGTCCTCCCACGCCGCAGTCGTAGCAGCGTCACCGCAGTAGTCCACACGTCCAGAGATGGAACGCCGTGCGTCGGTGTGCAAGCACCTGGTCGCTCGGCAGGGGCAGCGAGAGGAGTAGGCTAGGGTTTCGAGTGAATCACTCCTAAACCGTGGGAAAGCACACCTGCACCTCCTCCTCCCTCCTTATATAGCCACAAGATGAAACCTAAACTAGGGCCCATCAACGTGCTAAGCCCACGAGGTTCATTAATTACGGATCCAATCCAAATTAATGCGTCCCACCCATTAAGTGTGTGACCTGCAGTTCACATACGTTTGGACATGGATTCGAAAACTCCTTTTCAATCCAATAGTTGGTAGTGGCTTCTTGCAAAGTATGCCAACTCCCAAACATACTATGATCAAATCGACAGAACCTATCAAAAGTACTCATGTAATAATCCCTTTGCCAAGTATATGAAGATTGATCTCAAGGCGAGAAGCATGTCATCCTTTGATGATTCAATCCATCTCTCGTATCCGTGATATATTAATAAGTTGTGATTGACTCCTCAATCACGGCATGGCCATGCACTTCCTTAATCATATCACACGAGTGGCCTTGTCATATATCTCCGTTTCATTGGGTGGCAAATTCCATCTTGATCGCTTACTTCCCTCGCACGTTTCATAGTAAACATGAAAGCTACCTTTATAACTATCCGGTTAGGAAGTAGTGTTTGATAGCCCCAAGGAAAACTATTACACATGTAGGGAATATGACAATCTCAGGTCTAAGGATCATACATCTACTAGGTATGAGATACACTGATGACACATAAGAATGAAACATTCTCGCAGTGTCCTATTATGGTCTATCTAACCCATGTTCTTCAACATGCGTCCACAATGTATAGATGATATCTCCATATCCCATGATCTATGAAGCATGATCATCGATCACTACATGTGCTGATCTATTCATCGTTGTCCTATACGATGATATCCGATCAGAGATATTTATCGAATTACATCATTAAGTAAAGAGCTTCATAAGCAAGTCACATACTTGTTGATCAATACAATGATATACATTCATTGGACCAATAATCATATTATTATTCATAAACATAGTCATGTTACAATCATCTAAATGATTGCCTCAAGGGCATAACACTAACAATCTCTCACTTGCACTTGAGTCAATCAATTAAGTATCTAATACCAATAGACCTTGTGTGCGCCTCATGCTTAGGCTGTGGCAGTGGCTTTGTCAACGGATCGGCCACATTGGCTTCCGTATGTACTTTGCATATTCTCACGTCACCTCTATCCACAATCTCGCGAATAAGGTGAAAGCGACGGAGTATGTGTTTAGACTTCTGATGTGATCTAGGCTCTTTAGCTTGTGCAATAGCACCACTATTATCACAATAGATGTCCATTGGACTAGAGGCACTAGCGACCACACCAAGCTCTGTGATAAACTTCTTAATCCACACAGCTTCCTTTGCGGCCTCCGAAGCCGCAATGTACTCCGCTTCTGTCGTAGAGTCGGCCACCGTGTTTTGCTTGGAACTCTTCCACCATCGCTCCTCCATTAAGTGTAAACACAAACCCGGATTGCGATCGGAAATCATCTTTGTCAGTTTGGAAGCTTGCATCGGTGTAACCCGTTGCAACCAGATCTTCCTTACCTCCAAAAACAAGGAACATACCCTTAGTTCTTCTCAAGTACTTGAGATATTTTTACGGCTATCCAATGACCATCACGAGATCCGCTTGGTATCTGCTCGTGACACTTAGAGCATATGAGACATCTGGGCGTGTACAGATCATGGCATATATAATAGACCCAATAGCTGAAGCATATAGAATCTTGCTCATCCTATCTCGCTCATCAGATGTCGAAGGACACCGATTCTTGCAGAGACTAATGCCATGTGACATTGGCATGAAACCTCTCTTGGATTCATGCATATTGAACCTTTTCAATATCTTGTCAATGTACGTTTCCTGACTTAATCCAATTAACCTTTTTGATCTATCTCTATAGATTTTTATGCCCAAGATATAGCATGCTTCTCCCAAGTCCTTCATTGAGAAACTCCTTTTCAATGAAGTCTTAACATCTTCAAGCATAGGAATGTCATTCCCGATCAATAATATGTCATCCACATACAAAATCAGAAATACAAGTGCGCTCCCACTAGCCTTCTTGTAAACACAAGGCTCTTCTTCATTTTTGATAAAGTCAAAACCTTTGACTACTTCATCAAAACGAATGTTCCAACTCCGAGATGCTTGCTTTAACCCATAAATGGATCTTTGAAGCTTGCATACCCTTTTAGCATATTTAGGACCAACAAAACCTTCAGGTTGTATCATGTATACATCCTCAGAGAGATTCCCATTAAGGAATGCTGTTTTGACATCCATCTGCCATATTTCATAATCAAAATATGCAGCAATAGCTAAAATGATCCGAACAGACTTGAGCATGGCTATCGGTGAGAAAGTTTCATCATAGTCAACTCCTTGAACTTGTTTGAAACCCTTTGCCACCAACCATGCCTTATAGATCTGAACATTTCCATCTATGTCTATCTTTTTCTTGAAAATCCATTTGCACTCAATGGTTTTTACACCATCAGAAGAGTCGACCAAGTTCCAAACTTGATTGTCATGCATGGATTGAATTTCGGATCTCATGGCTTCAAGCCATTTTTCGGAGTTTGGGTCCATCATTGCTTCTTCATAAGTCGTGGGTTCATCATTGTCCAACAATAATATGTCACTCCCATATCTTATAGGTACATGACGTGGCCTCCCCGACCTACGTGGGGCTGGAGTCTCTTCCACAAAGTTGTACAACACTTTGTACATCTTGTGAAGGTTCGATGGTAGCTTGAACATATTCATGTGATTCTCGAACTTCATCAAGATACACATCACTCCTACTGATTTCTTTTGAAAGAAACTCTTTCTCCAAAAGACACCATTTGAGCAACAAAAACTTTGTTCTCGTTTCTTTTGTAAAAGTAATATCCTTTTGTTTCTTTAGGATACCCCACAAAAAAGCATTTTTCTGATTTAGGTGCGAGTTTATCGATTGTAAACGTTTTACATAAGCCTCACATCCCCATATCTTGAGAAATGACAACATGGGTCTTCTCCCCCATATCTCATATGGCGTCTTCTCAACGGATTTTGATGGGACCTATTCAAAGTGAACGCAATGTCTCTAGAGCGAAACCCGGAAGGATAATGGCGGATCTGTTTGGTGATCATTGACCGAACCATATCTAATAAAGTTCGATTCGTCGTTCGGACACGCCATTCCATTGAGGCGTTCCTGGCGGAGTAAGTTGCGGAACGATTCCACATTACTTTAGATGATCACCAAACTCTTGGCTCAAGTATTCGCCACCACGATCGGATGTAAGTGTTTTATTGTTTTGCCAAGTTGATTTTGTACTTCGTTTTGAAACTCTTTGAACCTTTCAAAAGTTTCAGATTTATGCCTCATTAAATAGATATATCCATATCTACTGAAGTCATCGGTAAAAGTTACAAAGTACTGAAACCCACCCCTAGCAGTCGAGCTCATTGGTCCACATACATCTGTATGTACTAGGGCCAATAATTCACTTGCTCTCTCACTAAAACACGTGAAAGGGCTTTTGTCATCTTGCCAAGTAAACAAGATTCACATGTTTCAAATGATTCAAAATCAAATGAGGTTAGAAGTCCATCACCATGGAGCTTCTTCATGCGCTTCTCATTTATATGACCTAAGCGACAATGCCACAAAAAGGTAGGGTTCAAATCATTAGACCGATGCCTTTTTACATTAATATTATAGACAGGTTTTTCTTCGAGTTCAAGGACGTACAACCCATCCACCATGGGGCAACGACCATAATACATATCATTCAAAAATATCGAACAAACAAAGTTCTTTATTCTGAAATCATAACCTTCATGTTCCAAACAAGAAGATGAAATAATGTTTCTACTCAAAGATGGAACAAAATAACAATTATTAAGTTCTAAAACTAATCACGAAGGCAAATGCAATGGGTATGTGCCAACAGCAAGACCAAAGAACTCTTGCTTTATTCCCCACGCCAAGATCCACTTCTCCTTTTGCCAAGTCTCTACTCTTTATCACCGCAACGAATTGCAAATGTGAGCAACCGAACCGGTATCATATACCCATGAGCTGAGTGAAGAAGTAGCAAGATTAATTTCTATAACATTAATACCAAGTGGAAACCACATTTCCATTCTTCTTATCTGCTGTACTTTTCGTAGCCCGTTTCCAATGCCCCGATTTCTTGCAATAGAAGCATTGGGTATCGTGTTGAGGGCCAACTTTAAGCTTCAAGCTTAGTTTTGAGGCTTGCGATCTCATCTTGAGCCTTGCCCTTGCCCTTGCCCTTGCTCTTTCCCGTTCCCCACCTTAGCCTTCCTCTTTTGAAAGCGGTTGTTTTCAACCATCATCACATGATTGGGTTTTTCTTAATGTTTTCCTCGGCCCTTGAGCATCCCATGTAGCTCGGTTAGGCTCTTCTCCATGCTATTCATATGAAAATTCATAATGAATGGCTCAAAGCTCTGAGGCGTAGACTGGAGAATAACATCTGTGGCCAAACCGAGGCTAAGGGAAACTCAAGTTTTCCAATCTCCCAATGTAACCAATCATCTTGATCACATGAGGATCGACCGATCGCCTTGACCAAACTTACAAGCAAATAAAAGCTTTGAGATACCATACCTCTCAGCTCTTGCTTGATTCCCAAACATGCCCTTCAAGCCTACAATCATATTGTAAGCATCCTGGTCCTCATATTGCTTTTGGAGCTCGAGTCCATGGTGACTAGCATGAGACAGTGACCTCTGAAGCATTAACATGCTTTTCATATTCAACCTTCAAATTGCGGCGAGATTTTCGGTGGTTCATCAGAATTGGATTCTCTAGAACATAGTCCTTCTTTTCATGCTTGAGAACAATTCTCGGTTGCGATACCAATCAACAAAATTAGTTCCATTCAGTTTTTCCCTTTACAAAACTGATCTCAAAGCAAAACCAGTGTAGCGAGGAGTAGGAGAAGGTGCCATTGAACTACAACAAAAACATGCAAAGATTCTAAGCACTATGTTTATGTAAAACTTTTATTAAACTTTTAATTAAAAACACTTCTATTTTATGTCCCTTTATAGACACATAGTGAGTATTCAAGATCCATATTCATCAAACACTAGTGAGCTTTGGCATCACTGCTAGAAATTTAATGACATAGGTAAGCAACACCTTTGCTAATTACATCATATGTAACTCTTGTTTGTTGAGTATGAAAACAAGTAATGAATGCCTCCATCAACTTGACTCATGGCCAGTCAACCTGCCCCAAGGGCTCACATGAGGAGGGAGCACTTCCGATATCTGGTGCCAATTAAGAAACCCGCCTCATGTGTGTTTTCCTAGACACCACTTGTCTTGTATAGGTTCCTTCATTCTCAAATCAAATCCCAACCACTTATGTCCTCAAGCCCAAAACCGTTTTGATAGCTTGATTAAATCTACCATTGTTATGCGTGATGTGTCCAACACATCCCTATCATCTATTGAGATAGCCATTGATATACTACTTTGGCGATCATATCAATAACGATCTAAATTCTTGATAGGTGCAACAATTGGATGGACAATTTGATTTAAAATTTTTAACTATAGGGATGAACAAAGATTACTATGAACATGGCATCACATGCAATGAGCATAAAGAAAATAGCAAGGATTAAACACACATCCACGTAAAATCAAAATAAGCTGTGAAATAGCATGGCCCTTAGCATTAAGATCTCCATCATCATGCTTGTTTGTTCACCTAGCCACCTTGCTTGATTTGTTCACCTATCCATCTTGCTTGATACCATCGTCTTCATCATTATGGATGCAACTCCTTACAACTTTTGATAATGAATTTTACATGAGGGTTTGAAGCATCACAAGTCGACACGCAGGTCGTTATACAATTTAAATAGCCTTATGGCTTGACACGGCACGCAGGCCATGTGGAAATTACATGCATCACATACACATAGGCCATACCATTTCACATAATTCCCTGCAAAAACGAGTTAAACAAAAGCAACCCTACGACTCCGGGGTCCGAGGGGCGCCCACAACAGGTCGAGGGCGCCCTTGGAAATTTTTTTAGAGGCATGTCTTCTGACATTGGAAAACGCCCTCAAAATTTCCACGGATCAACCAGATTGACCCAATCCGATCTAATATGATTGGCTTGGTCCCATATGGATACGTTTCAGAAACCCTGATGGCGGTAACCCGACCGGTAAGGGTAACGTCGTACCATGAACGGACTCACCCAAATCAATATTGAATCAGTTTGCGCTTACCATGGATCAACCAGATTGACCCAATCCAACTCAATCTGATTGGCTTGGTCCCATATGCATACGTTTCAGAAACCCTGATGGCGGTAACCCGACCGGTAAGGGTAACATCGTACCATGAACGGACTCACCCAAATCAAGATTGAGTCGGTTTGCACTTTCCTCAAACCCTAAACCGATCGATCTCATCGATGGCTGCCGTCACCAATTCATCACATGAACCGGCTGAACATGTAATAGATCCAATCTACTAACCTTACACATCATATGTGCAACATCCAGATCACAAAACTATACGAGATGGCTCTGATACCACTGAAGAGGAACGCGGTATGCTACGCTAGCACAAAAAAAAATTCTACCGCGAAACCAGAAAGCTACTCGCAAGAAGGGGATCATAGATAAGATTACCACTAGACGCGCAGTTGCGGAATCCTTCGCGCGTCGATGTAGTGGATCGTTCTCGCCGCAGTCGTTGCGTCGATGTAGTGGATCGTTCTCGCCGCAGTCGTTGCGTCGATGTAGTGGATCGTCCTCGCCTTGCCGTGGATCATCCTCCCACGCCGCAGCCAGTAGCAGCGTCACACGATGAGTCCACACGTCCAGAGATGGAACGCCGTGCGTCGGTGTGCAAGCACCTGGTCGCTCGGTAGGGGCAGCGAGAGGAGTAGGCTAGGGTTTCGAGTGAATCACTCCTAAACCGTGGGAAAGCACACCCTTCACCCTCCCTCCTCCCCTCCTTATATAGCCACAAGATGAAACCCTAAACTAGGGCCCATCAGCGTGCTAAGCCCACGAGGTTCATTAATTACGGATCCAATCCAAATTAATGCGTCCCAGCCCATTAAGTGTGTGACCCTGCAGGTTCACATACGTTTGGACATGGATTCGGAAAACTCCTTTTCAATCCAATAGTTGGTAGTGGCTTCTTGCAAAGTATGCCAACTCCCAAACATACTATGATCAAATCGGACAGAACCTATCAAAAGTACTCATGTAATAATCCCTTTGCCAAGTATATGAAGATTGATCTCAAGGCGAGAAGCATGTCATCCTTTGATGATTCAATCCATCTCTCGTATCCGTGATATATTAATAAGTTGTGATTGACTCCTCAATCACGGCATGGCCATGCACTTCCTTAATCATATCACACGAGTGGCCTTGTCATATATCTCCGTTTCATTGGAGTGGCAAATTCCATCTTGATCACCATTACTTCCTCTGCACGTTTCATAGTAAACATGAAAGCTACCTTTATAACTATCCGGTTAGGAAGTAGTGTTTGATAGCCCCAAGGAAAACTATTACACATGTAGGGAATATGACAATCTCAGGTATAAGGATCATACATCTACTAGGTATGAGATACACTGATGACACATAAGAATGAAACATTCTCGCAGTGTCCCATTGCGGGTTTATCTAACCCATGTTCTTCAACATGCGTCCACAATGTATAGATGATATCTCCATATCCCATGATCTATGAAGCATGATCATCGATCACTACATGTGCTGATCTATTCATCGTTGTCCTATACGATGATATCCGATCAGAGATATTTATCGAATTACATCATTAAGTAAAGAGCTTCATAAGCAAGTCACATACTTGTTGATCTGATCAATACAATGATATACATTCATTGGACCAATAATCATATTATTATTCATAAACATAGTCATGTTACAATCATCTAAATGATTGCCTCAAGGGCATAACACTAACACTAGGATCACTAAGATCCAAGAGTAATAAACTTTACACAAGTTCTGTCTCTTGGTTCACTTCGCAATTCACACAACTAGACTCTGGCTTGGAGCTAACACACTTAGAGATGTTTGAGAATTATGGTGTGAAGTTGAAGCACAGACTCCTTTTTGAGAATGAGAGCTATTTTTCAATACTAAAATGTAAGGAGTTCATCTATATATCTGGTAGATGGCTCAGGAAATGCTTATATAGCCATTTGGAATGAATATAGCCGTTACACCTGCTACAGTAGCCGTTGGACGTGTCAGGGTCAGAAATATCAGAAATATACATGTACAACGGACTAAGCAACAGTGCCTAGCGATATTGGACATGTGTATGACGGACCAAATTTGATCATTCACGACGGACCAAAAAATTTGGTTCGTTGTACATGGGTTTTTCATAGAGATTGGTCCGGCATACAACTGAGAGATATACATGTGCGTCGGACCAAATTTTTGGTCCGTCATACATGGATTTTTCAAGAGTTAGGTCTGGCATAGAGACACATGTACGTCGGACCAAACTTTTGGTCCGTCATACATAGACTTTTCAAGAGTTAGTAGCCAAAGACCCTTTTTCAACAGAGATAAGTTTTATTCAAGTGTTTTACTTTAGCAACGGACTAAACTTTTAAGCACGAATGTTTGGTCCGTTGTCAAAGTAAAACCCTTTTGAATGATAAAGGATATTCATTTAAGGTTTCAATAAATAGGACAACACAGTTTGGTCCGACCAAAGGCTTATGAACTGAAAGAGTGCCGGACTAAAAGTTTTGGTCCGCTGTAAATGGAAAATGGAGAACATGTTTGGTCTGTCACGGAGAAGTGACTAGAACATGTATGTCGGACAAAATTATTTGGTCCGTTATACATAGCAAACCCTTTGGCTATCAGATGATTTTCAAGGAGGTTTTTACCAAGGATGAAGGAATATGAGAACAAGAGATTTTGGTCTGATGATCAGATATTTGATAGGAGTTTTGACGCAGAAGAGTTTCATGGTTGGATCAAAGAATCTTCTTGACTTAAAAGAATATGCTGTGTATGCAACAGACTGAAGAAGTGGATAGCTCAAATTTGGATCGTTGTACTAAGAGATATGATTTAAAGGACAATGACTAAGTGTCTTTTGCTCCGAGAAATCTAGTTTTGTCTTTGCCTTATGATCCAATCCACTAACTTGTGCAAAGTCCCTCTTTTAAACAACCAGAAAAGAAAGAAACAAGCCTAGCTATTTGACTTGAATCATCTCCCAAGTCATAGACTAGAACTATGCACCTTAATCTTGTTCGTCCAACTTGCTTTTTTATTGAATCCAGCATATGTTCTTCAAAGCTTTGAGTATTATTAACTTGGTCATCAATACCGAAACTATAATAAAACATAATAATAAAATTGAGGGGGCCTAGATGCTATCAGCAGGTGAGGTGGCGCACATGTGGCTACCACGTCGGCTCGGCCGATAGCTAACATCTGGTGATGGCCAATGATGGCAACGACGATGTGTTTGTGACTAAGGAGTTTCAGACTTGTGAAAACTGGGCATGGAGAACACTGTGACGTTAGAGGCTTTCGCCAAAAATGACCACGGCGGCTCGCAACAAGGAAGAAGGTAGCGGCAAAAAAGGTTCGCGGCAGCGATGGCACCACATAGGCTTTCTGGGGAAGAAAAGGGGCACAACACATAGAACACAACGTGACTAACCAAGAGGTAAGTTGTAACACCCCAAATTTTGTTTTTCTTGATTTTTATTGTGCTTTTCTATTTTATGTGAAATTTTCTTGAATTTTAATTATTTCATGTTGTATTTATTTAATTGAGCCTCTTTTATTATCTTTGAGGCTAATTGAAGGACCATGTGGAGGTCCATCCATGTTTGTGATCAGTATTTGACTTTATTTGAGCAATGTGTGCTCATGTTTGAGTTTGATTTGGATTGATTTTCAAAATGAAGCAATTTGAGTTGTCTCTGCCAGGAGTGCAGTCAGCAGGAGGGAAGTGGTATGTTCTTGTCATCGTTGATGATTTTTCTAGATACTCTTGGGTATTCTTCATGGCCTCGAAGGATGAGACTTTTTCTCACTTCAGGGTTTGGTCGAGAGGTTGTCTATTGAGCTCCGTGCATTACGAGCTATCTGCGCAGTGATAATGGCACGGAGTTCAAGAATTCCTACTTTGAGAGTTTCGTGTGGAGTCCGGTTTAGAGCATCGTTCTCTTCTCCTCGCCCCTCGTGAGAATGGCGTAGTGGAAAGGAAGAACAGGACCTTGGTTGAGATGGCCGGACGATGCTAGGCGAGTCAATACTCTAGGAAGTTTTGGGTGAGGCTATAGCTCTTGCTTGCCATGTTTCTAATCGCGTGTTTTGAGAGCACATCCGCATCGCACTTCTTATGAGTTGAGGTATGGGCGAAAGCCCGGTGTGTCTCATTTTCGCATTTTCGGTTGCAAGTGTTTTATCTTGAAGTCTTGTAACCTAGATAACTTTGAGTCTCGCTCTTCTGATGGTATCTTTCTAGGTTACTCGACTTCTTCTCGTAGCTATAGGTGCAGAGTGTTGATGCGCATAGGATCATAGAGACCTGTGATGTGACCTTTGATGAGGCTAGCCTAGGAGCTAGACCTGATGTTTCAGGCTCTTCTTATCCCTCCGAGACCATCTTTGTAGAAGATGAGGATGATGCAGATGATGGTGTTCCACCGGATCCAGTTCCCTCTACACCTAAGGTGCCTCCTGTTTCCATTTCTGCACCTCAGGGAGACCAGCCCTTGCCTTTCGACTCTCCTTCAGCGAGTGGCTCTGCTCCTACCTCTTCTGTGCATGAGGTAGAGGCCATTTCTGCTTCTGGTCCTCCCCGACATATCCAGAAAGCTCTTCCACCTGATCAGATCATTGGTGATCTGTTTGAGCGGGTCACTCGCTCAAAATTAGGTTTATCCAGTTTCTGCCTCCACTCTGCCTTCGTTGCCTCCTTCGAACCGAAGGATGTTTCTCATGCATTATCCGATGAATCGTGGATTAATGCTATGCATGAGGAACTTGAGAACTTTAAGAGGAACAAGGTATGGCGACTTGTCGAGCCCCCATCCGGTCATAATGTTATTGGGACCAAGTGGGTGTTCAAAAACAAGCAGTGAGGATGGGGTTGTTATTCGCAACAAGGCTAGGCTAGTTGCACGGGGCTTTTCTCGGGTTGAGGTCTTGACTTTGAGGAGACCTTTGCCCTCGTAGCTAGACTAGAGGCTATTAGGATCCTGCTTGCATTATCTGCATCCCAGGGCTTCAAGCTCTATCAAATGGATGTCAAGAGTGCATTCCTCAATGGCTATATTGAGGAAGAGGTTTATGTCAAACAACCTCCAGGATTCGAGAACCCCAAGTTTCCGAGTCATGTATACAAGCTCCCCAAAGCTTTGTATGGACTCAAGCAGGCCCCCAGAGCATGGTATGAGAGGCTCAAGTCTTATCTTCTCAGCCATGACTTCAAAATGGGCATACTAGACAAAAATCTGTTCATCAGACACCATGAGTCTCATTTTCTTCTTGTCCGGATTTATGTGGACGATATCATTTTTGGTGGCTCATCTCATTCGCTTGTGTCTCAGTTTTCTGAGGTGATGAGCACAGAGTTTGAGATGAGTATGATGGGCGAGTTGAGCTACTTTCTTGGCTTCCAAATCAAGCAGACTCGGGAGGGTACTTTCTTACATCAAGGCAAGTATACCCGTGACCTCCTAAGGTGCTTCGATATGTTTGATGGGAAGCCGGTGATGACTCCTATGGCCACCACTGCTGTCCTCGAGCCCGATGAGGATGGTGAGCCTGCTGATCAAAAGAAGTTTCAGAGCATGATCGGCTCCCTCTTGTACCTCACTGCTTCGAGGCCGGACATACATTTCGCTGTGTGTCTGTGCGCTCGATTTCAAGCTCCTCCTCACGCCTCTCACCGCCAGGGGGTCAAGCGCATCTTCAGGTACCTTCGTGCTAGCACTGATTATGGTATTTGGTACTCTTCGTCTTCTTGTCTATCTCTTAGAGCCTTTTCCGATGCCGACTTTGCTGGCTGTAGGATAGATAGGAAGAGCACTTCTGGCTCTTGCCAATTCATTGTCACTTCTCTTGTTTCTTGGTCATCTAGGAAGCGATGCAGGGTTGCACACCCACCGAGGCCGAGTATGTTCTTTGCGACCAATTCTTTGTAGCAGTGCTCTGGTTGAGATCGACCTTACGGGACTATGGGTTAGAGATAGAGAGTGTGCCACTTTTTTGTGACAACACTTCAGCTATTTGCATTGCTAAAAACCCAGCGCAACATTCCCGGACCAAACACATTGATATTAAATATCACTTCCTTAGAGACCATGCGGAGAAGGGAGATATCGCGCTTCAGTTCGTAGAGAGTGACCTTCAATTAGCCGATATCTTCACCAAGCCTTTGGATAGCTCAGTTTGTTGCCTTGAGGAGTGAGCTTGAGTCGTGAGCCCTTACGGCCTTTCGTGAGGGGAGCCGGTTTGTATATTATGTATTATATGTTTTCTTCCAGCTTTTCTTTTCTTTGTATTTCTTTTGGGTGACTTTGGGCTTGTTTTCTTGAGTTGAGTTCACTCACTTAGACTTCTGGCATGCCTTTCATGGACCTCTTATCTTGTGCTTTAGGTTGCTATCATGCGTGATTAGCTGTTCTCTCTTCTCTCTAGGTTGAGTTCCCTCACAGTCTTATAAGTCTAGCAGGATTGGGCCTCCTGGGTAGACAGGGTCTGTGTGCACTCCTTAGTTGGGATCTAGAGTCAGCTTCCCAATGTCAGTCATTGGGAAGATAAGAGCGAGTCTAAGCCGTAGTGAGTCTCTTATATCTTTTCTATGCTCTATAGCCATCCAGTTTTGCAGTTTCTCGACTTCTTCTCCTCATTTTGTTTTTCTGGTTATTATTGAGTTCATTCGGTTTATCTTTGTGCCTAATCTTGATAATAACTCAACTTTAACCCGATTTGAGCTTAAAATTGATTCATTTGTTGAGGGGGAGTTTGGGAATCTGTTCGTGCATTGCATATAGACTGCATTTCCTGTTTAATGAGCTTTGTCTATTATGCAATTGATTTCTTCTTCATGCTATACACCATGTTGCATCATATGGAGGGAATCACTAGCTCAGATATGTCCAAGTTCATTTAACTTGCTAAGCTTTAAAATGAAAAAAGTCTTAAATGAAAAACTTGATGAAACTTGTTGCTTTTACTTGCTAGGTTTCTTCTCTAGAGGTTTGTGCCATAATTTGAGAAATTTTGGAGTTCTCTAGAGTCCCTATAGCAACTTGGGTGAAACTAGTTTGATCCATGCTAGAGTCCTTCAATTGCTCATGAATCATTGTGCTAAAAATGAAAATTAAACAAAATTGACTCTTCTTGTGCACATACGACTCAACACCTTGCATTCACAAGACCGCTTCCCATTGCACTTGGGATGAACTTGGAATACATCGTGTTTGACCTAGACCATCCTCTTATGAGTTCATCTTGAGATGGTCGCATACGGCTTGAGTCAATTGGTTGTCAAAAGAAAATGCAAATAAATTAAAAACAAAGACATATGTAGGTAAAGAATGCAAATAATGTCAAACATTTGCACCCCGCTATGTCTTGTATGATGATAAATCAAAATTTGCATTAAGTGATAAATGAGCCCGAAGGACCTTGTATGCTCTTCTAGATTCCCCAAAGTGTTGAGTAGGTTGAACTCTAGGTTTTCCTTTTGATCCTTAGAGTGGCTATTCTTCTATTTTTGAAACTAAAGCTAAGTGTTGCACTTGTCAAATCTTGCTAACAATGAAATATTCAAAACTAAGCTCGTATTTGCACTTGGACATGTCTTAGTTTTGTCATCATCTGAAATTGACAAGCTTGGTGTAATATCCTTCCATTTTGATCAATTGGATAATCTTCAAAGCTCTTTCGATTGCATTTCATGCATACATAAAAAAAATTGATGCCTATATTGCCAAAAGGGGGATAAAACATAGAAAAGGCATCACTAAAAAGATAAAAATGTGAATGCTTATTTGGTTATTATGATCTTTGTAAAACTATGCTACTACTTCTGTTGGATCATGATCTCATAATCACATTTGACATGTTTAGTTGGGTTTTAGAGTTTTTTGAAAACTTGCTCTTTCTTAAATTTAACTCTAAAATCTAAATTCCTCTTCGTCAACATGGTCATGGTTCTAATTTCTATCTTTGGACCAAGTTTAACTTTACAACTAAAAATTGCTTTCTTCTTCATTTTCTTCAAACTCAAATTTATGCCTTTTTGTGTGGTTTGTCAATATACTCATCAAGGGGGAGATTGAAGGACCATGTGGAGGTCCATCCATGTTTGTGATCAGTATTTGACTTTATTTGAGCAATGTGTGCTCACGTTTGAGTTTGATTTGGATTGATTTTCAAAATGAAGCAATTTGAGTTGTCTCTGCCAGGAGTGGAAGTATCGATCGTATGGACGTGGTAGTGATGAGTTGGATGGTTTATATTGCATATCATTGTGGGCATTGCTATGTGAAAGGTTTTTTTCCTTGTCTTTGATGGTTGCAGGACGACGGTGCTAGGTCATGGTGAGGCGAAGGATGACCGGGACTAGGCGAGGCGTCGAGGTCCAGCGGTTGGGAGATCGCCGGAAGATGATCGGAGACGGAGTCCGGGCAAGTCAAGAAGACAAGGAAAGGAGTTGATGCTAGCTAGATGCCGCGTGGATCAATGAGGGCCGTCGGATTGAGGTCTAGCTGATAGGTTAGCGGGTCTAGGTAGTATGCTTTGAAAACCGTGCAAGAAAATCCGGTATGTGTGTGGGTTTTGGGTTAGCCCTTGCATGGCTGTGTGTGTCGGTTAATCCTAGCCCTTAGATGAGTGCTCTAGGGTTGAGGGACTCATCCAAGGGTGGTAGGTGGCCCAAGAGTAGTATAAATAGGGGTGGAGGGGTAGCCTCCTTCCCTTGAAGGTTTTGTGGTTTGTGAATGCTCCTTTGAGCTTTGCCCACATGAAAGTGAGGCTTTGTAACCTCTCCTTCCAGAAATTAAAGTTTTATCCATGCACCTCTGAATTTATTTTGCGCATTTACATTATGTCTTTACTTTACGCAACTTAAATTCAGCATTTACATTCCCGCAATTACATTCTCGCAATTTACTTTCATATAATTTGGATTTGCCTCCCCTCCATCTAAATGCTGCTGATCTTGGATGTTTTGAGTGTGTTCATATGGTTTTTACATCTCTTTTGCACTCTTGGATTGAGTAGAGAACATCTTTTCTTTCAAGTTCCAACTTTGTTCATAACTTGTTCTTCGCGCAGCAGTCAGTGTTTGATTTCTATAAAAATATATAAAAATCTTTTTAAATTGATTCTTGTTGGAGGAGGTGCGGGACCCTGACATCCACTTGCATATAAATTTTGGAGTTCACTTGTTGCACCGTTTGGGCGCCATGAGGTGAAAACCGAGCCCCAAACTTTCTGCTCGAAGTTCTTGACCAGACTATGTTCTTAGATTTTTCCTGTTTTTTTTGTAAGGCTTTTTGAGGAGAAATTTGGTGGAGTTCTTCATGACTCGGATGCTCATAGGGATAAAAAGTCTCAAAATTTTGTGAGCTGCATAAACCAACCAACCTCCTGTGCAAATTGAGGACAAGTTCTGGAAATTCTGCTTTTGCTTTTCTGAAAGTGACTTTTGTGATTTGAATTGATGTCCTTTCTAAAAGCAAGAGTTTGAATTGATTCCTCTTTATCTTGGACACTAGACAACCAGTATTGTGACTCAAAAACCCCCACATATTTTATGGTACTTATCCATTCAAGCTTGGGGTACACATAGTTGTCTAGTTTTTCAGGTTTTTCACGATTTCCTTTGAGCGATCTTGTCGAGGTTTTTGTTGGAGTATTTTGGGGGAAATTTTATTTGTGACCATTCACCCCCCCTCTGTTCGCCATCTCGGTCCTTCTCTAACCTAGAGGTAAGGTGTAACACCCCAAATATTTGTACTGTCTTACTACATATCGTCATCGCCCTATTATCGTCAAGTCTCTTCTTTGATGTATGACTGAACCCCAGATCGGATCGCACTGAATGTCGATTCCATTCGTCCTTGTCTTATCTCTGAAAATCTAATCTGCCATTAACCCAGAATTCATTTGTGAACTTGGTCGATAGACCATTGGCCATATGTCATATCCTGGTGCCATATCTATTCTATTAGTCTATCTTTCTTTTGTTTGACTGTGTATTTGTTTAGTCAACAAAAGTCAACATTGAGCATCAGTTTAGTTCATCATGAACTAACATATCTTTATGGACCCGATCTATAGATCAAGAGCCCATATGTCAATATCTGTCCAATCGAGTTAATTAATCTCGAAGGATATCCCCTGGAATATACTCCGTCTTTCCCTAATTATCAGTCGTAACCTTCTCGATAAATCTTCTAAAAGCCTGTTCTCTTTCATCCGATCTTCGATCAAATCTAAGTTCCTAAATTCAATCCCTTTCGTGCAGTACCAATCTAATATTAAATTGGAGTTTATTTGAATTGCTTTTGAGTTTTGTTTTATTTGTGCTTCTTTGTCGTCAGACGTGTCGTCCAGAAGTTACCCGAAGTAGCTGAAGGACGAGGAAGTCGAAGCATTCCATTGAAGGGCCAAAGGTTGAGGAAGCCGAAGATCAACTAAAAATAGTAAAAAGCAGTTTATAGCAAGTGCCAGGCAAGTTGTGCTTTGATCATGTTGAACCTACGATTACAAAAAAACTGATATATTGTTTTACTTTATTGCATATTATTTGACATGTACAAATGTCTTCAATTAAATTTGGGACTTAGCTATTATACCCAATTGATCTATACCCTACCTTGCCATTTGTATACCATGATATATTGTCACACTAGATTGGTTCATTATGGTTGGTTAGTAATAATAATCAACATGGGATGGTTAGACCGTATTAGTTGCTTAGCCATGCCACGTCATCACATGTACTTTAGTCTTTGATAAATAATCTTGACTAATGGAATATGGAACGATGTTATGAACTTGTGTGTCATGTGTGGTCACACGATGAGATTGAGTTGTGGTGGCGAGAGGATGTCACGCAACGAGGTTAAATTGCTGATGGCACGTGGTGCTTGGTAATCAAGCCCGGTGGTTATGATTTAGATTGGGGCAAGTGGCAAGGGGCGAGAATGCCAAGGTGGGCCCGATGGGCAGGGGTATGTGGAAGTCTTGCCTCGATCATCTTAAGGACTTAACCTTGCAAGCCTTTGACCTGAGTCAATCATGCGACCACATGTCTAGTAGGGACAGACCTAATTGATTAGGGTTCTGATATCTTTCCTCTGATACCTCGGGGTGATAGTACACGGAAGTGTATCTGTGTGGGGGAGCGTACCTGTGCTACGGCTTGGTGCCCATCCAACGGTGTTGGCCTGCCCTATACTTCGGCTCCGCGTGAGAGGAGTAATAGTGAAGGCAATACCAGAGAGGTTCTTTGGATAAGGTAGAGGTTCCTAAAAGGCTTTGTCGTGATTTCTCTGCCGGCACACCAAAGGAAGTGTGCTAATGGCTAGGCACAGAGAGAATATCACGTCGTGTGGGTAAAGTGCATAACCTCTACAGATTGTAAACCTATTCGAATAGCCGTGCTCACGGTATTGAGCAAAGCTCGGGAATTACAGTTAAGGGTTAGACTTTTGAAATGAAAACTTGGAATGGGATGGTAGGATTGCCATGAAAGGTTGGAACTTGACATAGGATTGGAAACTTGGTTTACTTGAGAAATGTTGAATCTATCTAATACTGATTATTTGTTTTATCGTCTTTCCAATTTATATATCAGATTCATTTACAAATGCTGCTTATTGCAAAATAGCCATGTTAGCCATTTCTTTGGAATAAGCCTTGCATATAGTTATGTTAGAGTTGCATTCTGTGCACGACTTGTTGAGTGCTTTATGTACTCACCCCACAACAACCACTTCAGAAGAAGAAGAGACTACGCCATTCATGGAGGAGAAGTATTGCGAAGGGACAAGCATCTAGGGTGCGAGCCTTGTCAGTTGCCTGCGGTATACTGAGGGGTCATCTACGTTTTCTTTCTGCTGCTACTTAAATTGTTGTTCAGCCTTATAAGGCATAATCATGTAAGTTGACCATAAGGTCATGTAACTAGTTGTATTTAATATATGGTGTCTTTTATCTTTTTCCGCTATGTATGATTGTGATATTTCATCTATGTTGAGACTGTGTGCACTAGCGTGATCCTGGACTAGTGCTGAATACACAGAGGGTCCAGATTTGCATATTCGTGGCCCGACAGAGGTGGTATCCGAGCCATACTGACTTTAGGTCTTGACCTTAGATAGTCTGGTCGTCTCTATAGGACCTTCAAAATTATTTTCTAAAGGAAAGAACTAACCAGGAAGAATAACATGTTCTTGACTTATCTCATTCTTCTATTCTTTTCCTTTGCTGAGAATTCTTTCTCTTACCTTACTGAAACAAGTTAAAATCTTACCTGAGCTGTCTCTAATAGAAAGCGATGTGCCCCACCTTAGGAGAAGGCATCAAGTGTTGTTATTAACCCTGAAGATCGTGAAAGAAGAAATCGTCGAGATCAAGGAAGGAGCAAATCTACTAAGTGTTTCTGAAGCTAGAAGACCCAGTGCTTCGGGTAGCCAGTTGAGACTCATGTGTGGGAGTCGCGTCTCTTAAGCTAAGACTGGCTCCCATGTAGACGGTAGTTTTGTGTGCTAGGTTGATTGGTTCTTCCTTGATTGTTGAGTGTGCAGTATGTGTTGCATAGCTCTTAGGCTTATATAAGCAACCATACCAAGTTATCAATATGTGTTTGCTTAAGATGTTGGGTTAAACCTATCTCCCCTGTCTTAGGATTCCTGCTTCTTACCTATGCTATTTCTCTTTTCCCTAACCCATGTGAAGCAATCAAGCAGATGGTTCAGACTGGTGGAAGCAACGGAGTCAGCGAAAGTGATAATCAACTCAGTGAGAACCCCAATGATGGGCCAGTTTTTCAACCGTTAGCGCAAATGGATATGCAGAATTTCAGAGAGTTTTTAGCTATTCAGACTCTGTTGATGCATCCAATGATGAAGCAAATGCAGAACATGACTAAACAAGCCAACGCCAGCAATACATCTCAGGCTGTCATCAATGATCCTTGTTCTTACTCAAGGTTATCAAAATTCATAAGGACTCGTCCGTCGACTTTTTCTGGAAATGTTTCACCATCGGAAGCTGATAATTGGATCAATACTATTGAGAGGAAGCTGCTCATTGCTCGATGTAAAGATGATGAGAGGGTCTTGTACACTTCTTATCGCCATTACAAGGAATTGTTCTTTGAATGGTGGAAGGAATATTGTGCTAACCATGAAGCCCCGCAGAATATCACTTGGAGTGAGTTTGTCGCTATTTTTTGTTATCTCTTTGTTTCACCAGAGGACAGTGTGGTCACAATGAATTCAGAAAAGAATGCTATCCCCGCACCTCGTTCGAAATCCAGACGATGTTCTCTGAAGTGTTACCAGCTAGACAAGTCAGAAGATCGTGCATGCATTCGCTGTGGAGAAATAGGCCATACCGCTGATGAGCATGCGATCAATTGCTCTAGTTGTGAAGGAAGTCGTCCTTTCGGAGAGTGTCCTATGAGCAACATCACATGTTACCTATGTGAAGTTCGAGATCATTGCCCAGCTCAATGTCCCTTGGATCCAATAGTTACTGCAGTGACTCAGCGTCAGCAGAAGAATCTTCGAGCTACAGTTACTCAGGAATTGTCAAAAAGAGGTGTAATATCAGTTGTACAGGAGACGCCACTTGAAAAATTAAAGACGCAGACCTCGATCCTGGGGTCGTCGCCATCAAGAAAGCGAGAAGAGGCAATCGCCAACAGCATGTTTCGTATGTGATGAAGAAGGTCATTGGTCTAGAGAATGCCCTCTGAAGCAACCAACCTTGAATTACCAGAAGGACAATAATGAGCATACAGTTATACCCAACAATACACAACAGCGATCGCGTTTGTGCTACTACTGTCATGAGGAAGGCCATTTTGTTAAGAAATGCCCGCGGAAGAATCTAGAGTCCCCTACAGACGCGGTCCTTCTAGAAGTTACCTCAGTCAAGTTCATAGCGCCAAAGGTAAGCAGTAAAATTTCAAGAGAAGTTTGCCCAGAGAACCGATTGAAGAAAAGACGTCTGAGCGAAGGCACTGCCCCAGTTAGCGAGTGCCCAAGGAAGAAAATTGACCATAAACTCTGTTATACCTGCCGCAAGCCCAGACATTTTGCCAACAATTGCCCTCAGAAGGAAGCAATCACGCCGGTTCAAGTTATTCTCAACTCTGACCTAGTCAAAACCTCAGTGCCAATGCCAATCGAGGAAGTTCAGATCAATGATTTTACCCTGAGCGAGTGTCATAACTTATTTGTAAAGTGAGGAGATTAGTAATGAATTCAATGTAAAGATTTCCTTGCAAAAGAAATAAAGTAGAGATGAATGTTATGATGGTATGAGAAGTTTGAAATAAAAGCATTAATAGTAAATGAAGGATCAGATATTTCCCTGGATATTTGTCTATATTGGTGGTTCACTTAAAGTGATGCGTGTGTTATAATGGTCAATTCAGTACCATTTAGCGTGAAGCTTGTCTGCCAGAAGATTTGTCATTATTAGAAGGTAATCAATTATGCTCGATCTAACCCAGGAAGTTTGAGAGCTCAATTGCTTAATAATGGAGTATGGCTCCATGCGAATCGTATTGTGTTGGATACCCAGACCGTAGGCATTATTCTTGGAATGCAATGGTTGTTTAAGTATAAAGCTGCTTTGGATTGTGGCCGAAGAGTTGTGTCAGTTAGAGCCTGACGACGAGGATGGAATTTCAAGTGACTACAGTTCGCGATGGATAGTTAATGGTTAGCATGGTGAAAATTGATAGCATAGAGGATGCGCCAGCCGTCAGAGAATATATTGATGCATTTCCCGAGGATCTACCTGGTATGCCGTCATATCGGGAAATCAAGGTTGTGATCGAGTTAGTGATTGGTGCAGAACCAATTGTAAAGAGACTGTATCGGATGCCTATGGATAAGTTAGTAGAGATGAAGAAGTGGATCGAGGAGTTGCTCGAGAAATGTTATATAAGGACCAATTGTCACCATGGGGAGAGTATGTTCTGATCGTTAGCAAGAAAGATGGAAGCTTGAGAAAGTGTATCAGTATCATGTCCTGAATGTAGAATTGATAAAGAATAAGTATTCATTGCCCAGGATTGATAATTTGTTTGAATCAGCCGAGAGGAGCAGGAGTTTCTCCAAGATAAGATTTCGATCAGGGTATCATCAGTTAAAGATTCGTGTGGAGGGTGTTACCAAGATTGTGTTCTCTACGCTATATGGATATTGTGAGTTATCGGTCGTAACCGTTGGATTTACAAGACTCCAGCATATTTCATGAACATGATGAATAAGATCTTCATGGACTATTTAGACAAGTTTGATGTTGTCTTTATAGATGATATTCTCGCATACTCTAAGTCTGAAGAGGAGCATGCAGAACATTTGAGAATGGGTTTGGAAAGGCAAGAGAGAGCAGGATGTATGCTAAGTTTAGCAAGTGTGACTTTTGGAAGAAGGAAGTGAAATTTCTTGGCCATGTGATGACTGCTAAAGAGGTTGCTGTTGATCCAAGCAAAGTTGAAGCTGTGTTGCATTGGGAGCAACCAAAGTCAGTTACTCAGATTCGTAGTTTCCTGGGAATGGCGGGATATTACCGTCGGTTTATAGAAGGATTTTCGACGATTGCTAGACCCCTTACGCAATTGTTGAAAAAGTAAAAGAAATTTCTTTGGACACCGGATTGTGAAAAGAGTTTTCAGGAGTTGAAGAAACGGTTGACGTCATAACCGGTACTAGTTTTACCAGATGATCATCAAAGTTTCGATATCTATTGTGATGCATCGCGTCAAGGACTGGGATGTGTATTAATGCAGAATGGAAACGTTGTTGCATATGCGTCAAGGCAGTTAAGGCCACATGAAGAGAATTATCCAACGCATGACTTGGAATTAGTCAGAGTGCATGCTTTGAAGTTGTGGTGTCATTATCTCATTGGAAACAGATGTGAGATACACACGGATCACAAGAGTTTAAAATATATATTCACCCAGTCGGATCTTAATATGAGGCAAAGGAGATGGTTGGAGTTGATAAAAGATTATAATATGAGGATTCATTATCACCCTGGAAAAGCTAATGTGGTAGCTGATGCTTTGAGTCGTAAGAGCCACATTGCCAATATGCTAGTTCATAAGGATCAGTCAGAATTATGCAAGGAGCTACCAAAGTTGAAATTGGAAGTTGTTCTGAAAGGATTTCTAGCCGCTTTGGAGGTGAAGCCAACTCTGGAGGATCAAATCAGAGAAGGTCAGAAAGTTGATGAAAAGATCAATAGAATCAAGTCCAAGAAAGAGGGAGGCTTAGCCAAAGATTTCACTTTGGATGATCAAGGTATTATGTGGTTTAAAGGTCGAATTTGTGTTCCGAATGAGAAGGAGCTTAAGCAGTTGATTCTGGAAGAAGCTCATGATTCAAAGTATTCGATTCATCCAGGAAGTGCTAAAATGTATCAAGATCTTAAGGAGAGATTTTGGTGGCAAAATATGAAACGTGAAGTTGCTGAGCACGTTGCTTTATGTGATGTGTGCCAAAGAGTAAAAGATATGCATCAAAGACCTGCTGGTTTGTTGCAGCCATTAAGGATTCCTGAATGGAAGTGGGAGGAAATCGGTATGGATTTTGTTACTGGTTTGCCTAGGACCCAGAGAGGTTATGATTCCATATGGGTCATTGTTGATCGTTTGACCAAAGTTGCTCACTTTATTCCAGTGAATACTACTTATACAGGGATCACTTGGCAGAGCTATATATGTCAAGGATTGGATGTTTGCGTGGAGTGCCAGAAAGATATTAGATAGAGGTACCCAATTTACCTCGAGATTTTGGAATAAATTGCGGGAAACTATGGGAACCAATTTGAACTTCAGTACAGCGTATCATCTGCGGATAGATGGTCAGATAGAGAGAGTGAATCAGATTCTGAGGATATGTTGAGAGCTTGTGCTACATCGTGGGACAAATGTTGCCGTATCTTGAAATTCAAATATAACGACGATGAGCAGACAAGTTTGCAAATGTCACCATTTGAAGCCTTGTATGGTCGTGCCTGTCATACCCCATTGAAATGGAATGAGACCGGATAGCGTTTGGTATTTGGGCCTGATATTCTTAAAGAGGCTGAAGATCAAATTGCTATGATCGGAGAAAGGTTGAAGATAGCACACCAAGGCAAAAGAGTTACGCAGATAATCAACGCCGAGGGTGGAGTTCGAACCTAATGATTATGTGTATCTTAGGTATCTCTCTCAAAGGAGTTACGATATTCCAAGCAAAAGAAAGCTTGCCTTTAAATATGTTAGACTGCTCGTAATCTTGGTATGAAGAGGAGAGGTCGCCTACAAGCTTGAGTTGCCCAAGTTTGTTCTTTGGAATCCATGATGTGTTTCATGTGTTGCAAGTGAAGAAGTGCCCACGAGTGCCGAGGAACAGATGCCATTGGAAGTCATTGTTTTGCAAGAGGGTCTTACCTGCAAGGAGCAGCCGATCAAAATTTTGGATGTAATGAAGCGCAAGACCAAGAGCAAGTCTGTTCGCTTTGCAAAGTTCAGTGGAGCCATCATTCAGAAAAAGAAGCAACTTGGGAGCGTGAAGAGGATCTGAAGTCAGAATCCCTAACCTATTCTCTAGCCATACTGAATCTCGGGGTCGAGATTCCGTTTAAGGGGGGGAGGTTTGTAACACCCCAAATTTTGCTTTTCTTGATTTTTATTGTGCTTTTCTATTTTATGTGAAATTTTCTTGAATTTTAATTATTTCATGTTGTATTTATTTAATTGAGCCTCTTTTATTATCTTTGAGTATTCTGAGAAAATTATGAATGATCTTTCTTGGAAACATTTAATTTGAGTTTGGAATATTTAAACTTGAAAATGAACTATTTACATTTTTCTTGAATTAATCTCAACTTAATTTGACTTTTCTAAACAATGAAAGGATTTATTTTGATTAATATGTTCCTCAAACAAAAGATTTCCAATCGCAGTTGGGTTCATTGTGCTTCAAGGAATTTTTTTGTATTTTTGGAGATTTTTCTGAATTTATTTGCTAATTATTTGAATTCCTAGAATTATATTAATTCAGAAATGATTTTAATTTTCTAAAATCTCCTCAGGCCGAATCTCCCGCCAGCCCGCTCCTATTCCCGCTCGGCCCGGCCCGCGTCGACCTGCCTTCGGCTCCGCCCGGCCCTCTAGCTTCGCCCGTCCGATGCTCGCCGCTTGGACGGCCGAGATGACTCCTCGCCGCGCTTCCTCAAACCCTAGAGCGCCCCGCCGTTTGATCTCGATCCGACGTGTTTCGTCGAGCTGCGTGGCTGTTCGGTGTGAGCCGTCGGATCTGCGCCTCTTGTGCGGTCTGGATGGAGCCACGTCGCCCCGCGCCGCCGCCGTCGACAAGAAACCCTAGCCGCCGCAATCCCCGCGCGTCGCGTCCGCTGCCATCTCGGTTTCCATGATTGGCGTGCCTCCCCAGGCTATTTAAGCCGCCGTCGCACCTTGTCCGAGGTTCGCCTCGTTGCGCTGCCCTTTTTGCCCTAGCACCCGCATCCCGAGCCGCCGTCGTTCGCCCGTGCGAGCTCGTCGAAGTTCGCTAAAGCCTCCGCCGTCCTTTTTCATCGCTTGCTCCCCGTCCGTTGCATCTCCATCGTCGCCGTTGGTACCCGTGTACTCATCGCACCGAGTCGCTTCGAACGCGCCAGAAGACGTCGTCGGAGATCCTCTGGAGCGCCATTGTGCTCGTCGTCTTCCTCGACTCTGGTGAAGAACGCCGCCGTGCCATCACCGCTGCCCGGGAAGCGCCATCGACCGTCAGATCTGCAACCAGCGGTAAGGATCAAGCCGCGTCGCCTTTTCTACAGTAAACAGCTCCGTCAACCTTAGCCGTTAGATCTCTATCGTGCGGTTCCGATCTCGCTGCGTCATCGTCAGTTGCTTCGCCCGTAGCCGCCGTTGGATCCGCGTCGGTCGGTTCTGATCATGCAGCGTGTCCCCGCTGCTGTCGTTGTGGTTGTCAGATCCGAGCCATCGGATTCAAACCGAACGGTTGGGATGGCACTGCGCACTGGGCCAGTCCCGTGCTGCCGCATGTCATGCGGAATCGAGGGGTCACCGCCGACGGTTTCACTGACGTCACTGCCTTTGATCTCCGCCGTCCGATCTGAAATAAACGGTTGAGATCATCGCCGCCGCGTGTGTTTTTCGCGTCCGTTGGATCTGTGCCACGTGTCATCCATCCAAAGGTGCCACGCGCGTGCTTGCGTCAGCTGGTGCATGGACACAGTGCCACCGGTTCACCGTGGACTAGTGCTGGCCGTGGATCGCGTCCATACGCCGGTGACGCGTGTCGCACCGTGGTTGTGCCGCGTGTCAGCACCCGATTGGGCCACGTGTCCGATGACGTCAGCATGACGTCATAAATGCTATTTTCCAATGTAAAAGTAATTCAGTAAATTCGGATTTTTTATTTTTAGCAATTTCAGTATTTATTCCAATCTTTGAATAGCTATATGTTTTGCATTTAAACTCCGATTGAGGTGATTCCAGTTTCTAAAAATTTGTAAAATCATGCTCTATTTAATGGTCTATTTTATTTAATTTTTAGAGTTAATATTGTTCTCTATTTTGGGTATTTATTCGCTTTCTCCTTCGTTACGCGTAGGCGTTGTATTGTGCGACGCATCCGAGGAAAATTCGTCGACGCAAGACCAAAGTCCAAGGGAAGAATAAAAGCTTTTCTAAGGCAAGTTGTGCTTTGATCATGTTGAACCTACGATTACAAAAAAACTGATATATTGTTTTACTTTATTTCATATTATTTGACATGTACAAATGTCTTCAATTAAATTTGGGACTTAGCTATTATACCCAATTGATCTATACCCTACCTTGCCATTTGTATACCATGATATATTGTCACACTAGATTGGTTCATTATGGTTGGTTAGTAATAATAATCAACATGGGATGGTTAGACCGTATTAGTTGCTTAGCCATGCCACGTCATCACATGTACTTTAGTCTTTGATAAATAATCTTGACTAATGGAATATGGAACGATGTTATGAACTTGTGTGTCATGTGTGGTCACACGATGAGATTGAGTTGTGGTGGCGAGAGGATGTCACGCAACGAGGTTAAATTGCTGATGGCACGTGGTGCTTGGTAATCAACTGGGGTGGTTATGATTTAGATTGGGGCAAGTGGCAAGGGGCGAGAATGCCAAGGTGGGCCCGATGGGCAGGGGTATGTGGAAGTCTTGCCTCGATCATCTTAAGGACTTAACCTTGCAAGCCTTTGACCTGAGTCAATCATGCGACCACATGTCTGGTATGAGACAGACCTAGATGATTAGGGTTCTGATATCTTTCCTCTGATACCTCGAGGTGACAGTACACATAAGTGTATCTGTGTGGGGAGCGCACTGCAGCACGGCTTGGTGCCCATCCAACGGTGTTGGCCTGTCCTATACTTCGGCTCCACGTGAGAGGAGTAATAGTGAAGGCAATACCGGAGAGGTTCTTTGGATAAGGTAGAGGTTCCTGAAAGGCTTTGTCGTGATTTCTCTGCCGGCACACCAAAGGAAGTGTGCTAATGGCCAGGCATAGAGAGAATATCACGTCGTGTGGGTAAAGTGCATAACCTCTACAGAGTGTAAACCTATTCGAATAGCCGTGCTCACGGTATTGAGCAAAGCTCGGGAATTACAGTTAAGGGTTAGACTTTTGAAATGAAAACTTGGAATGGGATGGCAGGATTGCCATGAAAGGTTGGAACTTGACATAGGATTGGAAACTTGGTTTACTTGAGAAATGTTGAATCTATCTAATACGCTTATTTGTTTCTTGTCTTTCCAATTTATATACTGTATTCATTTACAAATGCTGCTTGTTGCAAAATAGCCATGTTAGCCATTTCTTTGGAATAAGCCTTGCATATAGTTATGTTAGAGTTGCATTCTGTGCACGACTTGTTGAGTGCTTTATGTACTCACCCCACAACAACCACTTCAGAATAAGAAGAGACTACGCCATTCATGGAGGAGAAGTATTGCGAAGGGACGAGCATCTAGGGTGCGTGCCTTGTCAGTTGCCTGTGGTATACTAAGGGGTCATCTACGTTTTCTTTCCGCTGCTGCTTAAATTGTTGTTCAGCCTTATAAGGCATAATCATGTAAATTGACCATAAGGTCATGTAACTAGTTGTATTTAATATATGATGTCTTTTATCTTTTTCCGCTATGTATGATTGTGATATTTCATCTATGTTGAGACTGTATGCACTAGCGTGATCCTGGACTAGTGCTGAAAACACAGAGGGTCCGGATTTGCATATTCGTGGCCCGACATAAGGTCAATGTGAAGAAGACTCACCAAGCGAGGCACATTCTAGTGATGAAGGTGATGTTGGTGATATGCCCTTGAGGCAATCATGGAAATGATTGTTTCACTTCTTATGTTTATGGAATAGTATAATTGTTCGTGAAACTCTTTTCTTATATCGATGTTATTCAAGTTATCCTTGGTCGATTATCATAATATAGGATGATTATGTTTCGTAGATCAGCACATGTATTGTTTGATGACCATAATTCATGGGTCATAGAAATATGGAGATATCTAATCAATAATATGGACACATGTTGGAGAATATGTGTTGGATAGACCCATATAAGACACTGCGAGAATTGTTATATATATTTATATGTCATCAGTTGGTCTCATACATAGTGTATGTATGATCCTTAGACCTGAGATCGTCATTGGTTTCCTAGATGTGTAATGGTTTACATAGGGGCTGCCAAACACTACTCTTTAACCAGGTAGTTATAAAGTTAGTTTTCGGGTTTATTAAGAAACATATTGAGGTACATGAATGATCAAGATGGAATTTGCCCCTCCTACGTAACAGAGAGATATCTTTGGGTCCCTCGAGGTAGATGGATTAAGGAAGTGTATGGCCATGCTGAATGTGATTGAGAGTCAATCTAGATAAATTAATCCACTACGGTATGAGCGAATGGATCGAGTTGTCATAGGATGACACGACTCTCGCGTTGAGTTCGATCTGATATCGTGAGGCAAAGGGAACATGACATTATCACACTATAGTAGGTTTGTTCAATGCTTTATGAATATTTGGAAATCGATATGTACTATTAGGGACCGCTGTTGATTATCGATCGAAAAGATGTTTTCGAGTCGTGTCCAAATATACATGAACCTATAGAGTCACACACTTAAGAGGTTTGGAACGGTTACAAACGGTTATCATAGTTCAGATTGGATCCGTTCTAATAGGCTGAATTGAATATGGACTCAGATTAGGCCCAAGGGTTGGGCGCCATCGAGGGCTATAAAAAGAGGACATAGGCTTAGGGTTTGAGGCAGAAGTTGTATGCAAGAGTTGCACCACCACCGAAACCCTAGCCGTCCTCCATCATCTTTGTCGTGCTACGGTGCTAGCACCCTGGTGCTTGGCGTTCCAACTCTGGACGCGTGGATAACGATAGAGGCACTGCTCTATTGTGGTGCTGTTCGAGGATGACTGTTTGGACCGACTAAGGAGTTGATTGGTCCGATCCAGGAGCCGAAGGATCTACTTGCTGCATGGCTATCGCTCGAACCGATCGCACTGTTCGACAACCATACCAGGACGCGCAATGCCGATCTGCTTTGACATCTTGTTTTGCTGTACTACGTGCTAGTGGTAACGATCTGTAATCCATGATCATTTACTTATGTGGCCTCTTGGGATTAGTAGAATTTTTAATTTGTGCTAGTGTAGCCTACCTAACCCTTCACGTTACAATGACGCAACCTTCTAAGCTTAATTCCAGTGTGGAGATGGCATAATCTGTGGTGGCGTGCTAGGGTTTTGCAAGAGGAGGTCTAGGCGGTTCTTGCGACATGATCAGGCTCGGATTTTATACCAGGATGAGGCAGCTATGTGTGTAGAGGTGAGACTCCGTGTCGGTAGCAGCGTGGACTCCGCATGGAAGATGAACAGTACACAGGTACTGTTGGGCTAGGCTGGGTTGAGTTGAGGAGGTGGATCGAGAAGATGTGCTAGGCAGACTGGTGGCAGGTCAGCGACTAGGCTAGGGAAACTAGGCTGAGGCAGGCTGTAACATCCCAAAATTTGTTTTCTTGAATTTAATATGCATTTTATATTTTTATGATTTTTATAGAATTTATTTGTATTAATTCATATTTATTGACTTATGGCTTATTTATAAGTTATTTGGAAAATGTGAAAAGTTTAAATAAACTTTTGTGGGAAATATTTTATTTGAGTTCTAAATGCCATAAAATATTTTTTGGAATTGTTTTGGAATTTTTCTGATATTTTAGCTGCTTATTTGGGCTTATTCTATTTTGTTGATTTATTTTTATTCGGAGAAGATTTAAAAACCGTCAGCATAGTGTTGGGCCTAATCTTGTTCAGCTCGGCCCATCTTTCCGTGCCATCGGCCCGTGTCAGCCTGCCTCATCGAAACCCTAGAGTGCAGACCGTTGGATTCAATCCGACGCTTGCTGTTCCGCCGTGTCATCATTGCGCCCTGAGCCGTTGATCCTTCGCCACGTGTGCGCCCGCGATGGAGCCACGTCAGCAAGCTATATCCTGGCCGGATTACGCCGCCGTATCCTAGTGAATCTCGGTTTTCACGAGAAATTGCAGAAGACGAGACCGCTATTTAATGCGCCGATGCCACCCATGGATTTCGCACCTTGAGTCGCACCTATAGCCCTAGCGCACGCCCGTCGAGACGCTGTCTTGCGCCCGTGTGACCTCGCCGAAGTTTAGAGATAGCACCGTCGTGGGTTTTGCTTCGTTCCGCTGCCATTGAGTCATCCTCGCCGTTGCTAGGATCCTAATCGAGTTCTCCGTACCAAGACACGTCAACTCTGCTAGCTAACGTCGCCGGAGGAGCCCCAGAACGTCGTCGGCTTCATCTTCATCTCCGTCTCCGGTGAACCAGTTTCGCCACGCCATCATCGACGCCGCAAGCTACGTCGACCATCGGATCTGGTAAGGAGGGGCAAATCTTCTCCACGTGTCACGCGCCGGGGCAACCGGGTGGACGTCATCTTCTCGTCGCTTCGCCACTGTTGGATCCACATCGTTCGCCCAGGATTGAGCCGCATAGCCGTCGCCACTTCGCCCCGTGCCGCCGTGTCCTCATCGTCAGATCTGCAGTGTGCGTCTCAGATCGTGCCGCGTGTCGTCCGCGACCAGTGCGCAGCTGCGTCGCTTCGTCTCCACCGCGTAATCTTAGCCGTCTGATCTCCCACCGACGCATTGGATTATGCCGCGTGTCGCAATCCTAGCCACCTCGCTCAAACCCCATTAGTAAGCCTGCCTAATGGGCTTCCATGGGCCACGGCCAGAACCACGGCCCGTCATGTTTGGCCCAAAGACCGAAATTTCAATGGGCTAGGCTATTTTTTTATTTTAACCCCTAAAGAATAGGTTAATTGCAACAAGTCTTGGTGGTAATGGCAATTTTGCGCTTTAACCCCTGAAGTTATGGTTAATTACAGCTGGTTGTGAGAATATTTCTTTATGGACCTCGAAGTCCCCTAAAATTCCAAAAATAGTTAATAAATTCTAAAAAATTATATTAAATCATATAAATTGAATTTTTAGGTATATGAGCTTCTATAAATTTGTTGAACCTTAGACTTAACACACATAGGAAGCTCCATATCTCTGGGTTTATTTTTCCTGGTATAATTCCATGTTTATTCATGCTGAATTTATTTTTTTATTATTCAGTATTAATTCAACTCAGACCAACTGCATACCACGAAATTTCCCCTTTGCAGATAGTGTGTGGGAAAGAAGCAAGTATTTTCCACATGCGAAAATTTAGCTGTGTTGTATATGTGCTAATCTCACCACCATAGCATACAACCATGTACCCTCACTAGAAGTTAGGAATCTATGTAGGTCATGAATCTCCGTCAATTATTAAATACCTATAGCATATGATAGGGGATCTATATATGGCTCAGTACACTGATTGTATGAGGACAATTTACCAGCATTAGGGGGAGGAAAGTACTACACTAAACAATGCCAAAAATAGATTGGAATGTCACTGGCATTTAGTCCTTAGACCAACACAATAAAGAATCCGGATTTGAAGTTTGAAGGATAATGATTCTACAATAAATAGCTAATAATCTGCTAGATGCCTTCACTAATCATAAGGGAGTGATGAAATCCCATACCTGTAGTAAACACACATGAAAGAGTGGAAATACACTAAAAGGATATTGAACCCACTCTTACACCTCACGATAAGAAGAGGGGGAGGCCTTTAGGTGCATTGGACTCAATTTTGCAGAGATGTTCGCAGAAACAGAGAACCGAACAAGTAAAAACACTACCCATGATTGTTGACAACGATTTTGTCCTGAGATTAAATAAAAAAATAAATAATCACATAAAAATAATAACATCAAATAAATAAAATACACTGACGGCTAAAATCCGTTAGAACACAAAAAAGACTAAAGGGTGTGAGTTATATTTAAATAACAATCGTTATGACATACGTAAACTACATGACTAGAAAATAGTGTGACGATCAAATATTTCACTGACAATTTTTTTTAATAATGCTTAAAATTCTACATGCGTTGCGCTAATATGATGATATCTCAGTCATACGTGAGTTGAATAAACATACGCATGTATGCATGGGTTAACTAAGCTCTTGGGAAAAACTCACACTCATGGCTACGTAGCAAATAAAGCGGCTCCGCATGAGGCCTTTTATACCAATACAGCTTAAAAAAATCATCAATCAAGAAGAGATATGTGCACGGGTTAAGTGCTCGCAAATCAGATAATTTATACTTCTCCAATTAATTTACGACAGAAAAAAGAGAAATGGTGCCGTGAGCTATACTAGCTGCGCCCGAAAGAAATATCCATGCAAACAGCCATGCATACGTCCTGCACTATGTGGACTACAACTAATTGAATCACATTGGAAGACTTTTTTGGAAGGATAATTAGTAAGCCCATAACCCCATACAAACATAAAGGGTTGTGCATGTCGTGTGCATCACTTACCAGTTAAAGCATAACCAGTGCGTCACATGAATCGCCCATCAAGAAAAAAAATGAAAAGGGTCGCATGCTACCCAGAAGGAGATCCCACGTTGCAATCATGGTGAGCAGGGAGATGGGCACGTCATGCACAACTAACAAGTCTACGATTGAGCATCTGATTAGCAAATAAAAAAACCAAAGAAAAAGATAATTAGAGGGAAAGGTTGCCGTAACTTCCATCGAAGTAACCATCTCCGGATACTTGGCTCTATAAATAAGAGTGTGAAGTTAGAGGGAAAAGGACTTTTTACTTTGAGGGGAAAGACTAGAGGAGAGAAAACACTTGAGAGGAAAGCTATAGAAAAATAGAGAGGGGACAAGCTGCCATTGGAAGAAGAAGCAAGAAGGTAAAAGAAGGTGAGAATCATGTCCTTCCTTAGCCCTTAGGCTTGTTCAAGTGATACAAACCAAGGTGCTCTTCTTCCTCCCATCCTCCTCCGCCCAAGTGAAGATGTGTTCTCCTCAAGGCTTCATTTACTAATTCGGTCCCGTAGTGGGCATGGATACAAGAGCGAAGATCCAAAATCTTCGTTTCTTAGTATCGGGCACTACGTTTAGAAATGAATCAAGGGTGAGAAGATTCAAGACCTCACTTCCTAATTCGGTCCCGTAGTGGGCATGGATGCAAGAGCGAAGATACAAAATCCTCGTTTCTTAGTATCGGACACTACGTTTGGAAACGAATCAAGGGTGAGAGGATTCAAGACCTCACTTCCAAATTCGGTCCCGTAGTGGGCATGGATGCAAGATCGAAGATCCAAAATCTTCGTTTCTTAGTATCGGGCACTACGTTTGGAAACGAATCAAGACCTCACTTCCTAATTCGGTCCCGTAGTGGGCATGGA
The DNA here is from genome assembly GCA_036346275.1 of Otatea glauca. Lineage (NCBI taxonomy): Eukaryota > Viridiplantae > Streptophyta > Magnoliopsida > Poales > Poaceae > Otatea > Otatea glauca. The sequence continues at coordinate 39,400,125 of CM070730.1, forward strand.
TGCAAGAGCGAAGATCCAAAATCTTCGTTTCTTAGTATCGGGCACTATGTATGGAAACGAATCAAGGGTGAGAAGACTCAAGACCCTGTTTCTTAGATTCAGTCCCTTAAAGCGGATACGAATCATGAACAGGTATATGTTGCAAAAGAAAATGATATTCCAAAAGAAAAAATTGCTAATTAATTAATCTTCATCGCGGTTATACTCGCATTTGGGTTCCGTATTCACAAAAGCCATATCATGGGTAGTAATCCGAACATATCGACATAAACAATATTATATCCGGCTACATGTTCCATGGGCTCCATGAAAATGAGTACTAAGCATGCATGCGTGAATTAAGAGATTCCCTAATTAATCAACTAAGCATGCATGCATAGCATCTCCCATGTCGCAAAGGAAGTGGCGTCGTGGCCGTATGCGTAAAGAAATTAAGCATTGCTCTTATTAATAAATAAATTAAAAATAATTAGTGTGGCCCACTTTTCAGTCAAAGCATGCTGAGCATCTCTACCATGTAACAAAGAAAGTCGTATATATATATATATATATATATATATGGCTGCATGCATGTACAGATTGATAAAAGAAAAATGGTCCACGTGAAGTCAAAAGAAAAAGAATGTCTGGAAGGCCCCAAGTAATGCGCGTCTAGTGCAATCGTGGCTTAACAATAACAAAAAAATTGAGTAAATGGGTGAAAAGAAAATAAGAAAGTGAAAAATCATACGGGTTCACATCCAATTAGGCCTTATATGTTTACATAGATCAAATAAAAAAAATCAAGAACCATGCTACCCACTTAAAGAAGAAAAGTGGCTTGGCTTGTACGGCTGCATGCATGTAGAGAGAAAATCATAGCCCGTGTCTACGCGAGTCCGATACAATTGTGGCTAAATAACTCGGTGGTCAATTAATATCAGACCATTATCAAATAAGTAAAAAATTAAGTGGAACAAGGCGAGATAAAAATAAATAAAAAATGGTAAAATAGGTTGAAACTCCTATTGTGTTGCGTGTATAGGTTCTCTAAAAAAATGGATACTATGCACCAAACAAAAAAAAGTTGATTAAGGTGAAAACAATTAAAAATACCCCAAGCATCCGTCAGCGACGCCAAGATTGAAGACTTTTCTTCTTTTTATATTTTTATTTTTTGTAATATCATATGTTGCAATTTGGTGTAATCTTTATGTTGGAATTCTTAATCAGGGGTTTTCTCGCAAAGAGATGTAATTAACAGAATTTTTATGTAAATGTATGAATTCTGGAAGTAATGTACCCGCAATACCTGATATTTGATATTTCTTAGTCTCATATTTAGTTAAAATTTAAACAACTTGTCTCTAATGACGTGGAGACGGGTTCACGCCCATTTTCCCGTCATCAATGATAGTAGAAGAATCTCAACTTAATGTTGAGAAAATTCCTGAAGTGAGCTATCCTGAAAATGGTAACCGCATCCTTGAAGTGATCTATCCTAAAGATGATAACCACAGCAAATATTCTCGCACATAATTTGACGCTGGGAAGTTAGAATTCCTAGACTCCATCATTGTGGGAAATCACGAGGAGTTGGAAGAAATTAAAGATGAGATATCCTTGAAGTGATTCAGGAGAGTTGTATAAGAGAAAGACTACAACTGTCGAGATATATTTTGCCTCAAAATTACTTGACCTGGATCCAGAACTAAAGTCCATGGCAAAATGCCAGAAGCACTCAGATTGGGTCAAATAGAAAGAATCAATTGACGCAAAATTGTGCTCGCTTAATAAGAGGAAAGTAGTTGGTCCTGTTGATCGTACACATCTTAAAGTGGTTCCTATAGGATCAAACTGGGTTTTCATCTGAAGGACCATGTGGAGGTCCATCCATGTTTGTGATGAGTATTTGACTTTATTTGAGCAAGGTGTGCTCAAGTTTGAGTTTGATTTGGATTGTTTTTCGAGCTAGAGCAATTTGAGTTCTCGGTTGGAGACGGTCGTCCGACTCAGTGGTCGGGTCGTCCGACCGAGTGGTCGGGCTTTGGCTGGTTGGAGACCGTCGTCCAGGCCGAGTGGTCGGGTCGTCCGACCGAGTGGTCGGGCTTTGGCTGTGTTGCAAACCGTCGTCCGACTCCCGAGTGGTCGGGTCGTCCGACCGAGAGGTCCGGGCTTTGCACAGTTGGAGACTACCGATCGTCGACCACAGTGGTCAGGTCTTTGGTTGGTCGGAGATCAGTTGTCCGACCGAGTGGTCGTCTTTGGTTGGTCGGAGACCGGTTGTCCGACCCAGAGGTCTGGGCCGTGGTGGTCGGAGACCGATCGTCCGACCCCGAGTGGTCGGGTCGTCCGACCCGAGTGGTCGGGCTTTGGTGTGTTGCAAACGGTCGTCCGACCCCGAGTGGTCGGGTCGTCCGACCGAGAGGTCCAGGCTTTGCACTCGTTGGACTGACCGATCGTCGACCACAGTGGTCAGGTCTTTGGTTGGTCGGAGACCAGTTGTCCGACCTGAGTGGTCAGGTCTTTGGTTGGTCGGAGACCAGTTGTCCGACCCAGAGAGGTCTGGGCTGTGGCTGGTCGGAGACCAGTCGTCTGACCCCGAGTGGTTAGGTCTCTCGCTGGTCGGAGACCAGTGGTCAGACCTCGAGTGGTCGGGATGGAGACCAGTGGTCAGACCATTGTTGGTCGGGATGGAGACCAGTGGTCAGATCTTGAGTGGTCGGGATGGAGACCAGTGGTCAGACCTTGAGTGGTCGGGATGGAGACCAGTGGTCAGACCTTGAGTGGTCGGGATGGAGGCCAGTGGTCAGACCATTGTTGGTCGGGATGGAGACCAGTGGTCAGACCTTGGTTGGTCGGGATGGAGACCAGTGGTCATACCACGTGTGGTCGGGGTTATGCTGGTCAGCGTAGTGTATATCTTTCTGTTGAGATGGATATGTGTTGTTGGACATTGCTATGTGATATGGTTTCCTTGTCTATGATGGTTGCAGGACTTTGGAGCTAGGTCATGGTGAGGCGAAGGGGATCAGGACTAGGCTGGGAGAGCTGAGGTCCAGATGATCAGGGTGTCGCCAAAGATGACTGAGGCCAGGGAGTAGCTGCAAGCCAAGAAGACAAAGGAATGGATGGGATGCTAACTTGAGCCGCTCGATCGAGGAGGACCGTTGGATCGCGATCGGGAAGATAGAGAAGCGGGTCAAGTTGGTATGGTTTGAACAGTGCAAAACCCGTTGTGTTGTTGGGTTTGGGTCACCCATGCATAGCTGTGTGAGTGGGTAAAATCTCACCCTTGATGGAGTGCTCTAGGGTTTAGAGGCTCATCCAAGGGTGGTAGGTGTTCCTAGCTCGCTACTAGACAGGGAGAGGGTGTCTCCTCGGGGCGTGGTGAGCGGTGAGGAAAGTCTACGTGAGTAGTTGAGAGTTGTTGAGAGTGCGATGTAAGGATCAAATCCTCGGCTCTTGGATGTTGGCTTAGGATTGAAGCAAGATATCCAAGGGTGGGAATTGATCCTGTGTCACTATAAATAGAGGGTAGGGCAGCCTTCCCTCTCTGAAGGTTCCGAGGTTTTGTTTGCTCATTTGAGCTTTGCCCACTTTGTTGTGAGGCTTTGTATACCTCCTTCCGAAATGAAATGTTCTTCATTTATATTCTTGTTTCATTTCTCTTACGTATTTACATTACGCACTTGAATTACATTATCTAAATTCGCATTTACTTACTTGCAATTTACCTTACGTAATTTGGATTTGCCTCATCTCCTTCTACATGCTATTGAGTCTTTGTTGAAATTCATGATTGATGAACTCTTCTCTGGATTGGTGCTTTCAATCTTTTAGGCAATCCTTACGTTCTTGCCGCAAGTTGTAAATCATGTGTTCTTAAAGTGCGTAAGCGTGTGACTTGCAGTTCTTTAGTCTTGATTGGCTTCGGTTCTTGTTGCCAAGGATGAAAGATTCTGGATGAATCTTCTATAGATCATATCCCAATCATCTAGGCAATCTACAACCTCTTCTATTCAGCTTTTGCAAGAAACCAATTTACGTGCCTAGTTTTCAGATAGTGTTTCTATTTGTTTGAAGGGTTGTTTCTTCGTGTACTTACTTGCTATGATTTGTGGAGAGTCATCTAAGGATTTCTGACCATCAACTCCCACCAGCAAGTTAGGGGTGAAGTCTGTGTTCGTGACTCTGTTTTTGGTGTTGCATTTGTTAAACTAAAAAGGACGGAACCTTGGTATTAATTCCTTCGATTGTTGATTGAAATAGGTTCCTGACATCCTTTGGGAGGTGCACACCAATTTTCACTGTTTTTGGATCAGCCGATCAAAAGCTACATTGATTTCTGGTTTTGAGATCGTGCTGGTTTTACTGTTCACCCGAACACTATTCACCAAAGTACTGTTCATTCGACCTCCGCATGTCGAGGTACTGTTCATCTGGTCAGGGGTACTGTTAACCGAGTACTGTTCATCCGACCACTTCAGGTCGGGAGTACTGTTCATCCGACCAGTGTTGGTCGGGGGTACTGTTCACCCGAATACTATTCATTCCGGGTACTGTTCATCCGACCTCTCTAGGTCGGGGGTACTGTTCATCCGTCCAGAAATACCCGACCAGTGCAGTTTCTTTCTGGTCTTTTGGTGGTTTGAATTTTAGGGGGAGAGTTTATTCGAAAATTTTATTTGGCTCCTATTCACCCCCCTCTAGTCGCCTTTTTCGATCTTTCAATTGGTATCAGAGCCGGTTCTGCTCTTTCTAGATCTTGACCGGTCTCAAGAGCCATGGCGATGGACAAGTATTCCACCAACCCTCCCATTTTTGCTGGAGTTGATTTTTCGTTTTGGAAATCGCGGATGGAGTCATACATCACTGCCTAGGGCTTTCTGATATGGCAGAAGGTGAAACTCCCGTATGAGGTTCCTGCTGATGAAAACGTCACGGTCGGAAATATGGTTGACGTTGAGGCGAACGCTAAAGCAAGGAACATCCTCATACAGGGTCTTAGCCGCAGTGAGTATGATAGGATTTCTCACCTTCGTTCTGTTCATGAGATTTGGGTGACCCTCGATGCTTACCATGAGGGCACTACCCAAATCAAGACGGTTCGACAGGACCAATTCAAGCGTGAGTTCAACAAGTTTGAACAGCACGCTGGTGAGAGTCTTGACGAGTGCTTTGGTCGGTTTACGAAGATTTTGAGCGACCTCCGAGCAGTCGGTTGCATATACCCTGACTCGGATAATGCTCGACATTTCTTGACCCCACTTGATCTTCGTGTTTGGGAGATGAAGGTGACCACCATCAAGGACACCACCGACCTGTCGACCTTGACTCTTGACGGGCTTTATTCCCGCCTCAAGACTCATGAGATCGACGCGTCGTCTCGCGGAAGACGAAATCTCGATCGATGGCTTTGGTCACCGATCCCATTGGATCCTCTCTTCGATTCTTCATTGGGTTCTCTCTCTCGCCCTTTGCGAGCTAGCGATGACCAAGCTGGAAAAATTTCGAGAAAATGAGCTTGCTCTTCTTGCTCGCAAATTTTCATATGCATACAAGAGAGTGAGAGAGAGAAGAGAGGTGGGATGATCACTGTTTGAGTGTGGTGGCCCCAACCACATTCGAGCAAACCGTCCCAAGCCGGAGAAGGGCAAAACGAACAAGGCGGTTCGGGCAAGAACGACCACACCGACAAGAACCGCAACAAGAAGGCCCGGCTCGTGAGCCGGCTAAGAAGAAGTACTGCAACTTTGCCAAGAATAAGAAGCTCTTTCACCGGTCCTCGCCAGATTTGGGCGACATCGAGTTCTCGACACGGAGAATCGGAGTGATGCAAGCGAGGACGATCCGCAAGAGAAGGTGAAAGGCAAAGATGACTTCTCCAAGATGTGCTTCATGGCAGCGCCATTGAAGTAAGCGACTCCATTTGTCAAATGACACGGATGAGGTACCCACCTCGACGAGTTAAATGTCGCTCGTAGATTAGGCAAGTTTCATGCTAAGGCTAGGTCGAGGTGTTCTGAGTTAGAAAAGGAAGTAGGTACCTTGACTCGGGAGTTAGCTTCGCTTAGATCTTCTCCCTCCCGAGTCACTGATGACTGTACTTTGTGTGATGCTTTGCTTGTGGAGTTAGAGAACCTAAGGACTATGCATGATAGTGTGTTGTATGAACTAGATAGTCTTAGGTTGAAGAATGCTAGCAATGAATCTGTTGATACTCATTCTGTAGATGCTAGTTTTCTTCCTGCTCACTCTACTCCTTCTTGTGCTAATTGCCCTAAATTGCTTGCCGAAATTGATGCCATGAGCGATCACCTTAGAAAGCTTTCTGCTAGAAATGATGAACTTGAATTGTATGCTTCTAAGGACCCAGTCAGCTCATGTGAGGGCTGTAAGCAACTAAAACTTGACAATGATGCTTTGAATGTCAAGTGTGATCAACTTGCTAAGGATTTACTAGTTAAGTCACAAACTGGTTGCTTATCTTGTGTGTTGGGGTTAAGGATGATGTGGATCAAATCCATGTCGAGCTTAAGAAGAAGTTAAAGACCAAACCCTTAGGATTAGAGATGCTCCTTGCTTTCTTGTGAGGCCCTCAAGATTGAGGCAGCCGTGCTAAGGGAACAAAAAGCACGTCTTTGAGAGATCTTCTCTTTACTCGGTTCTTTTCTTCCTCTCCTTCCCCTGTTCTTCTTGTGCTTCTTTCTTCCGAGATTGCCAGATCTTATGAGCACTCTCGAGAAGTTTGTTGGAGGCAAGAAGAAGCTCAATCTTATTCTAGACCAATCCAAGATTAGTAGATTCAATCAAGGTCTAGGATTTGATCCCTTGGAGCACGCTCGGGCGCATCCTCCCACCATTGTCGCGGCTCCAAGAGTGGTGAGATTGTGGTAGCTCCCAGTGGGCACCACCAAGTTTAGGTCTCTTGGGGTTGTCCATAGGACTTGACGACTGTAGGGTGTTACTCTGTTGCTTCCGTCTCTAGCAAGGCGAAGTACATGCACCTTCCGTAAGAAGGATGGTCACCTAGTAGATTTACGCTTGAGCACACCAAGATCACTCGGCGTGGCGTGTTGCTGCTCTTAGGGTATTCGTGGTCATCCCGGACTTTGAGTGCTCCTAAGGCACACACCGCTTCTAGACAGTTAGAGAGTCGCTTTTTTTGGGCGCCCGGGACTTGGTTTTCATGCTAGTTCTTGAGTTTTAGTCCCGAGCTGTTCAGAGTCGATCTTCCGCCGTCCTCTTGATATTCCTCGTTTTCCCATCAAGGTAGATATCGCGGCGTGAGGTGTTTTCCAGGTAGGAGATCCAGCGACCTTCTTGGGATGGTCGGCTTTTGCACCACAGCGTGCCAACCCGCTTTGACTCCTAGATTATCTACCGAGTTGCTCCCGATCGTGTGAGAGTTGAGCGTCGGAGAGACACTCGAGTCCGCCTTCTTCTCAGGATCGGTACTGAGGCGTCGTGTGGCTCGATTGGGTTCCCAGATCTTCTCTCTATCCCAAGATCGAGTCATCTTTCCTCTTATGTCAATTCCTTGTGTCATGTCTATGCAATAATGCTTTTAAGTGCCTTTTGCCTTTTTCATGGCATGAGTCGCTTGAGGCTAGCTTGAGGATATGATCACTGCCTAGTGGAGTGGATTTGGGTCATCTTGTGGACTTGTCCTTTCTTAGTTCGATTCTTAGTCCATGAGTTGTCCTGAGGCATCATCTTCGCCGTGCATAAGTAGTGGACCTCGTTTTTCCTCGAGGTACCCACTCACGGCAAGAGTTGTAGGTAAGTATGTTGGTCATGTTGATCTTTACTAATCTCATCTAGGATCGTTTTGTCGCTTTTCAATGTTGGCACTCGATGTGAATTCCGAGTTGGCCTTTGCGGCTTGTCTCTAGAGGATTGGATCTTCCTGCATGACCATCATGAGCATCATGCTAACCTGCATGTACTTTCAACTTTGTTTGCCTCGTGTTTCGCTCCACAAGTGTTGAGCTTCATGATAACAGCATTGGGGACTTTCACTTCCATGGTGAGCTATCTCATACCCTCATGTCGGTTATATTTGTGATCATCATTTCCATGACATGTTGTGATTGCTCTTGCTCCCATATGTATTATATGTACTTTGCTAGGTCTTGTTAGTTTTTGTCTGTCTTGTTTTGTGCCATAGCATGTTTTCCCCAACCATCTTTGTGCTTCATGTATTATATCCTAAATTCATGAGCTCTTTCCCGAGATGTGATTTTCTTGTTTTTATCTTGTCCATGATATTGTTCATTTGGTATGAGCATTTGTATTAACTATGGGCACGTGCTATATATCATTTACTTTATTTTGTCATGAGTAGTATCTAGGTTATATGACCTCGATTTTCTATTACATCCATGATTAGCCTTGTTTAGACTTTGTTTGTCGACTTTGTGCTACATGTGAGTGCCTTTCATGAGATTAGGGTTATATGATCTAGCTGCCATTGTATGACTTATATTGTTCATGATCACCTTTTATTGTCCTTCATGCTTATATGCTTCATACCTATTTTGCATGAGCTTGTGTTCTTCATTCATGGCATGTATTCATCATCATGCATAGAGTGTTGCCATAAGTAGCTTCTCATCTTTGTGTCCATGGTCACCATTTACTTTCATCTTTTTGTGTCCTCATGACCTTTGTTTGGTCTTCTTTTGACGGGCCTTTTCGCGCAAGTAAATATTGTTATTGAGACTATGGATAAATGGATCTTGATGTTGCTAATTGGTTTGTTTTATGCATGATCCTCTTTGGTTGTCTTCATTCATCTTGCTCATGTTATATCTAGTAGCATGTTGTTGTGCTTCATTGTGGTATTTCCTCATTTACATGCTCATTGCCATGTTTAGGTAGTATCTTGATCCATGTATTTCTAGGCTTTCACATGATCCTGCTAGCATTTTGTTCTTTGTGATACACCTTGCTTAGCTTCTTATGCCATGATGACAAAGCTATGATGCACCTTCTTTGTTGTTTATCATGTGGATATGTTTTCACCGTTGTCTATGGATATATGGATCTTGATGCTATCTTTAGCTTGGTTGTGATACATGATCTTACATTACCTTCTCGCATCATGTTCATGCTCTAGATGATTGTTTGCCACATTTTCCTGTATCTTGTTCATTCGTGCCTAGGAACCGGATCTGCTTAACCCCGCCAAAGCATAGATTTGTTGGATGCATGTGTGTAGGCTTTACGGTGAGGAGACCATCATCCTAGGAATATCTCTTCCTCTGCTTTTAGGATCCACTTGGTGTCCTTTGCCACTACTTGTTCTACAACGCAGAGGTAAGTACCTCTGAAAATGTTGATGATAATGATGGATCTCTTAGGAGGTTGTGGTTCTTTTGTAGGTAGAGCTTGTGTTCTTTTTGTCTAGAATCTTTTGGTTGGACTTCTAGCATAGTTAGGTTGCTTCTTACCTTGAGCCTTCTTGCTCCTTAGAGACCATGTGGTTTTAGATCTTATCTCTTCTCCTCTAGCTTTCTACCTATCTCTTGTGAGGAGAGAGTTTTAGAGTGTGTTGAGGGGATTTGAGCTTGGGTTTATGAGCTCATATAGCTTATCTTGAGGGGAGCTGGTTTGTATATTATGTACTATATATTCTCTTCCAGTTTTCCTTTCTTCTTACAGGTGACTTTGGGCTTATTTTCTTGAGTTGAGTTCACTCACTTAGACTTCAGCATGCCTTCCATGGACATCTTATCTTGTGCTTTAGGTTGCTATCATGCGTGATTAGCTGTTCTCTCTTCTCTCTAGGTTGAGTTCCCTCAGTCTTATAAGTCTAGCAGGTTTTGGGCCTCTTGGGTAGACAGGGTCTGTGTGCACTCCTTAATTGGGATCTAGAGTCAGCTTTCCTATGTCAGTCTCTGGGGAAGATAAGAGCGAGTCTGAGCCATAGTGAATCTCTTCTATCTTATCTATGCTCAATAGCCATCCAATTTTGCAGTTTCTCGACTTCTTCTCCTCATTCTGTTTTTCTGGTTATTATTGAGTTCATTCGGGTTTTCTTTATGCCTAATCTTGATAATAACCCAACTTTAACCAGATTTGAGCTTAAAATTGATTCAATTGTTGAGGGGGAGTTCGGGAATCTGTTCATGCATTGCATTTAGACTGCTTTTTCCGTTTTATGAGCTTTGTCTATTATGCATTTGACTCAATCTTCGTGAAATACATCATGCTATATCTTTCGAAGAAAATCACTAGCTTAGATATGTCCAAGTTCTTTTATCAAGCTAATGTTCATTGAAATCTGAAAAACTTAAAAGCTTTAAATGAAAACTTGATGAAACATGTTGCTTTTACTTACTAAGTTTCTTCTCTAAGAGCTTTTACCATGAATTGTGAAATTTTGGAATTCTCTAGAGTCCCTATAGCAACTTGGGTGAAATTTGTTTGATCCATATTTGAGTCCTTCAGAATTGCTCATATGTGCTAAATTAAGAAAAATTTGACTCTTTTGTGCAAAATTGAACTCAACACTATATATTCTCAAGACGGCCTCCCATTGCATTTGGGATGAACTTGGAATATATTGTGTATGACCAAGATCATTCTCTTAAGAGTTACTCTTGAGATGATCGAAAATGGCTTGAGTCAATCAACAAAAAAAAATGCAAATATCAAACACATAAGTGGGTAAAGAATGCAAATAATGTCAAACATTTGCACCCCGCTATGTTTTTCGAAGTCTTAAAGAAAATTTGCATAAATTGAAAAATGGGCTCAAGGACCTAATATGCACTTCAAATTTCCCAAAGTGTTGAGTAGGTTGAACTCTAGGTTTTCCATTTGATCCCCGAGTGGTTTTGCTTCTAGTTTTGAAACTTTGCTAAGTTTTGCACTTGTCAAATCTTGCTAAAATGATACATTTTCAAAACTTAGCTTATGAGCAAAATTTGTTATTTGCACTTGGACATGTCTTAGTTTGGTCATAATCTGAGATTAATAAGCTTGGTGTCATATCTTGTCATTATGATCATTTGGATAATCTTCAAAGCTCCCTTAGGTTGCATTTCATGCATACATAAAAGAGTGAGAAAATTCTATTTTGATGTCTATATTGCCAAAAGGGGAGAAAATGTAGAAAAGGCATCATTTAAAATGTAGAAAAGGAGGAGATAGAAATGTGAAAGCTTCTTTGCTATCTCTTATGGATCATAATCACATTTGACACTTATGATTGGTTTTTAGAGCTTTTGTTGAAAACTTGCTCTTTTCATGGTCTTGCTCTAAATTCTTTCTGCCAACTTGGTCATAATTTTATATCTTTCTCTCTGGACAAAGTTTGGCTTTGCAATCAAATTGCTTTCTTCTTCTCTCATTCAAACTCAAATTTATGCCTTTTGTGTGGTTTGTCAATATACTCATCAAGGGGGAGATTGAAGGACCATGTGGAGGTCCATCCATGTTTGTGATGAGTATTTGACTTTATTTGAGCAAGGTGTGCTCAAGTTTGAGTTTGATTTGGATTGTTTTTCGAGCTAGAGCAATTTGAGTTATTGGTTGGAGACCAGTCGTCCGACTCCGAGTGGTCGGGTCGTCCGACCTGAGTGGTCGGGGCTTTGGCTGGTTGGAGACCAGTCGTCCGACCCCGAGTGGTCGGGTCGTCCGACCTGAGTGGTCGGGGCTTTGGCTGTGTTGCAAACGGTCGTCCGACCGAGTGGTCGGGTCGTCCGACCGAGAGTGCAGGCTTTGCACGGTTGGAGACTACCGTCGACCCGAGTGGTCAGGTCTTTGGTTGGTCGGAGACCAGTTGTCCGACCTGAGTGGTCAGGTCTTTGGTTGGTCGGAGACCGGTTGTCCGACCCAGAGAGTTCAGGCCGTGGTGGTCGGAGACCGATCGTCCGACCCCGAGTGGTGGGTCGTCCGACCCGAGTGGTCGGGGCTTTGGTGTGTTGCAAACGATCGTCCGACCCCGAGTGGTGGGTCGTCCGACCGAGAGTCAGGCTTTGCACAGTTGGAGACCCGTCGTCGACCACTGAGTGGTCGTCTTTGGTTGGTCGGAGACGGCTTGTCCGACCTGAGTGGTCGTCTCTTTGGTTGGTCGGAGACCAGTTGTCCGACCCAGAGAGGTCTGGGCTGTGGCTGGTCGGAGACTAGTCGTCTGACCCCGAGTGGTTAGGTCTCTCGCTGGTCGGAGACCAGTGGTCAGACCTCGAGTGGTCGGGATGGAGACCAGTGGTCAGACCATTGTTGGTCGGGATGGAGACCAGTGGTCAGATCTTGAGTGGTCGGGATGGAGACCAGTGGTCAGACCTTGAGTGGTCGGGATGGAGACCAGTGGTCAGACCTTGAGTGGTCGGGATGGAGGCCAGTGGTCAGACCATTGTTGGTCGGGATGGAGACCAGTGGTCAGACCTTGGTTGGTCGGGATGGAGACCAGTGGTCATACCACGTGTGGTCGGGTTATCTTTGTCGTGTAGTGTATATCTTTCATTGAGATGGATATGTGTTGTTGGACATTGCTATGTGATATGGTTTCCTTGTCTATGATGGTTGCGGGACTTTGGAGCTAGGTCATGGTGAGGAAGGGGATCGAGGACTAGGCCGGGAGAGCCGAGGTCCGGATGATCGAGGTGTCGCCAAAGATGGTGAGGCCGGGGAGTAGCGCAAGCCAAGAAGACAAAGGAATGGATGGGATGCTAACTTGGAGCTGCTCGATCGAGGAGGACCGTTGGATCGCGATCGGAAGATAGAGTAGCGGGTCAAGTTGGTATGGTTTGAAAAGCGGCAAAACCCGTTGTGTTGTTGGGTTTGGGTCAGCCCATGCATAGCTGTGAGTGGGTAAAATCTCACCCTTGATGGAGTGCTCTAGGGTTTAGAGGCTCATCCAAGGGTGGTAGGTGTTCCTAGCTCGCTACTAGACAGGAGAGGGTGTCTCCACGGGGCGTGGTGGCGGTGAGGAAAGTCTACGTGAGTAGTTGAGAGTTGTTGAGAGTGATGTTGTAAGGATCAAATCCTGGCTCTTGGATGTTGGCTTAGGATTGAAGCAAGATATCCAAGGGTGGGAATTGATCCTGTCACTATAAATAGAGGGTAGGGCAGCCTTCCTCTCTGAAGGTTCTGAGGTTTTTGCTGCTCATTTGAGCTTTGCCCACTTTGTTGTGAGGCTTTGTATACCTCCCCTTCCGAAATGAAATGTTCTTCATTTATATTCTTGTTTCATTTCTCTTACGTATTTACATTACGCACTTGAATTACATTATCTAAATTCGCATTTACTTACTTGCAATTTACCTTACGTAATTTGGATTTGCCTCATCTCCTTCTACATGCTATTGAGTCTTTGTTGAAATTCATGATTGATGAACTCTTCTCTGGATTCGGTGCTTTCAATCTTTTAGGCAATCCTTACGTTCTTGCTGCAAGTTGTAAATCTGTGTGTTCTTAAAGTGCGTAAGCGTGTGACTTGCGCTCTTTAGTCTTGATTGGCTTACGGTTCTTGTTGCCAAGGATGAAAGATTGCTTTGGATGAATCTTCTATAGATCATATCCCAATCATCTAGGCAATCTACAACCTCTTCTATTCAGTTTTGCAAGAAACCGATTTACGTGCCTAGTTTTGGATAGTGTTTCTATTTGTTTGAAGGGTTGTTTCTTCGTGTACTTACTTGCTATGATTTGTGGAGAGTCATCTAAGGATTTCTGACCATCAACTCCCACCAGCAAGTTAGGGGTGAAGTCTGTGTTCGTGACTCTGTTTTTGGTGTTGCATTTGTTAAACTAAAAGGACGGAACCTTGGTATTAATTCCTTCGATTGTTGATTGAAATAGGTTCTGACATCCTTTGGGAGGTGCACACCAATTTTCACTGTTTTTGGATCACCGATCAAAAGCTACATTGATTCTGGTTTTGAGATCGTCTTTGGTTTTATTGTTCACCCAACACTATTCACCAAAGTCTCGTTTCATTCGACCTCCGCATGTCGAGGTAATCGTTCATCCAGTCGAAGTACTTGTTAACCCGAGTATCTTTGCTTCATCCGACCACTTCGTGTCAGAGTACTTGTTCATCCGACGAGTGTTGGTCGGAAGTCTTGCTCACCCGAATACTATTCATTCAGGTCTTGTTCATCCGACCTCTCTAGGTCGGGGGTACTGTTCATCCGTCCAGAAATACCCGACCAGTGCAGTTTCTTTCTGGTCTTTTGGTGGTTTGAATTTTAGGGGGAGAGTTTATTCGAAAATTTTATTTGGCTCCTATTCACCCCCCCCTCTAGTCGCCTTTTTCGATCTTTCATCATCAGGAAGAGAAATGAAAGTAATTAGGTCGTGAGATATAAAGCAAGGCTTGTAGCACAAGGGCTCATGCAAAGACCTAACATCCATTATGATGGAATTTACTCGCCTGTAATGAATAGAATAAAGTTCCGATAATTGATATTTATGGTAGCTAGCTTAAACTTATCAATGTAGTTGATGGATATCGTGACATCATATTTATATAAGTCACTAGATACGGATATTTATATGAGAAGTCCATAAAAGAGTCAAAATTCTGGATCATAATATAGCTAATCGTAACATGTATAGTATCAAACAGCACAGATCGCTATACGGATTAAAAACAGTTGGGGAGAAAGTGGTATAACCGACTTAGTGAGTTCCTCCTGAAGAAGGGCTACTCCAATAATGATGATTATCCCTATGTGTTTATGAAGAAGTCTCAGAATGGATTCTGTATTATCTCAGTCTATATCGATGATCTAAATATCATTGGAACCACAGAGGAGATAAAGGAAGTGTCGAAGGGTTAGGAATCGACAACAGATCTTATGTTTCGGGTACCTTTGAGGTAGCGGAGTCAAGCATAGAATCGTGGACACCAGATGCAGACAGGTTCAGGCCTCCAGGCGGAGTAATACCTTACGTCCTGTATGGGGGATGGCTGTATGTATCAGATGGAATACAACGAGGGGGTGTAACCCTGAGTACAAAGCAGATGTGTCTAAGCTATGGACAACAATAGCAAAACACAGTTCACTCCTTCCTAAGCTCTCTGCTTCCGAAGGCTCGAGGTTGAAGGGCTGAGGTGGCTAATGTGTGCTCCAATGGCATCCGTGCGTTGTTGCTTGCTCTAGATTCCTTTCTCTCTTGGGGGTCCCTGCCCCAGGCCTTATATAGTGGAACTGATCCTACCTGTGGACGAGTCATAGCCGATGAGGAGTCCCTTTCAGCTTGATCTTCATGGTATATCTAAACTGCTATTAGTGCTGAGCGTATTCGGGTCGATCTCCTTACGCGGAAAATGATCGAGTCCTTCCTGAAGCGGAGCTATCCCTTCCTTGACGAATATCTTATCCTGTAATCTTCGGGCCCGAGATATCCGGAACTTCCTTCATATGGTGGAGACTTACCCTGTTTCGTTACGTTCACATACCTATGCCTTATTTAGATATTCGACAGTAGCCCCAGAACTCTGCTTAGTGGAGGGTCCACTTAAGCGCTTAGTCGATTACTGCCAAGTCCGGACCTGGTCGAGTAACGCTTAGCTCGCCTGTGGTCGAACACTTCGAGTATTGTCGGGACCCGGATTTGCAAATCCGAAACCCTCTGTGTATACTGCACTAGTCTAGGATCACGCTAGTGCACACAGTGGAAACATAGATGAAATATCATTCCATACAATGAATTAACTAAGAAGAAGCAAATTATTATTAAATAAAGCAAACGATCTTATGGTCAATGTTTACACCATTATGCCTTAAGGGCTTAAGAAACAAATAACTATTGCAGCGGAAAAGATAACTTGAGCCATTCGACATGCCACAGGCAATCGTCAGGGGAACGCCTTCCTAATCCATGTAGTCTTCATAGAATTCCTCCTCATGATACTCAGCATTTCCTGATCCTTCCTCAGCAACTGATCAACAAAGGCGTATAGCCATGAGTACAAAAAGTACTCAGCAAGCCGTAGGGAATTGATGCAATATATTCATGCACGGCTTGACAAGGATGGCCATATGGTTCATTTTCAGAAAGCAATAACTTGAATTGAAATATAATAAATAGATTGAAAGCACATTTATGAAAAGATAAATAAATAACTGATAGAACAATGGCAGACAACAAAACAACAGTGAACTCCCAGTTCACATCCTAACAATTCCACATTTCATGAAACACTCTATACCCCGTGTGAAATTCCCGGGCTTGTCCATAACCGCGGACACGGCTATTCGAATAGTTTTACACTCTGCAGAGGTTGTACAACTTTACCCACAAGACATGAACATCTCTTTGTGCAATCGATAATAACACACTTCCTTTGGTGTGTCGCAGAGATATCACGACAAAGCCTTTACAATGCAATTGTCTAAACTCGATCGCCCCCGCTAAGGTTTCGCCCCTTAGGGCCCCCTCTTGCGCCTTGCGAATCTACCCGTCCATCCCGGAACCCACACCACCAATTGGCAGTACTCAATGCTAGACATTGCATGTTAATCAGCTAGGTCTGTCCCATACCAGACTTGTGGTAGTACGGTTAGGCCCAGTTCAATGGCGCATAATATTAAGTCCTTAAGTTGTCTCAGGCAAGACATCCACATTCCAATGTGCTAGAAAGCACCCCTTTATTGCACGATCACTTGCCCGAGGGAAAACAATTCGTTCAACCAAGACCAATGGCAAACCCCGCCATGGTACAACAAATTTTACAACAGTGGCTAATGGCCACGCTTCAATATCTCATTAAGTCAAGATTAACATTAATCACATGTGATATGGATCCCAACGTATATCTAAACATGTCTAAGCATAGCTACGATAACCCAATATTGGTATAATGATTATGTCCAATTAGTAATGTCCCAACCTAGGTTTAACAATGGATACATGGCATCCCAATAATCAAGGTAGCATAACGTCAACTAGGTATATATCTACTCCCATGAAATAAACATTGATACACAAAATAGCATGCAATTGTATAAAAGTAAAGTACATTTGTAAACATAGGATCAATATGGTCAAGGGCTACGACTTGTCTTGCTGATCTAGTGCTGGGTTTTGGTCTTCGAAGTCTCCGTTCGCTCCCTCGGAATTAGTGTCTACCGGAAAAGAAGGCAACGAATACAAATAAATACCAAACAGAGACTCAAACAAGCTCAAAACTAAAAATAAATGGCTCTGAAAGGTAGAGCTTGATTTTAGAAAAAATTAGAAACTTGAATCGCCTCAATCGGAGTTCATATGAGAGAGAATGGGCCTCTGAAAGATTAAATTCAGAGAAAATGCTGAAAATAAGAAAATCCGAATTTCCTGATTTATTTTCCTATTGGAAAATCGATTTATTGCGCAACGCTGACATCAGCAATCAATTTCCCAAAATAAAAATAAATCAGAAAACTCTTACTTCACTGACAAGCGGGACCCACGGTCTATAGACCGAGTCCACGGAGCTGCGCTAGTTCACGGTGAACCGGGCTCACGGCAGATAGGCTAGGGCTGACGCAAGCGCTGACGCGGCCTACCACGCATCGCACATCTGACGGCGGCACGGGATCGGACGGCGGGGACGCAAGGGCTCGGGCAACGGCGACGCGGTGCAATCCAGGACAATGGCGCGAGATCGGACGGCCAGGATTCATCGGCGAGTAACAACGGCGAGGCGGCGGCGCGAACTCACCGGCAGCGGTGAAGAAGACACGAGATACGGCGAAGGATGACTGGATCGAGCGCGATTCCACGCGGGTCTATGTGAGGGCGACGTGACGAACTCAGGCGAGCAAGCAGCAACAGCAGAGGAGGACCGGCGGTGAAGATACGCGTAGAGGAAAAGCTCGGCTACGGTGGAGACTTCGGCGAGCGAGAACTCGGCGATGGCGGTGGCTCGGGCAGCGAGAGGTAGGGCAAAAGAAGCGGCGCGAGAAGGGGAACCTCGGGAGGAGTGCGACGCCTTAAATAGCGGTCTCAAGAGGCGTGTCCGACCCGGACTCAAGGACGATGGCGCTGGACTCGAGCGCGGCGCTAGGGTTTCATGGGCGGGCGCAGACTGGCCACAGGGCTGCAGGCGTCTGATGACGGGTCGGGCGAAGGCGAGCAGCCGATGGGACAAGGCAACGGGCTGGGGAAATGGGGCGCGCGGGGAAATCGGCCCGAGGGAATTTGGGAAAATAAAATTCATTTTCCGAATTAAGAAAATTCCAAAAATCCGAATAAGTGCAAATTAATTCAAATAAATAGCCAATAAATTCATAAAAATCCCCAAAAATACAGAAAAATTCCTTGGAGCACAATGAACCCAACTAAAACTGAAAATCTTTAGTTTGATGAATAGTTTAGTCAAATTAAATCCTTTCATTAATAGAAAATTCAAATTAAGCTGGGATTAATTCAAGAAGAATGCCAATGGTTTATTTTTGAATTCAAACATTCCAAAACTCAAATTTTGGGATGTTACAAGTATCTCCGGACTCGCCAAGAATCGAGTAAGGGGGCTGTTGGGTCGAGCGCCCTGCCGCCAGCTAAACTCGAGTCCCTGGGGTGTTCGTGACTACTCGAGGTAGCCTTAGAGACTCGACTTTGAGCAGATTTGGTGAAAGCCTGCAATTCTAAACGTTGGGCAGTGGAACTTTAATGCTTTCGCCTGCAATGTCAGAAACAGATGCAAAGTTATCATTCCGCTTTTCTCGCCGTTCGAGGCGCCGGACGAAGGGGGATGAACCGTTGCTTCGGACGAGATTTGTGATGTATAAATTCTCAAGTCCAGAACACCCACATTGTCTGCCATCTTGCTCTCGAAACCTCCGCTACGCACCTTAAACCCTAGCGCAATCGAAGATCTCACCTTTTTCTGCAATGGTGTCCAGCTTGAAGGCTATTTCGCAGAAGAAGCCCGCCGTGGCCCAATCCTCCCAGCAAGGTGGTGATGTGCCGATCGATCCTGGCGTCTTCAACAAGGTATGGCAGAAGTCCATCATGTCGGGGAAGCGTTTAGCAGAATTGGAGAAGGACGGCTTTGTCCTTGGTAGGCGCTATTCCGCTAGAGGTCGTCTCAATGTGAGATGTTCCCCACTCTCGAGAATGAAGATGAGACAGTGGTTTTTGAGGCACTCTTCCGTTGTGGCCTCAACTTTCCTCCTTCTTGCTTTCTTCAACAAGTTCTTGAACTTTATGGGGTTCAGCTCTTTCATCTGAGCCGTAATTCTATCACCATGCTGTCCATTTTCGTTCATCTTTGTGAGGCTTTCTTGGGGATTAACCCTAGCCTCAATTTATTTCGCCACTTCTATAGCCTGAAGTGTGAGACCAAAAACGAAGCTGTTGGTGGTGCCGGATTCCACCTCCGCAGCAGTGTTTCCAATTTGTATATTCCTGTTCCTGTCACCTCTTCTTGGCAAACGGACCGATTTTTTTGGTTCCCAATGAACTCTGGTCGAAGCCTCCCCCTGCAACTGCCCGAACAGCCTTCTTTGTTCAGAAGATCAAAGACCTGAGAGAGGCAAGGCTGACCGGGTGGCACGTCGCCAGAGATTTTATCACCCGTCGATCGAGCCCACTATGGCGTAGAGATCACCTGGCGTGGGACTACTCGGGTGTTGATGACGCCACAAGGGATAATGTTGAAGGTGAGCACCTGAGTTGCTTCTTCGTGCTTCTTTGTTTCGTCAATAAATAATAAACTGATTCGCTCTTGTATCAGACCTACCGAGCGCAGAGATCTCCTCTCACCTGAGCTTGATGTTTCACAGCTCAGAATTAAGTCCTTGAGGGATCGAAGCTTACTCGACAACCCACGACCGAAGGTAAGTTGCACAAAGCCTACGATACTTCGTGTCGAGTATTCACTGCCTTCTTCTTGACTTGCCTATTTTTCAGGAGCCGTCCTTTGAGAGTGAGAGGGGACCCGCCGGTGGGTCGATCGACCTGGAGATCGATGAGGGGACTCGGGGTGACGAGCACGCGCCTGGTGTCGCTGCTACCGAAGTGAGCTCCTCTCGAGTTGAGCTGCCCAGTGAGGATGAGGACGCCCTAGAGCACTCGATGGTCGAGCCTTCTCTAGACAGGGAGTCCATGTCACCGGATCCTCCTCATCCCTTCAAACGGGCACGAACCATGGCTTCTAGACTACCCAGCCAGATGATCTTCAACCGCTCTCTTGGTTGTTATGAGGTTTCTCTTGCAATAATACAACAATTGATGGATGAACAGCACGCTGCCTGGGGAGCCGATATGCAAAGGACATCAACTTCCCCGGTAGTATCTCCTCGAAGGGACACCCCGCAGCGCAGTCCAGCCAGAGAGGTAATGCCACTATCGAACAACATATCTTCTTAAGCATGCTTTTGCTCATCACGATCTTGATTATTCGCAGGATCATCCGCCGGCCACTGATTTGCTGGAGCCATGCCCTCCCCGGGCTATGTCACCTGGGAAAATTGTCGCCGGAGTTAAGCGGGCTGCATCGAGGAAAATCTCCGCAAAGATTCGCCTTGCAGGGTGAGTTTTCCCTTTTCGGGCTCGCCTCTTTTCCTTACACCAGCGAAATGACTTGGCACAGATGCTCTCTTGTTTTTGTGGAAGGGTGCCCAGTGTTGCTGCCGACTCAGTAGCCCTAGCAGAATCGTTATCTTGCGGTGCGGCCAACACCTCCGCCACCCCCAGTCAAGGGGGTCTTGGTGACTGTCCTGGACAAGTGGCCCTGGTGGCGGCCCAAGATCCTTCTGCTCTGTATTCTGGTCTAGCTTGTATCCTAGACTCGAGGTACGCAACTGTCATGCTCTCCCCTTCCATTCTTCTTCCTTTTGCTCAACTCCTTGACCTTATCGCCTCTCTTTTCGTAGAGCGTAGCCCGCGTCGTGGCCGATACCATGTCCTTCTGCAGACAATCCCATCAACGGGTCGAGCGGCTCACCGCCTCTCAGGACCAAATACTGAAGATGAAGGACGCTGAACTGGAGGCTCTTCGGGCCAAGCTGAAGGCTGCAGAGAGTGGGGCCAAGGAGCGGGAGAGGAAGTTGATGGCGAAGAAAGCTGCTACGGAATCCGCTCTAGTTGAGGCTAGAGCTGGTCAACAGGCGCTCGAGGTTGAGAAGGCTGCATCGGATGCAGCGCTGGCTGCCCTGCAATCGAAGACCCTTGAGCACATGACCGGTGTGGCTCGCCTCGTGTCCTCTGACACGCTGGGCACGATGAAGAGCCACCACCTGAACCTGGACTTCTCCGTTCTGAGCGAAGGGTTCGTGTGCGATGAGGACACTGCCTCGGGTTGTGTTGAGTCCTTCGCTGGTTTAGCTGAGACGTTCGTGGACGGGCTGCAGCAATCTCTGGACCCTAGCGATGTTGATCAGAGCCCCTCCGGCTAGCCGCGGCTATGTATTGTTGACCCTGTACCTATACTGACAGTTCTTTTAATGGGAGAAACACTTGGCTATCCTGCCTGTCTATTGCGCCGTCTTCGATCCCTTTGGGGATGAAGTGGCACAAGTAGATGCAAATCCGACCTAGTGTTCTTAACCCTTTAATACGTAGCTTGTGAACGCTTGCATATAAGACTCAAGAAAATCTTGTTAAACGTCTTAGCCCCCGAGCGCATGCTCAAGGAGGCCTGTTTAAACTACCGGCATACTACATGTTCTTTGCAAGCCTTTATCGAATCTGTGACTTAGTCTTTATGGCTAGCAAGAACTTGTCGTGCGGCCTTTGGAGAATTGGCTAGAGATCTCGTCTCCCACTGGCCGATAAGCTTTTAGATGTTTGACAATCTGTTGCTCGTATGCGCGTAGGATAGAATTGCTCGTTGCCAAATTCGATGTGACCATGCTTTAGCTTTGTTTGCTGATATGCTAAGTGTTTGACCGAGTAAACGCATGCAAAAATTACGAAAAGGCTAGCAATCATCGATTAAAGAAAAAATAGAGGTAAGAGGTTACCTGTAGCCCCCGATTCCTTACTTGATGACAGTCATCGAGTATGGAATGAAGCATCATAAGCCCAGCATTGTAATGTAGCTCCTATCCTTTCGAGAGAAAGACAAAGCATCAACATTACAGCTTTCTGTTCTGACTCCAGACCTCTGTCCCACTGGTCACGTCGATCCGAGGATGGAATCGGTGTAGCCCCCGTCCGTCTACCCGATGACTGCATCGAGTAGACAGTAGAGCCTCTGTTCCAACTCTGGTCCCTTAACTCCATAAGCGTATCGACCTGGGGATGAAGTCATGTGAGCAGGATTCGAACGGTGTAGCCCCCCCCGATCATCTACTCGATGAGTGCATCGGGTAGATGGTAGAGCATATGCGTTGATAAGCTCATGACATAGCCCCTGATTTCCCCATCAACAGTCGTGTCGAGTAGGACATAGAGCGTAAGTGTCATTTTTTATCTTCGGGGTCATAGGCCCTCAGGCGCATTGACCCAGTTATTCACCAGGGATAAAAAACCGTCGCCTTGCTGCAACGATTGTACTTCTATTTGCGGTTTTCATGACTTTTCAGCTTCCACGCGGCGGATTTTATTGTTGTCTCTTGGTCTTCTGCACCCCTATGAAAACGCAACGGCCGCCTAGTAGATTGGAACCGACGCAACCTTTTATTGGGTACGGGTATCTATGTGACTTGCTCCCTGGTCTATATAAATGGATGGGACGTGTAGCCGCCTGGCTCATCTCGTCTTCTTTTTGCCAGCGTCATAGCCCTCGCTTGCCTAAGCTCCTGCGCCTTTTTTTCCTTCATGGATACTCCTCCACGGTCTCCTCCCTCTGTGATCATCATTGGTGACTCCCCTCCCCTACACCACTGGCAGTGGTCTCCCCGGGCCGCATTATCATCTCCTCCGACGAGGAGGATGAGATTGACTGGGAGGCCATTGAGAACGAAGTGTGGCCGAAAGGGGAAGAGGAGGAGGTCACCAGCAAGCTGAGGGAGGTCGTTGAAGAGGGCGGTGCTCGCTCGGCCCCCTGCGCCGAGGTCGACACCTCAGCCCCTGCCAGCGTGCAAGGGGGAGAAGGTGGGGCGGCCGGTGTTAGTGGTGGGGGATAGGCTTTTATGTCTACGCCTTTTTCATCATCCGGTCGATCTGGTGGGAGTCCACCCCTTGCTCGTCCTCCAAACTATCGCGGCGCCCTAGGGCCTTCGTCAGGGGAGACATCGCCTTCTCCATCGACAACCGCCAAGGCCCTCACCGCTTCATCCGAGCCATCCTGCGGGTGTAGGCCAATCCACTGGCGGGACGGGTCCAAGGGCTCGAAGGAGTAGCATCCCTAGCTTACAATGTAAACATGTAAATTATTATTAGTATAATTAAATGAAATTGTACTTACCTGAATCCTGAACGTGTTTGCTATGCCTCTTGTTCATGCGTAAAATTTTCTGAGTTGATCGATGTTTCATGAGTTTCCGAGTACAACGCCTTCTGGTGTCAATAGCCGTACCGATCCTAGTCGAGTTACTTCGACCACCACATAGGGACCTTACCACTTAAGCGATAGCTTATTGCGATTGTCTTGCTTCTGCACCTTTTGTAGTACTAAGTCCTCTGCGGCTAACGCTTGTTCTTGGATCTTTTGGCTATGATATCTGCGTAAGGCCTGTTGGTACTTAGCCGCTCGAATGGACGCTCGATCCTGATACTCTTTGAACAGGTTTATGTCGTCCGCTCGTGCTTGCTCTTGCTCTCTTTTCGAATAGCTTTCCACTCGAGGTGATTTGAATGTTAACTCAGTCGAAAGCTGTGAAATCATGTGCTAAAAAATTGTCTTAGTGGTGAAATTGGCATTGCAAAGTGGTTGTGCTTATGGCATGTGTAATCCTTTTGCATGTGATGTTTCAGATGTTTACTTGATATGCTTGTGATAGCATGGTAATATTTTTGCTTGATGCAATGCGCTCATGTAACACCCTAAATTTGTTTTAATTTAAATTTTGAAGTATTTTTTATTTTTGAGAATTTCTGAGAATTTATTAGAATTTAAATTGGATTTACTTATTTCTGACCTCTCTTGAATTTCAATAAATTCATGCAAAAGTTAATACAAAGTTTTATTGAAAATATTTTATACGAGTTCCAAATGTCTCAAAGTATTTTCTAGAATTTTTTTGGATTTTTCCAGGTAATTTTGCTATTTATTTTGGTTTATTTTATTTATCTGGTTTATTTTTTAATCAGAAATGTTTTAAAAATCGGATGAACAGTAATGGGCGAGCCGTTCTTCGTGCGCCGTCGATCGGCCGTGCGAAACCCTAGTCGCCGTAGCTCAAGCCTTCCGTCGATTTCCCGCAGCGGTTGTGCCACGTCGCCGAACGCGTGCGCCGTCGGATATTGGCTGTGCGGACGTCCAGGATTGCGCCACGTCGGTCGTCTTCGCGAGATCACCGGAGCTAATGCTGCCGACCGTTTCCGCTCGTTTCGCCGCCTGTAGCGCGCACGTCGAGGCCCTTTGCCGCTGATGAGCGCGTTCTCTGAAGGACTCAACGCCGCTCAGTTTGACTCCTTGCACGCACACCGAGACCCCCTCTAGCGCCCGCTGTAGCTCGCCGTAGTTGCTTTTCCTCGCCGCCAATGTTTTTTCTTCCTCTCATCGTCATCCGAGCCGCTCCGCCGTGCTCCGACCCCGTCCCGAGTTCACTGAAGCAAGCCGCATCGAATGGACCACTTCTTCTCGTCGGAAAAGCCCCGTAACGCTGTTGGCTGCGTCGTCTTCCCCAACTCCGGCAACCTTCGTTTCCTCGCTTTCATCGCCTTCACGACTCGTCGACCGTGCGATCGCGCGCGGTTACGCACGCCCACATCGCTGCTCCCTTTTCGTACCCAGCGTTAATCTTGACCGTTAGATCTAGATTGAACGTTGGTGATTAGATTTAGTTTCGGTGCTTGTTTAGATCTCAGCCGTTGGATCGTTAGTGAACACGTGAGATTGCGCCGCGTCACTAGGATGAACAGTAAACCGCTCGGGTACCGTGGGCCGTTAGATTAGATCTAAACGGTAGAGATTGGATCTAGTTTTGCCCTAAGGATCCGCACCGTTCAGATTTGAATGTGCGGCGGTGATGGTGCCGTACCCTCGCCGAATCGCGTGCCGACACGTGGGCATTTTGATCGGGCGCAGACCAGATCCGACCATTGATTTCGGCGCGCCGCGATCTTGCCACGTGGCGCTGCGTGAACCGAGACGCCCGAGCGTCGCGAGATCCAGCCGTCCGGATCCGGGGCTTTGTCGGATCGCGACGCGCGGAGGCGCGAACGCGATCGTCGTCGCCGTCGATCGTGGGATCCACCGTTGGATCCGAGTGGCCGTCGGATCTTGCGGCGGTGTCGCATGGATTCGCGGCAAGCGGTGACGCGTGGATCCGCCGTTGATTCAATGAACGGCTCGGATCTTGCCGCGTGGATCTTGCTCGTGGACCGAGTCCACGGTAGACCGAGCCGAACCGCAAACCCATAGCCCATAGACCGAGGCGACGTGGTGGCACCAGAGGCTGCCACGTGTCATGCTGACGTCATAAATATTTTTATATATATAAATATTTTGGCCGAAATTCTTTTCTGTGCTGACGTCATCATGATGCGATGCTGACATCATAAATGTGATTATTCAGTCTAAAAATAATTTGGAAAAATCTGATTATCTAATTTCTGTATTTTCAGATTTTATTCAAACTTCAAATGGCTATAACTTTTACATTTTAACTCGGATTTGGGTGATTCAAATTTCTAAAAATTCATAAAATTGTGACCTATTTAACGATGAATTTTATTTGAATTATTTAGGACATTAATCTTCTGTATTAGCTATTTATTGCATATTTTGTTTGTACGCGTAAACGCAAATTTGCCGGAAGATTTCGAGGAAGAGTTCGTCGCCCAAGACCAAGCTTCGGAACACGACCAGCAACTCTTTGAAGGCAAGTAATGCTTTGATCATTTTGATCCCAGATTTTAAAATGTAATTTATGCTTGAAATTATGCATGCTTATTTATTAAAAATGAATTAAATTAATTTGGGATAATGTAGTTAATCAACCCATTTTGGTATGCCACCTTGAAATTATTAATTGTATGCCCTAAATCATTGTCACCCTAAGATTGATTATATTAGTTGGATGTTAATACTATGCCAATACGGGAGGCTAGACCGTGAATAGATGCTTAGCCTGGTAACGAATCATGAATAATCTTTCAGAAAAATGCTGCAATATTGACTAATGGAATATTGAATGTATTTTGAAAGTGGTGTGATGTTGCCACCTGATGACATCGAAGTATGGGGACCTGTGTGGTTCCATACCGATGTTGAGTTATTGCTGGCATGTGTTGCACAATAATCAACTGGGTGGGAAATGATTTAGACTGGGGCAAGTGGCAAGAGGCTATGAGCCAGGTGGGCCTGTGTGGCATTGGGTTGATGAGTGTTGTGAGTCTGTGTGCCACAATGGGCTATGTGCCACTGTTGAGTGCTAGAAGTCTTCCCTTGGTCAGTTAAGGACTTCACCTTGCAAGCCTTTGATCTGAGTCACCAGTACGACCACATGTCTGGTATGGGACAGACCTAGTTGGTTAGGGTTCTGATATCTTTCCTCTGATACCTCGGGGTGGCAGTGCACGGGGGTGTATCTGTACTAGGGAGCGTACCTGTGCTACGGCTTGGTGCCCATCCAACGGTGTTTGGCCTGTCCTATACTTCGGCTCTGTGTGAGGGAAGTGATAGTGAAGGAAATACCGGAGAGGTTCTTTGGTTAAGGTAGAGGTTCCTGAAAAGCTTTGTTGCGGTCAATCACCTATGTGGTGAGCGGTTGTATCTTGTGGGTAAAGTGTACAACCTCTGCAGAGTGTCAAAACTATTCGAATAGCCGTGCTCGCGGTAATGAGCATTGCTCGGGGATTAGAGTCAAGGGGTAGATCTTCATAAATAAAAATGTGGAAAGGGTGGCTGTGTGCCAGTGTTAAAAATGAACTGTTAAGGCTGTGTGCCGAGAATCTTTGAAGAAAAACTATTTGAAGAAATTAGTACTATCATAACTGTTTTACTGCTTTAATCTAAATAAAATACTGGTTTACAAATGCTGTTCGATGCAAAAGAACCAATTAAGCCAATCCTTTGGAATAAGCTTTGCATATAGTAATAGTGTTGCATTCCGTGCATTACTTGTTGAGTGCCTTGTGTACTCACCCCTCCTTGCTTATCAATACCAACATCAGTGAAGGAGTCTACACCAGCCTGGGAGGAGGAGTACATTGAGGATCCGAGCAATTTGGGGGCAAGCCCAGTCGGTTGCCTGTGGCAAGATGAAGGCTTCCACGACATTTATTTTGTTCCGCTGCTATTTCGTTTACTCTGAATAATGTAAGCCCTGCGTGGCTGATTTTATGTAAGGAGACCATAAGGTCGTACAACTAAGTTTATATAAGTGTTGTACTATTTATTTTTATATCGCTGTGAATGTCTGTGATGTGCAACCCTGTAAAGACTGTGTATGCTAGCGTGATCCTGGACTAGCACGGAATACACAGAGGGTCCGGATTTGCAGATTCGGGTCCCGACAGCTCATGTGAGTGATTACATGGATTGACTTTGAGTCAAGTCGTGGACTTGTACTCGGATTCGTTTCCTGTTTATTCATGTGCAGGTGTTGCTCGAGGGCGAACGTGGTCGATGATGGGACCGGAACTAGGTTCATGGAGGAACTGAGGT
The DNA here is from genome assembly GCA_036346275.1 of Otatea glauca. Taxonomy (NCBI): domain Eukaryota; kingdom Viridiplantae; phylum Streptophyta; class Magnoliopsida; order Poales; family Poaceae; genus Otatea; species Otatea glauca. The sequence continues at coordinate 39,427,774 of CM070730.1, forward strand.
TCGGGACTAGGTTCATGGAGGAATCGAGGTCTTGATGGTCAAGGATGTCATGCAGGACGTTCGGGCTAGAGAATGGTGCACATGAAGGCTGGTTAGTCACGTGAGAGCGGCAGGTGGGCCATACGCGTGCATGTGTGAATTTTGGGTAGTTTGCATGTATTGGGCCATGTGGATATGCATGCAAATTGTTGCTTATTATAAATAGGAGAGGGATGTCTCCTGTTTAGGTGATAGAGTTATGTATTAGGGTTTGTACTCTTTTGTTTAGAGTACTGTAATCAGACTAGACAAAAGAAATAAAAATCGATTTCTTCGGCTGAGTGTTTCTTTTGCCTGGCGGCCGTGTCCCAACGTTTCAAATTTCGGTTTCGGAATAAATTTCGCCCCGGGCCGGATAACGAAATTTTGGAATTATTTCGGACAAAATTTGAATTTGAAAATTCAAATCCGGTCCAATCCGGAAAAAAAACCGAGATTCGGCGAAAAACCCGAAATTTTGGGCAAAATTTCCAAAATTTCGGGTTTTTGCACTGGCTGAAAAAGTGGTCTAAACTTTATCAAAAAATTTTGAAATTGTTTTTGGAGGTTCCTGATACAATGCTGATGTTCTCACAAAAATTTCAGCTGATGATCACATCTGAGGAATTTTTAAAAATTCGGAGAGTGGTACTGTCCTGATAAAACACTGACTGACAAGTTTGATCGGAATGGAAAATAGTACAAATCAAGTTATAAACTGTTGAAATTTTTTGTACATAGTTATGATCCATAAATAATGTTCTCATAAAAATTTCAGCTGATTATCACATGTGAGGAATTTTTACAAATTCGTAGAGTGGCGCTGTCCTGATAGAACACTGACCGACAAGTTTGATCCGAATGGAAAATGATACAAATGAAGTTAGAAACTGTTGAAATTTTTTGTGCATGGTTATGATATATCTATAATTCTCTCATAAAATTTTTAGATGATGATAAAACTGTATGAATTTTTAAAAATTCGAACATTACTACTGTCATGTTAAAAGGCTTACCGGCAAACTTGAACAAAATGAAAAATTATGTAAACCATAAATTTTTTTGAAAATTTTAAATAATGGTGATAAGAAAGTTATTAATATCCCATAAAAATTGTGATTCATGATCACACTCCAGTGAATTTATAAAATTCTTACAAGGCACAGTACCATTTTGTTATTTTCTTTTTGATTTTTGAAATATAATATAACAAACGAAGTTCAATGCTTACATAGATTTGATTGACCAAACAAAAAAAGTTTAAATTTTTTGAAAAATTTATATATTGTTACTGAGTCAATTGTTAATCTCTCAAAAAAAATTAGATCATAATCACACTCAACAAAATTTATAAAATTCTAACAATATAACTGTCCCAATTATGTTCATTCTGTTTTTGATTTTTTATAGATAACAAATGAAGTTAAATTATTCTGAAATTTTTTATGTATGATCATAATCTACTAAGGATAGTACCATAAAATTTTCAGATTATTATCATGCTTGTAAAATTTTATACAAATCTGACAGTGTTTCTGCCAAAATTTTAAAATATTTAAAAAATTAGGTTTTTCAACAAATTTTCATAGGAGATGACTTTCCTAAGGGTTATTGGACCAAATCCGGCTCTAAAACTTTCAAAACCGGCCAAAAAAACACGAAATTTCGGATTTTACTGTAGCAATTTCAAATTTTTTTTAACTTTTTTTTTCCGGCCGGTACTTGAGATTTCAGGGTGGTTCGAAATCCGAAATTTCGGCGAAAAGTCGCGGAAATTTTGAACCTTGCCGTGTCCCCTGGCGGCTGACCTGTGGAGCCTTCCTGGTGGCGTGGAGTTCATTGCGGCCAGGAAGATTTCTTTTTCTTGCTAGCGGCTAATTAGTTTTCTTGTTGCTATTCACTTCATGCACGCTGTGAAGTTCTTGCGCCAGGCAAAAAGAAAGTTGCGAGCTGTTCTGTATTGCTGCTTTGCAAAAGTTGTTCAGAGCAATCTACTGTTCAACTTCTAGCAAAACTAATTGTGTTTTGTTTTGTCATTAGCCAAGTATTATTCTGTTTTTGCGCTGCTGTTGCAATACAAGTTTGTTGTTTCCAGATTTGTTCGCAGGTTTCTAGTGCAGATTCAACAGAAACATTGGTGATTGTTCAAGTGCGTTCCTGAGTAAGTTCTGACAAAAGATACTTTCAAGATTGAACATTTGATTGTTCAAGGACATCAAGTGATTGATCTGAAAAGTTTGATTGGTTAATTCCATGTAGATTCTGATTAATCTCGTAATTAGGGTTTGATCTTTTTCGTCATTATTTGGTCCAGTCAGCTTGCAAAGGTCATAACTCTAGATCTGTAGATCCGATTGAGCTGATTCTTGTCGGGTTAGTTTCTAAATTGAATCTAGTTTCTACAGTTTAAATTTCACGTCAATCCAGCAGTGGGATCTTCATGAATATATGTTTTAGTGATCACGTCTTACACTGTTTTGTTGAATACGAAGCAATTATTTGAGTCCGAATTGGGTGAATTTTTAGTAGATTAAAATTTTGATTTTAGCTTCCACGCAATCATTCACCCCCCCTTTGATTGCTAGTTTAGTGTATATTGATTCTACAGAAGCACTACTTCTGCTCCGTAGACTAAGAAAAACGGCGTTTCACCAGTGGCCCCGCTAGTCAATGTTCGAATGGCCCATAGCATGGAGGGGAGTTCTTTTGCCCATCGAGTAAGTCTTGAGACTATCGAATACACAGGTCTCGATCCCCTACAGTATTAAGCCATTGGCACGTTTGACCTAACCGTTGCTTTGGGGATGAGCCACAGAGGCGAAGCATAGTTTAATTCCCAGCTTCTCACAGAAGACCGTAAAGGCACTGCTTGTGAACTGGATAACATTATCTGTGATCACTCGATTAGGGATGCCAAATCGAGTAACAATGTTCTTCATGAACTTCTTAGCTGCTTCTGAGATGATGTTTCTGACGGGTTCGGCCTCGATCTACTTAGTGAATGTGTCGATAGCTACGAACAGAAACTTATAACCTCCTGAGGCTCTCGGGAAGGGTCCCAAGATGTCTAGGCCCCAGATAAAAAATGGCCAAGTTAGAGGAATAGTTTGCAGTGCTTGGGCTGGTCGGGTGGTTTGCTTGCCGTAGAATTGGCAGCTTTCGCACTTTTTCACCAGCTTGCAAGCGTCCTAGAGGGCAGTCGGCCAATAGAACCCTTGTCGAAAGACCTTTTTGACCAAGGTGCGACAAGACGCGTGGTTGCCGCAGATGCCTTCATGGACATCGAGCAATATATTATTGCCTTCTTCCTGAGTGATGCACTTCATCAGGATTCCGTTACTCCCCTTTCGGTAAAGCTTGCCGTCTACCAAAGCGTATAGATTGGATTTACGTGCAATCTTCTCGGCTATGGCATCATCGTCAAGGGGATCTCGACCTTCGAGATAGGCTTGGAATGGAGTCATCCAAGTCAGATCGCGTTTGAGTAGTGCAGCTTTCCTGTCTACAGTTTTTTCCTAGCTAACTCGGCCAGACTGCTGATCGAGTTGGGCAGCATCTGCCTTCTGCCCGGGGGTAGCAGATGGTTTGTGGAGTTTCTCAACGAAGACTCCGGTGGGTGTGAGCGAACGGGACGCAGCGAGCCGGGCAAGTTCGTCGGCAATGGCGTTGTCACATCGCCTGATGTGTCTCACCTTGAATCCTTCGAACCTGTGTTCTAGCTTGCGAACCTCGTTCAAATATGCCGCCATGTTGTCGTACGAGCACTGGTACTCCTTTTGCATCTGGTTTACGACTAGCCGAGAGTCCCCTTTCATGAGTAGTTGTCTGATGCCAAGTGACACAGCCATGCGGAGTCCGTTGACCAGCCCTTCGTACTCTGTGACATTGTTCGAAGCTTGAAAGTCGAGTTGAATGGCGTACTTAAGCTCTTCGCCTGTTGGGGATTTGAGCACGACACCAGCCCCCGAGCCCTGGAGTGTGAGCGTCCCATCAAAGAACATGGTTCAGTAGTCATTGCCCTCCCCCACGCTCCCTTTCTTCGACATAAGTCCATTCCACGATGAAGTCTACCAAGACACCTGACTTGACACTGGTTTGCGGCATGAATTCAATTTTAAACTCATTGAATTCGATCGCCCATTGCGCAATTCGGCCCGTTGCTTCTCGGTTACACAACACCTCCTTTAGCGGGTATGTTGTCATGACCATGATTTTATGCGCTTGGAAGTAATGTCGTAGCTTTCAAGAGGTCATCAGGATAACGTACAACATCTTCTGTATTTGCGGATATTGTAGCTTTGCGTCGTGCAAAACTTCGCTCACATAGTAGACGGGCTTTTGAATCATAGTCCTTTTATCGGGGCAATCTCGTTCTGCTACCAAGACCGTGCTCACAACCTGGGGGATAGCTGCAACGTACAAAAAGAGATCCTCTTGGGCATTAGGTGAGGTTAGTACCGATGGAGATGCTAAGTACCTTTTTAGATCTTGAAAAGCGTCCTCTGCTTCCTTGGTCCACTCGAAACTATCCTGCTTCTTGAGCAATTTGAAGAAAGGAAGTCCTCGTTCACCCATCCAGGAAATAAATCGGCTAAGAGCGACGATGCAGCCTGTGAGTTTCTGCACCTCCCTCAATGTCCACGGAGAGCGCATTTGATTGATGGCCTCTATTTTACACGGATTGGCTTCAATGCCTCGACTAGACACTAGGAACCCGAGAAGCTTGCCGGACGGGACACCGAACGTGCACTTCTCGGGGATAAGCATCATCCGATACTTCCTGAGGTTGTCGAATGTCTCTTCGAGGCTGATCAAAGCATTCCCTGTTTTGGACTTCACTACGATATCGTCAACGTAACCTTCCACATTGGGCCCAATTTGGGACTTCAAACAATTTTGGATGCAACGCTGATAAGTAGCACCAGCACATTTCAAGCCAAAAGGCATTTTTACGTAGCAGAATACACCAATGGGAGTAGTGAAGGCTGTTTTTTCCTCATCCTCTGCTGACATGCTAATCTGGTGATACAATGAATAGGCATCTAGAAAGCTTAACAGTTCACACCCCACCGTATAATCTACAATTTGATCAATGCGGGGGAGAGGAAAAGGGTCTTTAGGACAAGCCTTGTTCAGATCGGTGTAGTCGACACACATCCTCCACTTGCCATTGGGCTTCTTGACCAGGACCGGATTGGCTAGCCACGTCGGGTGGCGAACTTCTCGAATGAAGCCAGCTTTAAGGAGTTTGCCGACCTCCTCTTGTATGGCTTGCTTCCTATCTTCTGCAAACCTTCGTTGTTTCTGCACCACGGGTTTGGCACCAGGCTCCACGGCGAGTCGATGCTCGATCACCTCTCTGGGGACTCCGGGCATATCGGATGGTTGCCACGCAAACACATCACGGTTTGCCCGAAGAAAAGTGATGAGCATGAGTTCCTATTTGGGGTCGAGGCTGGTCCCTACTTTTACCATTTTGGAGGGCTCTGTCGGGTTGATGGGTACCGTTTTGACTCCTTCGACAATCTTCTCATCCTTCTTGCTGTCGCTGGCCGAGTCCTTTGCAGCTCCGTTGGACGCAGATGCCTCATCGATGTCCTTCAACCTCTAACGCTTTCCTTCCTCGTACTAGCGCTGACAGCCGATCTACAGAGGTGTTTAGCCATTTCCAGGCTCTTCTTGTCGCACTTGACCGTAGCACGTTGATCCCCCTTGACGATGAGAACTCCTTTTGGTGCCAGGATCTTGACAGTCTGGTATGCGTAGTAAACAAAAGCCATGAATTTGGCTAGCATAGGGCGGCCCAAGATCACGTTGTAGGCAGTCTCGAAGTTCACCACATCGAAAAGGATTTTTTCGATGCGGAAATTTTTCGGTGTGCCGAACGTGACTGGCAGCTCGATCTGACCAAGCAGCACAGACGAAGATCGTAGTGTTATGCCGTGAAACGGCTCTGCCCCATCTTTGATCTTCGCACGAGGTACTCCCATGTTGTCCAGGGTCTTGGCGAAGATAAGGTTTAGCGAGCTACCTCCGTCAATCAAGGTTCGAGTGACCTTAATGTTGAGGATGGTAGGCTCGACCACCACTGGATATCGACCAGGATGTGGGATTATGGCTGGGTGATCTGACTGATCGAAGGTGATCAGCACCTCTGACCATTTGAGGAACCTGGGGAGTGCTGGCATTGTCATGTTAACCTCCCTTTTGACTAACTTGTATTGCCTCTTGGACACATACATAGCGGACCCTCCAAAGATGTGTGCCAGTTTGTGGTCAGCCCCGTGGTACTCGAGTTCATCGTGTTGTGATTTTTCCTTGGTTTTCTCAACCCTGCGCTCGGTGAGCGCAGCCTTGAGATTTTCTTGAACTTTCTTGCTGATCACCTGACACTCGTCGAAGTCATGCTTGTCTGTACGATGGACTGGGCAGTATTTGGTTCCTCCGCGATTTCGTCCTTTGTTATCGCCTGTGTTGCGCGCCTTACCGCGTTCGACAACGGCCACGGTGGAGTCGCCCTTACGCTTCTCCCCATAGTTCTTGTTCCTTTTTTCCCCTTGCTTTGACGACTCTGGCTTGTCGTCGCCAGACCCAAGATTATCGACGTAGTCACGTGCTTTGGCGCGCTTGGCGTACTTGTCTGCCAACTCGAAAAGTTGCATGGGAGTACGGATCTTTCGAGTGGCAAGCTTTCCCTTCAACTCTTTCTCCCTAACACCATTCTCAAAGGCTACAATGACGGCCTCATCCGAGACATCGGGGATCAAGTTGCGTTTGTCGCTGAAGCATCGGATGAACTCTCATAATGACTCTCCCGACTTCTGAACCACCCGATGCAAATCGCTGTGAGTCCTGCTGCGTTCGTAAGTACCCTAGAAATTGGCGATGAACTGGGCCCGCAACTCCAACCATGAGGATATAGAGTGGGGCGGAAGGTTGAGTAGCCAAGACCTAGCCGCACCATCCAGAGTTGTGAGCAAGTAATTCGCCATTACCTTCTCATTACCACCTACTGCCCTCATGACTGTAGTATAAATCTGCATCCATTCGACCGGAATAATCTTACCCGAGTACTTCTCGATCGTCCCTGGTTTGAACTTGTCTGGCCACCTGACGGCTCGTAACTCAGGCGAGAAGGCTTTACATCCTTCAAGATCGTCCTCGGGGCTCATATATCGCTGACCTCATCGAGGAGAGGGCCTTCGTCGGGCAAGAGACCGGATTCTCGGTAATGGGGAGTCGCCCCGTTGGGCGAAACACACGAGGGATCGGCCCCTAACAGGCGGGGACTCGTTTTCCCATTGTTCGCTATCTTCCCGCTCACGTTCTTCCCTTCGGTCTCAGATGACATCTCGCAGATCTCGTCGATCATGAGGGATTCGATCTCGAAGGTCCCCGGAACACCCCCGATGAAGGTTGGAGCGCATTATCCTAGAAACATTCTGGTTGGAACTGGCCACCGCTGACCCCGTCACCCGATGATGGTGGGACGGTCTTTACCGCTGGCTCCTAGGTCCCTGCTGGCTGGGACTGACTGGCCTCGAGTTAGCTACTCGAGCGGTATGTGCTTGTGCCGCATCGTGTAGCGTCTTCATCTGGTCAAAAACTGGAGTCATTGGGTTGTCTGGATTCAGTGGTGGAAGAGACTTCAATAGCATGTGAGCGCATCGGATGTTGGCTTCAGGAGTGCTGAAAACATCACTATTGTTGCTTTGATGGGACGCCGCTGCTATCACAAAATCATTCCCATTGCAACCATGCTGTCTTGGAGCTCGCTGTTCCTGCGATGCGGGTGCTCTCAGATGAGGTGTCTGTAACATTCCAAAATTTGGATTTTAGAATGTTTGAATTTCAAAATTCACCATTTGTAATTTCTTTGAATTAATTTCGGCTTAATTTGAATTTTCTATTTATAAAAGGATTTAATTAGGCTAATCTATCCATCAAACATTAGATTTTCAGTTTTTGCTGCAAGGAATTTTTCTGTATTTTTGGAGATTTTTCTGAATTTATTTGATATTTATTTGAATTTATGTGCTTTTATTTGAATTTTTGGAATTTTCTTTAATTCGGAAAATGATTTATTTTCAAAAACCCTTTTTGGGCCGAATCTCCCGCGGCCCGTCTCTTTTTCCCGCCTCGTGCCTTCGCCCGGCCCGCTCCGCTCCTCCTCCTCGGCCACCGACGGCAAGGCTGGCCACCCGTCTTGAAACCCTAGCGTCGTGGGCATTGGATCTCGATCTGGCAGTCGAGACTCACCCGCGTGGCCACACGCGTGTGAGCCGTCTGATCGGTGCCGCGTGGACGGCTAGCGTTGCGCCACGTCGCCTCCGTCTTCTTCGGCCGGACTCTGCCGCCGTCGCCGAATCCCGCAATCTCCGCCGTGATTTCCTCGCCGGCCGCGTCGTATCCGCGCCGAAATCATCGCCTCCGCGCCTATTTAAAGTACCGCACCCGTTCTCTCTCGCTTTTCCGAGAATCGCCACTGGCGCCGCCTCGAGCTCCACTTTTGCGCCGTTGTGCGAGGATCTTCCCGCCGTCTTTCTTTCGCCGGTGAGCCTCGCGCTTATTTTGGTCTCTTGAGTTCCTGCGTCTCCTCTTTCTTTTTCCCCATATCCGAGTGCGCCTCGTCGCGTTTTGCTCGGCAGCATCGCCTTCTTCTTCGCCTCGGCCTTGCTCGCACTCAGCGCCGCCTCCTCGCCGTCATTCCTCGACGATGAGCCGTGGCCGTCGATCTTCGGCCACAGGGGATCGCGCCACGTCCGCACCGCCGCACCCGCGTCCGGCGAGCCGATCCGTCGGGCGGCGGATGCGCGACCGTGGCAAGCCCACGTCGGCCGCCACCTCGGCCCAGCGTGGCGCCGCGTCGGCCGCTGCGTCGGCGACCACGCCACCCTAGCCCGCCGCGTGTCGCCACCTCGGTAGGCCGCCTCGTCACCCTAGATCTCCTCGGTGAACGCAGTCCACCGTGAGCCGAGTCTCCGACTCGTGGGCCCCACGTGTCAGCGGCATTTCTTTTTCTTTTTCTGATTTTCCAGAAAACCCAAAATTCCAGCCAATCACGTGCTGCCACGTGTCAGCCTCTCTGATTTTCTCTGATTTTCTGATCTGGGAATCTTCCAGGAGCCCGTTCTCCTTCGTTCGAGCTCCGATTCCAGTGATTCAAATTTCTAAATTCTTCTAAATTCGAGATCTATCTTCCAGTACTATTCTTTTCAATTTTTGAATTTTATTTGAATTTGTTTTATTTATTTGCCTCGTTTCGCGTGTAGACGACGCAGTCGAAGATCAGTCGAATCAACAATCAGAGGTAGAACCAGCAAGAGGCAGCGAAGGCAAGTCTTCCTTGAACATATTGATCCCAAATTTTAAAAAATGCCTATATTGTTTTAAATTATGCATGCTTACTTTATGCAATGTACTTTAAACATAGTTTTAGAGTATAGTTAAATTCCAGTTTGTTATACCCTCATTGGTATTGATCATGTCGAACCTTTGACACCCTAGATGATATATATACTAGCTATTTTATTTGGTGATATCCAGTAGATTAGCATGGAACGGTAGAATTGCTTAGTCCAGCTTAAGCGTTTCGGTATCCAATATGGGAATCATTTCAAATGTTGTTTAAACTTATTTGTGAAAGTGCGGCAATTGGTGTTGCTGCTGTGGTTTAAATGAATTAAAGTGGAAATGGTTTAGACCGGGGCGGATGGATGTTTGGCGGGTACAGAAAGCACGAGACCTTGGTATGTGAATGTTCCGCCCTAGTCAATTAAGGACCGAAGCGTGTGTTACCATGGACCGAGCACTACCGTCCAACCACAAGTCTATATGGGTACGACTGCTAAATAATTTGTGCGTCTCATTATTAGCTTCGCCATTGGTGAGTGCCGATGTTGGCAGCGCAAGAGGGGCTTCAGATCGGGCGCCTAGAACCCTAACAATGTGAAACCTTAGCGGGCGAGGTTAATAGTGGGGTTGTGCATTGTAAAGGCCTTGTCATGATCTCTCTCCGACACACCAAAGGAAGTGTGTTAAGTGCATGGCAACAAGAGTCGATCATGTCTTGTGGGTAAAGTGTACACACTCTGCAGAGTTAAAACTACTTAAGTAGCCGTGCCTACGGTCAAGGGCAAAGCGAGGTGCGCTTGCACATTGTAGATTTTATGGTTTTGTTTCAAAGGAAAATGATGGTTTGGGAATCCGAGAGCAGATGGAACTCTTGGGTTATGGTTTGGCGAGATAGAGCCACTGTAGATGGAACTCGCTTTAATTGTTATATCAAATTCAATTACTATGCTATTACATTTTGTTCAAATGATGCTTTATGAAATTACTATTGGTATTTAAAGTTGAACTTTGCTTTATGCTAAAAAGAGCCATATTATGCCTTCAATTGTTTAGCCTTGCATATAGTTATCATGCATTATGTTTCCAAGACTTGCGGAGTACATTTTGTGCTCACCCTTGCAACATCCCCAACCTTCCACAGAAGAGTTCGCGGAAGCGGAAGGTGACTACGACTTCTACGCTTGTGGTTATGATGAAGGCGATCCGGAATGCTAGGACGCGAACCCCAGTCGATTGCCTATTGGGCAAATGGATGGGCTTACTTACTTTGTTTTTGTTATTTCGTTTCCACTGTTTCTTATTGAACTCAAGCTATGATGCTTCTTATTTGTAATAATTGGCCATAAGGCTAATATTCTTTTGCTTAATTAATATTACTTGCTTCGTGATATGGATGTGTTGGCATCACTGTTTTCACTGTATGTGCTAGCTTTTCCTGGACTAGCACAGGTTATACACAGAGGGTTCGGATTTGGAAAGCCGGTCCCGACAGTGTCATCGGATTTTCGAGGTTCAGCTGCCTTGATACAATGGCCAAGATGTCCGCAGTAGCCATGGCTACTAAGTCGCGCCTATGGTTCGTGGTATTAGGTGGCACAATGTTTAAAGCTGCTCGCCCCACAGCTGTCGCGGTTGTGGGGTTGCACATGCGTGTGCGAAAGGATCTGAGGTTCCTGGCCTCTTGTGGTGTCTACATCTGGGTTCTTTCCAGGGGAACGTTCAGCAGTAGCACCGTTGTTGGCGCCGGTCATGAACACACACCAACTGTTCGATTGCTGTTCTGGCTGTTGTTGGCGTTACTTTCAGTATCACTGTTCGTGGTCGACACACGTCAGCACATTGGGCTCCTTTGGATCAAAGTTGATGAAGCCCACCTCTCGGCCAGGGTCCCTAGAACGAGACTCGATGAAGCCGACAAACAGCAGGTTTTCGGTAACATCCCAAAATTTGCTTTAATATTATTTTATGTGTTAATTGTGCATTCTATGATTTTATGGAATTTATTGGATTTTTTTGGATTTATTTGAATTAACTTTGAACTAGGTATATTGATCTTTTGTTGAAAATTAATTAAATTTATGCAAAGTTAAAATAAAGTTTTGCCAAAAATATTTTATCTGAGTTCAAAATGCCTCAAAGTATTTTTGAGAATTTTCTTAGATTTTTCCTGATAATTTATTTGCCTAAAACTAATCAAATGAATTTATGTAATTATTTTAAATCAGAAACCTGTTTTAAATCAGGTGAACAGTACTGGGCCGGAGCCCAATACTGTGCACGTGGGGCCCATCTCTGTGCGGCCCAGTGCCTTGTGCCGTCGGCCCATTCGGCTTGTTTCTAGAAGATGCATCGCCAGCCGTTGGATCGGATTGGATGGCTGGGATTTGAGGTTGAGTTGGAAACCCTAGAGACCGTGGGCCGTTGGTTCAAGATCTAGAGGTGAGGATTGAGCCGCGTTGGTTTAGGAAAGGGAGGATCGTGCCCGTTGGATTTGGAAGGAGGGGATCAGATCGTATCGGCTTGGGAGTCATCGTGACCGTTGATCCTTGATCGGACGGCTGTCCGTTGTCGTCTCCGATCGGGACTCGGAGTCCGTCGCCGATACGTCGCTGCCGCCGCGTGAGCTAGGTTTCCGTTTTGAGTGCGCTTGCTGAGGCTATAAAAGGGGAGGTTAGCCTCCCGAGGTTCTTCCTTCCGTCGCGCATCCGTAGCCCTAGCCGCAAGTGTCTGAGCCGTCGTCGTTTTAGCGCAAAAGCTCACCGTAGTTCTAGTTGTGCCGCCGTTCGTTTTTGCACTTCTGTGTCGTCGTCGAGCCGCCATCCTTCGTGTGGGTTCCAGATCGGAGTTCGTCGGGTTGCGCCGCGTCGGATTCGGGGAGTTTCATCGTCGGAGCGTCACCAGAGCACCGTGGGGTCGTCATCGTCTTCAAGTCCGGCAAAGGAGCACCGCCGTGCCGTCATCGCTGCACCCGTGAGGTATCGACCGTTGGATCATCCCTGAACTGCTAGGATTGAGCCACGTGCGCGCTTTAGTAGCTCGCCGTGTGAGCCGTCAGATTAGATCGAACGATCTGGATCGCGCCGCGTCTCGGACCAATCCTGTTGTGACATGTGTCGGGTTCAACAGCCGAAGCATCGTGGACCGAGTCCGCCGTGGTCCAGCGCCACGCTGTGGACCAAGTCTATAGACCGTGACACGTGGCGCATCGTGATTGGTTCCAGATCTCCGCTGACGTCATGCTTACGTCATAATCTCATTTTCCATTGGAAAGTAATCCGGTTGGAAATTATGCGATGCTGATGTCATCATGAGGTTATGCTGACATCATAAATACGATTTTTAGTATAAAAATAATTCGGGAAAATCGGATTTTCCAATTTCTGTATTTTCAGTATTTATTCAAATTTCAAAAGGCTATAACTTTTGCATTTTAACTCGGATTTGAGTGATTCAAATTTCTAAAAAAATTTAAAATTGAGATATATTTAATGTTGAATTTTATTTAATTTTTGGAGTTTATTTGCTCTCTTTTTTGGTATTTATTTGCTTTTCTTCTAAGGTACGCGTAGACGTTGAATTGTGCGACGCTTCGGAGGAAGATCTGTCAACTCAAGATCAAGTTCCAGAGCAAGACCAGAACCTATTCCAAGGCAAGTTGTGCTTTGATCATGTTGAACCCATGTTTATCAAATTGCTATATTTGTTTTACCCTATTGCATATTATTTCAAGTATACAATTGTTTCAAATTAAATTGGGACTTAGCTATTATACCAATTTGATCTATACCCTACCTTGACATTGTATGCCATGATCTAATTGTCACCCTAGGATGGTTAATTAATAGTTGGTTAATATTGATAATCAACGGGGGCTGGTTAGACCGTATTAGTTGCTTAGCCATGCCACGTCATCACATGTGCTTGAATCATTGATAATTAATCTTGACTAATGGAATATGGAGCATTGTTATGAACTTGTGTGTCATGTGAGATCACACGATGAGATTGAGTTGTTTGTGGCGAGTCATGTCACGCAACGTTGTTGAATTGTTGATGGCACGTGGTGCTTGGTAATCAACTTGGGCGATAATCACTTAGATTGGGGCAAGTGGCAAGGGGCGAGTATGCCAAGGTGGGCCCTATGGGCAGAGGGTATGTGGATGTCTTGCCTTGATCACTCTAAGGACTTAACCTTGCAAGCCTTTGACCTGAGTCAATCATGCAACCATATGTCTGGTATGGGACAGCCTAGTTGATTAATTCGCAATGTCTTAACTTTGGTACTATCTTGGTCGGTGCGAGTTCCCGAGTTATGGAGTAATTCACATGGTGCAAGAGGGGGGCCCTGGACGTGGTAACCAGTACCACCAGTGTTGAAACCTTAGCGGGTGGTACCGGGTTAAGCTAGCGCATTGTAAAGGCTTTGTTATAATCACTCGCCTTTGTGGTGTATGGTTCTATCGTGTGGGTAAAGTGCATAACCTCTGCAGAGTGTAAAATTATTTGGATAGCTGTGCTCGTGGTATTGAGCAATGCTCGGGAATTACAGTTAAGGGTTAGCTTAATTAAAATGGAAAACTTGGTTGGGATGGCAGGATGCCATGGGAGTTGGAAATTGACTTAGGATTGGAAACTTGATTTACTTGAGGAACACTGAAATTATTTATTACTGTTATTTGTTTTACAGTCTTTATGATCTATTTATTGTATTTGTTCGTAAATGCTGCTTATTGCAAAATAGCCATGATAGCCTATCCTTTGGAATAAGCCTTGCATATAGTTACATAGAATTGCATTTTGTGCACAACTTGTTGAGTGCTTTAAGTACTCACCCTTGCCAACAACAATAACCAACAGTTGAAGAATCTACACTTGTGTTGGAGGAGTTCCAGGAGGACACGAGTCATTAGGGTCCGAGCCTTGTCAGCTGCCTGTGGTGAACTGATGAGCTATCTACGTTTTCTATTTTCCGCTGCTTAATTCTTAGCTTATATTTCATGTCTTGCCCTGCGTGGCTTAACAATGTAAGTTGGTCATAAGATCATGTTACATCAATAAATGAAGTATTATTTCTATTATCGTTGAGTATGATGTGATATGTACCAATGTTGAGCTGTGTGCACTAGCGTTGATCCTAGGACTAGTGCGGTAAACACAGTGGGTTCGAATCAGTGAATTCGGGTCCTTACATTTTCCTCCTGGCTCTATAAATACAGCATTGTCTCGAAAGCGATCTCACATGCGATCGGGGCCATCTGGTTGATGACAACGACAGAGTGATTGCCTGAAAATCCCTTGCAGGTGTGCGATGAAAATATGCTTGATCTGCAAAAACAGCTGAAGGCCCCTACCTGGCGCGCCAGCTGTCGAAGGGTTAGGAATCAACAACAAATCTTATGTTTCGGGTACCTTCGAGGTAGCAGAGTCAAGCACAGAATCGTGGACACCAGATGTAGACAGGTTCAGGCCTCCACGCGGAGTAATACCTTAAGTCCTGTTTGGGGGATGGTTGTATGTATCAGATGGAATAAAATGAGGGGTTGTAACCCTAAGTACAAAGTAGATGTGTGTAAGCTATGGACAACTATAGAGAAACACAGTTCACTCCTTCCTAAGCTCTCTGCTCCGGAAGGCTCGAGGTTGAAGGGCTGAGGTGGCTAATGTGCGTTCCAATGGCTTCCGTGCGTTGTTGCTTGCTCTAGATTCCTTTCTCTCCTAGGGGTCCCTGCCCCAGGCCTTATATAGTGGAACCGATCCTGCCTGTGGCCGAGTCATAGCCGATGAGGAGTCCCTTTCCGCGTGATCTTCATGGTATATCTAAACTGCTGTTAGCGTCGAGCGTATTCGGGTCGATCTCCTTACGGGGGAAAATGATCGAGTCCTTCCTGAAGCGGAGCTATCCCTTTCTTGATGAATATCTTATCCCGTAATCTCCAGGCCTGAGATATCCAGAACTTCCTTCATATGGTGGAGACATACCCTGTTTCGTTACGTTCGCATACCTATGCCGTATTTAGATATTCGATAGAAAGAAAGTTTAGGTAAAACTAAATATTGCTTAGGCCTGCAGCTAGAGCATTTTCGAGAAGAAATTTTTATACACCAGTCACCTATACCAAGAAGGCATTAGAAAATTTATATATGGATAAATATCATCCTTTAAAGACCCTATAGTAGTAATATCCTTTGAAGTGGATAAAGAACCTTTTCAAACTAAGCGTCGTTGGACCACTTATGTATTTTGCAAATTGCCAAGATCTAATATTGCATTCATAGTGAATTTGCTAGCTAGACACAGTGCAGTTCCAATCAGAAGACATTGGGATAGGGTCAAGACTTTGTTTAGATAGCTCCAAGGTACACAAGATCTTGGATTATTTTACGAAAAAACCAAGACTTGACCATAGTGGTATATACGTATGCTGGCTATCTGTCTGATCCCTACAATGCCAAATCTCAAACTAGGTTTGTGTTTCTCTGAGGCGGTACAACCGTTTCTTAAGGGTCTTTTAAGCATACCTTGGTAGCTACATCTAACAACCACTCAGAGATTATAGCATTATATGAAGCCTCACGTGAGTATGTTGGCTGAGATGTGCGGTTAGCTATATCCAGAAGTTATGTGGCATTAACACCATCAATATCTCCACAATTATCTATGAGGATAATGCTGCTTGTGTTGCATAAATGCAAATGTGTCATGTAAAGAGCAATATCACGAAACATATTGCCCATAAACTTTTTTATGCTCACGAACTCTAGAAGAATGGAGAGGTAAAGATTTTGCAAACAAAGTCATGTGAAAATCTAGCAGATTTGTTCACTAAATCTTTACCAACATCTAGTTTCCAAAGATATGTGTGTGGCATTGGAATAAGACGACTTAGAGATATGCAGAGTTTAGGGGGAGTAAATCCCTGAACGCTGACTCTTAGCATGATCATGAAGATTGTCGAAGGTTAGAAATCGACAATAAACTTATACTTTCAGGTACCTTCAGGTTAGCAAAGTCAAGCACAAAAATCGAAGGCACACGATGTAGATAGGTTCGGGCCCTAAGCGGAGTAACACCCTACTTCCTGTATGGATGGTATGTATATGGAGTCAATGAAAAAAGTACGGAGTAATGTGTCTCGCCCTAATTACAAGGATGATGGGATCAAAGCTATGGCTAAACTGCGGCTAGAGGAGGACGAAGCGCAAGTCATCGACTCGTGGTTGCTCTGCATCAAAGCTCTAAAAGTCTTCTCTTTGTCTGATCTAGAAGGCTCTCTCCTTTAAGGACCCCTACCCTCGGCCTTATATAGTCGGGGTAGCCCGGCCTCAAGTCGAGTTGTAGTTGATTTGGAGTAACAGATCGTAGCCGATGTAGAGTCCATCACCGCGTGATCTTCGCAGCATATCCAAATTTTCTATAATATCAGGCGTACTCGACTTGATTTTGTCGTAACGAGAACATGATCGAGTCCTTCCTAATATGAAATTATCCTTTCCGCGCATATCTTATACCATAGAACTGGGCCCGTGATATCCGGAATCTCTATATGTCATTAGATCATATCCTTCACGTATCCTTTGGGGACACATACCCCATGTTTAGATATTCGACAGTAGCCCCTGAACTCTATTCAGTGGAGGGTCTGCTTAAGCGCTTGGTCAAATACTACCAAAGCCTTGCTTGGTCGAGTAATGCCTCGCTTGCTGGTGGTCGAATGATTCGAGTAGATTAGGAATCGCTGAGTATTGAGTAGGGATGTGCTGGGTCAAGTGCCCTGCCATCAGCCCGTATCGAGTTCTTATGGTAACCACAAGTTACTCGATATCGACTTATCAACTCGATTCTGATCAGAGTTAGAAATTCAAAAAAATCTAAACGTTGGATAGTTGAGCATTTATTGCTCTCATTTGCAACGCCGAGATGGGTGTAGCTGAAGGATCGAGATGGCCTAGAGGGGGGTGAATAGGCAATTTTAACAATTTCTAACTATTTTAAATAACTAACTAAAATTAACAGAGAGCAACTCACTGTAAGAATAACACAGAAAGTAAACAACTAATAAACACAGCGAAAGCAATAAACAAAATGGCACAGGAGAGACAGAGATTTATCCCGTGGTTCAGAGCCGCACTCCTAATCCACGTTGAAGCACTTCTTTCGAAGTTCTCGCTTCTCCAAAGCTAGTCGCAGAGCTCGCGATAACTCGTAACTCTTTCACTACTCCAAAGGTGAGGTGAGTTCCAAACCTCTCACAAATACTGCTTGCCTTCCACAAGCTCCTTTGGACAGTCACACTGCTCACTTCCTCCAAGTCGCCTACGATCGCCAAGATCCAAGAGTAATAAACTTTGCACAAGTTCGTCTCTTGGTTCACTTTGCAATTCACACAACTAGACACCGACTTGGAGCTAAAACACTTAGAGATGTATGAGAAGTTTTGTATGAAGATAAAGCAGACTCCTTTTGAGAATAAGAGCTATATTTCAATACCAAAGTGTAAGGAGTTCATCTGTCTATATGGTAGATGGCTTAGGTAATGCTTATATAGCCATTTGGAGTGAAAATAGCCGTTACACCTGCTACAGTAGCCGTTGGACGTGTCAGATGTCGAAACAACAGAAATATACACGGTTAAACGGACTTAGTATCAGTGCTTAGCGATACTGGATATGTGTATGTCGGACCAAATTTGAGAGATTGCGACGGACCAAATATTTTGGTCCGTAGTACATGGGTTGATTATGAAAGATGGTCTGGCATACCACTGAGAGACATATATGAGTATCAGTCCAAAAACTTTGGTTCGTTACACATGGATTTCAAAAGATTTAGCTTAGGTAATGAGACCTATGTACGTCGGACCAAAATATTTGGTCCGTTATACATGGATAAAGCAAGAGTTCTGCCAGGAGTAGAGACACATGTACTTCGGACCAAATTTTTGGTCTGTCATACATGGACTTCACAGAAGATATGTTTGGCATGGAAACACATGTACTTCGGACCAAACATTTGGTCCGTCATACATGTTCTTTTCAGAAGATTGGTGCCAAGGACCTTTTTCAACAAAGATAAATTTTATCTAAGC
This sequence comes from Otatea glauca, assembly GCA_036346275.1. Lineage (NCBI taxonomy): Eukaryota > Viridiplantae > Streptophyta > Magnoliopsida > Poales > Poaceae > Otatea > Otatea glauca. The sequence continues at coordinate 39,446,232 of CM070730.1, forward strand.
TATTTATTTTAGCCACGGACTAAAAAATAATTAAACACAAATGCTTGGTCCGTTTTCTGAGAAAAGGTTCTTTTTGAAGATAGAAAATATTCATTTTAGGTTTCGATTGAAAGTACATCAAAGATTTAGTCCGGCCAAAAACTTATACACTGACAGGGGTGCTGGACCAGAATTTTGGTCTGCAGAAGATGAGCAACCTAAGATATTTTGGTCCACCACAGAGGAGAGAATATTGCATGTATGCCGGACTAAGTATTTTTGGTCTATCATTCATAGGTAAACCATTGGCTATCAAGAAGATTTTCAAAGAAGGTTTTGATCAAGGATATGTGAATATGAGAGCGAATATTTTAATCTGATGATCAGATATTCCAAGGAAATTTTGACGTAGAATTGTTTCAAGGTATGCAACGGACTGAAGAAAAATTGATAAGTAAAGATTTGTCCGTTGTACTAAGAGGTATGTTTTCATCAAGGTAAAGACTAAGTGTTTTTTGCTCCGAGTGATCTAGTTTTGCCTTTGCCTAAACAAACTATTTCTTTGTGCAAAGTCCCTCTTTTAGACAACCAAAAAGGAAAAACAAACTTAGGCTATTCGACTTGAAACATCTCCAAAGTCATAAACTAAAAACTGAAAGCCTTAATCTTGTTATCCCAACTTGTTCCATCATAGATTCCAGCTTACTTTATTCAACGCTTTGAGTATTACTAACTTAGTCATCAATACCAAAACCATAATAATACAGAAATAAAATTGAGGGGTGCCTAGATGCTATCAATCTCCCCCTTTTTGGTAATTGATGACAACATACCTTTTAGTTAGTAATATCTCATTTATTCTGCAAAACATAGTTAGCTGAATGTACTGACATCAGAAATAATGAGTGAATATTTCTCCCCCTTAATGAATGCATTTATATCATAATAGAGAATCCGAGCATGTAGCATCTAAACAGTTTAAATATGAACAATATATAAACAAAGCACATAAAAATTGCACACAACAGGACAAATACACATACTATTCATATAGTTAAGCCAGCCTGCAGAATAGAACTTAAGAGACTAAGGCTAAGGCTATAAGGTTTTTCTCCCCCTTTGGAAACAATAACCAAAAAGGGGCCCTATTGGCGCCTTGAGAAGATTCTTTTGAGTTGGCCCTGAGCTTTGCTTTTCTTTGAAGGAGAGACAGGTGGATCATCAGTGGCTTCTTGGCTTGGATTATCTGGCCCTTGAGACATAGCTTGTTCATGCCAACTTGGATAGTCTGGGTCTCCAGGCTGGATAGTCAGTAGTTGAAGATCTGACTGAATATGATCCAAAGATTCATTCATATTTCGAGTCTCAGCAAGGACGTCGCCCACATCATACATGCAGTCATGTGCCAAGCGAGTATAGTCGAGCAAGGCATCTTCAGTGAATTCTGAAAGATGATCTAATTGATGCCTCATCCATAAATGATTGCTTGTATGAGATATATTTCTAGCCTCCACTTGATTTCTTAGTTTCTTGTAGTGATCATCCAATTTTTGATTCATGTCATACAGTCTGTCCTTGATCAGATTTTGATTAGTATCGAGCTGTTGGACATGCTGTCAAAGATTTTCCTGATTTTTGCTTAGGTGGTCAAATCTTGACATGACTTCATTTTGAAACTTTATTCCTTCCTCATATCTTAGAGCTGCTGTATTCTGATCTTCCATGTATCTTGCTTGGAAACCTCTTTGATCAGCATGATATTGTTGCTCAAAGTTTGAAAACCAGGAAGGCTGAGAGTCAAAGATATTTTCTTGAGCCTGAGATGTATTAACTTGTGCTTGCTCATCATACTTTGGGGAAGATGGTATGGGATACTGACAGTCAAACAGACTTTCCCAACCAGAAACGTGTCCTTTGATCATGCTCGTGATGAGTGACATTGAAGGATAGTAGGTTTCAAATTGTTTGGGCATTTCGGATGGCATCCTGATCCTCCCGCTTCATTTTCATTTGCTCCTGGTCTGAAAGTTTGTGCCTCCATGAACCTTTCTGCAGCTGCTGACTTTTGAAGATGATATAATTGTTGCTCTTCATCCAAGGTTCTATCAACTGAGCTTGAAAGGTTTTGAGTAGCAGCATCATCCATTTCCCATGATTCACTTCCATGAATTACTTCAGTTGCTTCTGGAGAATGGTGGCTCAGAGTCTCCCCTTTTCCACTTTGAACACTAGGTTCTCTGTTATTTCTACTATGATAAGACATATAATGACTCTCATAGGTTTGATGATAACTTTCATAAGACTGATGCCAGGAGTCATTTTGTTGTGCCTGGGAAGGATCTTTAAAGCTGTTTCTGTCAAATTCATTTTCAGCCTCTGCCCTTTCTTCACTTTCTTCTTCATCCTGTATTGGTTGATTTGCGGCCACTCTCTGAAGAAACCCAGAAATCCTTAAACTTTTTCCAGTAGCTTGATGCATACTATATTTCTTTGGAAAGCACTTGAATTCTTTATTTAAATCGTCTTGAGAGATAATGCCTTGAGCCAACAGGACTTCAGTGATTAACTGGGCAAAAGGCAAAGAGCTACTAAACTTTTTGTAGATGGCTTCTTCCATCTGCCCAAAGAGGTAGTCAACTAGATCTACAGGCTGTCTTGATAAAATGAGATGTAGTAACCAAGCTAATACTGAGGTTACTCCTTCCTTATATCCAGACTTGGGATATATTGTATGCCTCAATATTAAAAGCAGAACCTTAGCTTCTTCAGACATGCAGGACACTCTATTCGGATTATAATCCTCACTGGAGGTGTCTTTGTATATGTGTCCTGATACTTGCACATTTGGCATGTCCCCACTCAGTCTCCACCTCTAATGAGGATACATCTTTTCAAAGATTCTTGTCTTGTTTGCCAGTGGACTAGAAGCTCCAATTGCTAATTCAAACTGGGATGACTTGATTTTTCTTATTTTTCCATTCAGAGTGAACATGATATATTTTCTTTGTTTGTTCACTAGTAAAGATGCATAAAACTCTAGAGTTCTTGAGACACTCCATGGAATTGTTTTGTTTGACATGATTCTTATCAGTCCAGGAGTTGAGTTTATGCAATCAAACAGTCCAGTTGAACCAATGATATTATTCACTTGATCCCATTCTACATATTGGTGATTTGACAGAGCCGAAATCAACTTTCCTTTTCCATCTCTTCTATTCAGATAGGCATTATATATATTTTTGTGTAACAAGGACACAAAATTTTCACCCATGGCTGGCCTTGACTCTGGAAACCAGACCTTTTCACTTACTAACCGAACTGCTCTCAACTTTTTAGTACTAAGGTTTGCCAGTTCTTCACTGCTAAGCATGTCAATTTCAGAGACCGATTCAAGATTATATCGAGGAAGATTCACTGTTGGGTTCATAGGGACAATCCTCAGAGGATGACTCAGAATCAACTATTTGCTTTCCTTTTCTTGGATGAGAGGTTACTACTTTCCGGTTTGCTCGAGCAGCATTATGAACATCTGGGATTAGAATTGGTCCATGAGGTTGTTCAGGCAGATTTGTTTCAGAGGTTGAACTGGATCTTCTTTGCTTCTTACTCTTAACTCTATCAATAATTTTTCCAATCAAACCCCTTTTATCAGGATTCTTTGACCTCATTTTGATTTCTGACTTTAAACACAGACTTATTGCTCAGACTCAGGACCAGGCCCTCTTCAAACAAAAGAACAGACCTAAAAGAAAGAACTATATCTAAGCACCAGGTCTAGGGTTCGAGATTTTGAAGAGAAAGAGAGAAGTTCTAAGGAACTTACTGAGCTTGAAGAAGATTCTTGCGCAAACAGTCACAGGATCACCGTCGGCAAGACCCGATCAGGATTTGCTTCGGTGTAGATAAGAAGGAAACTTCTGGTTCAGAGAAGTTTTGCTCAAGCAAGGAAATAACAAAGAGGTTTTTGATGGAAGAAGTTACTGCATTGAATGTATTGGCAGAAGTAAATGGGCCTTGGGAACTAACACCTTTAACCAGGGTAGTTGAAAAGGAATGGGAGTTCTGGCAAGGTGGTGGGACCTCCTTTTTGAAGCGGTTTGAACAAGCACAGAGAGTCCCAAACATAAGGTCAGGTTAGCAATGGGTAAGACCTAAAGCAATAGGTAAGATTTTAAGCAAATTTTGAAATCTTGAGAGAAGAAGAAGGAAATAAATAAAACTTTAGAAAAATTTGATCATGAGGCAGACTTGATTGAGACGGATTTTAGACAGTTACTAATTGGGTCGGACCAAAAGCTTTATACTCACCAAGACCGCTTTTAGTCCGTTTGTAGAGGAGTTTTAGTCTTGCTTGAGTTAAGACCAAAACTTTCATTAGCGTCGAACTAAAAATTTAGTCCAAGAGCATTGAAAGTTTGTTTGAGATTAGTCCGATCCAAGTAGGAACCTGTAACTTTAAGATGTTCTCAGTCTGCATCATATCTATATTTCTGAAGATTTTGAAAATAAGAGATATATCTAAGATCGACAACCAAAATCAACAAAGACAAAAAAAAATCAGTAAATGTTTGAGTTTGATAATAAAGTAAGCTTAAGTATTTCTTTAAACTAAGCTTATCTGAGAAACTCAAGTACTTTAATATGGACACTTTGCTGAAAAAGTCAGATGATAACTTGGTTTCTTTAATTTGTGATTAGATAAGAAAGAGCATAGAAAGATGAGTATTATAGCAGTATTTTTATTATTAAAAGGAACTTTAATCAAAGAGTTATTTTAACTTGACATTATTACTTTATCCATATCGTGTAGTCGAAACAGTAATCTGTTGAACTAGAGCCACGAATGATACTAGCAGAAAGTATTGTGCGACTAGTCGAAGTTATGTTTAGCGACGTACGCTTATGAATAGTCATTCAATTTAGAAAACACACAAAATACAGAGAGCACTTTGGAACACCATATTTTTATTTATATACAACATCCCGGCTTACATGATTAGAGGGAACGGGATAAGACACGAACAAGAACTTAGTTTTCTCCCCTACGCGCACGCCCTAGAGCCTCTATGAGCGCATCTGTGGCCCTGAGGAGAGTGGGGAAAGCTTCACGAAAGGCGTCCACGGCAAAGACTGTGTCTCGACAACCGCCTTTCTTCACCAACTCGCTAGAGTGCGATCAAACTCCCTCGAGCTCTGCAAGCTCGGATCGTCCCGATCATCGTTGAAAGGTCTTTTAGGCATGATGAAGAACTCAGAAAGAAGCTAAGAGATGGATTGCATCCTCAGAGCTTTGGTTCACCTTTTATAGCCATTTCGACAGGAAAGAAATGAATGCCTCATAATCCGAAGCGGCTTGAAGTTAGAGAAGATACAGAAAACTAGGAGGTTACGGAAACCGAAGAGATTTTTAACATAAAGTCACACAAAGCTAGGGTAAGAAATCAAGGGATATGAGCTTTCAGGATAAGAAAGTGAGCAAACTTGCTCCCCCTTAAACAGATATTATCGAGCAACATTTGAAAAGGCAATAATATTTAGTTCATTTCTTAATTTCGAAAATTTGGCCTCATCAAGCGGCTTAGTGAAAATATCAGCCAATTGGTCCTCAGTTCTTACATGACTAAGCATAACATTTCCTTTAGCAACATGATCACGAATAAAGTGATGTCGAATTTCAATATGCTTAGTTCTGGAAAGTTGGACCGGATTGTTTGCTATTTTCATTGCACTTTCATTATCACACAGTAGAGGCATATTTTCAAATTTTATACCAAAATCTAAGAATGTTTGTTTGATGAATAAAATTTGAGCACAACAACTTCCTGCAGCCACATATTCGGCTTTGGCAGTGGATAGTGCTACTGAATTTTGCTTTTTAGAAAACCAAGAAACTAAAGACCTTCCAAGCAAATGATAACTCCCTGAGGTGCTCTTACAATCAATCTTGCATCCGGCATAGTCAGAATCTGAGTAGCCTAGAAGCTCAAAGGGGGCACCTTTGGGGTACCATAAACCCATACTTGAAGTATACTTAAGATATCTCAATATTCTTTTTACAGCACTCAAGTGAATTTCTTTAGGAGCAGCTTGAAATCTAGCACACATACACACACTAAACATGATATCTGGCCTAGATGTTGTCAAGTATAGTAAAGAACCTATCATGGATCTAAAAAGCTTTTGATCAACAGACTTACCTCCCACATCTTGATCAAGATGTGTGTTAGTAGCCATGGGAGTCTTTATAATCTTGCATTCTTCCATTTTGAAGCGTTTAAGAAGATCCTTAGTATATTTTTCTTGAGAAATAAAAGTTCCTTCCTTCAACTGCTTGATTTGAAATCCCAGAAAGAATGACAGTTCCCCAATCATAGACATCTCGAATTCTTTGGCCATCATGTCACCAAACTCTTTACAGAGAGAAATATTAGTACAGCCAAAGATAATATCATCTACATATATTTGACAAATCATTAATGTTCCATTGATGTCTTTTAGAAACAGAGTTGGATCAACCTTTCCGTTTTGAAGTTCTTATTGAGTAGAAAATCTCTAAGACGCTCATACCAAGCTCTAGGAGCTTGCTTTAGACCATAGAGTGCCTTAGATAATTTATACACATGATTTGGCGAATTTTGATCTTCAAAACCATGTGGTTGTTCAACATAGACAATTTCATCAATGAATCCATTTAGAAATGCACTTTTTACATCCATTTGAAATAAAGTGATATTAAAATGAGTAGCAAAGGCAAGAAGAAACCGAATAGCTTCAAGACGAGCCACTGGGGAATAAGTCTCTCCATAGTCCAGTCCTTCTATTTGAGTAAATCCTTGAGCTACAAGTCTGGCTTTATTCCTTATCACCACTCCATTTTCATCTTGCTTATTTCTGAACACCCATTTTGTACCAATAACATTGTGATCCTTTGGGCGATTTGTTAAACTCCAGACTTTGTTTCTTTCAAAATTGTTAAGTTCTTCTTCCATAGCAATTATCAAATCAGTATCTTCTAGTGCTTCTTCCACTGTTTTAGGTTCAATACACGAGACAAAAGAGTAATGTTCACAAAAAGAAGCTTGTCTAGAACGAGTTTGAACACCCTTACTGAATTCACCAATGATTTGATCTGAGGGATGATCCTTCGCAATGGTATGATGGCTTTTGATGAGGATTGGACGATCTTGTTCTTTTTCTTCTTCTTCTTCTTCTTGAGTTCCAGCATGAGGTACCATTGATTGAGTGGGGAGTTCATCCTTGTCTTCCTTTGGTCGAATATCACCCACTTTCATCTTCTTCATTGCTTGTGCCAAGCCATCATCTCCTACATCATCTAAATTTTCGTGCTCACCTTGTGAGCCATTAGATTCATCAAACTTTACATCATAAGTTTCTTCTACCAGCCCAGTGGTATTATTTAAGACTCTATGTAAGGACCCGAATCCACTGATTCGAACCCACTATGTTTACTGCACTAGTCCCAGGATCAACGCTAGTGCACACAGCTCAACATTGGTACATATCACATCATACTCAACAATAATAGAAATAATAGTTCATTTATTGGTATAGCTAAATGTATGATCTTATGACCAACTTACATTATTAAGCCACGCAGGGCAAGACTAGAAATATAAACTAATAATTATGCAGCGGACAGAAGAAAACGTAGATAGCTCATCAGTTCACCACAGGCAACCGACAAGGTTCGAAACCTAATGACTCGTGCCCTCTTCGACTTCTTCTTCCAACACAGGTGTAGATTCTTCAACTGTTGATTATTGTTGTTGGCAAGGGCGAGTACTTTAAGCACTCAACAAGTTGTGCACAGAATGCAATTCTATGTAACTATATGCAAGGCTTATTCCAATGGATAGGCGATCATGGCTATTTTGCAATAAGCAGCATTTATGAACAAATACAGTAAATAGATTAAAAAGACAGTAAAACAAATAACAGTAATAAATAATTTCAGTACTTCTCAAGTAAACCAAGTTTCCAATCCTAAGTCAAATTCCATCTTCCACATGGCATTCTGCCATCCCAACCACATTGTCCAATTAATTAAGCTAACCCTTAACTGTAATTCCCGAGCATTGCTCAATACCGCGAGCACGGCTATCCGAATAGTTTCACACTCTGCAGAGGTTATGCACTTTACCCACGTGATACAACCAAACACCACCAAGGCGAGTGATTATAACAAAGCCTTTATAATGCTACCGCTTAATCCGATACTACCGCTAAGGTTTCAACACTGTGGGATGGTTACCACATCCGTGGCCCCCTCTTGCGCCATGTGAATGACTCCATAACTCGGGAACTCACACCGACCACGATAGTACCAAAATTAAGACATTGCAAATTACTCAGCTAGGCTGGCCCATACCAAACAAGTGGTTGCATGATTGACTCAGGTCAAAGGCTTGCAAGGTTAAGTCCTTAGTGTGATCAAGGCAAGACATCCACATACCCTCTCCCCATCGGGCCCACCTTGGCATCCTCGCCCCTTGTCACTTGCCCCAATCTAAGTGATTATCACCCAGTTGATTACCAAGCACCACGTGCCATCAACAATTCAACATCGTTGCGTGACATGACTCGCCACAACAACTCAATCTCATCGTGTGATCCCACATGACACACAAGTTCATAACTTTGTTCCATATTCCATTAATCAAGATTAATTATCAATGATTCTGACACATGTGATGACGTGGCATGGCTAAGCAACTAGTACGGACTAATCCTCCAAGGTTGATTATAATTATTAACCAACTATATTTAACCAATCTAGGGTGACAATGGATCATGGCATACAATGACAAGGTAGGGTATAGATCAATCTGGTATATTAGCTAAGCCCAATCTAATTTGAAACAATTGTATACTTGAAATATATGCAATAGGGTAAAACAAATATAGCAATTTTATAAACATGGGTTCAACATGATCAAAGCACAACATGCCATGGAATAGGTCCTGATCTTGATCTGGAGCTTGCTCTTGAGTTGCTGGATCTTCCTCCGAAGCGTCGCACAATTCAACGTCTACGTGTACCGAAGGAGAAAAGCAAATAAATACCAAAACAGAGAGCAAATGAACTCCAAAAATCAAATAAAATTCACCATTAAATAGATCTCAATTTTACAAATTTTTAAAAATTTGATTCACTCAAATCCGAGTTAAATTACAAAAGATATAGCCTTTTGAAGTTTGAAATAAATACTGAAATTAACAAAAATCAGAAAATCAGAATTAACAGATTTATTTTTAAATCGAAAAACAGATTATTGCGTCATCATGACGGCAGACGCGTCGCCACCGGCGCCACCAATCGAGCTTGCCACGTGGTCCCGGTGCATAGACTCGGTCCATGTCTTGGATCTGGTCCACCGTGGACCGGGTTTATGGCGCTTCGGTACCTGTGCCCGCCACGGGGCACAATCTGGTTGGTTGCACGCACCGCTCGATCTGGTTCGAGGAAAACGAATCGAACAGTCACTGATGGCTCGAGACGTGGCAGCGCATCAACCAACAGATCTAGATCCGACGGCTCAGAACTTCTGGATCCGGCGATGGCTACGCGACGGCGAGTTCTTACCGGCAGCGAAGAATAAGACCGGGGTAGCGGCGTTTCGGCGAGATTCTGGCGACGAGATGCTGCGGTTCTGCACGGCGCGGACCGGCGAACTTGATGATGGCACCGGTGGCGGCGGAGACCCAACGGCGGCGACGAAACCGAGCGAGAAACTCTCACGGTCCAAACCCCACTCCGACGAGCTCCCGAGCACGCTCCTCGACCGATCTTGCGAAACCTTACCGATCAAAAGCTGCGGCGCACAAGGATGAACCTCGGGTACTTGCTTCCCCCTATTTATAGCCTCAGAACACGCGCTCACAAGGAACCCTAGATCCTCCCGTGGCGGCGGCGTGTCGGCGGCGGACTCCGAGTCCTTCTCAGAGACGACAACCCCCAGCCACCCGATCTGCTACCAACGGCCCGGATCACTCCTAGCACGATACGATCTGAACCGATCTTTCCAAATCTAACGGCACGATCTTATCCTTCCCGAATCGGTACGATGCGAACGGACCGCCCGATCTTGATCGGCGACGGGACCAGACGCGATGGACGTGGCGATCTCTGGGCCACTGGATGGGAATCGAACGACTACGAGCTAGGGTTTCTGGGAGACAGCCTTCGCGGGCTGACTGGGCCGCACCGACGCAGGCCTCAAGCGCACAGTGCTGGGCTTCGGCCCAACACTGTTCCAAGGTATTCTAGGAATTCATTTAATTAGTTTTAGGCAAATAAATTATCAGGAAAAATCCCGGAAAAATCTCAAAAATACTTTGAGACATTCTGGACTCAAATGAAATATTTTTGGCAAAACTTTATTTTAACTTTGCACAGATTTAAATAAATTTGAACAAAAGGGTAATAAACTTAATTTAAAATTAATTCAAATAAATCCAGAAAAATCAAAATAAATTCCAGAAAATCATAAATGCACATTTAAGCAGTAAAAACATAATTAGGCCAAATTTTGGGATGTTACAAACCTCCCCCCCTTAACAGAATATCGACCCGAGATTCAGGGCTAACTAGAGAATATGTTCGGAAATTCTGACTTCAAATCTTCTTCCCGCTCCCAAGTGGCTTCACTTTCGGAATGATTGCTCCACTGAACTCTGCAAAAGCGAATAGACTTGTTCCTGGTCTTGCGCTCCATAACATCCAAAATTCTGACCGGTTGCTCTTTGTATGTCAAATCTTCTTGCAGCTCTATTGCATCCAACGGGGTTTGCTCCGTTGGCACTCTGAGACATTTCTTGAGCTGCGATACATAGAATACATCATGCACTCCTGCCAAGGACTGAGGCAACTCTAATTGATAAGCTACCTCTCCCCGACGGCTCAGAATCTTGAACGGACCAATATATCTTGGTGCAAGCTTCCCTTTAACGTGAAATCTTTTAACGCCCTTAAGAGGGGTAACCCTGAGGTACACATAATCTTCTGGCTCAAAGCTCAAGTCTCGACGACGGTTTTCTGCGTAGCTCTTTTGCCTTGACTGTGCTATCTTCAATCTCTCTCTAATCATCGCAACTTGACTTTCTGCCTCTTCGAGGATATCTGGCCCAAAAACCAAACGCTCTCCTGTTTCATTCCAATTTAACGGAGTACGACAAGCACGTCCATACAACGCCTCGAATGGTGACATCTGCAAGCTAGCTTGATAACTATTATTATAACTGAACTCTGCATATGGCTAACATTTATCCCATGACGTAGCATAAGCTAAAGCACAGGCTCTCAACATATCCTCTAAAATCTGATTTACTCTTTCAGTCTGACCATCTGTCTGCGGGTGATATGCTGTACTGAAATTCAGACGAGTCCCCATTGCTTCATGCAACTTGTTCCAAAACCTTGAGGTGAATTGGGTACCTCTGTCCGACACAATCTTCTTGGGAACTCCATGCAAACATACAATCCTTGACATGTACAACTCCGCTAAACGATCTCCTGAGTAAGTGGTTTTTACAGGGATAAAATGAGCGACCTTGGTTAAACGATCCACTATAACCCAGATGGATTCGTAACCTCTCTGAGTTTTAGGTAAACCGGTGATAAAGTCCATTCCGATTTCCTCCCACTTCCATTCCGGAATTTTCGACGGCTGCAACAAACCAGCTGGTCTTTGATGCATGGCCTTTACCCTCTGACATATGTCACATAGAGCAACATGCTCAGCTACTTCACGCTTCATATTAGGCAACCAAAATCTCTCCTTCAAATCCTAGTACATCTTATCACTTCCTGGATGCATCGAGTACTTAGAATCGTGAGCTTCCTCAAGAATCAACTGTTTCAGTTCCTTTTTATCCGGCACACAAATTCGGCCTTTGAAGAACATGGTTCCTTTCTCATCCAGGGTGAAATCCACGGCTAGGCCTTCCTCCTTTTTAGCCTTGATCTTAGAAATTTTACCGTCATCTTCTGGCCTTCTCTAATCTGATCCTCCAATGTTGGCTTCACTTCTAGTGCAGCTACCATTCCTTGCGGAACGACTTCCAATCTTAGCTTCTGAAATTCCTTGCATAATTCTGGTTGATCCTCCATTGTTAGCGTATTCGCGCTATGGCTCTTCGGCTCGAGCATCCGCTACCACATTGGCTTTTCCGGATGATAATGAATTCCCACGCTATAATCCTTAATTAGCTCTAGCCACCTTCGCTGTCTCCTATTGAGATCTGCTTGAGTGAATATGTATTTCAGGCTCTTATGGTCCGTATATATCTCACATCTATTTCCTATGAGATAATGACGCCATATCTTCAAAGCATGCACTACGCAGCCTAACTCCAAATCATCGTTGGGTAATTCACTTCATGCGGTCTTAAGCGTCTCGACGCATAAGCAACGACTTTGCCTTCTTGCATTAACACACACCCTGTGCCTTGCTTTGAAGCATCGCAATAAATATCAAATCCATTCTGCACATCTGGCAACACTAATACGGGGGCTGTTGTTAAACGCTTCATTAATTCCATGAAACTTTTCTCGCACTCCGGCGTCCATGCAAACTTCTTTTCTTTCTTCAACAACTGCGTAAGGGGTTTGGCAATTGTCGAGAATCCTTCTATGAACCGACGGTAATATCCCGCCATTCCCAGAAAACTACGGATCCGGTAATGACTTTGGTTGCTCCCAATGCAACATCAAGTCCACTTTGCTTGGGTCGACTGCCACTCCTTTAGTAGTCATTACATGATCCAGAAATTCCACTTTCTCCTTCCAAAACTCGCACTTGCTAAACTTAGCATATAGCTGATGTTCTCGCAGCCTCTCTAAAACCATCCTCAGATGTTCTGCATGCTCTTCCTCTGTCTTCGAGTAAACCAAGATATCGTCTATGAAGACTACAACAAACTTATCTAAGTATTCCATGAAAACCTTATTCATCATATTCATGAAATAAGCAGGCATTTGTCAATCCAAATGACATGACTGTGAACTCATAATGTCCATATCGCGTAAAACGCAGTCTTAGGCACATCCTTCGCTCGGATCCTCAATCGATGGTATCCCGAACGAAGATCTATCTTGAGAAAACTCCAGCTCCTCTTAACTGATCAAATAAGTCGTCGATCCTGGGCAACGGGTATTTATTCTTGATCGTTACTTCATTAAGTGCACGATAATCGATGCACATTCTAAGACTTCCATCCTTCTTACGAACAAACAAAACCGGTGCTCCCCACGGTGATGAACTTGGTCTAATGAAACCTTTCTCTTGCAGTTCCTCGATCTGCTTCTTCATTTCCACTAACTCGTCCGTAGGCATCCGATATGGTCTCTTTGATATCGGTGCTATCCCTGGCGCTAACTCGATAACGAACTCGATATCGCGGTCTGGCGGCAATCCTGGCAAATCATCTGGAAACACGTCCGGGTATTCTCTGACTACTGGCACATCTTCCATGCCGATGGCTTTCACATCGCTGACCACTAATCGCCCATCTCGAACTGCGGTTGCTTGAAATTCTACTTTCTTGCCATTAGGGCCTTCCAAAGTTACGATCCTTCGGCCACAATCCAAAACAGCCTTATGCTTAGACAGCCAATCCATTCCAAGGATGACGTCTAAGGACTTTGCATCTATCAAGATAAGATTCGCTAGAAATTCTATCCCATCCATAAGCAACTTAGCTCCCAAACACCCAAGGGTAGATCGAAGCTCAGATCCTGGGGCTTGGACTAAGAGCAAACACTTAAGATTCACCACTTTAAATCCATTCTTGGTTGCAAAACTTTGAGAAACAAACGAATGCGAGGCTCCAGAATCAAACAAAACTGTAGCAGGTACTGAGTTGACCAGAAACTTACCCAGTACGACGTCTGTAGCTTCCTGAGCTCCATCTGCGGTGATGTGGTTGATCCTACTACGCACTGTTGATTGCGGTGTTGCTCCAGCTTGACCTGGCATACGATTTCCTCCTGAGGCTAGTGCTTTGGCAGGTGTTGTTCCCAAGTTGAAACGAACCGGCGTGATGCCTCCCTTCTGTGGACACCTATTAGAAAAGTGCCCTGGCTCATTGCATGTGTAGCATCTTTTCACTGCAGACTGTTGACTTCCTCCTGGAGCATTGTTGCCTTGTGCTGGTGTCTGAAAGTTCTGATTAGCAGGGCGAGGTGCAGGGGTTGATGTCTTGTTCACAATTGGTGGTTGAAATCTGGAAACTGCTGCGGTGACATTCTCAAACGTAGATGGTTTGGACGTCCACCCTGACTAGTCATCAAGCGCCATCGCTTTCATCCAACTCTTTGCGCTTATCCTCTAGGATCAAAGCCTTATTAACTAGCTCCTGAAAATCTGGAAAATTGTGGGTAATCAGTCCCACCTGCAGTCCTGAATTCAGTCCCTTCATGAAACGAGACTGCCTAGCTTTATCTGTCGCTACGTCTTCAGGGGCATAGCGAGCTAACTGGGTAAATTTATTCAGGTATTCGGCCACTGGTTGGCCTCCTTGTTTCAGAGCCCTGAACTCTTCCTTCTTAAGATCCATCATTCCCTCTGGAACATGGTATCGGGCGAAAGCGAGTAAACTCCTCCTGTGTGATCTCTTGCGGGGCTCCATGTGCGCAATAATTCTCCCACCATTCTGCGGCGGTTCCTTCCAGTTGATGAGAGGCATAAAGCACCTTCTCATTGCCTTCACATTGCGTGATGTGCAGCTTCTTCTCAATAGTCCTAAGCCAATCATCGGCTTCCAAAGGGTTCACATTTCCTGAAAAAATTGGTGGCCGAGTCCTCATGAAATCTGACAGCTTGGAGTAAGGTCGAGGTCCACCATTGTTGTTCTGAGCTGCATGGTTGTTGTTGGTTGCTGCTACATTCGTCATTTGTCGATCTGCTGCATCATAGTCTGATCGCTTGAGTCATGCGGCAAGAAACGCTCCCAGATTCTCGCATGTCCACCGGCGGTGGTGAGGGCTGCCTCCGTCATTGGGGTTGTCATTCGCGCAGATCCACTTCTGAAGCATCATTGTTCCTCGAGTATTCACCATCTGATGATTGCCTCTTGGGTTAGGAAAGGTAGATGTAGCATAGATAAGAAGTAAGAATTTCTAAAGCGGGGAAGATAGGTTATACCCAACTGAAATAATTCTTTATTTATTCTTGGTATGGCTGCTTATTCAAGCATACAAGCTTTGCAACACATACTGCACACTCAGCATTACAAAGAAGCAAACTAAACACGAAACTTTAATGTCCACTGAAGAGGTAAAGACTAACTTAAAGACGCGACTCAACACTCGAGTCTCAACACAACTCTAAGACTAATCCTCCTCGGGCTCCCACTCTCGCTCCTCGGGATCCTCCTCTGACTCCTCCTCAACTGGCTCCTGAGCTTCTTGGGTCACGCGCTCCAATTCGTCCTCGACCGCCTCTAGGGCCTCTCCCAGCTTAGTGATCATCCCGATGGCTGAAGCACGGGTCACCTCAAGCTCTGCTCGCCACTCAGTGCCTCGCATACGCCTCCGGCTCTGGTAGTCTCTCTCATATGCTCCTCCTGGGCAAAGGCAAACTCCGCAAGGTGCGTTGCAGTAGCACACTCGTCCTCCACGATCCGTCGGCGTCGGCATGCTTGAACGTCAGGGTGAAGTCGGAACACTGAGTCGTGAAGCTCGTCGGCGTAGTCGTGGCAGACCCGGCGAAGGGCAAGTCGGGCAACCTCCTGAATTGCAACCTCGTACGAGAATCTTCTGGCGGAGATGTTGATTGGTCTGCTGGCTTTATCATTCTCCCGAGCGTAGATAATCAGCTTGCAAATAAATCCTCGGTGTACACCATTAACTGACCAGCTGCCTCCTCGGTAAAGCGGATGGTAGAAGCCTCCAAGCGTCTGAAGAACTCTCCACAGCTCCATGGCGTAGCCGCCAGCTGACTCCTCGAAGGTCGGAACGATCGGCATCTGCTCCACAAGAAATTTGAATAAGTTCTCCCGAAACGGCAAGTAAAACGAGTAAATTCAGCAAAGGCGAGAAGTAGAGAATGAGATGAGTCCAGAGTGTTTTATTAGTCAAATTTTAAATTTTCCTTTAGAAAATAGTTTTGGACACACACAGGACACTTCCATACTATCTAGGGCCAAGATCTACAGTCAGTATGCTCTGATACCACCTCTGTAAGGACCCGAATCCACTGATTCGAACCCACTGTGTTTACTGCACTAGTCCCAGGATCAACGCTAGTGCACACAGCTCAACATTGGTACATATCACATCATACTCAACGATAATAGAAATAATAGTTCACTTATTGGTATAGCTAAATGTATGATCTTATGACCAACTTACATTATTAAGCCACGCAGGGCAAGACTGGAAATATAAACTAATAATTAAGCAGCGAACAGAAGAAAACGTAGATAGCTCATCAGTTCACCACAGGCAACCTACAAGGTTCGAACCCTAATGACTCGTGCCCTCTTGGACTTCTTCTTCCAACACAGGTGTAGATTCTTCAACTGTTGATTATTGTTGTTGGCAAGGGTGAGAATTTTAAGCACTCAACAAGTTGTGCACAGAATGCAATTCTATGTTACTATATGCAAGGCTTATTTCAATGGATAGGCGATCATGGCTATTTTGCAATAAGCAGCATTTATGAACAAATACAGTAAATAGATTAAAAAGACTGTAAAACAAATAACAGTAATAAATAATTTCAGTACTTCTCAAGTAAACCAAGTTTCCAATCCTAAGTCAAATTCCATCTTCCACATGGCATTCTGCCATCCTAACCACATTGTCCAATTAATTAAGCTGACCCTTAACTGTAATTCCCAAGCATTGCTCAATACTGCGAGCACGGCTATCCGAATAGTTTCACACTCTGCAGAGTTTATGCACTTTACCCACGTGATACAACCAAACACCACCAAGGCGAGTGATTATAACAAAGCCTTTATAATGCGCTGGCTTAATCCGATACTACCCGCTAAGGTTTCAACACCGTGGGATGGTTACCACATCCGGGCCCCCTCTTGCGCCATGTGAATTACTCCATAACTCGGGAACTCACACCGACCACGATAGTACCAAAATTAAGACATTGCAAATTACTCAGCTAGGCTGGCCCATACCAGACATGTGGTTGCATGATTGACTCAGGTCAAAGGCTTGCAAGGTTAAGTCTTTAGTGTGATCAAGGCAAGAAATCCACATACCCTCTGCCCATCGGGCCCACCTTGGCATCCTCGCCCCTTGTCACTTGCCCCAATCTAAGTGATTATCACCCAGTTGATTACCAAGCACCACGTGCCATCAACAATTCAACATCGTTGCGTGACATGACTAGCCACAACAACTCAATCTCATCGTGTGATCCCACATGACACACAAGTTCATAACTTTGTTCCATATTCCATTAATCAAGATTAATTATCAATGATTCTGACACATGTGATGACGTGGCATGGCTAAGCAACTAGTACGGACTAATCCTCCAAGGTTGATTATAATTATTAACCAACTATATTTAACCAATCTAGGGTGACAATGGATCATGGCATACAATGACAAGGTAGGGTATAGATCAATCTGTATATTAGCTAAGCCCAATCTAATTTGAAACAATTGTATACTTGAAATATATGCAATAGGGTAAAACAAATATAGCAATTTTATAAACATGGGTTCAACATGATCAAAGCACAACTTGCCTTGGAATAGGTCCCGATCTTGATCCGAGCTTGCTCTTGAGTTGTTGGATCTTCCTCCGGCGTCGCACAACTCAACGCCTACGCTGCATCAAGGAGAAAAGCAAATAAATACCAAAACAGAGAGCAAATTAACTCAAAAAATCAAATAAAATTCACCATTAAATAGATCTCAATTTTACAAATTTTTAGAAATTTGATTCACACAAATCCGAGTTAAATTGCAAAAGATTAGCCTTTTGAAGTTTGAAATAAATACTGAAATTAACAAAAATCAGAATTAACAGATTTATTTTTAAATCGAAAATGAGATTATTGCGTCATCATGACGCACGACGACGTCGACCACAGGCGCCACCAATCGAGCTTGCCACGTGGTCCCGGTGCATAGACTCGGTCCATGGCTTGGATCTGGTCCACCGTGGACCGGGTCTATGGCGCTTCGGTACCTGTGCCCGCCACGCGGCACAATCTGATTGGTTGCACGCACCGCTCGATCTGGTCCGAGGAAAACGAATCGAACGGTCACTGATGGCTCAAGACGTGGCAGCGCATCTACCAACAGATCTAGATCCGACGGCTCAGAACTTCCGGATCCGCGATGGCTACGCGACGGCGAAGTTCTTACCGGCAATCAAGAAGAAGACCGGTAGCGGCGTTCGGCGAGATTCTCGCGACGAGATGTCGCGGTTCTGCGCGCCTGTCCGGCGAACTTGATGATGGCACCGGTGGCGGCGGAGACCCAACGTCGGCGACAAACCGAAGCGAAACTCACGGTCCGAACCCCACTCCGGCGAACTCCCGAGCACGCTCCTCGACCGATCTTGCGAAACCTTACCGATCAAAAGCTGCGGCGCACAAGGATGAACCTCGGGTACTTGCTTCCCCCTATTTATAGCCTCAGAACACGCGCTCACAAGGAACCCTAGATCCTCCCGACGGCGAAGGCGTGTCGGCGGCGGACTCCGAGTCCTTCGCGGAGACGACAACCCGCAGCCACCCGATCTGCTACCAACGGCCCGGATCACTCCTGGCACGATACGATCTGAACCGATCTTTCCAAATCTAACGGCGCGATCTTATCCTTCCCGAATCGGTACGATGCGAACGGCACCGCCCGATCTTGATCTGACGGTCAGGACGCGAGCACTGACGTGGCGATCTCTGGGCCAATGGATGGGAATCGAACGACTACAAGCTAGGGTTTCTGGGAGACAGCCTTCGCGGGCTGATTGGGCCGCACCGACGCAGGCCTCAAGCGCACAGTGTTGGGCTTCGGCCCAACTCTATTCCAAGGTATTTTTAAAACTTTATTAATTTAAATAATTCTAGGAATTCATTTAATTAGTTTTAGGCAAATAAATTATCAGGAAAAATCCCAGAAAAATCTCAAAAATACCTTTAGACATTCTGGACTCAAATGAAATATTTTTGGTAAAACTTTATTTTTACTTTGCACAAATTTAAATAAATTTGAACAAAAGGCTAATAAACTTAATTTAAAATTAATTCAAATAAATCCAGAAAAATCCAAATAAATTCCAGAAAATCATAAATGCACATTTAACAATTAAAACATAATTAGGCCAAATTTTGGGATGTTACAAACCTCCCCCCTTAACAGAATCTCGACCCGAGATTCAGGGCTAACTAGAGAATATGTTCGGAAATTCTGACTTCAAATCTTCTTCCCGCTCCCATGTGGCTTCACTTTCGGAATGATTGCTCCACTGAACTCTGCAAAAGCGAATAGACTTGTTCCTGGTCTTGCGCTTCATAACATCCAAAATTCTGACCAGTTGCTCTTTGTAAGTCAAATCTTCTTGCACCTCTATTGCATCCAACGGGGTTTGCTCCGTTGGCACTCTGAGACATTTCTTGAGCTGCGACACATGGAATACATCATGCACTCCTGCCAAGGACTGAGGCAACTCTAATTGATAAGCTACCTCTCCCCGACGGCTCAGAATCTTGAACGGACCAATATATCTTGGTGCAAACTTCCCTTTAACGTGAAATCTTTTAACGCCCTTAAGAGGGGTAACCCTGAGGTACACATAATCTTCTGGCTCAAAGCTCAAGTCTCGACGACGGTTATCTGCGTAGCTCTTTTGCCTTGACTGTGCTATCTTCAATCTCTCTCTAATCATCGAAACTTGACTTTCTGCCTCTTCGAGGATATCTGGCCCAAAAACCAAACGCTCTCCTGTTTGATTCCAATTTAACGGAGTACGACAAGCACGTCCATACAACGCCTCGAATGGTGACATCTGCAAGCTAGCTTGATAACTATTATTATAACTGAACTCTGCATATGGCAAACATTTATCCCATGACGTAGCATAAGCTAAAGCACAGGCTCTCAACATATCCTCTAAAATCTGATTTACTCTTTAAGTCTGACCATCTGTCTGCGGGTGATATGCTGTACTGAAATTCAGACGAGTCCCCATTGCTTAATGCAACTTGTTCCAAAACCTTGAGGTGAATTGGGTACCTCTGTCCGACACAATCTTCTTGGGCACTCCATGCAAACATACAATTCTTGACATGTACAACTCCGCTAAACGATCTCCTGAGTAAGTGGTTTTTACCGGGATAAAATGAGCGACCTTGGTTAAACGATCCACTATAACCCAGATGGAATCGTAACCTCTCTGAGTTTTAGGTAAACCGGTGATAAAGTCCATTCCGATTTCCTCCCACTTCCATTCCGGAATTTTCGACGGCTGCAACAAACCAGCTGGTCTTTGATGCATGGCCTTTACCCTCTGACATACGTCACATAGAGCAACATGCTCAGCTACTTCACGCTTCATATTAGGCCACCAAAATCTCTCCTTCAAATCCTAGTACATCTTAGCACTTCCTGGATGAATCGAGTACTTAGAATCATGAGCTTCCTCAAGAATCAACTGTTTCAGTTCCTTTTTATCCGGCACACAAATTCGGCCTTTGAAGAACATGGTTCCGTGCTCATCCAGGGTGAAATCCACGGCTAGGCCTTCCTCCTTTTTAGCCTTGATCTTAGAAATTTTACCGTCATCTTCTGGCCTTCTCTAATCTGATCCTCCAATGTTGGCTTCACTTCTAGTGCAGCTACCATTCCTTGCGGAACGACTTCCAATCTTAGCTTCTGAAATTCCTTGCATAATTCTGGTTGATCCTCCATTGTTAGCGTATTCGCGCTATGGCTCTTTCGGCTCAGAGCATCCGCTACCACATTGGCTTTTCCGGGATGATAATGAATTCCCACGTTATAATCCTTAATTAGCTCTAGCCACCTTCGCTGTCTCCTATTGAGATCTGCTTGAGTGAATATGTATTTCAGGCTCTTATGGTCCGTATATATCTCACATCTATTTCCTATGAGATAATGACGCCATATCTTCAAAGCATGCACTACGGCAGCTAACTCCAAATCATGCGTTGGGTAATTCACTTCATGCGGTCTTAACTGTCTCGACGCATAAGCAACGACTTTGCCTTCTTGCATTAACACACACCCCAGGCCTTGCTTTGAAGCATCGCAATAAATATCAAATCCATTCTGCACATCTGGCAACACTAATACGGGGGCTGTTGTTAAACGCTTCATTAATTCCATGAAACTTTTCTCGCACTCCGGCGTCCATGCAAACTTCTTTTCTTTCTTCAACAAGCTGCGTAAGGGTTTGGCAATTGTCGAGAATCCTTCTATGAACCGACGGTAATATCCCGCCATTCCCGAAAACTACGGATCGGGTAATGTACTTTGGTTGCTCCCAATGCAACATCAAGCCCACTTTGCTTGGGTCGATGCCACTCCTTTAGTAGTCATTACATGATCCGAAATTCCACTTTCTCCTTCCAAAACTCGCACTTGCTAAACTTAGCATATAGCCGATGTTCTCGACCTCTCTAAAACCATCCTCGATGTTACGCATGCTCTTCCTCTGTCTTCGAGTAAACCAAGATATCGTCTATGAAGACTACAACAAACTTATCTAAGTATTCCATGAAAACCTTATTCATCATATTCATGAAATAAGCAGGGGCATTTGTCAATCCAAATGACATGACTGTGAACTCATAATGTCCATATCGCGTAGAAAACGCAGTCTTAGGCACATCCTTCGCTCGGATCCTCAACTGATGGTATCCCGAACGAAGATCTATCTTGGAGAAAACTCCAGCTCCTCTTAACTGATCAAATAAGTCGTCGATCCTGGGCAACGGGTATTTATTCTTGATCGTTACTTCATTAAGTGCACGATAATCGATGCACATTCTAAGACTTCCATCCTTCTTACGAACAAACAAAACCGGTGCTCCCCACGGTGATGAACTTGGTCTAATGAAACCTTTCTCTTGCAGTTCCTCGATCTGCTTCTTCATTTCCACTAACTCGTCCGTAGGCATCCGATATGGTCTCTTTGATATCGGTGCTATCCCTGGCGCTAACTCGATAACGAACTCGATATCGCGGTCTGGCGGCAATCCTGGCAAATCATCTGGAAACACGTCCGGGTATTCTCTGACTACTGGCACATCTTCCATGCTGATGGCTTTCACACTGTTGACCACTAACTGCCCATCTCGAACTGCGGTTGCTTGAAATTCTACTTTCTTGCCATTAGGGCCTTCCAAAGTTACGATCCTTCGGCCACAATCCAAAACAGCCTTATGCTTAGACAGCCAATCCATTCCAAGGATGACGTCTAAGGACTTTGCATCTATCAAGATAAGATTCGCTAGAAATTCTATCCCATCCATAAGCAACTTAGCTCCCAAACACCCAAGGGTAGATCGAAGCTCAGATCCTGGGGCTTGGACTAAGAGCAAACACTTAAGATTCACCACTTTAAATCCATTCTTGGTTGCAAAACTTTGAGAAACAAACGAATGCGAGGCTCCAGAATCAAACAAAGCATAGCAGTAATCGAGTTGACGAGAAACTTACCAAAGACGACGCCCCGTAGCTTCCTGAGCTCCATCTGCGGTGATGTGGTTGATCCTACTACGCACTGTTGATTGCGGTGTTGCTCCAGCTTGACCTGGCGCACGATTTCCTCCTGAGGCTAGTGCTTTGGCAGGTGTTGTTCCCAAGTTGAAACGAACCGGCGTGATGCCTCCCTTCTGTGGACACCTATTAGAAAAGTGCCCTGGCTCATTGCATGTGTAGCATCTTTTCACTGCAGACTGTTGACTTCCTCCTGGAGCATTGTTGCCTTGTGCTGGTGTCTGAAAGTTCTGATTAGCAGGGCGAGGTGCAGGGGTTGATGTCTTGTTCACAATTGGTGGTTGAAATCTGGAAACTGCTGCGGTGACATTCTCAAATGTAGATGGTTTGGACGTCCACCCTGACTAGTCATCAAGCGCTTACTGTTTTCATCCAACTCTTTGCGCTTATCCTCTAGGATCAAAGCCTTATTAACTAGCTCCTGAAAATCTGGAAAATTGTGGGTAATCAGTCCCACCTGCAGTCTTGAATTCAGTCCCTTCATGAAACGAGATTGCCTAGCTTTATCTGTCGCTACGTCTTCAGGGGCATAGCGAGCTAACTGGGTAAATTTATTCAGGTATTCGGCCACTGGTTGGCCTCCTTGTTTCAGAGCCCTGAACTCTTCCTTCTTAAGATCCATCATTCCCTCTGGAACATGGTACTGGCGGAAAGCAGTAGTAAACTCCTCCCAGGTGATCTCTTGCGGGGCTCCATGTGCGGCACAGTAATTCTCCCACCATTCTGCGGCGGTTCCTTCCAGTTGATGAGAGGCATAAAGCACCTTCTCATTGCCTTCACATTGCGTGATGTGCAGCTTCTTCTCAATAGTCCTAAGCCAATCATCGGCTTCCAAAGGGTTCACATTTCCTGAAAAAATTGGTGGCCGAGTCCTCATGAAATCTGACAGCTTGGAGTAAGGTCGAGGTCCACCATTGTTGTTCTGAGCTGCATGGTTGTTGTTGGTTGCTGCTGCATTCGTCATTTGCTGCATCTGCTGCATCATAGTCTGCATCAGTTGAGTCTGTGCGGCAAGAAACGCTCCCAGATTCTGCATGTCCACTGGCGGTGGTTGAGGGCTGCCTCCGTCATTGGGGTTGTCATTCTGGCGCAGTCCACTTCCTGAAGCACTGTTGTTCCCTCGAGTATTCACCATCTGATGATTGCCTCTTGGGTTAGGAAAGGTAGATGTAGCATAGATAAGAAGTAAGAATTTCTAAAGCGGGGAAGATAGGTTATACCCAACTGAAATAATTCTTTATTTATTCTTGGTATGGCTGCTTATTCAAGCATACAAGCTTTGCAACACATACTGCACACTCAGCATTACAAAGAAGCAAACTAAACACGAAACTTTAATGTCCACTGAAGAGGTAAAGACTAACTTAAAGACGCGACTCAACACTCGAGTCTCAACACAACTCTAAGACTAATCCTCCTCGGGCTCCCACTCTCGCTCCTCGGGATCCTCCTCTGACTCCTCCTCAACTGGCTCCTGAGCTTCTTGGGTCACGCGCTCCAATTCGTCCTCGACCGCCTCTAGGGCCTCTCCCAGCTTAGTGATCATCCCGATGGCTGAAGCACGGGTCACCTCAAGCTCCTGTTCTGCCACTCTGAGTGCCTCGTACACAGTCTCCAGCTCCTGGGTAGTCTCTCTCATATGCTCCTCCTGGGCAAAGGCAAACTCCGCAAGGTGCGTTGCAGTAGCACACTCGTCCTCCACGATCCGTCGGCGTCGGCATGCTTGAACGTCAGGGTGAAGTCGGAACACTGAGTCGTGAAGCTCGTCGGCGTAGTCGTGGCAGACCAGGCGAAGGGCAAGTCGGGCAACCTCCTGAATTGCAACCTCGTACGAGAATCTTCTGGCGGAGATGTTGATTGGTCTGCTGGCTTTATCATTCTCCTGAGCGTAGATAATCAGCTTGCAAATAAATCCTCGGTGTACACCATTAATTGACCAGCTGCCTCCTCGGTAAAGCGGACGGTAGAAGCCTCCAAGCGTCCCAAGAACTCTCCACGCCTCCATGGCGTAGCCGCCACTCCTCTCTCAAGGTCGGAACGATCGGCATCCGCTCCACAAGAAATTTGAATAAGTTCTCCAAACGGCAAGTAAAACGGGTAAATTCAGCAAAGGCGAGAAGTAGAGAATGAGATGAGTCCAGAGTGTTTTATTAGTCAAATTTTAAATTTTCCTTTAGAAAATAGTTTTGGACACACACAGGACACTTCCATACTATCTAGGGCCAAGACCTACAGTCAGTATGCTCTGATACCACCTCTGTAAAGACCCGAATCCACTGATTCGAACCCACTGTGTTTACTTCACTAGTCCCAGGATCAACGCTAGTGCACACAGCTCAACATTGGTACATATCACATCATACTCAACGATAATAGAAATAATAGTTCATTTATTGGTATAGCTAAATGTATGATCTTATGACCAACTTACATTATTAAGCCACGCAGGGCAAGACTGGAAATATAAACTAATAATTAAGCAGCGGACAGAAGAAAACGTAGATAGCTCATCAGTTCACCACAGGCAACCTACAAGGTTCGAACACTAATGACTCGTGCCCTCTTGGACTTCTTCTTCCAACACAGGTGTAGATTCTTCAACTGTTGATTATTGTTGTTGGCAAGGGTGAGAATTTTAAGCACTCAACAAGTTGTGCACAGAATGCAATTCTATGTTACTATATGCAAGGCTTATTCCAATGGATAGGCGATCATGGCTATTTTGCAATAAGCAGCATTTATGAACAAATACAGTAAATAGATTAAAAAGACTGTAAAACAAATAACAGTAATAAATAATTTCAGTACTTCTCAAGTAAACCAAGTTTCCAATCCTAAGTCAAATTCCATCTTCCACATGGCATTCTCGCCATCCTAACCACATTGTCCAATTAATTGTCGACCCTTAACTCTGTAATTCCCAAGCATTGCTCAATACCGCGAAAGCACGGCTATCCGAATAGTTTCACACTCTGCAGAGGTTATGCACTTTACCCACGTGATACAACCAAACACCACCAAGGCGGTGATTATAACAAAGCCTTTATAATGCTGCCGGCTTAATCCGATACTACCCGCTAAGGTTTCAACACCGTGGGACTGGTTACCACATCCAGGCCCCCTCTTGCGCCATGTGAATTACTCCATAACTCGAAACTCACACCGACCACGATAGTACCAAAATTAAGACATTGCAAATTACTCATTAGGTGGCCCATACTGACATGTGGTTGCATGATTGACTCAGTCAAAGGCTTGCAAGGTTAAGTCCTTAGTGTGATCAAGGCAGGAAATCCACATACCCTCTGCCCATCGGGCCCACCTTGGCATCCTCGCCCCTTGTCACTTGCCCCAATCTAAGTGATTATCACCTAGTTGATTACCAAGCACCACATGCCATCAACAATTCAACATCGTTGTGTGACAAGACTCGCCACAACAACTCAATCTCATCGTGTGATCCCACATGACACACAAGTTCATAACTTTGTTCCATATTCCATTAATCAAGATTAATTATCAATGATTCTGACACATGTGATGACGTGGCATGGCTAAGCAACTAGTACGGACTAATCCTCCAAGGTTGATTATAATTATTAACCAACTATATTTAACCAATCTAGGGTGACAATGGATCATGGCATACAATGACAAGGTAGGGTATAGATCAATCTGGTATATTAGCTAAGCCCAATCTAATTTGAAACAATTGTATACTTGAAATATATGCAATAGGGTAAAACAAATATAGCAATTTTATAAACATGGGTTCAACATGATCAAAGCACAACTTGCCTTGGAATAGGTCCTGATCTTGATCCGAGCTTGCTCTTGAGTTGTCTTGGATCTTCCTCCAAGCGTCGCACAATTCAACGTCTCACGCGTCATCAAGGAGAAAAGGAAATAAATACCAAAACAGAGAGCAAATGAACTCCAAAAATCAAATAAAATTCACCATTAAATAGATCTCAATTTTACAAATTTTTGGAAATTTGATTCACTCAAACCCGAGTTAAATTGCAAAAGATATAGCCTTTTGAAGTTTGAAATAAATACTGAAATTAACAAAAATCAGAATTAACAGATTTATTTTTAAATCGAAAAACAGATTATTGCGTCATCATGACGGCACGCTGACGTCAGCCCTGGCGCCAGCCAATCAGAGCTTGCCACGTGGTCCCGGTGCATAGACTCGGTCCATGGATTGGATCTGGCCCACCGTGGACCGGGTCTATGGCGCTTCGGTACCTGTGCCCGCCACGCGGCACAATCTGGTTGGTTGCACGCACCGCTCGATCTGGTCCGAGGAAAACGAATCGAACGGTCATTGATGGCTCAAGACGTGGCAGCGCATCAACCAACAGATCTAGATCCGACGGCTCAGAACTTCCGGATCCGGCGATGGCTACGCGACGGCGAGTTCTTACCGGCAGAAGAAGAAGACGGGTAGCGGCGTTCGGCGAGATTCGGCGACGAGATCTTTGCGGTTCTGCGCGCGCGGTCCGCGAACTTGATGATGGCACCGTGGCGGCGGAGACCTAACGGCGGCGAAAACCGAAGCGAAACTCTCACGGTCGAACCCCACTCCGGCGAGCTCCCGAGCACGCTCTCGACCGATCTTGCGAAACCTTACCGATCAAAGGCTGCGGCGCTGAGGATGAACCTCGGTACTTGCTTCCCTATTTATAGCCTCGAACACGCGCTCACAAGGGACCCTAGATCCTCCCGGCGGCGAAGGCGTGTCGCGGCGGACTCGAGTCCTTCGGAGACGACGACAACCCGCAGCCACTCGATCGCTACCAACGGCCGGATCACTCGCACGATCACGATCCGAATCGATCTTTCCAAATCTAACGGCGCGATCTTATCCTTCTTGAATCGGTACGATGCGAACGGCACCGCCCGATCTTGATCTGACGGTCAGGACGCGAGCACTGACGTGGCGATCTCTGGGCCAATGGATGGGAATCGAACGACTACAAGCTAGGGTTTCGAGAGGCGACCATGGCGGTGATTGGGCGCACCGACGAGCCTCAAGCGCCTGATGTTGGGCTTCGGCCCAACTCTATTCCAAGGTATTTTTAAAACTTTATTAACTTAAATAATTCTAGGAATTCATTTAATTAGTTTTAGGCAAATAAATTATCAGGAAAAATCCCAGAAAAATCTCAAAAATACTTTGAGACATTCTGGACTCAAATGAAATATTTTTGGCAAAACTTTATTTTAACTTTGCACAGATTTAAATAAATTTGAACAAAAGGGTAATAAACTTAATTTGAAATTAATTCAAATAAATCCAGAAAAATCCAAATAAATTCCATAAAATCATAAATGCACATTTAAGCAATAAAAACATAATTAGGCCAAATTTTGGGATGTTACACTCTATATTCTTTGGACTTAGAGGAATATCCTAGCATGAAGCCAGTGTCACATCTAGTTTGAAATTTTCCCAAATGCGTTCTCTTTTTATAGATATAAACTTTGCAACCAAACACACGAAAATATGATAAATTTGGTCTTCTTCCTACCAATAGTTCATAAGGAGTTTTCTTAAGCAATCTATGAAGATAAAGTCTATTTACAGCATGACAAGCAGTATTGATAGCTTTGGCCCAAAAGGCATCAGAGGTTTCATATTCATCTAGCATAGATCTAGCCATTTCAAGTAAGGTTCGATTTTTCCTTTCAACAACACCATTTTGTTGAGGAGTATAAGTAGCTGAGAGTTCATGCTTAATTCCTAATTCATCACAGTATTCAATGATATTTGTGTTAACAAACTCAGATCCATTGTCACTTCTTATTTTCTTGATGGGACAATCAAATTCATTTTGAGCCCTTTTTGCAAAAGTTTTGAAGATTTTTCCAACTTCACTTTTATTTGGCAAAAAGAATACCCAAGTAAATCTGGAAAATCATCAACAATTACTAAACAATAAGAGTTACCACCAATGCTAGCATATGAGGTGGGACCAAACACATCTATATGCAGAAGCTCAAGTGGTCTAGTGGTGGACATGATACTTTTAATTGGGTGGGAATTAGCTACTTGTTTGCCTGCTTGACAAGCACTACATAGCTTATTCTTTTCAAATTTGACATCTTTCAAACCCACCACAAGCTCATTTTTGAACAGCTTCTTCTGATTGGACATACCTACATGCCCAAGACGCCTATGCCAAAGCCATCCAAGGGAAACTTTAGCTAACAGGCATGTTGAGATACATGAGGAGTTAGATTTGAAATCTACTAAATAGAGATTTTGAAATCTGAAACATTTGAAAATAAGCTTTTCATTTTTGTCAAATACAGTTACCCCATCAGAAGTGAATTTGTAATGGAATCCAAGATCACATAATTGAGCAACAGACAATAAATTGAAGTTTAAGGAATCAACGAGAAGAACATTGTCAATTGAGTGGTCATTTGATATGGCAATCTTACCAAGACCTTTTACCTTTCTTTTGCTGTTGTCTCCAAAGGTGATTTTGTGACTTGGATCACTTTCTCCTTCAATTGAAGTGAACATTCTTGAGGTACCGGTCATGTCTTGAGTCGTACCACTATCAATGACCCAATGTCTGCCTCCACTCTTATAATTTACCTACAAGTTTATTTCTTCACTTTAGGTACCCAAATACTTTTGGGTCCTTTGATGTTAGTTACAGCCATTTTAGGTTTGAAAGGATTTATCAATATAGCCTTAGGTACCCAGACAGCTTTAAGTTTCTTATTTAAATTTGAGGGACCTACATATTTCACATTTGCTTTGCCCCTGAAATCTTTGAATAACATGTAATGGGCATCTACCATGCAATTCCTTTTAGCATGAGAAACACTTGCAAGATAGCAATTTTTAGATTCATGATTCGATTCATGACAATAATAACATTGAGTGCTTTTCCTGACAAAAATTTGTTTAATATGACCTGAAGCATTTTTATTTGGCAACCTGTTGGGTTTATACCCCAAGCCCTTTTTGCCCAAATTTGGTCTCTGTCCAACTAGAATTTTGTCAAGAGTAGCACTTCCCAGAAAACATTTTTCTAAGCCTTTATCAAATGTGGCTATTTGAGCTTTTAGTTCTTTATTTTCAGTCTCAAGCTCCTTGACACAGGAAGCATATTTGCAATTTCCTTTGCAAGCATCAGAAGAACCATAAGTCAAGATCTCTTTTATTGAAGAGTCACATGAGATAGATACATTACTTAAAGAGACATGACTGGATTTGTTAGACACCATTTCATTTTCAATTTCTAGCTCACAGTAGTTAATTTGCAAGTCTTCATAATTTTTAGCAAGCAAAGCATGACTTGTAACTAGATCATAATGAATTTGTACAGACTTTTCATGTTCATGCATAAGTTTTTCATACTTGTCTGTTAGCAGCCTTTGATCATTAAGCAAGCTAGAGATAGTCTTCTTAAGAGTTCTAGTTGAATTTGTTTTATCATGCAAGGCATTATTTAGTTCTTCAACTAGTTCTACAAGCTCATCATAAGAAGGAGAGTCACTAACCTTTTCCTCATCTGATCTTGCCATGAGACACAGAGGAAATGAGGGTGGTGGTGGAGTTGACTCATCTAGTGCGAGTCCAGCTAGCCCCTTTGACTTTGGACTTTCTTCATCTGAGGATGAGTCTTCACTTTCACTTTCGTCATCAGTAACCCATTCTCCTATGTGAGCTTCTCCTTTTCCTTTCTTCACA
Organism: Otatea glauca; assembly: GCA_036346275.1. Lineage (NCBI taxonomy): Eukaryota > Viridiplantae > Streptophyta > Magnoliopsida > Poales > Poaceae > Otatea > Otatea glauca. Next base: position 39,476,666 of record CM070730.1, read on the forward strand.
AATCTCTTGGAGTAGTTCTTCTTGAAAAACTTCTTCTTTGGTTTTTCCTGAGTCTTTTCTTCATCCTCATCATCCTTATATTTGTACTTGCTCTTCTTCTTGATTTTGTTGGGACACCGAGCAGCTATGTGCCCTTTTTCATTGCATTCAAAGCATACAACATTAGAAAAAGGATTTTCCTTTGAGTAAGAATTTGACCTTTCTCTGTCTTTGAAATTAACTATTCTCATGAGTTTGTTGGCTCTTCTCATGAGTAAAGCTAATTTCTTTACATCTTCATCCTCATCTTCACTTGACTCATCATTATCTTCGTCAGATGAGTCTTGTATAACTTCTTTGGCTTTTAATGCGATGGATTTCTTCCTTGGAGCATCTTCATCAGCCAATGTGAGTTAATGAGCAGATATCTTGCCCAATAGCTCGGTTGGAGTGAGTCTTTTAAGATCACCACTGTTGGACAGATATGTGATCAAGCTATGATATGCCCGAGGAAGCACTCTGATCATCTTCCTGCATACTTCAACATCTGAAATTTTAGTTCCTAGGCCTTTTAGTTCATTGACAATAGGATTTAGCCTAGAGAACATGTCATTAGCATTTTCTTGAGAAAGCATTTTGAATTGATCAAATTTTTCTCGGACAACATAATATTTTTCTTCTTTTACATCAGAGTTCCTTCATGAATTTCTTGTAATGTTGTCCATATATCATAAGCAGATGTAAAATTACTTACTCTATCAAAAACTTCTAAATTAAGACAGGAAAATATGGCATTTCTAGCTTGAGCATCATATTGCATATTTTGAATTTCACCAGGAGTGGGTTCTCCATATGCAGATTGCCCTTCGGGTATGACACGAGGAGGCATAGGCTTCTCTGTAACCCACCACACATCATACCCAACAGCTTCTAAATAGCATCTCATCCTAATTTTCCAATAAGCATAGTTTGTGCCATCAAAAACAGGTACTCTACAAATACTAACAGTTGCAGAACCATTTCCCTCAGCCATTTACCAAAGCTAGTTAGGCTAGACAAGTAAAACTAGGCTCTGATACCACTTGAAGGATCGAGATGGCCTAGAGGGGGGTGAATAGGCAATTTTAACAATTTCTAACTATTTTAAATAACTAACTAAAATTAACAAAGAGCAACTTACTGTAAGAATAACACAGAAAGTAAACAACTAATAAACACAGCGAAAGCAATAAACAAAATGGCACAGGAGAGACAGAGATTTATCCCGTGGTTCAGAGCCGCACTCCTAATCCACGTTGAAGCACTTCTTTCGAAGTTCTGCTTCTCCAAAGCTAGTCGCAGTAGCTCTGGCGATAACTCAGGTAGCTCTTTCACTACTCCAGTGAGGTGAGTTCCAAACCTCTCACAAATCTGATTTGCCTTCCACAAGCTCCTTTGGACAGTCACACTGCTCACTTCCTCCAAGCCGCTCTCGATCGCCAAGATCCAAGAGTAATAAACTTTGCACAAGTTCTGTCTCTTGGTTCACTTTGCAATTCACACAACTAGACACTGACTTGGAGCTAAAACACTTAGAGATGTATGAGAAGTTTTTGTATGAAGATAAAGCAGACTCCTTTTGAGAATAAGAGCTATATTTCAATACCAAAGTGTAAGGAGTTCATCTGTCTATATGGTAGATGGCTTAGGTAATGCTTATATAGCCATTTGGAGTGAAAATAGCCGTTACACCCGCTACAGTAGCTGTTGGACGTGTCAGATGTCAGAAACAACAGAAATATACACGTACAACGGACTTAGTATCAGTGCTTAGCGATACTGGATATGTGTATGTCGGACCAAATTTGAGAGATTGCGACGGACCAAATATTTTGGTCCGTAGTACATGGGTTGATTATGAAAGATGGTCTGCCATACCACTGAGAGACATATATGAGTATTAGTCCAAAAACTTTGGTTCGTTACACATGGATTTCAAAAGATTTAGCTTAGGTAATGAGACCTATGTACGTCAGACCAAAATATTTGGTCCGTTATACATGGATAAAGCAAGAGTTTTGCCAGGAGTAGAGACACATGTACTTCAGACCAAATTTTTGGTCCGTCATACATGGACTTCACAGAAGATAGGTTTGGCATGGAAACACATGTACTTCAGACCAAATATTTGGTCCGTCATACATGGTCTTTTCAGAAGATTGGTGCCAAGGACCTTTTTCAACAAAGATAAATTTTATCTAAGCTATTTATTTTAGCCACAGACTAAAAAATAATTAAACACAAATGCTTGGTCCATTTTCTGAGAAAAGGTTCTTTTTGAAGATAGAAAATATTCATTTTAGGTTTCGATTGAAAGTTCATCAAAGATTTAGTTCGGCCAAAAAGTTATGCACTGAGAGGGGTGCCGGACCAGAATTTTGGTCTGCTGAAGATGAGCAACCTAAGATATTTTGGTCCATCACAGAGGAGAGAATATTGCATGTATGCCGGACCAAGTATTTTTCGTCCGTCATTCATAGGTAAACCATTGGCTATCAAGAAGATTTTCAAAGAAGGTTTTGATCAAGGATATGTGAATATGAGAGCGAATATTTTAATCTGATGATCAGATATTCCTAGGAAATTTTGACGTAGAATTGTTTCAAGGTATGCAACGGACTGAAGAAAAATTGATAGGTAAAGATTTGTCCGTTGTACTAAGAGGTATGTTTTCATCAAGGTAAAGACTAAGTGTCTTTTGCTCCGAGTGATCTAGTTTTGCCTTTGCCTAAACAAACTATTTCTTTATGCAAAGTCCCTCTTTTAGACAACCAAAAAGGAAAAACAAACTTAGGCTATTTGACTTGAAACATCTCCCAAGTCATAAACTAAAAACTGAAAGCCTTAATCTTGTTATCCCAACTTGTTCCATCATAGATTACAGCTTACTTTATTCAACGCTTTGAGTATTACTAACTTAGTCATCAATACCAAAACCATAATAATACAGAAATAAAATTGAGGGGTGCCTAGATGCTATCAGTAGCGTCATCATTTTTCCATTCACACCGATCGAGATGTCGTGCCATGGGAAATGAACTGTTTGTCTGAAGAGAGGATTTTAGCCCATAAATTCCTAGACCTAGAACTGTAGCCATTCCCCTCCTTTTCACCGCCAGCCTTACTCTCGAAGTCTCCATCGCGCTCCTGAAGCCCTAGTTCAGCCACCTTCAGAGAATTCACCCCCACATATCTCTCAATGGTCTCCGCCCCTTCAATTAGTGCCGGAGTCGCTACGCTGCCGAAGGAGAAACCCGATGTGGCTTCGGCCCCTCTTCGTGTCGGCGACGCAACCTTCGAGGATGAGACCTTTAAAAGAGTATGGCAGAAGTCAATGATGACGGAGAAGCGTCTCGCCTAGCTGGAGAAAGACGGTCTCGTCCCTCCGCGGGAGTTCTTCCATTGGAGGCCATCATAAGGTGAATCGTTCCGCACCCCAGAGAATGAGGATGAGATTGTTGTGTTTGAGGCTTTTTTCCACTGCCGGCTTAACTTTCCCCCTTCTCTGTTTTTGCTCTCGGTTCTTGAGCTCTACCAGATTCACCTTTTCCACCTAAGCCCCAATTCAATCATAATGCTCAGCGTGTTCATCCACCTTTGTGAGGCTTTTCTGGGTATCAGCCCCAGCCTTAATCTATTTCACCACTATAATAGTCTGAAAAGGGCGAAGAAAAGCGAGGCTATTGGGGGTGCTGGTTTCCACCTCCGCAATGACACATCCAACTCGTGTATCCTTGTCCCCGTTACCTCCTCCTGTCAATCGGACTAGAAGAAGCGATGGTTTTACATTACTTCTCCAAACACCGTGAACCTTCCTCTAGCCTATCGACCACTCTTTCTCAACTCCATTGACCTCTGAACGAAAGTCCCTCCTGCGACTGCTCGAACTTCTTATTATGTTCGGAAGATCAAGGAGCTAAGGAAAATTGGGTTGACTGGGTGGCACATTGCTAGAGACTTCATCACGTGCCGGTTGAGACCACTGAAGTGCAGGGACCACTTCGCTTGGGATTGCAGAGCTGAGGATGCCACAAGGGACAATCTTAGAGGTAAGCGTTTATAGTGTTTCTTGTTCTCCTTGTTTTAGTCAATGAAAGGTGAACTGACTCGCTTGTGTGCCAGATCTGTCGGACTCGGACATCTCTTCCTGGTTGAGTAAGATGTTCCAGGGCTCAGAATCGGGCGCATGTGGTGTCGAAGCATATTCGTTTGCTAACCCACGGCCGGAGGTAAGTCATGCTTCATGACTTGTAATGCATCGCTCGTGTATCCATTATTCGCTTTGACTTAGTATCTCCTCAGGAGGTCAAGTTCGACGGCGAAAGTGAGCCAGTTGGGGGAACCATCAACTTGGATGATGACTAACCGACTCGGGATGATGATCGAGCGCCAGGCTTTGTCGCTACCGATGCTGGCTCTCCTCAAGATGGTTTGCCGAGTGGGAGCGAAGGGACCCAGGAGCAAGCGGTGGTCGATCCTCCCCAAGAGAGGAGTTCAGTGTCTCCGACGCACCATCGACCAACCAAATGACCTCGAACTTCAGCTCCAAGGCCGTCCAACCAGGTGACCTTCAACCGCTCCCTTGGTTGTTATGAAATTTCTCCTGTCATAATCCAACAAATACTGGATGATCAGCGAGTCGCCTGGGGGTCAAAGCACGAAGATCAATGACTCCTCCACAGATGTCTCCTCAAGAGGGATCTCCATCGACCCGACTAGTCGGATAGATATCATTTCTATCGTGCAATGTTTATCGAAGCCTTCATTAGCGTTCTTCCGTTGATAATAACCACTTGCTCGCAGGTTTCCTCATCGACCGCTGACCCGCCGGTGCCGAATCCCCCATTGACTACGTCGATGGAGGAACCAGTCGTCGGAGTCAAACCGGTCCTGATGAATGTGCAGGCGAAAATTCGTCTTGCGAGGTGGGTTATCTTCCTTTTCTACTCATGAACTTCTTTTTCTGTTCGTCTGAAGTGTTAAGCGAATAGCCTTTTTATAGGCAGGGTGTGCCCAGCGGTGCTGTTGATAAAGATACCGTGGCGGCATCATCGTCCTTCGGCATGGCCAGCACCACCGCAGCTCCCCATCTGGAGGATTCTACTGAGCATATCGGTGATCCTGCGATGGTGACAATCCAAGATCCTTCAGCTTCTCCAGCGCCTCGGGTGTTCTTGAGTGTTCTGAAACCTCAGATCTAGGTATGTGAACATGAACCACCCTGTTTTGCCTTCTGTTCTTCCCCTCACTCTGTTTTTGACATGTCTTGGCTTCTTACCGCAGTACGTGGCCAACACCCTGCTTGAGGCTGAAGTTTTCTACGATCAATCCCATCAACAGATTCAGAGGATCATGGCCTCCCACGACCAAGTGCTCAAGATAAAGAACGCCGAGCTAGAGGCGCTCAGGGCCAAACTAAAGGATGCTCAAGCTGAGGCTGAGAAGCGGGAGAATAATCTAAAGGCTGAGAAGGCCGATGCAGAAGCTGCACTGGTCGAGGCCAAGGCTAGTCGAGACAAGGCGGAGGCAAGCAAGAAAATGGTCGAGGTCGAAAAGGCTACAGTAGATGCGGCGCTCACCTCTCTGAAGTCGAAGACACTCGAACATATGACTACTTCAGCCCGTCTTGCGACTTCTTACATGCTTGGCATGGTGAAGAGCCACCATCCGGACTTGGACCTTTCAGGACTGGACGAAGGGGGAGTATTGAGATATGATAGAACTCTGGGTCCTAGTTGTTCAAATATGTTTGGACTCTATCTCGTTGTGGGCGAATCCGAATCAATCTAAAAGAGAGAGTTTTGCTTCCCTATATGATGTGTAGTTTCTGTTATTGTTCTTGCTACTCGATCGATGTTTTAAGTTTAATCTTTAGCGATCGTCATTGTTTTACAACAGCTCCTATCTTATTGAGCCTTTGATTCTGAAGGACTATTAATGAGGCTGATGTGTGATTGGAAAGCTAGCTTTTCCCTAAAAAAGTGCAAATACAAAGATACGTAGTACAAATACGATCATATGGATACATAGTCCAAATATACATACAACCTGAGTACTGTACACAAGATACGTACATCGCACGACGCACACGCACGCCACTACAGATGCCCACTGGGCCAGGCTAAACGGGCCAGCCCGAGGCATGCCACTGTTGGCACGGCTCAGGCTCGACCGTAAACGGGTGGTGCCGGCACGGCCGATGAGCCTGTGCTATGCTTGGGTTGGCACCCTGGCACGATTACGGGCTGCATGGCCCGATTAGCCCAGCATGGCCCCTTTGGCCTGTTTAGTTTGAAAAATAGTCGTTTTATAACCGTTGAAGGCTTAAAAAATTCAAAAAAATCTGAAAAAAATCATGAAAAATCCCTAATTTTTCCCCCTATAAATAGGTGATTGCCCCCCTTCTTTCTCACACTATAAAAATTACATTCTCTTCTCTTGATTCTCTTGTGAAAATTCTTTTGCTCTTGGTGATAATTTGGCAAAATTCAAAATAGTTTTGCCAAAAATCTAAAAATTCGAAATATGATTATGATAACTCTTTTCCTCTCATTTTAAATCTCTTTATTATCTAAACTCTCATTCTAATCTCTTTTCTTTAAAAATGATTCCAGATGGACAACCGGACAAATTGGACTCATATTATGAAAGAATTAACTATGAGCCTTGGACAAGGAAGTCATGCACCTGTCTATGACACCAGGCAAACCCAGTTAGGCCATGAAATTGGTGTCGGGCCCCGAATCTACAAATCCGGACCCTCTGTGTATTCTGTGCCAGTCCAGGATCACGCTAGCACACACAGGCATACAGGGTTGCACATCACAGACAAACACAAGGATATAAGAATAAATAGTGCAAACATGTATATAAACCGAGTTGTACGACCTTATGGTCTCCTTACAGATAAGTTAGCCACACAGGGCTTACATTAATCAAAGTAAAGAAATAGCAATGAACATAAGTAAAAGTCGTGGAAGCCTTCATCTTGCCACAGGCAACTGACTGGGCTTGCCCCCTAGTTCATCGTGTCCTCGATGTACTCCTCCTCCCAAGCTGGTGTAGTCTCATCCACTGATGTTGGGGTTGATAAGCAAGGTGGGGTGAGTACACAAGGCACTCAACAAGTAATGCACAGAATGCAGCGCTATTACTATATGCAGAGCTTATTCCAAAGGATTGGCTTAAATGGTTCTTTTGCATCAAGTAGCATTTTTAACCAATATCTTAGTTAGATTAAAGCAGTGGAACAGTTATACGTAATAATAATTTCAAATGGTTTTTCCCTGAGGATTCTCGGCACACACCTTAATACCATTTTAACACTTGGCACACACCACCCCTTCCATGTTTTGTTTATGAAAATCTACCCTTGATCAGTAATCCCGAGCAATGCTCAATACCGTGAGCACGGCTATTCGAATAGTTTTGACACTCTGCAGAGGTTGTACACTTTACCCACAAGATACACCGCCACCACACAGTGATTGTCCGCAACAAAGCTTTTCAGAACCTCTACCTTAACCAAAGAACCTCTCCAGATTGCCTTCGCTATCACTTCCCTCGCAGAGCCAAGTATAGGACCGCCAATCACCGTTGGATGGGCACCAAGCCGTAGCACAGTGCACGCTCCCCATACAGATACACCCACGTATCTGTCACCCCGAGGTATGAGAGGAAAGATATCGAACCCTAGTCAACTAGGTCTGTCCCATATCGCATATGTGGTTGTACGGTGACTCGGATCAAAGGCTTGCAAGGTGAAGTCCTTAACTCACCAAGGCAAGACTTCCAACACTCAACAGGGCACACACCCCATTGTGGCACACAGACTCACAACACTCATCAACCCAATGCCACACAGCCCACCGCACACACCTCTTGCCACTTGCCCCGATCTAAATCATTTTCCACCCCATTGATTATTGTGCAACACATGCCGCAATAATTCAACATCGATGCGGAACCACACAGTCGCGGTACCTCAATCTCATCATGTGGCATCATCACACCACTTTTCAAAATACATTCAATATGTCTTTAATCAATATTGTAGCATTTTCCGAAAGAACACTCATGATTCGCTGCAAGGCTAAGCATTTACTCGCGATCTAGCCTCCTGTGTTGGCACAATATTAACATCCAACTAATATAATCAAACTTAGGGTGACAATGATTTAGGCATACAGTTAATAATTCAAGGTGGCATAACAAAATGGGTTGATTAACTACATTATCCCAAATTAATTTAAATTCATTTTAAATAATTAGCATGCATAGTTTCAAAGCATAAATTACATTTTAAAATCTGGGATCAAAATGATCAAAGCATCACTTGCCTTCAAAGAGTTGCTGGTCGTGTTCAAGCTTGGTCTTGAGCGACTAATTCTTCCTCGAAACTTTCCTAAATTTGCGCTCTCACGCTGCACAAACAAAATATGCAATAAATAGCTAATACAGAATACTAGATGACCTTAAAAATTCAAATAAAATTCACCATTAAATAGCTCATAATTTTATGAATTTTTGGAAATTTGAATCACCCAAATCCGAGTTAAAATGCAAAAGTTATAGCCATTTGAAGTTTGAATAAAATCTGAAAATACAGAAATTAAGAAAATCCGATTTTTCTGAATTATTTTTATACTGGAAATTCGCATATATGACGTCAGCATCGCGTCATGATGACGTCAGCACAGAAGTGAATTTCGGTCAAAAAATATTTTTATATAAAACATATTTATGACGTCAGCGATGACGTCAGCACGACACGTGGCACGCCCAGAGGCTGCCACGTCGCTCTGGTCTATGGACTGGGTTCACGGCTCGGCTCTGGTCTACCGTGGACTCGGTTCACTGAATCGATGCAGCCACGCAGCAAGATCCGAACCGCTCGCTGGATCAACGGCAGATCTCCTCACGCCGCACCGCAATAAGACAGAGATGCGCGCGACACGCGTCGCGCATCCAACGGCCACCACGCATCCAACGCGGCGACGCCTCGGCTCCGCGCCTCCACGCGTCGCACATCCAACGGCGCCCAGATCCAACGGCCAGCACCGCGCCGCCACTGCGACGTCTCGGTTCATGCGACGACACGCGGCGCAATCGCGACGGTGCACCCGAAATCGACGGCCGGATCGGTCTCCGCCCGATCAAAATGCCCACGCCAACACGTGATTTGGCGAGGGTACGGTGCCATCTCCGCCAGACGCTCAAATCGAACGACGCGATCCTTAGGGCAAAACCAGATCCAATCTCTACCGCTTAGATCTAATCTAACGCCTACGGTACCCAAGCTGTTTATTATTCACCGCCACGCGGCACAATCTCACGCGCTCACTAACGATCCAACGGCTAAGACAAAACACAACGCAGAAACTAGATCTAATCCAAGCCGCTCAATCCGCATCTAACGTGCATGCATCTACTCTAGAAGAACACAAAGAAGGGTGACGTGGACGAACCGTAAGCGCATGGCGAAGATCGGACGGACGACGGCTTCGGTGAAGGCGATGGCGGCGCAGAAGAAAAGGTCACGAGTCGAGGAAGATGACGCACCACGGCGCTACGTGGCTTCTCCGTGATGAAGTCGCTCATTCGACGCGCGTGGCGGAAGGATTACTCCGGTGACCTTGGCGACGGCGAGAGAAACCGGCGCGAAGCAAACGACGAAAAACAGCGGCGGCACAAAGAAGCAACTGGCGAGCTCAGACGGGCGCTAGAGGGAGTCTCGGCGTGCGTGCGAGGAGTCAAAAGATGCGGAGTGAAAGCCTCTGCACGACGCCTTCAACGGGGACTTAAGGGCTGCCTCGACGTGCGCGAAACGGCCGGCGGAAGTCATGGCCATCAACGCCCACGTCTCTCCGATGATCTCGCGGGGACGAAGCGACGTGGCGCGATCCTGTGCGTTCGTGCGGCGACGATCCGAAGGCTCACGCGCGCGGGCGACGTGGCACACGCACAGGCGTGCGATCCGGATCGGATGGCTTGGGCTAGGCGGCGCTAGGGTTTCGGCGGTTGTTGCGACACGCCGCGAGAATGGGCTCGGCCCATTCTCGCTCATGTGATTTTAAAACATTTCACATTTAAAATAATTCCGAAATTCAATTAAATCATTTGGGGCTTTTAAAATAGCGAGAAAAATTCTAGAAAAATTCCGAAATTACTTTGAGATATTTGGAACTCAATTAAAATATTTTCAATAAAACTTTGCAAAAACTTTTCCATTATTCAATTTTTTTCAAGAAAAGCCCTATTTGAATAAATCCAATTAAATTTAAATAAATTTCCAAAATTTCTCAAAATCAAAAATACTTCAAACTTTTAAATTAGAGCAAAATTAGGTGTTACAAACCTCCCTTAATGTAATCTCGTCCCGAGATTCGTGGTCGCCTCTGAGTAAATAGGTTAGAAACTCCTTCTTCAGTCTTCTTCGCTCCCACGTGGCTTCACTTTCCGAATGGTTACTCCATTGAATTCTGCAGAACGTGTTGACTTGTTCCTTGTCTCTCACCATTACGCCCGAATCTTCATCGGATGTTCTTTGTAAGTCGATCTTCTTGCGATCAATTGCCTCCAAAGGTGTTTGCTCCTCCCAGACTCAAGACACTTCTTCGCCAGATACATGAAATACATCATGCACTCTGTCAAAGACTGTGGTAACTCCAATCGATAAGCAACTTCACCTCTGCGCTCAAGATCTTGAATGGTCCGATATATCAGGTGCGAAGTTTCCTTTGCATGGAACCTCCGACTCCTTTGAGAGGTGTGACTCTAAGGTACACAAAATCTTCTGTTCAAAGCTCGCCTCCTGCGACGGTTGTCGATAACTCTTCTCGCTTTGATTGTGCAATCTTCAATCTTTCCCCGATCGTATGACCGTTCTTCCGCTTCTTGAAGAATGTCCGGTCCAAAACATGTCGTCACTTTGTCTCATTCCAATTCAATGGTGTTCGACAGACCGACCATACAAAGCTTCAAATGGAGACATCTCAGAACTCGCTTGATAATCTGTTGTTGTAGCTAAACTCAAAGATAAGGCAAACACTTGTCCCATGAGGTGGAATATGCTAAAGCGCAGCTCTCAACATATCTTCCAATATCCGTTAACCTTCTCGCTTGACCATCCGTCATGATGGTAGGTCAGATCAAGTTCAAACGAGTCCCCATTGCCTCATGTAGCTTACCCCAAAATGCGAGGTAAATTGGGTACCTCATCCGACACTATCTTTTTCGTACTCCATGCAAGGCACGATCCGTGCCATATAAAGTTACGCTAACCGTCTCCTAATAAGTGGTCTTTATCGGTATGAAATGTGCCACTTTAGTTAAGCGATCCACTATGACCCATATGGAATCATATCCACTTTGTGTTCGGGCAATCCGGTTATGAAATCCATACCAATTTCTTCCCATTTCCATTCGTATCTTTAAGGGTTGTAATAGCCTGCGCTGGTCTTTGGTGCATAGCTTTGACTCTTTGGCATGTGTCACATAATGCAACATATTCGGCGACTTCTCGTTTCATGCTTGGCCACCAAAATCTTTCCTTTAAATCTTGGTACATTTTCGCACTTCCTGGATGAATTGAGTATCCGAGTCATGAGCCTCCTCCGAATTAATCGCTTAACTCCTTTTGTTCTGTACACAAATGCGCCTTTAAACCACATAGTACCTTGTTCATCCAGTTTGAAATCTTTTGCTTTGCCTTCATCCATTTTGCCCTTAATTCTTTTGATCTTATCATCATCTTTCTGCCCTTCCTTGATCTGATCTTTCAGGGTAGGTCTTACTTCCAAAGTTGCTAGGAATCCTTCCGTACCATTTCAGCTTCTAATTTCTGAAATCCTTACACAATTCCGCCTAACCTGTTTCCAACAGCATATTCACACTGTGGTTCTTTCTGCTCAAGGCGTCTGCCACTACGTTGGCTTTACCAGGGTGGTAGTGAATTCCTATATTATAATCCTTGATTAACTCTAACCATCTTCTTTGCCTCATATTTAGGTCACTTATGTGAAGATATACTTAAGACTTTTATGATCTCAGATACACTTCACATCTATTTCGATGAGATGATGACGCCATATTTTTAGTGCATGCACCACGGCAGCTAATTCCAAATCATGAGTCGGATAGTTCTCCTCATGTGGTCTCAATTGCCTCGATGCATAGGCAATTACCTTCCTATTTTGCATCAACACGCATCCCAATCCTCGACGCGATGCATCACAATAAATGTCAAGTCTTGATGAACGCCGTAAAACTAGTACAGTGCCGATGTTAATCTCCTCTTCAACTCCCGAAAACTCTTCTCACACTCAAAGGCCCATAAGAATTTCCTTTCCTTTTTCAACAATTGCGTAAGAGGTCTCGCAATCGTAGAGAATCCTTCGATGAATCGACGGTAATACCCGCCATTCCAAGGAAACTACGGATTTGGGTTACCGACTTGGGTTGCTCCCAATGTAGAACCGTCTCCACTTTCTTTGGATCTACCGCAACTCCTTCTCACGTCATTATGTGTCCAAGAAATTCAACCTTATTCTTCCGTAAATCACATTTGCTAAATTTCGCAAACAACTGTTGCTCTCTCAACTTTTCAAGGACTAGCCTCACATGCTCGTGCTCTCTTCTCGCCTTGGAATAGATAAGGATATCATCTATGAATACGACGACTAACTTGTCCAAGTATTCCATAAAACCTTATTCATTAAGTTCATAAAATATGCCGTGCATTTGTCAAACCAAAAGACATCATCAGAACTCGTGGTGTCCATATCTTGACGAAAATGCGCCTTCGGATATCCTCCGATCGGATCTTCGCTTGATGGTATCCTCGATCGGAGATCAATTTTGGAGAAGACTCTGCTCCTCTTAATCGTCAAACAAATCATCGATCCCGGTAGAGGATACTTATTCTTTATCGTCACATCATTGAGTGCACGATAGTCTATACACATCCTAAAACTCCGCCCTTCTTCTTGACGAATAAGACAGTGCTCCCCATGGCGATGAACTAGGTCTTATAAATCCTTTTCCAGCAGCTCTTCAATTTGCTTCTTCATTTCCACCAATTCATCTGTGGACATCCTGTAAGGTCTCTTAGCTATGGAGCTGTCCTCGAACCACTCTATCACGAACTCGATATCTCTATCTGGCGGCATTCCGTAAATCTTCCGGAAAACATCCGGATATTCATTGACTATGGGCACTTCCTCTAAGTCGATCTTCACGCTGTTGACCATCAATTGTCCATCCCGCATCGATTTTGCTTCAAACTCAATCTTCTTTCCATCCGGCTTTCGATCGATATGACTCTTTTCCGCAATCCAAAGATCGCCTTGTGATTGGTTAACCAATCCATTCCTGTGATAACATCCAAGGTTTGGGTATTAAGGACGATTAAGTTCGCTAGGAACTCAACTCCATTAATTATTAGTCTTACCCGTAACATCCTACTTTAGATCGGAGTTCGATCCGTGGATTGGACTATAAGCACACATTTAAGATTCACTATTTCCATATCATTTTGAACAGCAAAATCTCGGAAATAAAAGAATGCGAAGCTCGGAATCAAATAAAACAAAGAGTGGTAATCGAGTTTACTAGAACTTACCCAAGACAACATCCGTATGCTCGACTTCATCCGTTGTAATGTGGTTGATTTGGCCTCGTGCAGTTCCTGGGATGGAGTTGTTCTTTGTTGATGCCCCGCGTTCACGATTGGCGGAGTCCTTGCCGTGTGTTCCCTGTGTTAAAGCGGACCGGGTGACACCTCCTTCTTAGGGCAATTATTGGCAAATGCCCCATTTCATTGCAATGATAGCAACGCCTTCCCATCGCTCGAGAGGTTCCTCCACCATGCTACGCTTCGGCCGAGTCTCAACATTCGACCCATCGGGCGATTTGCCACGGTGGTACCCTATCATTTCCTCCGGCTGGTACCGATGAACTGCTGAGGTGCCGCCTCTGCCTCTGCTGCCCTAACGACCTCCTTGTTGCGCCATTCTCGCTTCTGTTGTCATCCAACTCTCGGCGCTTGTCCTCTAAGATAAGAGCTTTGTTAACTAGCTCTTGGAAGTCGTGGAATGTGGGTGATCGGTCCCACTGCAACCTCGCATTCAATCCCTTCATGAAGCGGGATTGTCTGCCTTATCCGTAGCCACGCCCTCCGTGCGTAGCGTGCCGCTTGGGTGAATTTGTTCGTAATCGCCACCGACCGCCCCTTGCTTGAGGCTCCTAATTCCTCCTTTTGAGATCCATGATACCCTGCACATGGTAATCGGGCGAAAGTCGAGGTGAATTCTCCCACGTGATACTGTGGGTCCTCATGAGTCGCGCAGAATTTTCCCACCATTCTCGGCGGTCCTTCGAGTTGATGAGAGGCATAGAGTACCCTCTCATGTCCTACACACCGGGTAATGTGCGCTTCCTTTCAATTGTCCTTAGCCAATCGTCCGCTTCGGTGGATTGGCGTTACTCGAGAAAGTAGGTGGTCGGGTTCTCATAAACTCCGACAACCCGGAGTAGGGGTGTGGTCCATGGTTACCCCTGTGTTGAACATTCGCAGCAGCTTGGTTGGTATCTCCGCATGGTTTGAACCATCGTGTTCATAAGTTGAGTCCGGCGCCAAGAAGGCTCCTGTGTTCGCATATCGACTGCATGCGGTTGAGGAATCGGCTCTTCATTCTCGTTATCCGCTGGTTAGCTCCACTTCACTGGCTCCAACATTTCCACGTGTCCTCACCATCTGCTGCAAGCTTCCAAGGTTAAGAAAAGAAGAAAGCATAGACAAGTAGAAGAATTTATGTGGGAAACAGTGTAACTTAATTTATTTAGCCACTTTATTGATATAATATAAAGTTGTATGGTTGCTCACAAGTGCCTAAGGGCAATGCAACGATACGGACACTCACAACCCAAAACAAGTAAGCAAACATAGGACTCTATGACGACTCACACCTAATGGTGACTCAAGAAAAGACGCGACTCAACCTTCGAGTCTCGACACTATACTCTACTAGACTCGATCACCATCGAGCCAACCCGGCCGCGGCTCCCGGAGCATACACCGTGGGTGCTCGCATCGGGCGAACCGATCTCAAGACCTCATCGCACCGGTGCAAAAGACCCCATCGACTCTGCCGGTCCCGGCTGCTCGCTCTCGCACCGGTGCCTCTGCCTGCTCCTCCGGATCCGATCGTAACTCGGGGCGCTCGGGCTCGGGTCCGCATAAAGCCATCTCCAACTCCTAGATCTTCGCATGGAGTGGGCTAAGCCCTCCCGCACCGGATCTCGCCTCCGTGACTCGCCGCGGGTCCTTCGCAGCCTCGGACTGCCTCGCCAGTATGCGCCCTCTGGCGATGACGTACTCGCCAGTGGGTGATAGTGGCGCCCTCCTCCACAAGCTCCATCTCGTCAAAATGATTTTCTCGACGCGGATGGTGACGAAAGACGGTGCCTCCAACTCATGGAGTAAGTGCGGGCAATCCGCCGACGCTCGTCGCGCCGCCTCGGATTCCACCTCAAAAGAAGACCTCCCGACCGAAATGTAGATAGGACGACTCGCCTCGCCCTTTCCCGAAAGCATACATGTGATCTTGACATCCCAGCGACGCCAAGTCCTGCCTGCACTCACCAAGTCCTCGATACGTTGGTCATCAAAACCTCCGAGCAATCGCATCATACGCCATAACTCCGCGCGTATCCTCCGTGCGCCTCCATAGGTATGGATCATCCTCATCCGCCAAAACAAACCTTGTTTAAATTAACAGAGAATAATAAAAATTCAAAGATAGGTATGAAACAAGAGAGAAGAGATAAGTCAAGATTTCATTGATATTCTTGCTCAAGTTGATTAGGTCTTTAGAAAATAGTTTTACCCTCCTAGGCACAACCAAACTAGGGTCAAGACCTCACACCAACCTGCTCGATACCACCTCTGCCGGGCCCCGACCGCAAATCCGACCCTCCGTGTATTCTCGTGCGACCCAGATCACGCTTAGCACACACAGCATACTGTGGTTGCACATCACGCATAAACACAATGATATAAGAATAAATAGTGCAAACATGTATATAAACCGAGTTGTACGACCTTATGGTCTCCTTACAGATAAGTTAGCCACACAGGCTTACATTAATCAAAGTAAAGAAATAGCAATGAACATAAGTAAAAGTCGTGGAAGCCTTCATCTTGCCTCGTGCAACTGACGGGCTTGCCCCTAGTTCATCGTGTCCTCGATGTACTCCTCCTCCCAAGCCGGTGTAGTCTCATCCATCGATGTTGGGGTTGATAAGCAAGGTGGGGTGAGTACACAAGGCACTCAACAAGTAATGCATGTAATGCACGCTATTACTATATGCGAGCTTATTCCAAAGGATTGGCTTAAATGGTTCTTTTGCATCAAGCAAGATTTTTAACCAATATCTTAGTTAGATTAAAGCAAGGAACAGCTTATACGTAATAATAATTTCAAATGGTTTTTCCTCGAGGATTCTCGGCACACACCTTAATAGCTCATTTTAACACTTGGCACACACCACCCCTTCCATGTTTTGTTTATGAAAATCTACCCTTGATCAGTAATCCCGAGCAATGCTCAATACCGTGAGCACGGCTATTCAATAGTTTTGACACTCTGCAGAGGTTGTACACTTTACCCACAAGATACACCGCCACCACACGTGTGATTGTCCGCAACAAAGCTTTTCAGAACCTCTACCTTAACTAAAGAACCTCTCCCAGATTGCCTTCGCTATCACTTCCCTCACACAGAGCCAAGTATAGGACCGCCAATCACCGCTGGATGGGCACCAAGCCGTAGCACGTACGCCCCCATACAGATACACCCTGTGTATCGTCACCCCGAGGTATCGAGGAAAGATATCGTAACCCTAGTCAACTAGGTCTGTCCCATATCGGATATGTGGTTGTACGGGTGACTCGGATCAAAGGCTTGCAAGGTGAAGTCCTTAATCGACAAAGGCAAGACTTCCAACACTCAACAAAGGCACACACCCATTGTGGCACACAGACTCACAACACTCATCAACCCAATGCCACACAGCCCACTGCACACACCTCTTGCCACTTGCCCCAGCCTAAATCATTTTCCACCCCATTGATTATTGTGCAACACATGCCGCAATAATTCAACATCGATACGGAACCACACAGTCGCAGTACCTCAATCTCATCATGTGGCATCATCACACCACTTTTCAAAATACATTCAATATGTCTTTAATCAATATTGTAGCATTTTCCGAAAGAACACTCATGATTCGCTTGCAGGCTAAGCATTTACTCGCGATCTAGCCTCCCGTGTTGGCACAATATTAACATCCAACTAATATAATCAAACTTAGGGTGACAATGATTTAGGCATACAGTTAATAATTCAAGTTGGCATAACAAAATGGGTTGATTAACTACATTATCCCAAATTAATTTAAATTCATTTTAAATAATTAGCATGCATAGTTTCAAAGCATAAATTACATTTTAAAATCTGGGATCAAAATGATCAAAGCATCACTTGCCTTCAAAGAGTTGCTGGTCGTGTTCAAGCTTGGTCTTGAGCGACTAATTCTTCCTCGAAACTTTCCCTAAATTTGCGCCTCACGCTGCACAAACAAAATATGCAATAAATAGCTAATACAGAATACTAGATGACCTCAAAATTCAAATAAAATTCACCATTAAATATCTCATAATTTTATGAATTTTTAGAAATTTGAATCACCCAAATCCGAGTTAAAATGCAAAAGTTATAGCCATTTGAAGTTTGAATAAAATCAAAATACGTAAATTAAGAAAATCCGATTTTTCTGAATTATTTTTATACTCGAAATTCGCATATATGACGTCAGATCGCGCCATGATGACGCCAGCACAGAAATGAATTTCGCCAAAAATATTTTATATAAAATATATTTATGACGCGGCGATGACGCCAAGACGACACGCGGCACGCCCAGAGGCTGCCACGTCGCTCTGGTCTATGGACTGGGTTCACGGCTCGGCTCTGGTCTACCGTGGACTCGGTTCACCAGAACAGTGCAGCCACGCAGCAAGATCCGAACCGTTCGTTGGATCAACGGCTAGATCTCCTCACGCGCACCGCAGCGCACCGAGATGCGTGCGACACGCGTCGCGCATCCAACGCGGCGACGCCTCGGCTCCGCGCCTCCGCGCTGCCGCACATCCAACGGCGCTCAGATCCAACGGCCAAGACCGCCGCCATCGCGACGCCTCTCGGTTCATGCGACGACACGCGGCGCAATCGCGACGGTGCACCAAATCGACGGTGGATCTCGGTCTCGCCTATCAAAATGCCCACGCGTCAACACGTGATTTGGCGAGGGTACGGTGCCATCTCCGCCGCACGCTCAAATCAACGACGCGGATCCTTAGGGCAAAACCAGATCCAATCTCTACCGCTTAGATCTAATCTAACGCCTACGGTACCAAGTCATTTATTATTCAGCCGCCACGCGACAATCTCACGCGCTCACTAACGATCCAACGGCTAAGACAAAACACAACGCAGAAACTAGATCTAATCCAAGCCGCTCAATCCGCATCTAACGTGCAGATCTACTCTAGAAGAACACAAAGAAGGGTGACGTGGACGAACCGTAGCGCGCGATGAAGATCTGACGGACGACGAAGCTTCGGTGAAGGCGATGGCGCAGAGAAAAAGCTCACGGAGTCGAGGAAGATGACGCACCCACGACGCTACTGTGGCTTCTCCGGCGTGATGAAGTGGCTCGCTCGACGCGGCGTGGCGGAAGGATTACTCCGGTGACCTTGGCGACGGCGAGAGAAACCGCGGCGAAGCAAACGATTTAAAAACAGCGGCGACACAAAGAAGCAACTACGGCGAGCTCAGACGGGCGCTAGAGGGAGTCTCGGCGTGCTTGCGAGGAGTCAAAGATGCGGAGGAAAGCCTCGCACGACGCCTTCAACGGGACTTAAGGGCTGCCTCGACGTGCGCGAACGGTCGGGAAGTCACGCCATCAACGCCACGCCTCCGATGATCTCGCGGGGGCGGCGACGTGGCGCGATCCTGCGTTCGTCGGCGGCGACGATCCAAGGCTCACGCTACGGGCGACGTGGCACACGACAGCGCGCGATCCGGACGGATGGCTTGGGCTAGGCGGCGCTAGGGTTTCGGCGGGCGGTTGCGACACGCACGAATGGGCTCGCCCATTATCGCTCATGTGATTTTTAAAACATTTCACATTTAAAATAATTCCGAAATTCAATTAAATCATTTGGGGCTTTTAAAATAGCAGAAAATTCTAGAAAAATTCTAAATTACTTTGAGATATTTGGAACTCAATTAAAATATTTTCAATAAAACTTTACAAAAACTTTTCCATTATTCAATTTTTTTTCAAGAAAAGCCCTATTTGAATAAATCCAATTAAATTTAAATAAATTTCCAAAATTTCTCAAAAATCAAAAATACTTCAAACTTTTAAATTAGAGCAAAAATTAGGGTGTTACAATTGGATACAAAGTTA
Source organism: Otatea glauca (assembly GCA_036346275.1). Lineage (NCBI taxonomy): Eukaryota > Viridiplantae > Streptophyta > Magnoliopsida > Poales > Poaceae > Otatea > Otatea glauca. The sequence continues at coordinate 39,496,223 of CM070730.1, forward strand.
GAGGACATGTCAGCACTCAAATAGAAGGTCAAGACCTACATCACTACGCGAAGCATCATGATGACACCAGATTCAGTGCTATCCAAGAGACCGGATGCAAGCTTTTACACTGAGTGTGTAAAGCTCATGGAATTGACATGAACACTTATGTTCATGCATATGATGTTCGTACAAGATCTCAAGATCCTTCATCCTCTACAGCAACTGGACCAAGGCATCGTTGGAAGTACTTACAATGCTTTCAGCCAGCTGGCGCAAGGAATTCCCCACCACTACCATCAAGTTTGGAGAGCAGCTGCACCATAGAGACTCCACCATCTTCTCCACCAATCCGTCATTCATGGATTGTATATAGTGATTCTGAGCCAGAAGGAACTGTAAGGTCGAGGATGCCGACTAGGGGGGGTGAATAGGCGGCTTTTAAAAATCTCTCGCTAATTTCTACAAAGCAATTCACCCCTAATTATCCTAATACCCAAAACCTTAACAAATATTAATGCGGAAGCGATAAACTAAGGTTTTGACAATTAAAGCCTAAATCAACTAGGCTCACTATGTGCACTAACTAATTATGTCTCTAACAATAATTGCAATTCTAAAGACAAGCAATCAATTAATTTAATTCTATGAATATAAATTGCTTGAATATAAATAACGAAAACAATGCAAGCACAAGAGACACAATACTTTTTACCGTGGTGTTCTGAGACTTGCTTGTCTCCCTAGTCCACGCTGAGGTTAGCCCAAACACATTGGACCGGCTCCACGAATTGAGCACCTACCTCGAATCCACTAGTGGTAGCTCCTTTTCCCTCCCGGGTAGGTGAGCTCCAACCTTCACAAACTTTGCCGGGCTTCTCACAACCTCCGTTGAGAGCTCCGCAAGACGACGTCGCACGCCGCCTCAGGTGTCGGCAAACACCAAGAGTAAAAATCAAGCCTTCCGCTTGAACTTCACCTAGTGCAACACATGCACTCCGGTGACCTCCTACGCAACACATGCACTAGGATCCTCCTCAAGTGCAACACATGCACAAGAGGCTCTCAATCCTCTCCTAATTGCAACACATGCAATTAGAGGCTCACACTAGCTCAAGAAGCAAATGGAAAAGGGCAACACATGCACACAACTCCTACAAACACCCAAATGCTCTAGCACACACCAACCTTCTCGCCCTGCCCCCAAGGCCTCCTTTTATAGCCTCCAAGCCAAAACTAGTTGTTGGGGGAAATTCGACAAAGCCGAATTCCGGTGCTACGCTGGCCCGGGACCAAGAGCACCGCCTCCTCGCCAACGGCTACAAACTAGTTGCAGGATGTCCGGTAGCACCGGCCAACTGGGAGCGGTGCTACCGCTAGGGCGGTAGCACCGGCCTTCACTCCGGTAGCACCGGACCCGAGCCGAACTCAAAAACACCTCTCTCTGAAAAATTCACACCGGCCAGAGGCCTACCATGGGCGGTAGCACCGGACCTCCAACCCGCCCAAAAACATCCCTCTCTGGATTTTTCACACCGGCCAGAGAGACGGTAGCACCGGCCTCCCAGTGCTACGGGCTAAATCATGCAGACCAGGACCCCGTGCCACTGCCTTACAAGGGCGGTATGACCAGCCTCAGGGAGAAAACACTGTTTTTCACAAAGACTTTTCTCCAAACCATTAAGATTTATTCTTTGAGCTATGTGAGGATCAACACATGATCACAACACTATGCAAAACACATTTGCATATGTTAATTACATACTCCAAAGAATCTCATTAAGCACAACTTATTTGCAAAACACATTTGCCAATAAACCAAGAACTTATGAGATCAATCCTCTTAGCCATGTGATGATCAACACATGATCAAGTCAATTTGCAAAACACATTTGCAAACCCTATTCACATGCTCTAGGATCGAAACCCATAATCTCAAGTTCATTTGCAAAACACATAGGAAAATAACAACTCCAACTTATTTGCAAAACACATTCACAAATAAACCACGAACCTATAAGATCAATCCTCTTAGCCATGTAAGGATCAACACATGATCCCGACACTTTGCAAAACACATTTGCAAATGCCAACACATGCTCTAGGATCGAACCTCATAACTTCCAGCTTATTTGCAAAACACATTTGCAAATAACAAGTCAACACTTTGCAAAAACACATTTTGCAACTAAACCAAGCTTAACCTTGTGATGATCAACACATGACCCAATCACAAGCTAAAACACCAAAGCATAAGCTCTCTATTTGCAACACATGCAAATCTCTAGCACCATGCAACCACTTTAAACCAAATTGCTTGAGCTCTCTCCTTTTTGCAGCACATGCACAACTTAGCTCCAAGCAATAACCACATCAAATAAGATTCAATTAAGATGCAAGTATGAGCACCCTTATTTGCAACACATGCAAATACTTAGCTAATACAAAATCCAACGCACGAGCTTCACCCATTTGCAACACATGCCAAATGGTTAGCTCAATGCAAAAACCAAACCAAGAGAGTGAGCTAGAGTGAACCGGATTGAGTTCATCAACACATGATGAAGCTCAAGCTAAAAGACTCAACCCCTCTTAATAGTACGGCAACCTAACTAGCAACCCAGTCTCCCAACCAAACACCGAGACCGGTAAAAGACTAGGAACACATCCTTAGCCCTAGCTAGTTATACCTTTGCCTCTAGCGATCCACTTGGAGCTTTTATGATTTCCAATCATCTTCTCTCTAGGATCACATCTTCTTCATCTTGTTCACCAACACATGATGAACCTTCTCTAGCCCTTCTCTTCACTTTGGGATCACCTCTTGAAGCTCATCAACACATGATGACTTCTTCTTCTTCTTCCTGATTCTTTATCATCTTGGACTCAATCTACTTCACAACTCATGGAAGATTGTTAGTCCAACAAATACGGTTGTCTCAATCATCACCGCACTCCATTAACACATAATGGATGCCTCCAAGATCGATTGTGCACAACCCAAATCAATTTGAATGATTAATTGTTGTCTTGAGTACTTTGATGCAACTAATGCTTCATTATACTCAAGAACTTTTCGCTTGTCTTTAATCAACAAGGAACACCATCAACAAATGATGAAATGTCCTTTTATTGATTGAAAGACAATCGAACTCAAGTGATTGTTTCAAAGTCTTGATCCTTTATATGTTATTTAACAATAAGACATGGATCAATACTATTGAAACAACAAGTTAAATTATAAACTCCCCCTAGATGTGTGCATTCATGTAGTATATGAATTAGGAACATAATGCACATATTTGGACTAAAGCAATGGAAGAGTTCATACTTTAACTTGAATCCTAAGTATGCATTAAGTCAATAGAGTGAATACAAGTGCATACCTTAGGTTTTCCATTTTCCATCCAAATATGAGACTAATAAGAATAAGGCTCAATTAAACATGTTAGTCTCATAATGATTAGATTTGTCATTAAACAATGATTAAACATTAATATTAAACCAATCACCAAAACTAATGGAGCTTGAACTTACAGGAACAGAATCCCATACCTCAGAATCTGAGTGGGAACCTTAAATTAGAATAGAAGCTTTTTGTAACAACCCAAAATTTGAGTTTTAGAATGTTGAATTTGAAAATGAACCATTTGCATTTTCCTTGAATTAATCAAAGCTTAATTTGAATTTTCAATTAATAAAGGATTTAATTTTACTAAAATATTCATCAAACAAAAGATTTCCATTCATAGTTGGGTTCATTATGCTTCAAGTAATTTTTTTGTATTTTCTGAATTTATTTTGGTATTTATTTGAATTTATTTGCTTTTATTTGAATTTTAGGAATTTCTTAAATCGAAAAATATTTTTATTTCCTAAAATCTCCTTGGGCTAAATCTCTTCGCGGCCCATTCCTATTTTCTTTCTGCTGGCCTGCCAGCCCGCTTTCCCCGGCCCGCTCTGCAGCCCAACTAGCCCAGCCACGTGGACCATCGGATCCGCACCACGTGTGCGGTCTGGATGTACCCGTGTCCGCGCCATCGCCCGAAACCCTAGCCATCACTGGAGTCCGTGCGTCGCATGCTTCCATCTCGGTTTCCGAGTTTTATGCGCATCCCGAGGCTATTTAAGCCACTGTCGCACCCCCTCCGAGGATCTCTGTTCTCCGTCACACCCACCGCCCATCTCTTGTTGCCCGAGGCGCCACGTGGACCGTCGGATCATCGCCACGTGTGCGGTCTAGATGTAGCCGCGTCCGCAGCACCGCATGAAACCCTAGCCGCCGCTGGAGTCCATGTGCTGCAATCGCCATCTCAGTTTTCGAGTTTTATGTGCCTCCCGAGGCTATTTAAGCCACTGCCGCACCCCCTCCAAGGATCTCTGTTCTCCGCCGCACCCACCGCCCATCTCTTGCTGCCCGAGGCGCTACCGTCTTCGCGCACGACCACGCCGGAGTTCCTCTGCCGCTCGAAGCCTTCATCGTCCGAAAGATCATGTAGAGGTCTATCCTTGATGGTGATGAGTAATTGACTATGGTTTAGCATGTGTGCTTGAATTTGAGTTTGATCTCATTGGATTTTCAAAATAGAGCAATTTGAGTTGCTGTGAGGAGACCAGTCGTCCGACCCCGAGTGGTCGGGGCTTTGGCTGGTCGGAGACCACTCGTCTGACCCGAGTGGTCTGGGCTTTGGCTGGTCGGAGACCAGTGGTCAGACCTCGAGTGGTCAGGATGGAGACCAGTCGTCCGACCCCGAGTGGTCTGGGCTTTGGCTGGTCAGAGACCATTGTTCAGACCTCGAGTGGTCGGGATGGAGACCAGTCGTTCGACCCCGAGTGGTCTGGGCTTTGGCTGGTCGGAGACCAGTGGTCAGACCTCGAGTGGTCGAGATGGAGACCAGTCGTCCGACCCCGAGTGGTCTGGGGTTTGGCTGGTCGGAGACCAATGGTCAGACCTCGAGTGGTCGGGATGGAGATTAGTGATCAGACCACGTGAGGTCGAGGTTTTGCTGGTCAGCATAGTGTATATCATTCTGTTGAGATCAAAATGTGATTACATGTGTTGTTGGACTTTGCTATGTGATGTGTTTCCTTGTCTTTGATGGTTGCAGGGCGACGGTGCTAGGTCATGGTGAGGCGGATGATGACCGGGACTAGACGAGGAGCGTCGGAGGTCCAGACGGTTGGGAGATCGCCGGAAGATGATCGGAGACGGAGTCCGGGCAAGTCAAGAAGACAAGGAAATGAGATGATGCTAGCTAGATGCCGCGTGGATCAATGAGGACCGTCGGATTGCGGTCTAGTTGATAGGATAGCGGGTCTAGTTAGTGTGCTTTCAAAACCGTGCAAGAAACCCGTGTTGTGTGTGGGTTTTGGGTGAGCCCTTTCATGGCAGGTTGAGTGGGTTAATCCTAGCCCTTGATGAGTGCTCTAGCGTTGAGGGACTCATCCAAGGGTGGTAGGTGGCCCAAGAGTAGTATAAATAGGGGTGGAGGGGTAGCCTCCTCCCCTTGAAGGTTTTGAGGTTTTAGATGCTCCTTTGAGCTTTGCCCACATGAATGTGAGGCTTTGTAACCTCTCCTTCCAGAAATGAAATGTTCTCCATTTATGTTCATGTTTCATTTACTTTACGCATTTACTCTACGCATTTAAATTACGCAATTTAAATTCTGTATTTACTTTCTTGCAATTTACATTTAAGGAATTTGGATTTGCCTCCTCTCCTTCTACATGCTTAAGAATCTTTGTTGAGGTTGATGTTTGATGAATGATTCTACTTCTATATCTTTGTTTCAATCATCTAGGCTATCCATGCGTTCTTGTTGCAAGAAGTTGATCTTTTGCGTTATTGAATGTTTGATCTTGTAGATTGCGTATCCTAGAGTTTCTTTATGTTCTCTTGCTTGCTGAGACGTGTGGGAAGTCATTCAAGATCACTTTGATCATCAAAACCCCACGAGCAAGCCTTGATCGAAGTTCTTTCGATTTTTGTCGAAACTTGGTATGTTCTTCGTTCTCGGGCATAACGGTCGGAACTTTGACATCAATCCTTGTGATTGAAGGTTGGAATAAGTTCCTGACATCCCAAGGACCTTATCTACCAAGTTTGGTTGAGTTTGGATCAACGGATCAAAAGATACATCAATTCTCCCACTTGATCCCGTGTTGAAATCGCTGTTCATTTGCCTGATTTCACTGTAGCTACAGTACCCAGGTAGCACCGGCCCCAGAGCGTGGTAGCACCGGATTCAGGCTGATTTTCTTGGAAATTGACTCTTTCGCTTCCATTTGATTATCTAGGGGTTTGGCTTGGTTTCTTTGGGTGAAAATCTGCATTTGTGATCCTTCTAAGGGATATATTTTTATTTTGGGATCATTCACCCCCCCTCTGATCGCCATCTCGGTCTTTCAATTGGTATCAGAGCCGGTTTTGCTCTTTCATAGATCTTGACCGGTCTCAAGAGCCATGGCGATGGACAAATATTCCACCAAGCCTCCTATTTTTCTGTTGTTGATTTTCCATTTTGGAAGTCTCGGATGGAGTCGTACATCACTGTCCAGGGCTTCCTGATATGGCAGAAGGTGAAGCTCCCGTATGAGGTTCCTACCAATGAGAACATCACGGCCGGCAATATGGCTGACATTGAGGCAAATGCTAAGGCAAGGAACATCCTCATACAGGGCCTTAGCCGCAGTGAGTACGACAGGATTTCTCACCTTCGTTCTGCTCACCAGATTTGGGTGACCCTCGATGCCTACCATGAGGGTACTACCCAAATCAAGACGGTTCGACAGGTCCAATTCAAGCGTGAGTTCAACAAGTTTGAACAACACGCTGGTGAGAGTCTTGATGAGTGCTTTGGTCGGTTTACAAAGATTTTGAGCGACCTCCGAGCAGTCGGTTGCATATACCCTGACTCGGATAATGCTCGACATTTCTTGACCGCACTTGATTTGCGCGTTTGGGAGATGAAGGTGACCACCATCAAGGACACCACTGACTTGTCGACCTTGACTCTTGACGGGCTCTATTCCCGCCTCAAGACTCATGAGATCGACGTCGTCTCGCGGAAGACGAAGTCTCAGTCGATGGCTTTGGTCACCGACCCCATTGGATCCTCTCTTTCTGATTCTTCTATTGGTTTCTCTCTCTCCGCCCTTTGCGAGCTAAGCGATGACCAAATGGAAAAATTTCCAGAAAATGAGCTTGCTCTTGTTGCTCGCAAATTTTCATATGCATACAAGAGGGTAAGAGGGAGGAAGAGAGGTGGGACGATCACCTATTTCGAGTGTGGAGGCCCCAACCACATTCGAGCAAATTGTCCCAAGCTGGAGAAGGGCAAAAACGAACAAAGCGGTTCGGGCAAGAATGACTACACCGACAAGAACCGCAACAAGAAGGCCCGGCTCGTGAGCCAAAGAAAGAAGAAGTACCGCAACTTTGCCAAGAACAAGAAGTCTTTCACGAGTCCTCGCCGACTTTGGGCGACATCGAGCTCTCTGACACGGAGAATTGGAGCGATGCAAGCGAGGACGATCCGCAAGAGAAGGTGAAGGGCAGCGACGACTTCTCCGGCATGTGCTTCATGGCAGGCGCCATTGAAGTAAGCGACTCCGAGCTGTACAACGACACAGATGAGGTACTCACCTACGACGAGTTAAATGATGCCTTCTGTAAATTAGGCAAGTTTCATGCTAAGGCTAGGTCGAGGTGTTCTAAGTTAGAGAAGGAGGTAGATAGCCTGTCTCGGGAGTTAGCTTCACTTAAATCATGTTCCTCCCGAGACTCTGATAGCTGTACACTCTGTGATGCTTTGCTTGTGGAGTTGGAGAACCTAAAGACTATGCATGATAGTGTGTTGTCTGAACTAGATAGTCTTAGGTTGAAGAATGCTAGCAAAGAGTCTGTTGATGCTATATCTGTAGATACTAGTCTTCTTCATGCTCACTCCACTCCTTCATGTCAAAATTGCCCTAAATTCCTTGCCGAAATTGATGCCATGAGCAATCACCTTAGGAAGCTTTCTTCTAGAAACGATGAACTTGAAATGCATGCTTCTAAGAACTCAGTCAGCTCATGTGAGGGATGTAGGCAACTAAAACTTGACAATGAATCCTTAAATGTCAAGTGTGCTAAACTTGCTAAGGACTTACTAGATAAGTCACAAGAAAGTTGCTTGCGATGTTCTGTGATTGAGGGGGACTTGGATAAAATCCATGTCGAGCTTAGGAAGAAATTAGAAGACCAAGCCCATAGAATTAGAAATGCGTCTTGCGTTTCTTGTGAAAGGTTGGATTCTAAGAAAACTTTTAACTAAAAAGGGATAGATTTCGCATATACTTGTCCTTGTATTGTGTCAGTATGAGAATATCTTTCCTAAATTCTTTATCCAAACCTATTGATCATTAACTTGGATTTATTGACTCCATTGCTAGATGGAGGCTGCCACTGGACTGTTCCCCTGGGGAGCAGCTCCTGCGAAAGTGGCCCTCAAGATTGAGGCAGCAATGCTGAGGGAGAAAAATGCACGTGCTGGTAGATCTTCTCCTGGTTTTTCGTCTTCTCCTTTCCCCTATTCTTCATGTGCCTCATTCTTCCGGGAGTGTGAGTATCTCATGAGCACTCTCGAGAAGTTTGTTGGAGGCAAGAAGAAGCTCAATCTCATCCTAGACCAATCCAAGATTAGTCGATTCAATCAAGGTCTAGGATTTGACTACTTGGAGCACGCTCGGGCGCATCCTCCCACCATTGTGCGCGGCTCCAAGAGTGATGAGATCGTGATAGCTCCCAGGGTGATTACCAATGTGTTTAGGTCTGCTGGGGTTGTCCATGGGACTTCTGACCAGAAGAGTGTTACTCCTGTTGCTTCTGCCTCTAGCAAGGCGAAGTACACATGCACCTTTTGTAAGAAGGATGGTCACCTAGCAGATTTTTGCTTCAAGCGCGCCAAGATCACTCGGTGTGAGCGTGTTGCTGCTCTTAGGGGTATTCAGGGTCATCCTCAGACTTTGAGTGCTCCTAAGGTACACACTGCTTCTAGACAGGTTAGAGAGTCACCTGTTTTTGGGCAGCGTCCAGGACTCGGTCTTCATGCTGGTTCTTCGAGTTTTAGTCTTGGAGCTGTTCGTAGTCAGTCTTTCCACCGTCCTTTTGATATTCCTCGTTTTTCCCATCTGTCGGGACCCGGATTTGCAAATCTGAAACCCTCTGTGTATACTGCACTAGTCCAAGATCACGCTAGTGCACACAGTGGAAACATAGATGAAATATCATTCCATACAACGAATTAACTAAGAAGAAGCAAATTATTACTGAATAAAGCAAACGACCTTATGGTTAATGTTTACACCATTATGCCTTAAGGGCTTAAGAAACAAATACTATTGCAGCGGAAAAGATAACTTGAGCCATTCGACATGTCACAGGCAATCGTCTGGGGAACGCCTTCATAATCCACATAGTCTTCATAGAATTCCTCCTCATGAGATTTATTATCTCCTTCAGCTACTGATCAACAAGGGCATAAAGCCGTGAGTACAAAAAGTACTCAGCAAGCCGTCGGAAATTGATGCAATATATTTATGCACGGCTTGACAAGGATGGTTATATAGTTCATTTGCAGAAAGCAATACTTGATTTGAAATACAATAAATAGATTGAAAGCATATTTATGAAAACATAAATAAATAACTGGTAGATCAAAGATAGACAACAAAACAACAGTGAACTCCCCGTTCACATCCCAACAATGCCACATTCCACAATTCATGTAAACTCTATACCTCGTGTGAAATTCCCGGGCTTTGTCCATGATCGCGGACGCGGCTATTCGAATAGTTTTACACTCTGCAGAGGTTGTACAACTTTACCCACAAGACATGAATATCTCTTTGTGCAAACGTTACTAACACACTTCCTTTGGTGTGTCGCGCAGATATCATGACAAAGCCTTTACAATGCATCGCCTAAACTCGATCGCCCGCTAAGGTTTCGCCCTTTAGGGCCCCTCTTGATACTTTGCGAATCTACCCGTCCATCCCGGAACCCACACCACCAACTGGCAATACTCAAGGCTAGACATTGCAAATTAATCACCTAAGTCCGCCCCATACCGCACATGTGGTAGTACGGTTAGGCCCAGCTTCAATGGCGCACAAGATTAAGTCCTTAAGTTGTCTCGTGCAAGACATCCACATCCCAATGTGCTAGAAAGCACCCCTTTACTTCACGATCACTTGCCCGAGGGAAAACAATTGCTCAACCAAGACCAATGGCAAACCCGCCATGGTACAACAAATTTTACAACAAAGGCTACCGCCACGATTCAATATCTCATTAAGTCAAGATTAACATTATTCACATGTGGCATGAATCCCAACGTATATCTAGGCATGTCTAAGCATAGCTACGTAACCCAATGTTGGTATAATGATTATATCCAACTAGTAATGTCCCAACCTAGGTTTAACAATGGATACATGGTATACAACTAATCAAGGTGGCATAATGTCAACTAGGCATACATCTACTACCATTAAATAAGCATCGATACATAAAATAGCATGCAATTGTATAAAAGTAAATTACTTTTGCAAACATGGGATCAATATGATCAAAGGATTACGACATGCCTTGCTGATCTAGTGCTGAATCTTGGTCATCGAAGTCTTCGTTCGCTCCCTCGGAATTAGCGTCTACTGGAAAAGAAAGCAACGAAACCAAATAAATACAAAACAGAGACTCAAACAAGCTCAAAACTGAAAATGAATGGCTCTGGAAGATAGATCTTGATTTTAGAAAAATTTAGAAACTTGAATCGCCTTAATCGGAGTTCGTATGAGCGAGAACGGGCTTCTGGAAAATTAAATTCAGAGAAAATACAGAAAATCAGAATTTCTGGATTTATTTTTGTACTGGAAAAGGATTTATTGCGCCTAACGCCGACGCTCATCGTTCACGGTGGATCGGGTCCACGGAATCAAGCCATTCACCGTGCACCCTGCAGCACGGTCGACGCTATCACCGACGCGAGCGATTCGGGCCGACATTTGGTCGACGCAAGCGGATGACATGGCGCTTAACGCAGACGGGCCACGCTGTCACAAGATCGGCGACTCATCCAGACGGACGGCGGGAAGCGAGGCGCGGCGGCGATGACGCTAGCACGATCCGGCTGCTCGGTAGCGATCGGACGGCCCGATCCCTCAACCACTACAAGAAACAGAGAAAACTCGTGGGTTTTTAAATTGTGGCCCAAAAAACCCACGAATTTATTTATTTAAATTCGCCGGTTTGTAAAAACCCACATTTTTAATTAAATTCGTGGGTCGAAATGAAACCCACTTAATTTAATCCTTTAAATTGTCTGCTGAGTAACCCACTTAATTTAATTATTTAAATTGCAGTGTGCAAAAATAACCCATTTAATTTAAAATTTAAATTGTGATACCAAATACCCACGAATTTAAATTTTAGATTGTGGACCCACCTAACCCACGAATTTACTGTGGGCAAATAAACCTCGTGTGCACAGCGACACGCACTCCAGTGAGCCAAAATTCCCACCCACGCTGCGCCGCCGTCACTACACATCGCGCCTGCTTCGCCCGCTTCGCTGCCTCGCTGGCCACTGCCCTCCCTTCCTCGCGGCAGCAACCCGCCGAGACTTCGCTTCGCCGGCTGTCAGCCACACTGCCACGCCATACCTGCCGTTTCACCACGTCGCGCCGCCGCCGCACGTTACTCAGCAGCCCGCCACGGCCCGGCCCGCCCACGCCGCGCCGCTGCACCGCCGCAGGACGCCACCGCTCCTTCGCCGCCGCCGCCACCGCCGCCCCTCGCGTCGGCCACGTGCGCGCCGCCCGCTGGCGCTTCGCCGCTGCCTTCGCCGCCGGCCGATTTCCCGCCGGCCCGCTTCTGCCGGCCGATCGCCGCCACGCTGCTCGCCGCTGACAACGCACCACGAGGGCCACCCGCTCGTCTGCTTCGCCACACGTTGCTTTGCGCGCCCGCCGCCGCTGATGATGCCGCCGGCCACTCCGCTTGCCGCCCGCCGCTTCGCTTGCTCGCTTCGCGCCCGCCGGCCGCCTTCGCCGCTCACGCCGCTTCCGCCGACAAGCCGCCCGCCGCATACGCCCCGCCAGCGACGCAGCGCAGGTTGGCGCCTCGGCCACGCTACTTCGCCCGCGATGCCGCCCCGAGGTCGCTTCGCCTGCCGCCAAGGCTTCCGCGTCAGGCTGATCTCGCCGCGCCATCGCCCGCCTGCCGCCGAGACGCTCGCCGCCGCCGACGGCCGGCGCTTCCACCTCGCCATTGCTCGCGTTGCGCCACGCGCTGCCACCCGCCGCTTTGTCGCTTGGCTGCGCCATCGCCGCGCCATCGCCGGGCGCCGCCCGCGCTGGCCGCCTCACCGCCGCCGCGCCCACCCCGCCTCCCGACCTCCGCGACGCCCGGCGTTGGAGAAGGTATATTTCGCCTCTTTATATTCGTTTAAAGTTATTTCATCTCATTTTATATTCACGATATGATATATATTTTTTATTTTCTCGCGCTGTTGTATATAACGTTAGAGTTTAGGGTTTGTGTCGAACAAGAGAGAGCATAGGCGTCACCGTTGAGAACGGCGATCTCACATTTGCTTGTGAGGTGCGCGTTCGAATTGTCCAACAGATTTTGGGCAGCCCGAGAATGTTGGTTGTTGCATAGGGCCCGTGGACGTGGCGAAGCGATCCGAACGTGATTTCGCCACATAACCTCGTTGTTCTCCGACGCACCAGCATCAGCGTGCGCTTGGAGAACAATAAGATGTCACAAATTTCTTTCGGTCAGAAGCACGCCACAGTGTCGCATGCAATAGCCTCCATTCTTGGGTGGGTTTAGGACAAATCTTTCCTAATAGGTTGTCTTTGTCACCTAAGCCACGGTCGACGCTGACATTGTTTCATTTGTTTAGCTTTGATAATGGGTGATGATCAAGGGCGATGTATGACGGATGGAGGAGTGATGGGGCACTCAAGGAATGGGGGCGATCACGGATGCTTTCTTGAAGCAAGCATTCACGGAGGAGTCGAATATGTGTATTGCCCGTGTACCCTCTCGCGAGAATAACAAATACTACAAAGAAGGATATAGTGCAAGATCACATTTGCAAAAACGGGTTCATGCCTAACTATTTGGTGTGGCACCGTCATGGAGAGGCCGCAGGCGTGCTATCGAGACGTAAGAGATGCCGACCATGTGGAGGATCACGACCGGATGGAAGACATGCCGGATGATCTTGGCAGGGGGATCAATTTAACTCCGGGATGGGTCACACCGAGGAGGTTAAGGAATTCTATAGGCTACTTGACGCCTCGACGAGAAGTCGCATGACTTGACCAATGTGACCGCCCCGCAGCGGTTACACGGCTTATGTCGATGAAGTCAAGTTCAACTTTTCAACAAATGCTTCAACGCTTGCTTGAACTAATGAATGATGTCCTTCCGCCTAACCACAAGATGCCAAAGGATTTGTACCAATCAAAAAGTTGATGGCCGCCTCTGGATGAATTACCGTAAGATTGATGTGTGCGAGAATAATTGCATGTCGCTCGAAGGATCATGACAACGATACCCATTGTATGCATTGCGGTAAGTGCGCATTCGTTGAGGTGGTAGATGAGGAAGGGGTATCGGTGACTACAAAGGTCGCGACTAAACAAATTTCTGCACATGCCGATCACGGATAGGCTTAAACGGTCAGACATGTCAAAAGAAACAATAAACATATGCGGTGGCACAAAGAAGGTAAACGTGAGGACCAAGACCGGATATGATGGTCCATCCGTCTGATGGCGAGGCATGGCGAGCATTGACCGATTCGATCCTGCATTTGCAAGCGACCCTAGGAGTGTCCGTCTTGGTTTGTCCACGGACGGTTTCACACCTTTCAAAGACAAGCGCTAGCCCTACTCTTGTTGGCCGGTCTTCATCATGCCATACAATCTTCCACCGAGATTTGCTTGAAAGAGGGTTCATATTCCTTGCTCTTGTCATTCCGTGTCCTAAGCATCCAGGAAGGATCTCAATGTGTTCATGCGGCCCTTAATTGATGAGTCAAGAAGTTGTGGCGAGGAAAAGGCATACGACAGCGTTGGTGGCGAGAGTTTACCTTACGAGCCGTGACACCGTGGTCGATCCATGATTTGTTGGCATATGGCATTTGGGCGGTACCGTGTTCATGGTCGCTGTGTTGTCCAATTTGTATGCCCGACTGATGCATTCTGCTCACGCACTGAAAAGACCACATTCTTCGATTGCCATCGACGATGGCTTCCGCGAGGCACCCTTTTAGGAACGACGCCAAAGCATTTCGAAAAGGACAGTAGTTAAAAAGGGCCCCGGCGACTCACAGGAGAGGAGATAGCCGAGTGGCATAGTCGGTTTGTACGATCTACTAAGTGGGTTTCACTGCTATGGAAAGGAGCACAACCGACTCATATTTCTTTTCTTTGGGAGCCGCTTACGCTGAAAGCTTTGATTCTCGCCAAGATAACATAGATTTGATGCACCAAGAGCGCAATGTGGCGTAAAGCATCATAAGCATGGTGTTTGATGTAACCGACAAAACAAAGGATAACGTGAGTGCTAGGAAAGACATGGGTGATCATTGTGCTAGGCCGTGGCTCGAGGTTAAAGTTGGTTTAAATGGGAATGAGAGCCGCCACGAGCTCCATACTGTGAAGCCGTAAGACCGTAAATGATTTTGAGGTGGTTGAAAACTCTAAAGTTTCGACCGCTATGCATCTAACATTAAACGGGTGTGAATGTCAAGACCGTAAGCTAAACGGGCTAAAGAGTCATGATTACCATATTATCATGGAAAGACTTGTTCCTAATGTTTCATGGCTATTTTGATAATGAGTTGTGGAGGATGTTGGCGAGCTCGCCACTTCTATAGGCAGATATGCGGTAAGGAAATCTCTAAGACGTTGATGCGAGTTAGAGAAGGAAATTCCATTGCTTGTATGCAAGTTGGAAAAACTTTCCCACCTGGTTTTATGAATGTGATGCAACACCGCTTTGGTGCATCTACCTTGGGAAGCGAAGGTTGGAGGTCCCGCTGTGAGCTCGATGGATGTATAGTCGAAAGGGAGTTGAAAAAGCTTAGAGCTACAAAGGCGCAACAAGGCAAGGGTAGAGGGTGTATCGCAGAGGCTTATGCAAGTAAAGAGATCACAAACTTCTCAACAAAGTATTTCGCACGCAAGCACAACGTGAACGTCCGTAAGAATCGCACCGTGTCGCGGAAGAAGAACCGTTGAGCTTAACTTAAGCTTTTTCAATGCAAGGGTCAACTCAAGGGTCGCATAATCGCACACCATGTTGAGTATGAGGAGTGGAACATGGCCATGCTTTACATGTTCACTAACATGGTAGAAGTTGAAAATATTTTGAGTAAGTGACTTTCTCAATTATGTTTTGAACATTTCAGTGTAGTGTCCTTTTAACCCGAGAATAAATGACGCAGAGTATTTGACAAAGAAAATTGAAGTCAACTCGACAACCCACAACTAAGCAATTGGATAACCTACGCCGTGATGGGTTGAAAGGCGCCCAAGCTTCAGGCAATGGTTCCACAAGATGTAATTTGACTATTTATTCATTTTTCTAAAATGAATTGTTGTAGTAACTTAATATTAGACTAATGTGATGAATGTTGCTATATAGTGTATGCGTGATGCCTCCGCCCATGAGGATCTCCGATAGCTCTCACATGGTGATGTGACGGCAAGGAGCTATAGTCGCCGTGATGTGAACGGGTTCCGCTTTGAACAAAGAAATTAGAAGCTAGCCGTCCACTTGCGGTCACTTCAAACAAATGGAGTAGTCACAACGCCATCCGATTCCAACATGCGATATATTAGACTACTACGTTGTTGTACAAAACATAATTGAGTATACCTTTGGGGTGGCAAAGATCCAAGGTCGTGTTTTTGATTGCCATTGGTTCGATCCACACAACGGCACACGGTCGATGACTTTGGGATGGTGGAGGTGAAGCACGTCATGGCTTCGTGGCCATATCAATAACATCGTGCTTGCACATCGTGTTGAGCAGTGTACTACTACGAGCTATCCTCACCGTAGCTTGAAGGCTTGGTGGGTTGTATTTAAAGTTAACCTCAAGTATACCCTCCCGGGATGTTTCAGATGTGGCAAGTAACGAGAGGATGATGTGGGTGATGTATATCAAGAAGAAGCTATAGGATTCTTTCTTTGTCTCCGACGGGCAGACTCGATCAATTACCTACCGATGCCACAGCACGTAATAACAGATGAACCCGCCCGTCACGAAACGCCTCGTAAGTCAAGAAGGATTGCACGCCTTCAAGCACGCCTCAATGAAATACGAGTCGCAAGCATTCCGACGCCGACGACTTTTGATATGTATATTTTGTAAGATTATTGTTGCCTCGCTCATTTTACAAGTCATTGTTGTCTCCTTCATTTTTACATGTTATAGTTGTCTCATTCTTTTTGCAAGTTATTGAAAATTATTTGTAAACTCAGATACTAACTCTTGTCAAATTTGAATGTATGAGTATGTTCAGCATCAGTTGACAAGCTTAAAGGCAAGTTCACTGGTCGTCCTCCGTAAGGTCGAGGAGCAAGGGTTCTCATGGTCGACTCGACGGCCGGCAGCGCCATATTTGTCTGGGCGCAGATTAGATAATGGCAGAGCAGCCCAGAGGTGCTTCATGAGCGTGCACGAGAACAAAGCGCGAGCGCACCACCGGAGGACGAGGGGCGTAGGGGTTGCAGAGAGGGGCAGCTTGGGATGTGAGCATGACGACATGGGCGAGGCGACGACGAGGAGGTCGTTGGGGTGGTGGCGATGGGACAACAGATCAGATGCAGACGCCGAGGCCGAGGCAAGGCAGATGCAGAGTTGGAGGCGACCTTAGAGCCGCTTGAAGAGGGCGGGTCTTCTTCTGTACCATCGGTATATGTGTAGTATTGATTATCTTTTAATCTCCATATTTACATTGTAATGTCTATGAACTAATTATTTGCATTTCAGGTTTCAGAAAACCGTCTCGGTCATCGAGATGCAACCCGGCCGATAGGAGGTTGATAGAGGTACACGGGAGCAGTAATGCTTATATCTTCTCTTTTAGCATTAGCTAGGTGACAACTTATTGTTTTGATGCATCTTTGTCTTGTATTTTGTTGTAGGCACCGAAAGAGCCGGGTTGGACTGGGACGGGCCACATTACAAAGGTTAACGCTGGTCTTTGAGCCCTTGGCTGCATTTACTACCCCGCATGGTTGAGTCAAAGGGAAAGATTCGTGCCCACAACCGAAGCATCGGGCGTTGAAGGAGAACGTGAAGGAGGCGAAGACAACCAAACATGTCGTATGCGCAGCAGTGGGTCTGGCTTTCGGGTGAGTTTATGTTATGTATTTACTCTATTTGAGTATTGCTTTAAATGTAAGTACAATTTGACAAAGGTGTGATTATATGCGTGAGAGGTTCCGCTTGAGAACGAAGACGACATAACGCTTTGAAGAAGGCCAAAAGCGCTTTCAACAGTATGCACAAAAGGTTGTTTGAGATTCATTCAAGAATGCACGATTCAAGCCGCCATCAATTTTACAAGAGGGTGAAGAAGGTGAACATGAGAAGAGGACCAGAGGCGAGGAGGATACACCGATGTAACAAGAGTATCTCCAGAGCTCTACGATTGGATAATGAAGGACATGGAGGCTTGGAGGTGGATGTGCCAGATTAGGGGCTCTGAGGATTTTCAAGAAAATCAAATAGAAATCGAGGGAATGTAAGAAGTAGATTGGGGAAGCACAAGTACGGCGCAGACGGACACATTGGCCTAGAGCAACGCATGGTAAGTATCGGTATTATAATTGTTAGTGAATTTGTCACTATGTTTACAACTTTGCATCGTAGGAGGTCGAAGTGGGAGTACTCCCACTTTTGTGGAAGTTTACATCCGGGGCACCAAGGCGAGGATCCACAGAACCCTGGATGTGTTGTGCGACGACGGGCTAGTGAGAGGATGGTAAGTATAAATGACACAATATGTTTTGTGCAAATTTACATCCAGAGCACCAAAATGTTGCTTTGTAGGCGCTATATGCGTAACAAATGACACAACGCCATGGGCCGGAGGTTGATTGGAGGGCCGACCGGTCGATGTGGAAGCGTTGTACCACGCCGAGGGGCCTAAAGCATGGGAGGTTCGTTAATAAACTGATTTTATTTGTTTTCGCCTACTAAGGGAAAAAATTGCATGGTCACATTTCAAAGATATATCGCTTTGTAGGTGGGCCATGGGGATGGAGTTGTGGAATGCGATCGTCCTCCACGAGGCCTCGGTTTCCTCACAGAGAGTGCTCGCCGTCGAGGTCCGCACGGAAGCACAAGCGCACGAGGAGGCTCGTGAAGCGCGAGAGGAGGCTCGCTAAGCACGAGAAGAGTCTCGCAAGCACGAGAGGAAGCTCGCAGGCGAGAAGACTCATAATACATGAAAATGTATCTGCAGTACAATCTCAACTTTGAACAAAACGCTCAAGTTTACATTTGTGATTAAAATCTAACAAACAATCTATATGCAAAGAATCGTCACAATCTCTTGGACCTAACGTGCGGTGTTTCGCCTCCCTGCTCAAGCAGTAAAGATACTTGAGTTCATTACTCTTTAATTCACTTAGCTCAGAAATCACGAATTCACAAACCGGACTATTATGTCATAGGGCTCCCACCACCTCCCTTCTACATGTTTTCTCCGCACATGCAGCCACCACCACAAGGAGAAGCATCACAGGTGCTCACCTCCCTAGCGCCCTTCATAAACCCTATCGGGATGCAGCACCACCCCTAGGAGATGCACCTCAAAGTTATATGATATTCTCATGCATTCTTTATTTTCAAAAACTCTATTATGTGTACTTCATATCACAAACTATGATCCACAGAGCTCCCACCTCCTCCTCCTTTCTACATGTTCAATCCATGATGCACCACCTTCTACAGGAGAGGCACCATGTAAAGACGGATCGGTTCAATTCGTTATTTAAAATTTGAATGAATGATTTATATGTGGCATGATGTACTGTCTATGCCTTACAGGGCTCCCACCTCTCCAAACCCGTTCTACATGTACCCACCACCTATGCCAAGCCAAGGAATGCCTATGTACTTCAACCCGTGGGCCTGCAGCCACCTCAGACGACACCACATGTATGGATGTCGAAAATATTATAAGTTTGCGACACGAGCTAAGTTTGTCAATTCTTGTACAAATTGCCGCTTTGGATGTGTGATTGATTATCTAAGGATCTGCTAGAATGTCTCCTTCGGTTTGAGAGATTGGTATATATATTATAACCGCAAATGTTTCTTTGTCTGCGAGTGGATGTCCTATTTACTAGAGAGGTCATGCCGAAATTTTGTACATTTCAATGACTTAGTTTTAAGCCGGTTTGAAAGAGTTGAAAGGTTGGTTTCAGTCTTTTAGTAGAGGTAGTAGGTTTGGTGTCTCATTTGTTAATTTTTCGTTAGCTTGAACTTTGTTGTGGAGTTTGATTACTTGGTGAGCTACCCGCCCCATCCCTTCCTTTCTCTTGCTCAAATTTAGAAACATATGCTTCGTGAGGAACTTTAGTTCATTCTTTGAATATGAGATTACATATGCTTCATTGAATATGAGATTACGTGTGCAAATGGATGGACATATACTTAGTAGGAAATCTAGTTCATTCTTTTAGTATATATCAATCTTAGTAATCTGTTGCAAAAGTGATAATTTTTGTTGAAATGCACAACTGAGTCGATTTTAGGATATTTAGGCAACTCTTTCTTAAACCTTGCACAAATCATCTCAATGTTCATACTTGGAAAGGTTAACTTGTGTGCTTATGAAAGTTCATTGTCAGGCTCCTGTAGATAAGTGATGGTTTACCAAATTATGAACCCATTACGTGCTATTTGATTTTTCTTTCACAATAACTTTTGATTTCAACCTTATATTGTGTCGATTTCTTGGAATTGAAAAGTTATCTTAAGACAACTTGTTCAATTGTGAACTTATGTTTTAAATGCTTCATATGGCATCCTTGTAGAGTGTTGTTTGCCCATGTACAATCTGATTGTTTATCCTTGTAGAATGCTTTATATTTGTACTTTGTATATTGAACTCTTAAAATGACTACCAAAACTCTTATTGCTTCTTTGAACTATTTTCACTGCTTGTTATCTTTGAATACTCGGTGATGCAATTGGGGTCTTTGGAAGTTGAATTAAATAATTGTAGTTGTAATCTTGACCTTATGTTAATACTAGAGAGTATTACTTTGATACTTCATTGAATATGAGATTGATGTTCATATGATTATTGCAGCATATCTTGACTAGCTCGTACGTGTAGTTCTTATATATAATACCTATTCTTGTTTAGCTTGACCCGTCATATTGATATTCTCATATTGTGTCTTGGTTGAATAGTACTATTGATATTCTCATATTGACATTCATGTGAATCGAAGATAATGTTACTTGTAGCACAACCTAAGTTAATCTTGAACTTGCGTTTTCTAGGTCACGCCCTCCAAAGACGCTTCTAACGATTTACATCATAGAAGACATCTTCAACAATACGACGGTGGTGGTAGCGCCACAACTCCAACAACCCCGAGGCATGAATTCCATTGTGAGCTCGATTGGTGTATAATCGTTGTACTTTATAACTTGTTGTGATGGATACGTTGTGATCGACTTATTGTGATGGACTTATTTTAATGGATGTGGATTGTATCTATTGTGGTTGTAATGTGTTGTACGTCATTGCGTAGTTTACAAATTGCCGTTGGATGTGTGTTTGGATTATCTAAGGATCTGCTAGAATGTCTCCTTCTGGTTTGAGAGATTGATATATATTATAACTGCAAATGTTTTTTTGTCTGTGAGTGGATGTCCTATTTACAAGAGAGGTCATGCCAAATTTTGTACATTTCGAGACTTAGTTTTAAGCCGGTTTTGAAGAGTTAAAAGGTTGGTTTGATATTTTAGTACTTGTAATAGGTTTGGTGTCTCGTTTGTTAATTATTCGCTCGCTTCAACTTCATTGTGGAGTTTGTCTTTTGTGTTACTGATTACGATCGATTTGAACAAAATAGATGATCTTATTTATTCTTCGCTAGCAATTTTTAGTTTCAATTTTCTTTTGCCTTTTCTTTTCTTCTTTAGTTGTTATATGTATTGAGTGCGATACATATATATATAAAAATACATACATTTGGATATATATACATATATGTATTGAGTGCGATACATATATATATATATAAACATACATTTGGAATATACATTTTTTTGTAAAAATGATAAGTAAATTGTGGGTTTAAAAACCCACAATTTAATCGATTAAATTGTGGGTTTTTAAACCCACGAATTTAATCGATAAATTCGTGGATTTTTAGCCCACGAATTTAATCGATTAAATTCGTGGGTTTTTAAACCCACGAATTTAATCGATTAAATTGTGGGTTTTTAAACCCACTAATTTAACTTCGTAAAACCAATTAAATTCATGGGCTTAGTAAAACCCACGAATTTAACTCAAATTGTGGTACCCACGAATTTAATTAATTAATTTAAATCGAGTTAAATTCGTGAACTAAATTGACGGTTTGCTCACGAATCTAAGTTAAATTCGTGGGTTTTAGCTTAAATTCGTGGGTTTTTGGCCCACGAATTTTTCCCTGATTCTTGTAGTGGACGGAGGACGACGGCGAGGCGACGACACGACCTTACCGGAGGCGAGGAAGACGGACCGGCAAACGGCGAAAGGTGGCCGAATCGGGTGCGGGGCAAGGCCGAACGGGGAGAAGACGACGCAGGAATGCGAGAGACCAATGGCGCGGCGAGACGCACCGACAATGAAGAAAAGGCAGCGGAAGGCATCGGCACGGCGAAAACTTGGCGAGGGCGACGAGCAACGGCGGCTTCGGACGGGCGAAAGGGGGCAAAAAAGCGGCGGCGCGAGGATCCTCGGAGGCGCGCAACACGGCTTTATAGCCTCGAGAACGCGCAAGGGCCAGCCTGACGCCAAAGCGTCTGCGGTGGGACTCCGAGTCGGCGGCGGCTAGGGTTTCGCGGCGCGACGTGGTCGCATCGCGAACCGCCCACGCGTCGTCCATCCGACGGCGGCGGCGCGATGGTGACTAAATGCCGGCGGCTTGCGCAAGGCGGGCCGGGCGAGGCGTGAGCGACCGGGCCGAGCCGAAAAAAGTGGGGCCGCAGAGGATTCGCCCGACAGCTTTTGGAAAATAAAATTCATTTTCCGATTTAAGAAAAATCCAGAAATTCAAATAAATGCAAATAAATTCAAATAAATGTCAAATAAATTAAGAAAAATCCCCAAAAATACAGAAAAATTCTTTAGTTTGATGAATAGTTTAGTCAAATTAAATCCTTTCATTTATGGAAAAATCAAATTAAGTTGGAATTAATTCAAGAAAATGCAAATGGTTTATTTTTGAATTCAAACATTCCAAAACTTCAAATTTTGGGATGTTACACCATCGAGGTAGATATCAGCGGCGTGTGGTGTTTTCTGGTAGGAGATTTAGGAAGCCTCACTGGGATGGTCTGGCTTTTGCACCACGGCGGGCTAACCCAGTTCCAGCTCCTAGATCATCTACTAGAGTTGCTACTGATCATGTTAAGGTTAAATGACAGAGAGACACTTGAGTCCAGTCTTCTTCTGTGGCTGGTACTCTGAGGCGTCGTGTGGTTTAGTATTGGGTTCCCAAGTCTTCACTCTATCCCAGTACTGAGTCATCTTTCTCTCTTGTGTCTTGATCAGGTTCGTCGGATGGGGATGGGAGATGTTTGGATTGTTGACTCTGGTTGTTCTCGTCATATGACCGAAGATTCTCGATGGTTCTCTTCCCTAGTCTGAGCCCCCGGTGATGAGTTGATCACTTTCGGGGATGCTTCTTCAGGTAGAGTCATTGCTAAAGGTACCATCTGCATTAATGACTGAAGCATCGAGATGGCGAACAGAGTGGGAGTGAATGGTCGCAAATAAATTTTCCTCCAAAATACTCCAACAAAAAACCTCGACAAGATCGCTCAAAGGAAATCGTGAAAAACCCGAAAAACTAGACAACTATGTGTACCCCTAGCTTGCATGGATAAGTACCATAAAATATGTGGGGATTTTTTAGTCACAATCCTAGTTGTCTAGTGTCCAAGATAAAGAGGAATCAATCCAACTCTTGCTTTTAGAAAGGAGATCAATTCAAATCACAAAAGTCACTTTCAGAAAAGCAAAAGCAGAATTTCCAGAAATTGTCCTCAATTTGAACAGGAGGTTGGTGGGTTTCTGCAGCTCACAAAATTTTGAGAATTTTTCTCCCTATGAGCAGAAGAGTCAAGAAGAACTCCACCAATTTCTCCTCAAAAAACCTTACAGAAAAACCATGAAAAATCGAAGAACACAGTCAGTCAAGAACTTCGAGCAGAAAGTTTGAAGCTCGGTTTTCACCTCATGGCGCCCAAACGGTTCAACAAGTGAACTCCAAATTTTTTTGCAGGTGGATATCAGAGTCCCGAACCTCCTCCAACAATAATCATTTAAAAAGGATTTTTCTAGATTTTTTATAAAAATCAAATACTAAATGCTGCGCAAAGAACAAGTTCTGAACAAAGTTGGAACTTGAAAGAAAAGATGTTCTCTACTCAATCCAAGAGTGCAAAAGAGATGTAAAACCAAATGAACACACTCAAAACATCCAAGATCAACAGCATTTAGAAGGAGGGGAGGCAAATCCAAATTGCGTGAAAGTAAATTGCGAGGATGTAATTGCGGGAAAGTAAATGCTGAATTTAAATTGCGTAAAGTAAAGACATAATGTAAATGCGCAAAATAAATTCAGAGTTGGATGGATAAAACTTTCATTTCTGGAAGGAGAGGTTACAAAGCCTCACTTTCATGTGGGCAAAGCTCAAAGGAGCATTCAAAACCTCAAAACCTTCAAGGAGAGGAGGCTACCCTCCACCCCTATTTATACTACTCTTGGGCCACCTACCACCCTTGGATGAGTCCCTCAACCCTAGAGCACTCATCTAAGGGCTAGTATTAACCCACACACACAGCCATGAAAGGGCTAACCCAAAACTCACACACATACCGGGTTTTCTTGCACGGTTTTCAAAGCATACTACCTAGACCCGCTAACCTATCAACTAGACCTCGATCCTACGGCCCTCATTGATCCACGCGGCATTTAGCTAGCATCATCTCCTTTCCTTGTCTTCTTGACTTGCCCGGACTCCGTCTCCGATCATCTTCCGGTGATCTCCCAACCGTCTGGACCTCCAACGCTCCTCGCCTAGTCCCGGTCATCCTCCGCCTCAACATGACCTAGCACCGTCGCCCTTCAACCATCAGAGACAAGGAAAAACCTTTCACATAGCAATGCCCACAAAGATATTCAATGATTATCCCAAAATCACTAATCGATCGTAATTGCTCTCAATGGTCCGGTGCTACTACCCCTAGGCCGGTAGCACTAAGAAGAGCAACCAACACTCAAATTACTTCAAATCCAATTCAATTCAAATCAAACCAAGCTCAAAACTCGTCAATTACTCA
Organism: Otatea glauca; assembly: GCA_036346275.1. Lineage (NCBI taxonomy): Eukaryota > Viridiplantae > Streptophyta > Magnoliopsida > Poales > Poaceae > Otatea > Otatea glauca. The sequence goes on from CM070730.1 coordinate 39,520,859, forward strand.
TCACACACAAGGATAGACCTCTACATGGTCTTTCAATGACAATTTCATTCTTAAAGATGTTGCCTTAGTAAGTAAACTGCAATACAATTTGCTTTCTGTTTCTCAGCTTATTGATGACTCTTTCGAGGTGAGTTTCAAGAGTAGCGCTTGTAGAATCCTCGATTCTTCAGGAGGGTTAGTTTGCGGGATTTCTAGATATGGGAGAGTCTTTTGTGCTGATTTTTCTGCTTCTTCTGGAGACTCTCTCCGTTGTTTGATTGCTTCAGAGTCCCGTGATCTCTCCTTCTGGCACAGGAGACTTGGTCACGTTGGATTTGATCATTTGACCCGAGTTAGCAGTCACGATCTCATTCGTGGTTTGCCCAAACTCAAAATGGTCAAAGACTTAGTTTGCTCTCCTTGCCGATATGGCAAGATGGTTGCTGCTTCTCATCCCCCAGTCACTGTTGTGATGACTGATGCACAAGGACAACTTTTACATGTGGACCTTTGTTGGTCCAAAGTCTGCATCGATGGGTGGGAAGTGGTATGTTCTTGTCATTGTTGATGATTTTTCGAGGTACTCTTTGGTGTTTTTCATGTCCTCTTAGGATGAGACTTTTTCTCATTTCAGGGGTTTGGTTCATAGGTTGTCTTTTGAGCTCCCAGGTGCCTTACGAGCTATACGCAGTGACAATGGTACGGAGTTCAAGAATTCCTATTTTGAGGGTTTCTGTGTGGAGTCTGGTTTAGAGCATCAGTTCTCCTCTCCCTACGTCCCTCAGCAAAATGGCGTAGTGGAAAGGAAGAACAGGACCCTGGTAGAGATGGCCAAGACGATGCTAGGCAGTCTGAAGACTCATAGAAAGTTTTGGGTGAGGCTATAGCTACTGCTTGCCATGTTTCTAATCGTGTATTCTTGAGAGCACATTTGCACCGCACTTCTTACGAGTTGAGGTATGGGCGAAAGCCCAGTGTTTCTCATTTTCGTGTGTTTGGTTGCAAGTGGTTTATTTTGAAGTCTGGGAACCTGGATAAGTTTGAGTCTCGTTCTTATAATGGTATCTTTCTGGGTTATTCGACTTATTCACGTAGCTATAGGGTCTGGAGTTGCGATGTGCATAGGATTATAGAGACCTGTGAAGTGACCTTTGATGAGGCTAGCTCAGGAGCTAGACCTGACATTTCAGGCTCTTCTTCTTCCTCCGAGACCATCTTTGTAGAGGATGAGGATGAGGGAGATGATGGTGTTCCACTTGATCCAGTCCCCTCTACACCTGAGGTGCCTCCTGTTTCCATTCTGAACCTGAGGAAGGCCAGCCCTTGCCTTCTGTCTCTCCAGCAGCTAGTGGCTCTGCTCCTACCTCTTCTCTGCATGAGGTAGAGGCCACTTCTGCTTCTAGACCTCCCCGTCTTTTTCAGCATTCTCATCCACCTGATCAGATCATTGGTGATCTATTTGAGCGGGTCACTCGCTCAAAATCAGGTTTGTCCAGTTTCTGCCTTCACTCTGCCTTTGTTGCCTTGTTTGAGCCGAATGATGTGACTCATGTATTATCTGATGAGTCTTGGACTAATGCTATGCATGAGGAACTTGAAAACTTCGAGAGGAACAAAGTCTGGCAGCTTGTAGAACGTCCATCTGGTCATAATGTTATTGGGACCAAGTGGGTGTTCAAAAACAAGCAGAGTGAGGATGGGGTTGTCATTCGCAACAAGGCTAGGCTAGTTGCACAGGGCTTTTCTCAGGTTGAGGGTCTTGACTTTGAGGAGACCTTTGCCCCTGTAGCTAGACTAGAGGCTATTAGGATCCTACTTGCATTCTCTGCATCCCGGGGCTTCAAGCTCTATCAAATGGATGTCAAGAGTGCACTCCTCAATGGCTATATTGAGGAAGAGGTTTATGTCAAGTAACCTCCAGGATTTGAGAACCCCAAGTTTCCGAGTCATGTATACAAGCTTTCCAAAGCTCTGTATGGACTCAAGCAGGCCCCCAGAGCATGGTATGAGAGTCTCAAGTCTTATCTTCTCAGCCATGACTTCAAAATGGGCGTAGTAAACAAGACTCTGTTCATCAGACACCATGAGTTGCATTTTCTTCTCGTCCAGATTTATGTGGACGATATCGTTTTTGGTGGCTCATCTCATTCGCTTGTTTCTCAGTTTTCTGAGGTGATGAGCACAGAGTTTGAGATGAGTATGATGGGCGAGTTGAGCTACTTTCTTGGCTTCCAAATCAAGCTGACTCGGGAGGGTACTTTCTTGCATCAAGGCAAGTATACCCGTGACCTCCTGAGGCGCTTCGATATGTCTGATGGGAAGCCGGTGATGACTCCTATGGCCACCACTGTTGTCCTTGAGCTGGATGAGGATGGTGAGCCTGCTGATCAAAAGGAGTTTCGGAGCATGATCGGCTCCCTCTTGTACATCACTGCTTCGAGGCGGACATACACTTCGCTGTGTGTCTGTGCGCTCGATTTCAAGCTTCTCCTCGAGCTTCTCACCGCCAGACGGTCAAGCGCATCTTCAGGTACCTTCGTGCTATCACTGATTATGGTATTTGGTACTCTTTTTCTTCTTGTCTATCTCTTAGAGCCTTTCTCGATACCGACTTTGCTGGCTATAGGATAGATAGGAAGAGCACTTTTGGCACTTGCCAATTCATTGGCACTTCTCTTGTTTCTTGGTCATCTAGGAAGCAGTCCGGAGTTGCACAGTCCACCGCTGAGGCTGAGTATGTTGCTGCAGCCTGTTGCTATAGTCAGGTTCTCTGGATGAGATCGACCTTGCGTGACTATGGGTTGGAGATAGAGAGTGTGCCACTTTTCTGTGACAACACTTCTGCTATTTGCATTGCTAAAAACCCAGTGCAACATTCCCAGACCAAGCACATTGATATTAGATATCACTTCTTTAGAAACTATGTGAAGAAGGGGGATATCGCGCTTCAGTTTGTAGAGAGTGACCTCTAGTTAGCCGATATCTTCACCAAGCCTTTGGATAGCTCTAGATTTGTTGCTTTGAGGAGTGAGCTTAGAGTCGTGAGCCCTTATGGCCTTTCGTGAGGGGGAGCTGGTTTGTATATTATGTATAATATATTCTCTTCCAGTTTTTCTCTTCTGTGTGTTTCTTCTGGGTGATTTTGGGCTTATTTTCTTGAGTTGAGTTCACTCACTTAGACTTCTGGCATGCCTTGCATGGACCTCTTATCTTGTGCTTTAGGTTGCTATCATGCGTGATTAGATGTTCTCTCTTCTCTCTAGGTTGAGTTCCCTCACAGTCTTATAAGTCTAGCAGGTATTGGGCCTCCTGAGTAGACAGGGTCTGTGTGCACTCCTTAGTTAGGATCTAGAGTCAGCTTCCCTATGTCAATCATTGGGGAAGATAAGAGCGTGTCTGAGCCGTAGTGAGACTCTTATATCTTATCTATACTCAATAGCCATCCAGTTTTGCAGTTTCTCGACTTCTTCTCCTCATTCTGTTTTTCTGGTTGTTATTGAGTTTATTTGGGTTGTCCTTATGCCTAATCTTAATAATAACTAAAATTTAACCAGATTTAAGCTTAAAATTGATTCACTTGTTGAGGGGGAGTTTGGGAATCTGTTCATGCATTGCATTTAGACTGCATTTTCTATTTTATGAGCTTTGTTTATTATGCAATTGACTCAATCTTCATGAAATACATCGTGCTATATCTTTTGAAGAAAATCACTAGCTTAGATATGTCCAAGTCCACTTATCATACTAAGCTTATTAAAATCTGAAATGTTTGAAAGCTTTAAATGAAAACTTGACGAAACATGTTGCTTTTTCTTACTAAGTTCTTCTCTAGGAGTTTTTACCATGAATTGTGAAATTTTGGATTTCTCTAGAGTCCCTATAGCAACTTGGGTAAAATTTGTTTGATCCATATTTGAGTCCTTCAGAATTGCTCATGTGTGCTAATTTGAAAATTATAAAAAAAAATTGACTCTTTTGTGCAAAATTGATCTCAACACTTTATATTCATGAGATTGCTTCCCACTGCACTTGGGATGAACTTGAAATATATTGTGTATGACCAAGATCATCCTGTTAAGAGTTATTCTTGAGATGATCGAAAATGGCTTGAGTGAATCATTAAAAAGAAATACAAATAACCAAAAACATAAGTGGGTAAAGAATGCAAATAATGTCAAACATTTGCACCCCACTATGTCTTTCAAGATTTTAAATAAAAATTTGCATGCATTGAAAAATGAGCTCGAAGGACCATATATGCACTTCAAGATTCCCCAAAGTGTTGAGTAGGTTGAACTCTAGGTTTTCCATTTGATCCTATGAGTGGTGTTTGCTTCTAGCTTTGAAACTTTTGCTAAGGTTTGCACGTGTTCAAATCTTGCTAAAATAAAATCTTGTAAACAAAGCTTGTGAGCAAAATGAATTTGTTCTTGGAGACATCCTAGTTCAGTCATTTTCTAAATTGACTAGCTTGGTGTCATATCTTGCATTTATGATCACTTGGATAATTCTCAAAGCTCACTTAGGATGCATTTCATGCATACATATATAAAGGGGAAGAAAATAAAAAAATGCTTTCTTGATGCCTATATTGCCAAAAGGGAGAGAAAATGTAGAAAAGGCATCTTCAAAGGAAAAATTAATTCACTTTGGTTCTTATGATCTTTGTGACAATTGCAAATTTTTATGATCATAAGCATATTCGAATGTTCCTTATGAGTTTTTATTGGATCTTTGAGAACTTTTGTTGAAAACTTGCTCTCTCTAAAGTTTAGCTCTAAAATCCCTTTTCTGCCGACTTGGTCATGATCTTATTTCCTTATTCTGGACCAAGTCTTGCTTTGCATTCAAATTGCTTTCTTCTCTCTTTTACAAACTCAAATTTATGTCTTTTCATGTGTTTGTCAATATACTCATCAAGGGGGAGATTGAAAGATCATGTAGAGGTCTATCCATGATGGTGATGAGTAATTGACTGTGGTTTAACATGTGTGCTTGAATTTGAGTTTGATCTCATTGGATTTTCAAACTAGAGCAATTTGAGTTGCTGTGAGGAGACCAGTCGTCCGACCCCGAGTGGTCGGGGCTTTGGCTGGTCGGAGACCAGTCGTCCGACCCCGAGTGGTGCGGGCTTTGGTGCCTGGAGATCGATGGTCGGACCTCAGTGGTCGGGATGGAGACTACCGTCCGACCCGAGTGGTGCAGGCTTTGGCTGGTCGGAGACCAGTGTTCAGACCTCGAGTGGTCGGGATGGAGACCAGTCGTCCGACCCCGAGTGGTCTGGGCTTTGGCTGGTCGGAGACCAGTGGTCAGACCTCGAGTGGTCGGGATGAAGACCAGTTGTCCGACCTCGAGTGGTCTGGGCTTTGGGTGGTCGGAGACCAGTGGTCAGACCTCGAGTGGTCGGGATGGAGATTAGTGATCAGACCACGTGAGGTCGAGGTTTTGCTGGTCAGCATAGTGTATATCATTCTGTTGAGATCAAAATGTGATTACATGTGTTGTTGGACTTTGCTATGTGATGTGTTTCCTTGTCTTTGATGGTTGCAGGGCGACGGTGCTAGGTCATGGTGAGGCGGATGATGACCGGGACTAGACGAGGACCGTCGGAGGTCCAGACGGTTGGGAGATCGCCGGAAGATGATCGAAGACGGAGTCCGGGCAAGTCAAGAAGACAAGGAAATGAGATGATGCTAGCTAGATGCCGCGTGGATCAATGAGGACCGTCGGATTGCGATCTAGTTGATAGGATAGCGGGTCTAGTTAGTGTACTTTGAAAACCGTGCAAGAAAACCCATGTTGTGTGTGGGTTTTGGGTGAGCCCTTGCATGGCTGGTTGAGTGGGTTAATCCTAGCCCTTGATGAGTGCTCTAGGGTTGAGGGACTCATCCAAGGGTGGTAGGTGGCCCAAGAGTAGTATAAATAGGGGTGGAGGGGTAGCCTCCTCCCCTTGAAGGTTTTGAGGTTTTTGATGCTCCTTTGAACTTTGCCCACATGAATGTGAGGCTTTGTAACCTCTCCTTCCAGAATTGAAATGTTCTCCATTTATGTTCATGTTTCATTTACTTTACGCATTTACTCTACGCATTTAAATTACGCAATTTAAATTCTGTATTTACTTTTTTGCAATTTACATTTTCGCAATTTGGATTTGCCTCCTCTCCTTCTACATACTTACGAATCTTTGTTGAGGTTGATGTTTGATGAATGATTCTACTTCTATATCTTTGTTTCAATCATCTAGGCTATCCATGCGTTCTTGTTGCAAGAAGTTGATCTTTTGCGTTCTTGAATGTTTGATCTTGTAGATTGCGTATCCAAGAGTTTCTTTGTGTTCTCTTGCTTGCTGGGACGTGTGGGAAGTTATTCAAGATCACTTTGATCATCAAAACCCCACGAGCAAGCCTTGATCGAAGTTCTTTCGATTTTTGTCGAAACTTGGTATGTTCTTCGTTCTCAGGCATAACGGTCGGAACTTTGACATCAATCCTTGTGATTGAAGGTTGGAATAAGTTCCTGACATCCCAAGGACCTTATCTACCAAGTTTGGTTGAGTTTGGATCAACAGATCAAAAGATACATCAATTCTCCCACTTGATCCCGTCTTTGAAATCATTGTTCATTTGCTCGATTTCACTTTGTAGCTCTGATACCCAGGTAGCACAGTGCCTCGTGAGCGCTGATAGCACCGGACTCAGGCTGATTTTCTTGGAAATTGACTCTTTCGCTTCCATTTGATTATCTAGGGATTTGGCTTGGTTTGTTTGGGTGAAAATCTGCATTTGTGATCCTCCTAAGGGATATATTTTTATTTTGGGATCATTCACCCCCCTCTGATCGCCATCTCGGTCTTTCATCGTCATTGTTTGGCGCCCGAAGCCTTCTTCGCCATCTGAGTTCATCGTGTCATCCTCGTCCGGATCCATCTTGTCTCGAACCCGATCTGTTGTCTTTCCACCTTGTGCCACATCATCTTCTCTGCTGCTGGTGAGCTGCGTCGCCGCCCTCGCCGTCATTTTTCATCGTGAAGCCAGACCGTCCGATCGTCACCATGTGCACCAGATCTGGCCACATCGCTATCGACCATGGCATTGCTTCTCTGCTGTCCGATCATGCCCCGCCGATGGATGCGCGACACCTCAGCCGAGCCACCTGCGTCAGCGCTGACGAGATCTGCCACGTCGGCCCTAGCGCTATTTCCATAAGCCTGGTCCACCGTGGACTGAGCTGAGACCGTGGACTCGGTCCATGGACCAAGGGTCCCATGCGTCAGCAGTGACGCAATAAACCCGATTTTCCTTTAGAAAAATAATTCCCGAAATTATCCTTTTTCTGTTTTTCTCTTATTTAATTTACCAGGAGCTCGTTCTCTCTCATACGAACTCCAGTTGAGGCGATTCAAATTTCTAATTTTTCTAAAATCAAGATCTACGTCCCAGAGCCACTTATTTTCAATTTTGAGCTTATTTTAGTCTTTGTTTGGTATTTATTTGTATTTATTACTTTCTTTTTTGATAGACACGAATCTCGAGGGAGCAAACAGAGAATTCGAAGATGAAGAATCTTGAGGGAGCAAATGGAGAATCATCAAGGCAAGTCGTAACCTTTGATCATATTGAACCTATGTTTGCAAAAACAAATACTTTGTTTTTTACAATTGCATGCTATTTGTGTATCAATGATTATTTCATTGGAATAGCTATGTACCTAGTTGACATTATGCCACCTTGAATATTGGGATGCCATGTATCCATTGTTAACCCTAGGTTGGGACATTATTAGTTGGACATGATCATATTACCAACAATGGGTTATTGTAGCTATGCTTAGACCTGCTTAGTTGTACGATGGGATTTATATCACATGTTGAATAATGTTAATCTTGACTTAATGAGATATTGAATTGTGGTCGATAGTCACTGTTGTAAAATTTGTTGTATCATGGCAAGGTTGCCATTGGTCTTGGTTGAACGAATTTGTTTTCCCTCGGGCAAGTGATCGTGCAGTAAAGGGGGTGCTTTTAGCACATTAGGACGTGGATGTCTTGCCTGAGACAATTTAAGGACTTAATCTTATGCGCCATTGAACTGGGCCTAATCGTACTACCAAAAGTCTGGTATGGGACAGACCTAGTTGATTAATTTGCAATGTCTAGCCTTAACTACTGCCAATTGGTGGTTTGAGTTCTGGGATGGATGGGTAGATTCGCAAGGCGCAAGAGGGGGGCACTAAGGGGCGAAACCTTAGCGGGCAGTACCAAGTTTAAACAATACATTGTAAAGGCTTTGTCATGATCTCTCTGCCGACACAGAAAGTGTGTTAATCCAAAGGCAACATGAGATGATCATGTCTTGTGGGTAAAGCTGTACAACCTCTACAGAGTGTAAACTATTCGAATAGCCGTGTTCATGGTCATGTACAAGCTTGGGAATTTCACATGAGGTATAGAGTATTTCATGAAATGTTGAATGGTACAATTGTTGGGATGTGAAGAGGGAGTTCACTATTGTTTTGTTGTCTAAAGTTATACTATTGAATTTAGTGGTTTGATAATTGTTTTAGGTGGTGTAGGGTGATGCCTCGCCATTCTGTTCATGTTGTCTACCATTGATTTACCAGTTATTTATTATCTTTTTCATAAATGTTCTTTCAATATATTTACTGTATTTCAATTTATGTTATTGCTTTCTGCAAAAAAAACCATATGACTATCCTATATCAAGCCTTGCATGAATATATTGCATCATTTTCCCTACGGCTTGCTGAGTACTTTTTGTACTCACGGCTATACACCTTTGTTGATTAGTTGCTGAGGAAGGATCAGGAAATGCTTAATATCATGAGAAGGAATATTATGAAGACTACGTGGATTAGGAAGGCGTTCCCCAGACGATTGCCTGTGGCATGTTGAATAGCCTAAGTTATTTTATTTTCATTGCAACAGTTTATTTGTTTCTTTAGCCTTAAGGCATAGTGGTGTAAACTTTGACCATAAGGTCTGATGCTTTACTTAATAATAATTTACCTCTTTCTTAGTTAATTTATTGTATAGAATGATATTTTATCTATGTTTCCACTGTATGCACTAGCGTGATCCTAGACTAGTGCAGTATACACAGAGGGTTTCGAATTTGCAAATCCGGGTCCCAACACTTTTCCTAGCTAGAACAATGCTTAGATAGCCTATGAATCCTTAAAATATGTAAAACTAGACTATATAGAATATGATAATAGCCAGGAGCCCTGCGACTCCTTGTATATTAATCAGTATTGTATTTGGTGTTCTTTTAAAACTTTTGAATGTAAAGTGTTTTATATTGTTGTTCGGATTACCCCCCCGAATGTATAACTTCTCGGTTTAAGTTCACGATGAGTTAATCCTTGAAAATGGTAATAATAATATAAATTAAACTATTAAGGAACAAGCTGATCAACGATTTCAACATACTGCAAAAAATGTTAAGCTAGCGGAGACGTTAGAAAATCCTTATCTAGATAATCAGGAAGAATAATTGTAATCTTCACTTTTTTCCTGTATCACTAAGCTATAGGTTGTACTCTTTTTTCTTTGCCAAGGTTTTCTCGTGTTGAGTTTTTACTTGGCAAAGTTTTTAACGAGGCAGCCAAACATCAATAAAGCTCAATATTTAATTCTAATTATTTATCTTATTTTAGAATTTATTTTAAATTTTAGCTTTTTCTTAATTTACATATATTTTTAAAAAGTTTTTCCAATTATTCTGGATTTTTTCTGAAATTTTTCATTTTTTTTGTTCTTTACATACTTTTCTATTTTCTAATTTTTCTAACATTTTTTCTAATTTTTTTGGCACTAACGAGCCGGCCCGGCCCGTTTAGGCCCATCGGACCCGTACCGGCACGGTATGGCCTATGAGTCCAACAGGCCATGCTTGGGACGGCTCCCTGGCCCATTTATTAGTCGGGCTTAAACGGGTCGTGCCGCCCATTTGGCCCACGCTACACGCCACTCACTAAAGACGCACAACTAGGCCGTACCTAATGGGCCGACCGGAGGCACGGCGCTGTAGGCATGGCCTAGACAAGGCCCGGCCCACCAATAAATGAGCGATGTTGGAACAGCCTGCGAGCCCGTGCCGTGCGTGGGCTGGCACGGCACGGCCCATTTGGCCCGTTTAGTTTGAAAAATAGCAGTTTTTTAGCTTTGGGTGCTTAAAATTTCGAAAAAATCCTGATTTTCCCCCCTATAAATAGGTTGCTGCCCCCCTATCCACACCAGCAATCTTGTATTCTCTCTTATTCATTCTCTTGTATAAATTATTTTGCTCTTGGTGGTAATTTGGCAAAATTCAAATTAGTTTTGCCAAAAATCCGAAATTCAGCTTCCTGCTTCTGTCAAGAAATCAAGGTAATAACTTTGATTTAATTTTTCATTTTGTTAGTATTTTAAATGATATTAAAGTAATAATAGCGTAATTATTTCTTTCGATTTTCTTTATGGAGCACGGTGACTTTTCGTCCTTCCCAGTTTCTGATTTCGGGATTTCACCCGAGGAGCTTCTTGCATCCTATGAAGCTTGAGAAGCTGCAGGAGCTGTACCATCCTCAGGCACTACAAGTGCTACTACATCGGCAAGCACCGGGGTGAAGAGGTCAAGACGCAGTACATCGGGAGTCTGGGAAGATTTCGAGCAGATTTTTGAGACATCAGACGGCGTTCAGAGCAGGTATGCTTGTCGAATAACTAAACATATGGTATGTGTCCATAGAGGATACGTGAAGGATGTCCTAACGACATGCAGAGATTCCGAATATCACGGGCCCAATTCTTAGGGATAAGATATGCGTAGAAAGGATAACTCCATATTAGGAAGGACTCGATCATGTTCCCGTTACGGGGAAACCGACTCGAGTAAGCCTGATATTCAAGGAAGTTTGGATATGCTGCGAAGATCACGAGACAATGGACTCCACATCGGCTACGATCTGGTACTCCAAACTGACTACAACTCGACTTGAGGCCAGGCTACCCTGACTATATAAGGCTGGGGGTAGGGGTCCTCAATGGGGGAGCGATTCAGAACAATTAGCCATCACGCAAGAAGCCTTTTCGCAAGGAGAGCCTAAGAACCGACGTGCCAAATCTCGTCAACCTCTGGTCTTAGCCTAGTTTAGGGCATCCCATCTTGTAATCAGGGCGATATATTTCCTCTTTGTATTTCATCTATGATAAACAGAAGTCTCTCATATAGGATGTAGGGTGTTACTCCGCCTAGGGCCCGAACCTGTCTACATCTGGTGTCCCTGATTTCGTGTTTGACTCTGCTCACTCAAAGGTACCCGAAGTATAAATCTTATTGTTGATTCATAACCTTCGACAATTGGCACGCTAGGTAGGGGTCTTCAGCTATTTTCTTGCAGATCAAGCATGTCTTTAGAGCGCACCCATAACGGATTCTCTGATGATCTCTCGAACACCACCATGGATCAAGCACCTCCAAGCGAAGATGAGATCACCTTCGGAGCGATGCTCTATCGATAGGGGGGAACGGAGACCTCCTACACATTGACTTCATCGAGTCCCCCTCATGGGATCCACGCCGAGAAGTAGGCCTCCTCGACTTCGATCCAACGGAGCCCAACGTCTTAACGTGCTTTGATACAGAAAGCGAAGAGGAAAGCAATGCCTGTAGAAGTCAGGGCAGTAGCCAAATAGATCGGTGCATGTTCGTGACTGGGGGTGACAACGGTGCTACTGCCGAGGGTTCCCAGAATAAGAACCCAGGTGCAGACACCTCTGGAGGTGAGGGGCCCCCGATCCCTCTGCGCACGCCTCAAAACCTTGTGGCAATGATAGAAGCAGCCCGAGTAGCCGCTGCGGTGCCCGATATTGCTGTACATCGGCATGATTTGGCAGCCGTGGCCACAACGGGTATCGTGGCTAATCTATCAAGACAGCTTGCCCTCGGTGATCCCACGATGCCTCGTCCGTAGGAGCCAGAGCTTCAGAGACAACAAGTCCCTAGACCGCACAGCCATAACGGAAAGCGTGACTTCGTTCCACCGGTAGCGTCCCATCAGAGTCACAACAGTGGTGTCTTCAGTACCCAAGAAGCCAACATCCAGTGTGCTCATGTGCTGTTAAAATCCCTTCCACCAATGGATCCAGGTAACCCGATGACTTCGGTGTTCGACCAGATGAAAACATTGCTTGAGCAGCATAAGCACAGACCGCTTGAGCCGCCAACTCGAGGCTAACGCGTCCCAGCCAGTAGGGGTCGATGAGCCAATCGTCAGGGCTGCCCACTCGCCATCCATCGAGTAACTAGGTCGATAGCCACTAGGTCTAACCAGAGAATTTCCAAAGCAACACTCTCCAACCTCCGCGGAGGGCGCCCCAAAGATCTTCGGAATCTAATTCCACATGATCGACCAGACCTACGGGACATCATCCGAGATCGAAGGAAGGAACATAAACGGGAGGACCGCGAGTGGCAGAAACACACGTCCCAATCATCGAGGGGCCAATCACCTGCACGCTGGGTACGACGAGGTGAGTCTCCGCCCTCAAGGGGTCGTTCTCCTGCTCGACGAAGGTTTCAACCCTGGTAAGGTCCACGGTCGGTGACCCCCAAGGACGACGGTGAAGGATGTAAAGCCTTCACCCCTGAGTTACGTACCGTCAGGTGGCCAAATAAATTCAAGCCAGGCCCCATCGAGAAGTACTTGGGCAAAATAAACCGGTTGAATGGCTACAGATCTACACTACGATCATGAGGGTAGCTGGTGGCAATGAAAAGGTCATGACCAACTACTTACTCACCACCCTCGATGGTGCGGCCAGGTCTTGGTTGCTAAACCTTCCACCTCACTCGATATCCTCATGGGTGGAGTTGCGGGCCCAGTTCGTGGCAAATTTCCAAGGCACCTACGAACGCCCCAGAACTTGCAACGACTTGCATCGGGTGGTGCAGAAGCTGGGTGAGTCATTTCGCGGCTTCATTCGATGTTTTAGTGATAAGCAAAACTCAATTCCTGACATCTCAGACGAGGCCGTCATCGTAGCCTTCGAGAACGGTGTCAGGGATAAGGAGTTGAAGGGGAAGTTAGCCACTCAAAAGATCCGAACTCCTATGGAACTCTTTGAGCTGGCGGACAAGTACGTCAGATGTGCCAAAGCCCACGACCACATGGATAGCCCTAGAGCAAGCGATGACAAACCCGAGTCATCCAAGCAAGGAGCAAAATGAAAAAAGAACCACGGGGAGAAGCGCAAAGGCGATCCCACCGTGGCCACGGTCGAAAGGGGTAAGGCACGCAACACAGGCGACAGCAAAGGCCGAAGTCGTGGTGGAGGAAAGTACTGCCCGATCCATCGAACGGACAAGCATGACTTCGATGAGTGCCAGGTAATCAACAAAAAGATCCAGGAAAAGCTCAAGGCTGCACTCGCTGAGCGCGAAGTCGAACAAGCCAAGGAGAAATCCCAGGATGACGAGCTCGAATACCACGGGGCCGAACATAAGCTGGCACACATCTTTGGAGGATCTGCCACATATGAGTCCAAGAGACAATACAAGATAGTCGAAAGGGAAGTCAACCTGGCTACGCTAGTCCTCCCCAGACTCCTCAAGTGGTCAGAGGTAGCGATTGCTTTCGACCAATCGGACCATCCCACCATGGTCGCGCATCCGGGTCATACCCCATAGTGGTCGAGCCTACCATCATCAATATTAAGGTCGCTCGGACCTTGATTGATGGTGGTAGCTTGCTAAATCTTATCTTCGCCAAAACCCTCGATAACATGGGGATACCTCAGACAGAAATCAGGGAGGGAGCAGAGCCGTTCCATAGCATAACTCCACGATCATCTTCCATGCCACTTGGCCAGATTGAGCTGCCAGTCACGTTCGGCACACTAAACAATTTCCGCACCAAAAGGATCCTCTTCGATGTGGCAAATTTTGAGACTGCTTACAACGCGATCCTAGGCCGCCCCATGCTTGCTAAATTCATGGTTGTGGTGCACTATGCGTATCAAATCGTTAAGTTTCCTGCGCCGAACGGAGTCCTCACAATCAAGGGAGACCAGTGCGCTGCAGTCAGGTGTGACAAGAAGAGCCTGGAAATGGCCGAGCATCTTTGTGAACTAGCAGCCAGCATCGGTGGCAAGAAAGCTAAGCGCCAGAAATCCAAAGGCGTTAATGAAGTCTCTACGTCCAACAGAGCTGCGGAAGATTCAGTCGACGATGGCAAAAAGGGCGAGAATACACACGGAGGCGTGAAGACGGTGCCAATCGACCCATCAGAGCCCTCCAAGACGATCAAGGTAGGAGATAACCATGATCCAAAATAGGAAATCGAGCTCATCACTTTTCTTCAGGCAAACCACGATGTGTTTGCATGGCAACCATCCGATATGCCCGGAGTCCCCAGAGAGGTGATCGAGCATCGACTAGCTGTGGAGCCAAGCACAAAACCAGTGGTGCAGAAGCAGCGAAGATTTGCAGAAGATAGGAAACAAGCCATATAAGAGCAGGTCGGCAAACACCTAAAGGTTGGCTTCATTCGGGAGGTCCATCACCCGATGTGGCTAGCAAACTCGGTCCTCGTCAAGAAACCCAACGGCAAATGGGAGATGTACATAAACTACACCAACCTTAACAAGGCTTGTCCTAAGGACCTTTTCCCTCCCCCCCCGGCATCAACCAGATTGTAGATTCGACTGTGGGCTGCAAATTACTAAGTTTTTTAGAAGCCTATTCGGGGTATCACCAGATTAGCATGACCGCAGAGGATGAGGAAAAAATGGCTTTTACTACTCCCATTGGTGTATTTTGCTACATTAAAATGCCTTTCGGTTTAAAATGTGCTGGTGCTACATACCAACGCTGTATTCAAAATTGTTTGAAGTTCCAAATTGGGCGCAATGTCGAAGCATATGTTGCTGATATCGTGGTCAAGTCGAAAGCAAGAAGCACCTTGATCAGCGACCTCGAGGAAACGTTCGATAACCTCAAAAAGTATCGGATGATGCTAAATCCCGAGAAGTGCACATTCGGCGTTCCGTCTGGCAAGCTCCTAAGGGTTCTTGGTATCCAGTCGAGGCGATGAGTCCAACCCGCGCAAAGTTGAGGCCATCGGTCAGATGCGTTCTCCGCGGACATTAAGGGAAGTACAAAAGCTTACGGGCTGTATCGCCGCCCTAAGCCGATTCATATCTCGAATGGGAGAGCGAGGACTGCCTTTCTTCAAGTTGCTTAAGAAACAGGGCAGCTTCGAGTGGACCGGGGAGGCAGAAGATGCTTTTCGAGATCTAAAAAGGTATTTATCATCTCCATCTGTCTTGACCTCCTCTAATGAAAAAGAAGAGCTCTTTTTGTACATTGCAGCCACCCAGTAGTAAGCACGGTTCTGGTGGTCAAACGGGACTACCCCGATAAAAAGACTAAAATCCAAAAGCCTGTCTATTACGTAAGCGAAGTCTTGCACGACGCCAAGTTGCGATATCCACAGACATAGAAGATGTTTTGATGACTTCCAGAAAGTTACGGCATTACTTCTAGGCACACAAGATCATGGTGACATTTATATTTCCGCTCAAAGAGGTGCTACGCAACCGGGATGCAACAGGTCGAATTACGCAATGGGCAGTCGAACTTAACGAGTTCAAGGTCGACTTCGCACCGCGTACCAGCATCATGCCGAGTATTTTGGCAGACTTCATCGCAGAGTAGACACACATCGAAGAAAAGCAGCGCGAGGTGGTCGACGACCATTGGGCTATGTTCTTTGATGGGTCGCTCACTCTTTAGGGCTCGGGGGCTGGCATCATGCTCAAACCTCCATCAGGTGAGGAACTCAAATATGTTATCCATCTCAATTTTCAAGCTTCAAACAATATTGCAGAATACGAAGGACTAGTCAATGGACTCTGCATTGCCGAGCCACTAGGCATCAGACGACTACTCATAAAAGGGGACTCACAGCTAGTTGTGAACCAAGTGCAGAAGGAGTACCAGTGCTCAGACGACAACATGGAGGCGTATCTAAATGAGGTTCGCAAGCTGGAGCACAAGTTCGAAGGGCTCGAGGTGAGGCATACAAGCGATGTGACAATTCCGTAGCCGAAGAACTTGCTAGGATCTGTTCGTCCCGTTCGCCCGCGCCAGCAGGAGTCTTCATAGAGAAACTCCTTAAACCGTCTGTTCCCCGGCACGGGAGGCAGACGCTGCCTAACTCGATTAGCAATCTGGTCTAGTCAGCGAGGCAGAAAATACAGACACGGAAGCTGCACTACTCGAACACGAGCCGACTTGGATGACTCCATTCCAAGCATATCTCGAAGGTCAAGAGATCCCTGACAATGATGCCATACCTGAGAAAATTGTGCATAAGTCCAAGCTATACGCATTGGTAGATGGCAAGCTCTACCGAAAGGGGAGTAACAGAATCCTGATGAAGTGCATCACTCAGGAAGAGGGCAATAAAATATTGCTCGATGTCCATGGAGACATCTACGGCAACCATGCGTCCTATCGCACCTTGGTCGAGAAAGTTTTTTGACAAGGGTTCTATTGGCCGACTGCCCACCAGGACGATTGTGAGCTGGTGAAAAAGTGCGAGAGTTGCCAATTCTACAGCAAGTAAACGACCAGCCTAAGCACTGCAAACTATTCCTCTGTCTTGGCCGTTCTCTGTCTGGGGCTTGGATATCTTGGGACCGTTCCCAAGATCCCAAAGAGGTTATAAGTTTCTGTTCGTGGCTATCGACATGTTCACTAAGTGGATCGAGGCTGAACCCGTCAGGAACATCACCTCAGAAGCAGCTAAGAAGTTCATGAGGAGCGTCGTTACTCGATTTGGCATCCCCCATCGAATAATCACCGACAACGGCAACCAATTCAAGAGCAATGCTTTCATAGTCTTTTGTGAAGAATTGGGTATCAAACTTTGTTTCGCTCTGTAGCTTATCCTCAGAGTAATGGTCAGGTCGAATGAGCCAATGGCTTAATCTTGCAGGGGATCAAGACCCGCGTGTTCAATAGGCTCAAGGCCGACTCGGCCTAGTGGGCGAAAGAACTTCCCTCGATGTTGTGGGCTGTTCGGACATCGACTAGTCAAGCCACCGGTGAAACGCCGTTTTTCTTAGTTTACGGAGCAGAAGTCATGCTTTCGACTGAATTAACGTACAAGTCACCGTGAGTGGATAACTACATCGAAGAGGAGCAAGAGCAAGTACGAGCAGACTAAGTAAATCTACTCGAAGAGTATCGGGATCGAGCATCCATTCAAGCAGCTAAGTATCAGCAAGCCTTACACAGATATCATGGCCATAGAATCCAGGAACGAGCACTAGCCGTTGGGGACTTAGTACTATGAAAGGTACAGAGCAGGATAATCGCAATAAGCTATCGCCTAAGTGGGAAGGTCCTTACGTGGTGGTAGAAGTGACTCGACCAGGATCTGTGCCGTTAGCAACATCGGAAGATGTTATGCTTGAAAACTCATGGAATGTCGACCAACTGAAGAAATTTCACGTGTAAATAGAAAACGCAGTGCATTGTGACAATTATTCACGTAAATATTAGTTCCATTATATTATACTAACAAAAGTTTACATTGTTACATGTTAAGGCAGGAACACTACTGCTCCTTGTCCTCGGATACATGCTGCCATCTTTCCAGCGCCCGCGGGTAGTCGAACAACAAGGTCCCGGGGACGGATCTCCGCCTTGAGTGAGGGGCTGGAAGAGGCGGCTAAGACCCCGTCGCTTGTTGACGAAGAAGGCGATTTCTCCGCCGATGAGGGCCTCCGAGCGCCGTGATGGCTTGAAGGGCGAGCAAGGACTAGGCTCCCACCGGATCGACCAATTGATAGGAAAGGCGTAGTGGGGAGGCGGTTTTGGTTTTCACCTCCACCGCCGACACCGGCACCCTCACTTTCTTCCCCTCGTGTGTCGGTGTAAGGACCAAGTTGGCCTAGAGGGGGGTGAATAGGCAACTTTCAAACTTTTTAATTAAAAAAAACTTTTCTCAATAAAAATAGAAACGGAATCAATTAGTATAAAAGTCCAGCACAACACTTGTTCAAGAAAACTTTGTAAAAAAGGGAATTTCGAATGACAAACTATAAGAGAAAAATGAGCAATGATAAACAAGAATAGGAGAACTCAACGATTTTCCACCGAGGTTCAGAGATCACTCCTACGTCCCCGTTAGAGCACTTCCTCAGAAGTATTGCTCCACCAAACAGCCAATCTCAATAGCTTTTGGTTTTCCACTATCTTGACTCTTTCACTACTCCAGTGAGGTGAGTCTCAACCTTTCATAGCAATGGTGGCCTTCCACAATCACTGTTGGATAGGTCGCACCAACAACTTCTCTAACTGTCTAGGAACAGCTAGTTCTAAGAGTAATTGACTATCTACAAGCCCTGTCTCTTGGTTCAGTAGCTAGATGCAAACTAGACTTAGCTTGGAGCAAGCACTCTAAATATTCAGAATGAATGTTGGTGATTTTCTGAGTTGAAGCTCTAACTCTTGATGAGAATGAAGCTTAGGAATTCTAAAGATCAAGAGTTGTATAGGATTTGAATGATGTCAAAGATGTTCAGGATATAAAAAATGTGAATGTGCAAAAGCTCTGCCTTTGGTTTGAGAACCCAGGCATTCTATATATAGATCCTGAACAGAAATAACCGTTACACCTGCCATTTGCCCGTTGGGGTTTGGCAGGTTAGATGGGGTAGGTCAACTGCTATCCTTTTGCAAGAATTCTATGGTGTATGACTCATAAGTCAAACTACACACTCGCCGGACTGAAAATTTTGGTCCGGGGTACATAGGATACAGAAGCTTTGTTGAACTCAGAGAGACCCATTTACACCGGACCGAAAATATCGATCCGTCGTACACATGCATTGTTTAGCTTTGATACCTGCAAGACAATGCTTGCGCCGGACCGAAAAAGTTGGTCCGACGTACATGGGAAAATGGCTGGTTTAAATAGAGAGAAACAAGTTTGCGCCGAACTGAAAAAGTTGGTCCGACGTACACAAGGAATTCTGGTCTGCATCAGACTTTATATTTCTAGTTAAAATAGATTTTAACACAGACTAGAATTTTATTTCGAGTGAAAGTATAACTTATGCCAGACTAAATTAAAGAAGGAATTCAGATTGGTCCGACATATGATAGTTATACTTGGTTGAAAAAGAATCAATGAAGAATTCTTAACGCCGGACTGAAAAAGTTGGTCTAGCGTACATGGAGTACGCTCGGTGAAGATAATTCTCAGCGTCGGATCGAAAATATCGGTCCGGCGTACATGTTGTACGCTCGGTTGGAATGTTAACTAAAGGTCTTTGAGCAGAAAGAAGTTTTGGTTCAGAGAGAATTGTTTTTGGCTAAGAAGATAGAGCTTTGGATTTTTGAGTGAGAAATATGAAAAGTCCTATGCTCCAAGTAATCTTAGTGATTTTGCATATGAACCAAGATCATTTCTTATGTATAATCCCTCTTAATAGTACGGTGATTTTAACTATATGACTTGAATCAACTCCCATGCTAAAACTAGAAAAACACCTTAGCCTTGATCATCAAATCTGACTATTTTCAGTTTACACTGAGTATCCTTTTTAGTCATCAACACCAAAATCTATATAATAAGCATAATTTATACAAATAGGGAGCCTAGATGCTCTCAGTTGGCAGCCGCGGCGGCATCTACCCTCGCGAGGGAAGCCGAGGCTACACCGTCTTCTTCAACGCCAGCCCTCAGCTTGCCGGTAACCTTCTCTTCCTCTTCGGGCCACACCTCCTTCTCAATGGCCTCCCAATCGATGTAGTCCTCCTCATCAGAGGAGATGATGACCCGTCCCGGGGAAACGATGGCTAGCGGAGTAGGAGGAGACCCTCCGAAGATGATTGCCGAAGGTGGCGACCGTGGAGGCGAATCCATGGATGTTCCCAAAGGGGCTATAGTACTATAAGCAGAAGGCAAGAAGAAATGAGTTGCGTCAGATGACTACAAGTCCCATCTATTTATAGCTCAGGGAACAAGTTGTGCTGAGAGCCGCATCCTGTACAACTTCGCATCAGTCACAAACCACGAGGCGCCCGTTGCGTTTTCGCATAAGCGCAGAAGCCAAAGGGACGCTGAATTATGACTCGATACGGGCTGATGGCAAGGCGCTCGACGCAGCATATCCCTACTCGATACTCAGCGATTTCTAATCTACTCGAATCGTTCGGCTACAAGCAGGAAAGGCATTACTCGACCAAGCGAGGCTTTGGCAGTAATCGACCAAGCGCTTAAGCAGACCCTCTGCGGAACAGAGTTCAGGAGCTACTGTCGAATATCTAAACATGGGGTATGTGTCCACAGAGGATACGTGAAGGATATGTCCTAACGATATGCAGAGATTCCAAATATCACGGACCCAATTCTTAGGGATAAGATATGCGCGAAAAGGATAACTCCATATTAGGAAGGACTCGATCATGTTCCCATTACGAGGAAACTGACTCGAGTACGCCTGATATTCAAGGAAGTTTGGATACGTTGCGAAGATCACGCGACGATGGACTCCACATCGGCTACGATCTGATACTCCAAACTGACCACAACTCGACTTAATGCCAGACTACCCCGACTATATAAGGTCGGGGGTAGGGGTCCTCAAAGGGGGAGTGATTCAGAAGATGTTAGCCATCACTCAAGAAGCCTTTTCACAAGGAGAACCTAGGAGCCGACGTGCCACATCTCGTCAACCTCTAGTCTTAGCCTAGTTTAGGGCATCCCATCTTGTAATCAGGGCGATACATTTCCTCTTTGTATTTCATCTACGATAAACAGAAGTCTCTCATACAGGATGTAGGATGTTACTCCGCCTGGGGGGCCGAACCTGTCTATATCTGGTGTCCCTGATTTCGTGCTTGACTCTGCTCACTCGAAGGTACCCGAAGTATAAATCTTATTGTCGATTCATAACCTTCGACAATGCTATTTGTAAATATTATAACCACAAATTAACTACGAAATCTATAGGTGGAAAGGGGCACTTGAAGAGGCATACTGAGAGCTATAAAAGAAAAGCGGGGTGGTTATGGGACAGACGCAGCTGCAGTACAACCCCGACTGTACGGTACATAGCTAGGACTACAATCCTGAGTTAGCTCGTGAATCTCTTTATCGTTTAATCGCTTCTCAAGATCTTCCTTTGAACTTTGGTGAGTCAGCTGCATTTGAAAACTATATTAAAATAGCTTATAATCCTAGGTTTTCTTCAGTTTCTAGACAGATTACAATTAGAGATTTAATTAAATACTATAATAACTATCGTAATAAGCTAAAATAGCAATTTAGTACAGGTACTTTTTCTATATCTTTGATATTTGACATATGGAGTGGTAGGGCTAAAGAGGATTACCTTAGTGTAGTTGCTCATTATGTAAACAATGATTGACAACTAGAAAAGAGAACGATATGATTCAAATTAATTGATGTAGCACACACTGGTGAGAATATTGCTGATTGTATTGTAAAAGTTGTGAAAGATTTTGGCCTTAGTGATAAGATTTTTGTAATAACATTAGACAATGCTTCAGCAAATTCTTCTGCCATAAACATTTTTACTCCCCTTTTCAATTCGTATGCTGAATCTTTCTTATTACATCAGCGTTATGCTTGCCATATTATTAATGTTATAGTTAAGTCTGGTTTGAAAAGGTTAGATCAATATATTGAACCTTTTCGCACTGCAATATCTTTCTTAAATAGTTCTAATCAACGAGTAGCAGCATATAAGACTTATTATATTGCAATGGATGTGCGTCCGTGTAAGTTTGGTTTCGATATGCCTGTTAGATGGAACTCTACTTACTTGATGCTTAGGTCTCTCATACCCTATCAAAGTACATTTTCTGTTTTTATTAACACGCACTATCGTAGACAGGATGGTCAACTGCTACTCACAGAGCAACATTGGTATGTTGCTAAATACTTGCTGTCATTCTTAGAACTTTTTTTGATTCCACTATTGCTTTATCTGGAGTTTATTACGCAACCTCTCCTTTAATTGTGTATCATATTTTAGAAATTTCTACCCACTTAAGGAGCTACGAAAATGATAACATCTTGCGTGAAACTGTTTATGCTATGAAAACTAAAATTTTGAAATATTGGCAAAAATTCCTATCTTATATGCATTTGCATTTATTTTAGATCCTAGAGCTAAAGTTCGAGGCTTTTCTAATGTTCTCTCACTTCTAAGGGATGCGGTAGGTACCGATTATTCTAGTTATTTTTCAAATGTCCATGCTAACTTATCTCAAGTTTATGCTAAGTATGATAAGAAGTTTGCTGGAGTTTGCATGCAGCGACCTCCATCAGCACCCACAACAGGTAAGAAGAAAACTGCATAGGGAAAGATACGGGGTGCAGGTGGCTCTTCCTCAAGGAGTTCAACTACAACAACGTCAAATGCGGACACAATATGTGGTAGGGAGCTAGCTGCCTATCTCAGCAGCTACACTGTCAACTACTAAGAGCAGCAAGATGAGGACTTCAGCATTTTGCAATGGTGGCATGAGCACAAGGTAACATATCCGGTGCTTTTCATATTAGTACGGGATGTGTTAACAGTTTTTATCTCCACAATTTTTTCGAAGTCTGCTTTTAGTCTATCCGAAAGAATAATCGAAAAGAGAAGAACAAATTTGACAAATGAGATGGTGAAAATACTTCTCACTGTGAAAGATTGGGAACAAGCTGATCAATGAGCTCAACATACTACAGAAAATGTTGAGCTAGCGGAGACGTTTGAAAATCTTTATTTAGATAATCAAGAAGAATAATTGTAATTTTTACTTTTTCTCCTGTATCACTGAGCTATAGGCTATACTCTTTTTTTCTTTGCCAAGGTTTTCTCGTGTTAAATTTTTACTTGGCAAAGTTTTTAACGAGGCAGTCAAACATTAATAAAGCTCATTAAATAATACTAATTATTTGTCTCATTTTAGTTTTTTTTCCTAAATTTTTTACGTATTTTTCATACTCTTTCTATTTTCTAACATTCTTTTTGAATTTTTTATTTTTTAGTGCTAACGGGCCGGTTCGGCCCGTTTAGGCTCATTGCACCCTGTACCGGTATGTCACGACCCGTGAGGCCAACGGGCCGTGCTTAGGTCAGGTTCCTGACACGTGGGCCGGTACGGCACGACCGTTAATTGATCGGGTCGAAAACAAGCGTGCCTAAATGGGCCATCCTGCCCATTTGGTCATGACTCACACTCACCATAGAGATGTCCAAACCGGTCGGGCTAAACGGGTCGGCCCGAGACACGATACTATTGGTCCGGCTCGAGCACGACATGGCCCAGCCGTAAATGGGTCGTGCTGGTACGGCTCATTCGTTTATACCGGCTTAGGTCGGCACGATACGGCTAGGCCGATTAGGATTTTTTCTGCATTTTTTTTTCATATTTTTTATGCATTTTTTATACCTTTTCTATTGCACCTCCACCCGAACAGTAACGACACGAATCGCTGTTCGCTGTCTTCTCCCCCGCCTCCTCCTTCAAGCAAACCCAACTCGACCTCTCCTACCCCCTCCTCGCCCTCCCCTCCCCTCCGCGAGCCATGGGAGCGCGAGCTCTCTAGGGTAACTCATCCTCCTCCACCGCCGCCGCCATGTTCGAGGGGGTGGTGAGCCAGGTGCTCGCCGGCCTCCTCGGCCGCTACGTCAAGGGCATCCAGAAGGAGCAGCTTAAGATCGGCATCTGGAACGGTTCGTCCTCGATCCCCTCCGCCGAACACTAGCACCGCACCGCCAACCCCCGTTCCGCTCAATCATGTGCGAAGCGGCGGTTGTTTTGATCCCGCTGTTCTCTAATTCGTCGCGCCTCGGCTGCCGCAGCAGCAGTTTTTGAATTCTATGGCTGCGTTTAGTGTTATGGTTGTTTGAGTTTTGATTAGAGTATAATTAGCATCGAGTTTGATCGTACTGCGGCTTTTTTTATGTACAGTTTGTGTTAATTTCAATGTTATGCTTGTTTATGGTCTGCGTCGTTGGTGAATAATATATGAATTGCTAAGTAATTTCGCTTAGGATTAATAGCATTTAATGCGGCTTAACTCGTGATTGTGCTGCATCTCTGATGGTGGTTAAGTTTTTGACGATTCCATTTTCCACAGAGGAAATATTATTGGAAAATGTAGAGCTCATTCTGGAAGCCTTCGACTACCTGCAACTGCCATTCGCACTGAAGAACGGTATTGCTTTATGACCCCTCTTGGACTGTTTGGATGGATGCTATCATCAGTACTTTGGCTATTTTGTTGTGCACAGATAAAATTATCGCGTAGTTGTAAATTCTAAGTTCCCGTTTTACTGCTTTACAGGACGAATTGGGAAGCTAAGCATAAGGATTCCATGGAAAAAACTAGGATGGGACCCTATAATTATTGTCATAGAAGATGTGTTTGTATGTGCATGCCCGCGGGAGGATTCCGAGGCATGTCACTGATTCTGGTTATACATTGTTCAATTAGCTTGTCAATGGTGTTTCCACCCTGTTGACCCAATATATGCTCTGTTTCTTTATCAGTGGAGTTCAGATTCTCTGGATAAGAGAGAATTAGCTGGAAAATTGGCTAAACTTAATGCTATAGAACTCGCTAAATTTTCCAGAAGAGTTACAGGTTATTCTTGATTCCTATGTTCTTCATTTCTTTTTTGCAATTTTCAGTGGCCCGTTTGTCACTACTATTTACTTCATTGTTAGCTTGCTAAACTTCAGCTGTATGTGCTAGTGGTAACTTCAGGTTTCTTGTCCTTACCGTTTCATTTATTTCCTATCTCATGCCTTTTCTCCTCTTGAATATCCCTTTGCTACATTAACAGGTAAGACAAGAAAATTTCCTCAATCTATATAAACTAACTACTACTCCCTCCATCCACAAATGCAGGTCATTTTTGACTTTGCAGTCTCCAACACAAGACTTTGACTATTGCTTTTTATCACAATATACTAGCAAACATGGCAATTTTATATTATAAAAGTATTTTGCAAGACAGATCCAATGACATTATTTTCATAGTGAATTTATATACTTCAACTTGTATTAATGGTCGAAGTTTCAAATGCTTGATCATACGGATCCCACGGTGACCTATATGTGTGGACGAAGGTTGTAAGTTGTAAACCAATGCCACCAAATTGCAAATACAGAGGTCCGTAGACATGTTTCTCTGAGAACCTTCATGAGAAGATTTGAAGGCTGCCAACAATAAACTGATTGTCATCAATTGCTAAAATATTTGTTTTATGCATGTTTATCATAATGTTAATATAGCTGTTGTGAATCTCATGTTTGGAGAAACTAGCATATTTTAAGCTATTCATGACAACCCTATTCTTTTGACTTCTAGATAACCAAACGGGGCAATCATTTTTGTCCTACTTATCAGCAAAGGTAACATGCTTGTGTTTTTCTTGTTTAAATAATAGTAAGATTGATGTGCTGAAACATTTATTATTTTGTTGCATTTGTTTGACTCTTGTTTGCAGATACTGGACAACATCCAAGTTTCTATGCAAAATGTTCATATGATATATGTCGATTCCCACAAAGATCAGGTATGTGTTTATATCAAACTTTCTTTTTCTGTGAATCGTGTTATTTACAGTTCTATTTTATTCGACATTAAAGTTTGCTTTTGTTATTGTAACCTGGAGCTATTTCCACTTGTCTTATACTAATTATAGGCTTTTGTTTGCACACTGTTATTGACCACTGGAGGGTTTCGGTCATCAATGATATCTCAAATTAGGTCCAAATCTTGGTTTTTTAGGTTTTGCCAGATGAAAAAGTTAGGAAGTATTCCTTGCCACTGATTACTTGGGAAGTATCTAGTGCAAACCCATCTTTTGGTGCTATGCTTTCATGTGGACCGTTGGATTTAATTTGCATTGATCAGATTTAGAGGGACTTGAGGTGGTGGACTATCGCTAATGAAGGGGCCATTTCCGGAATGTTCATCTGTTGGCTCCCAAGTCTCCATAAATCTAGTTCATCGAAATCTCATATTTTTTTCTTCAGTTTTTTCTAATGGTTATTGGGATTCATTGCTCAGAAAAAAATTTAAATATCATCCAATGATCTACATTTGGAGTTTGGATGATAGAACCCAACGATAGGTTTGCACGAGATATCCTCATTACCTCGAAAGCACTAAGCTTAAGCAGTAATTGCTACTATTGTATTGTCACATTTTTTCATCTTATTTTAAACTCACAAGAAATTATTTTCATATCTATATATCTGTCAGTTTTGCATATCATTGATAAAACTGTCTTCCATAGAAACTTCCTCAAATGCTCCTTGCAGTCCAAAATGTCAATGGTTGTGCTGCCATTATACCCTAGCAGCAAACTCATTACTTTTTAAGTGCACTTCACACATTGTGTTCCCACATCTACACTTCTGATCTTCAGTTTTGTCTTTATTTATTTTCCCTGTTGATATGTCAATTAATGTCAGCTATACTTATTTTTCTTGGTGATATATCAATAGGGGAGCTTCATATTTGGTTTGGAATTTAGCAGCCTCTCAATACAAACAGATACCCAAAAGCAAAGTTTTGTCATGTGAGTTAACCCAATCATTTTTTTGTTCTCTCTCTCTCTCTCTATATATATAGTATAATTAACTGGGACATAATGGTATCTGGGCACTATGATCTAAAACGGGTATTTTCACTATGTATCGCGTGTGAAAAAGTTTGAATTTTTTTTGGATGTTGAGTTTAACTAGTTTACTAACTAGTTCAAATTTGTTTGAACTGAAATTCAAACTAGAGTTGCCTTTTTTAATGGTAGTCTGATTGTAGGTATGTGCTGATTATATATATAACTCAACAAAGCATGTGATCTAAATTCGTTCAAAATCTTTGAATTCAAGTATGTTTTTCAAAGGTATGCGTTTCATTTGAATTGTTATAGATGGGTTTATACCCTAAAACTGAAATTTCAAAAAATATACCCGAGTTTGACTTGAATTTACGCATTTAAAATCAGGGTGCCTTGACACCATGGTGTCCCATTTCAGTGTCCTACAACTTGTTCTTCAGTACTTTGGTACTGAATATTAGAGATTTTGATCCGGAATTATTTTAGAATCAGATGAAACTGAGATGCAAGTGCTAAACAGTAACAAAAATGCTTGCAAGTCAGTGAAGTTCCTGAAAGTGTTACGAAGCATTGGGAGTTTTAAAGTAACCAACTTAACAGGAAAGCATACTTCAGAAACTACGATTCTACATAACTATTTGACTACTCTATGAAACCAAAATTTTATAAGAACTTAACTTCGGGATGTCTTGAGAGTTTCTTGTGATGGTCTAAAATTGCACAGTGGATTTATGCATGGGTAAAGCTTCAGGACTGTGTCCTGCTGTGCAATATACCATGAAACCATAAGTACTTTTCAACATTTTGTTGTAAAAATTGTCTCTTACACTTTTTTGGAAGAATATTTTAATGGCTATGGAATATGGGCAAATATTCATGGAAATGTGCTGTATGGTTTGTTATGTTCACAGATAATTTGTCATTTCAAGCGTTTGATTGTAAATGTGTATTCATATTTTGTGTGCTTTAGGTCATTGATGCCAAAGATAGAGATATCCAATGTTGGAATTTACTGTCATCAGTTAGAAGAACAGCAGGATCTATGTGATATTGTTACTCTTACTGGGGCTCATTTTAGTTTCAGTCTTGGATTGGCTTGCCCAAGAGATGATTATCTTATAAATCCATTTGGTGTGACTGTGTCTGTGCTTGTAAGTGTATTTCTGCCCTGTACATTTTTCCATCAATGATGGTATTGTCAAGCAGTCTTCTTTGGTAAAACATTTCTGATTACTTGCACAGTAACTTTTCCCAAAGATTATGCTGAATGCTGATCAGCCTGATCTAATGGAATTCCATCTTTATCACAGGTTAACAAAGCTGGAAAGCTTGATGGTGCACCTCAGTATAACATGACTGTAGAGCTAACCGCCTTGGTTTGTTTCTTTCTATTAGCAAAGCGTAAATGTGTTTAGTTCCTTGAGTACTTCAGGGATGATTTGAATATTGCCTCTTTACATTTTTCAACTTATCTTTTTAGGTCCTATCAATTGATGAAATCCAGCTTCAGCAAATCTTGAATCTTTGTGATTATTTCACCATCTGTGCTTTGCGGACAAAGTATGTTGTTCTAATTTAGATGACTAAAAACTGCTATCTTGTTATCGACATCTGTTATAGGTTCCATGTTTTTGTTTCATTTGAAAAGCATTGCTTTGTTTCTTTGTTTGTCGTTAAAAATTCTTATTCCTGACTTAAATATAATCTCTAATGCACAATATTATTCTGTTACCCCTTGATCTTCTACCTTTGAAGGAATGGTGGTGTTGTTGCAAACATATAGAAATAGAATGATCATAATTTAGCCAGTAAATGTGGTATGAGCCTATGAGGACTTAAAGAAGAAAAAGCTCCCTGATGAGCTGCACATCATAAAAAAACTTGACATGGAAAGCCTGTGCTCGAATATAATGAACTCCTTGGGTTCACTGATTTGTTGATTGTAAACAATGGACGGCACAACAGCTTTTGATTTACCTGTAGCATTTGCTGATATGGTAAGCAGAATCTAACAATTAGTCAGTACCACCTTTAATACTTATTCCCATAACTTTCACAGATATGGTCGTTACCGTCCGTCTCAAAGCTTTCTAGTTAAGAGACCTAAAGGTTGGCAG
The DNA here is from genome assembly GCA_036346275.1 of Otatea glauca. Classification (NCBI taxonomy): domain Eukaryota; kingdom Viridiplantae; phylum Streptophyta; class Magnoliopsida; order Poales; family Poaceae; genus Otatea; species Otatea glauca. The sequence goes on from CM070730.1 coordinate 39,549,630, forward strand.
AGAATGTGGTGGCACTATGCTCAGAGATCTGTTTTAGCAGATGTTCGCAAAAGACTGAGGAAAACTTCTTGGAGTTACCTGGGGCAGCGACTGTGAGTTTCTTGACAACTCTTTCCTTGTTCAACTTGATAGGCAATATGTGAAATACATCAACAACCAAGCTTTTTGTCCCAAACAAATTGGTGTAGGCTAGGAAATATGAATATATGCAATATGTGAAATGAACAGAAAACATATAGTTGAATCGGTACAACTATTGCTGGATGCGACGATATATATCTATTTAAAACAAGATACATTTTGTTAATATGTAGGGCTGTAGGCCCTCGTGATCTTTTTAGACATGGTGGGTTTGAGAGTTACTTGAAATTTGTTCTTGAGAGCAATTTTGAGAAACCTGTTGATTTGATGGTTTTCTTTTTATGTCAACCTTAGGTTGTCAATGACAGCAGATGCACTAAATGATTTGATAAATATATGTTTTTGTTTCCTGTTTTCTTTCTGAACAAGCTTCAGGGAGCTCAGAGCTTCAGACCTAAGTAAGACATGGAACCTATCTGCTGACAAATAGAAATAGCAAATCAGCATTTTGTTGTGCTGAGATGATACTAGCAATTGCTGAATTTGTTTCTTGTCCTAACCTAACAACCACCACTCTTGGTGTTTTAAGTCAATCAGCAGAAGCCAAAACTTTGCGTTAAAACACTTTCAATTTTATGATTCATGTTCACTTGTCTGTACTGCTTTGTGTATTGACCTGTTGCACTGATACGTTGCTGTTGGTGATATTGCATTAAGCGATGCACACAATATTTTTGTCTTTTGTTCACAACATAGTTTTCATCTATCTTATTCCTGAATAATGTGAGTATATAGTTATTTTAAGCATGCCAGTCTTTACCTATGTCTCTTTGATATGTTTAACAGGGATTACCGTCGGAAATATGTCAATTTGTACCGAATGAAACTAGAGTTATTGCAGAAAGGACAGGTAGTGTGATTTTCTCAGTATAGCATGCTTTTACTCATAAGCTTTTTTATGTTTCTGAAGCACACATTAACATATGATTGTTACCTATAGTTTAGTGCAATTAGGCTGGGTAGTTTGTAATTTCGCTTGCTTATATGTTGCATAAAGAAAAAGGCAAGCTGATAGAGCACAAGGGAGGGGCTATAGTACACATTGTCATTATGTCTTACGAAATTATCTTTAGGCCATAGACCAATAATGGTCCTGCTTTTTACTAAAAGCAAGACAAAGTTTCCAGGATACATGACTAGGGTTGCCACTTTTGTCAAAACAGAGAACAAGGCCAAAACCACCTCAAACCGACCTTGTACCACTCAACACTCCTTCCCTAGAATCAGAGATCCATCAATAGACTAACAACAGAATAGTGCCAAAAAGAGCAGGAAAATTATCCTATTATGTCCGACAAAATTGGTGATAACATTTGTTTTTGCTGCTCTTTTTTGTATTGCCCGTGTGATAGGCTAAATGCATATAGTATGTACCAACATTAATGTTAGTTTCTTTTAGGATTGTGTTATTTTGTATATATACTATGCTGGAACCCTATGAACATCCTGAATGACAAACTCTATTATCCTAAACAGCCAGGTTTTGTTACTAGGAGAGTAGGAGCCAGCATCTGATTCCCACCTTATTTTAGCTTGACATTCTGGATAATTTTTGTCTAACAGTATCTAATTAAGGAGGGAAATGCTGAGGTGACATTAACATCTTTTTGTAAGTATGATGGTGATTGGTGACTGACCAAATTTTGGTTCTAATGAGATTTGTTGGTCTAGGTCATAAGTCATAACTAAATCATACCAGTTAAATATGTCAATCTAGTTATATTGGTCACACTGACTACATGGCCCCAGCTTTGGCTTGTGACTCTGTAACCATTCTAGTGCGTATAAATCATACTGCATATTTTGTGTTCCCTCTTGCCAGTAAACAGTATTTTATGCATGAGGATTTCAGAGATAATAATAGCAGGACCAGATTATATATTTATGCTTATCTAGTTTTTACATCATGCTTTTCATGAACTTATTTCGTTTGAATTTGCTATTTTCAGCTTGTCAGTAAAGACATTCTACAAGAGCTGGAAAATATGGACAGAGAATGTGATATAGATGATATACTTAACTACAGAACAATTGCAGAGCAACAACTAGAGGTACTTGATATTTTTATTTGAAGAATAACATGAGGGTGATACTGCGAATTATTTTTTTCATCAATCAACAGTTTGACTTTGTCCACTAAAGTTGAAACTCTCTTTACCTAAATATTTTAAGCTTTTAGGCACTAAAGTTGAAACTGTCTTTACTCTTTACCTAAACAATTTACATAGAATATCCATGGTTCATCATTGCTATACCACTTGCTAGCCGATTGCCAAATATTCTTAATCTGGATTGATGGTATATTAGACTTCAGAATTGAGATTATAATCAAATACTGGCTCTCCAAGGGTTGGACATGATTCACCATGGGGTTTAGATTCCTCCTGGTACATATCTATCCGCACATAAGATTTGCATGTTGTGGTAACATGGGGATGACTTTGGCATCACAAATGCTGTATTGAGGTCCTCCTTTCTTTTATCACTTGGCACATTGAATTTCTGCTGCTGAAAAAAGTCTGATCGGTGGCAGTTACTGTGGAAGACTACTGAATGGCATTATCAAGTGTAGGTTCTCCAATGAGGGACTACACAGTCGTATGTCAAACCTCCTTTTTTTAGGAAGCGACCTCAATGTGTTACAACAGTGATCTATAATCTATATTCATCGAGTTTATGGAATATTGGAAGTTTTACATCATGTTTGTTTCCAATGTATGATACATTAGGAGGTTTATATAACAACAATGAAATCTGCAGTTATTTTAAGTATGCCCTGTAGAGCATGCAAATATTCATGTTTTACATTGCATTTCTGTCCTTTTTTTTGCGTTACCTTCACTAACATTTCACTGATTATTGGCAGGAGTCATTGGTGAAATCTACAAAAGATAATTTTTCTAGTCCAGGAAGTCCTCGAACTGATGAGCAGTCAGCAGGGGCAGGCCGAGGATGGTTAAACTGGCTTTCTCTTGGAATGCTTGGTGCAGGTGGAACAGCTGACACTAGCTCATTTGCTGGTGTTATTTCAGAAGACATTATTAAGGTTATACTATGTAGCCCTTAACTTATCCTGCATAAGGTCAGCCAGTTTCAGTGCAATTGATATTCAGGAACAGGCAGTTCTAACATCTTAATCTTTCATTTCAGGATATATACGAGGGAACAGAATTTCATCCTGTTTCTTCTGCTGAAAATCATTTGACAAAAGAAAACCACTATTCTTTGTCTGTTAGACTATCTATTTCTCAGATACTCACAATTGTCACGTCCAGGTAAGTGTTTCATTTCTCTCTCTCACTCTGGTATTTTTCATATTTTACTGTAGCAGTGATTATGTTACTATTCATAATAGATTTAGGGCGAGTGTGGCATTGCTATGCTGTGCTGCAGAAGCAATTAAGTAAAGTTAGTTACAGAAGAACCTTTGGTTAAAAGCGACTTGAGGGATTGGAACGTTTCCAAAGATTTGGTGTTGGATAGGAGTGCATAGAAGTTAGCGATCCACGTACCGGAACAGAACTATGACCTAAGATCGAAGGTTTGGGGGTTTTATTGACTTTGATTGAGTTTCTTTCCTAGCCTACCCCAACTTGTTTGGGATAAAAGGCTTGGTTGTTGTTGTAGTTACCATAGTTGTCATGGCGGTCCGGCTAGGCGTGGCGAGGCCAGACTGTCTAGACGCCTAGGCGCCTAGGTGATGATTAGACGACGACAATAATAAATAATATGTCATATGATACACATTAGCATGCAATCATCCAGCCATGTATCAGTAAGTACAAAGGGTAAGCAACTAAGCATCAACAATAGCATTCATCAGTGAGCACGAAGGGTAAGCATCAGATTACACATTGGTTCTGGAATCTGGACATTTAAAAAGGCACCAGGCATCAGGCATTACCATCACATGCATCATAAGCACCAGGCATCAGGCATCAACTAGGCATCAGGCATCACCATCACGAAGGGGAGGTGATCGGGGAGGACCAGGCACCAGGCATTACCATCACTTGCTACTAGCGCACCAAAACAGAGCGGCAGAGGCGGTCAGACGGCGGCGCGGTAGAGGCGGTCCGGCGATGGCGCAGAGGGGGAGGCGAGGAGGTCCGGCGGCGGCGCAGAGGGGGAGGCAAGGAGTAGAGGGGGAGGCGAGGAGCACAGGCACAGAGGGGGAGGCAAGGAGCAGAGGGTAAGGGCCAGATCGGGAAGAAAGAACTCGCCGGCGGCGACGCAAAGGAGGTCCGGCGGCGGCGCGGACGGCAGAGCTCGTCTCCTCCTCTTTGCGCGGACAGCAGAGCAGAGGCTATGGTTACCCGGTGGCCGGTTTGCTCTGCGCCTGTGCGTACTCAGTGCCTTATCCCCGTCCTCACCACCTCGGCGCGCACCCAGCTCCAGCCGCCGCGACACCCAGTTGCCGTGACACCCAGTCGCTGTTCTCCTCGCCTGGACGCCTGGGCGGGAGCCTAACTAGCTCCAATCGAGGCGGCCGGCCCAGGCATCCTCCGGCCGACTGGACGACTAGGCGACGCCTTGATAACTATGGTAGTTACAGAAGAATCTTTGCTAATTTGAGTGAAATATTTCTGTAATGGTTCTAAAAAGGTGGTTGCCTATTAGTTATTATATCCTAAGATTGTAAAACAAAAGCACTCCAAGAAGCCACCGGCAAACACTCCCTTGACTCATTCTGTTCTAAACAATCACAAGTAACAACTTCATGAAATATTAAAATGGTAGTTTTTGTTGAATTCTGTTTGACCTAGAGTCCCCCCCCCCACAACCCCACCCCACCACCACCACCAACAACAACAACAACACTTCCGCCAAAAAGGCCAAGTTTTCAGTTGCAGAATAGCACCGGCTATGTTGTGTCCTTATGAAAAACATGCTACGTTTAGTTATTTTTGTAAATAGTTGCCAAGAATATTCCTTTTCCTGAAACTTAACTAAAACAATAAAAAAAACTTTATCCTGAATTTGACTAAAACAAAAAAACTTTATTAAATTTCTGTCACTGTAGTTTCTTAGAAGTCCTTACTGGTTATATCTATCCTTTTTATTAGATGAGTATGTAGTGGTGGAAGTTTGGAAACTTGCAGTTCACCAGTTCCTACCTCCTATAGTTCTGTTATTTGCTGCCAATGGTCAAGATTTTTCGTTTCCTGTTTACATGGGTTAACTTGTGTGACATCTCCCTTTGTTATCAGCTAACTTTGCTATACATTGCTTGTTTAGGAGGTTTGGCATGAAGCTTGCCAATGCAATGTTCACTGGGCTTGGTATTGAATATAAAATATGGGATGATTCGGCAGTTATCCTTGCCTGGCTTGATTCACTTGAGATTATTAACCCATTAAATGAAAATAAAGTCTTGCTGGCTGAAAAGGTACACATTACAGTTTGATCCTCAAGACCTTTTTGTGCCCTTCTGTGAATTGCTTGTCTTCTAAATTGTAATCTATTTTAGTGTAGCACTGGTGATGGGGAACCTGTTATCAGTGTTAAAGTTAACTTTCCCAAGTCAAACCAAAGCTCAGAAGCTTCAACACGGGTACTTAATTATATTCTTTCTATCCAAAGAGAGCTAAATTCATTACATAATATCTCTGTGGTGTTCTTGATTATCGATTTTAGATTTTTTTCCTTTCTAGGTTGTTGTCCAGGAATTCTATGCCATCTACGAACCAGAATTCTTCCGTAATGTCCTACACATCTATGATTTGTTTTCCTCCTTCCAGTTTCAGCATGATAGGGTAAGCATTCTTGTTGTATATCCATGTTCTACTATTTGGGGGAGATGTATTAATCTATTTTCTATTTTCTTACTTTGTTTCCTGAGGTCATGTATACAAATCAAGTTTATTCAATATAGCTAACATTGGTATTGAAGCAAGAGATAGATGCAATAACCAACAATAATAATAAGAAAATTTTCTGTAACTATAGCAACAACTCTGTAAAATCTTTTTGTTTCCACTTTTGTCAAGGTATTTTTTTTTGGGCATAGTCAGTTCCTGTGATCGTGAATATGATTTTTTTACTCTTCCAATATTTTGCCATAGTTCAGCTGCTTTAAAAGACCAGCCTTTAGGCATATTATGCTATTTTCCCTGGAGTTAATGTTAGCTCATTTTGTCATTTTTTTGTTGTGCCTTCCAGGTACTTAAATATATTGTATACTCTCGCTTAGTTTGAAATTTTCATCTCCTGATAGAAGTTGTACGGGTGTAAATGCCACAAAATAATTTATTAGGGTTTCCCCCTGAAAATCAGAGAGGCATCTGGGATTTTATGCAATTTTCCCAATATGAATTGTTATGTAATATTCTAGCTATTCTGCATTCACACAGGTGCTTTCCTCAATAAATCGTTTTGATAATTTTGGAACAAGACTTCTCTCCAAACTAAAGCAAGTTCTCCCCATCTACTTTTATTTTTTGTTAATACTGTAGTATGGTACTACACTAGAACTCAACTCATTGTTTTAACATGATTCTAGGTACATGTCTGCAAACCGAAAGAAGCTTCTTTGGGATTTAAGGATTCACCGGTTCATTGTTAGGCTACCATCACAGAATTGTGGAAGAGAAGAACTTAATGTGGTATGTGCTAATGATAAACAATATTGTTTTACATTTTGTCATGGAGCATGTATTCATGGTTTTTATATGATCACAAGTGTCCATAGATCAGGCTTCCAAATCCCTGTCACGAACCACCAGTTGCGGCTGAGTTTTATTTGTTTCAAGTTGGAAATTTGAATGATGAAATTAGGGAAAATTTGAAGGTTAGAACTACTATCGTATACAGTCCCATTTGCCCTTGACTTTTTTGGTTTAAAAAATAAGACTCCTATGAAAAGCAAGGGTGTATTTAGTCCCTATTTTTATATTTATACTGCTATTAATGGTAGAATTGGGTGAAAGCTGTACCTTTAATAAGGTTAGACAAATCAACCTTTTCTTCTCTCGCCTTTGTTTCTCCATTTCTTAGTCTTGGTGTGAAGCGGAACAGGCCTTGTATCATGAAACAGAGGGAGTACTTAACTGAAAGACAATGACCTAGAACAAATGCAAGATGTTAATGGGAAAAAGATGAAAGTAGCAGCAGTTGGAGGAGATTGCTGCAGTCTGGCCGGCGAGATGCCAGATAATGCATGCATGATGAATGCACATAGGCGAAAAATATTGGCATGCTTAGAAACCGCTAAACAGTTTCTTATAAATAAGAAAGGAATTTGAATGGTGAGGCTCTCAGTATGTAATATTATGCATAACCATAGAACTGTCCAAGAATCTTTTTTCCTTTTGTCCATTTCACTGAATGTGACAACAGAAACTGCTATGTCACGCAACAACAGCCAGTGCAACACGTACAAAAAGATCTCAACGACTTCCACAGTTGTCGATTAAGTACTTCTACAGAAGTCTGAAGAGCAATTATGTCATGCATATGCCCCTTTTCCCAGAGAAAAGAATCACATATTTCCTATTTCGTTAGCTGTTCGTTAAAGGATGGGTCCACCAGATGCCTGAGAACTATCCGTTGCTGTCCCATTTCACTTTGGGGAGCTCATACTCCCCCCACCCCGCCACACCATCCACCACCACCCAAACACCCCAATTTTTAAATGGTTGATCAGTAGCTAGGTTTGTCATTGAACAATAATTACAAATTACAGGTTTTGGAGGCTGAAGATGTATCCATGCAATCCAAAGGTACAGTTGAGGAAGCTTCTCAGACACAAGAAAGCAATTCCTTTCTTGATTGCATATCAAAAACATTTCCTAGTTATTTATCTGACGACCTACTACTTGGCTTCCAATTGGATGACCTTTATAACCATTTTGAGGTTGGCCTCACCGGATTTGAGGTTAGGCATGGGGCATATTTTCTATTTCTGTTTTTTCGCTCATTCATCCACATGAACCTATGATAAGTATGTGTCTGTTTGCAGGTGAAGGTATTGATGCCTGGCAGACATGATACTGCCTCTACACTGATCAAACTGGACGTTTCCATTGTATTTGGATTGTGCATATTCTTAGATGAACCAGTGCTGAAACAATTGGAGGTATTCCTTTGTTAAGGATGGGTGACTTCTTTTATGGCTTGATGCTCTGGATTCTCGTGTATTTATATAAGTGCATAAAAAAGTGGTTCACTGTGATGTATACAATATGCTATATTTCCATATGTTATGCTCTGTTAATGTAAGTTTCTCTAAGCAGATTTTTTGAAACCATTGTTTTGGCAGGTTGCTTTTATTGTGCCATTTGCCGACATATACTTCTCTCAGACAATGTACAGTGCTATTGTTAATTTTTGTACCTTCATGAAAGAAAGCAACTTAGCTGAAAACAACACTTTTGATGATACCAAGACTTGTGGGCACAACAAATCAACCTTAAATATGTCTGCATCTCTCAAGCTAGCCAAGTTGAGTTTAAGGGTTGACCTTGAAGACAATGATAAGGAAAGTTCAGTCATCACTGTTGATGTTGGAGATGTTGACATCAGGTTAATAGATGTTCGCTAGTCTTGCAATCTTGACTATTTTCTGTGATTTTTTATGTGTGAGTTGGTGTCGTAATTTGTAGGTATGCTATCCAGGAATTGTCAGAACTTTGGGTCATCACCAAGATGGTTGAAATTACTTCTACTAATCTGAAGGATGAATCGAGCTCACATGTGCTATTTTTGTCAGGAAATTACAAAACTAACACTTGTGTAAACTTAACAGGGTGCCCTGAAAGTTCTACTGCTGAGGCTTGCTTAAAGCTGTATTACAGAACTCATAAATATAATGATCAAGTTCATCAGGTGTACCAGCTGAACTTAATTGATGTTGATCTGCATGTTAATCCTTCTGTATTTGGTCAGATAAGGAAGTTTTTGAGAAATCTTAATGCAGTATCTCCAGCTGGCAGTGCTGTTGTGTCCTCAATGCTGGATCAGAGTTCCATGAGATCTGAAGCAGCTAATGCCAAATTTCCCAAGTTTTCCTTGTCAAATTTCTGTGGTGCAGAGGGCACATTATTTGCAGGAGTTTCTATTGATCACTTTCCCTTTTTACATACGGATTTCATATCTGGACATAATTGTGGATGTTTAGAAACTCAAGGTCTTCAGGCATTATATAGTACATCCTCAAAGAGTAAACAATGTCATGAGACTTCAAGTTCAAATGGTTACTGTGCATCAGAGCTTGCAAGCAAGTTACTGTGTAAAACTGAACATCCTAACTGTTCATCCACCTCATCAAACAACACCAAGAATGTCAACATAACCATTCTAGATCTATCACTTGTTTCAGTTAGAGCACATTTCCATGAATCATGTGGTATTTTAGCAACACTTATTGTTCCCGAGTCTATAGCAACACTCTCATTAGCAGATGCAAGCTCGTGGGACTTACTGTTGTCTGCAAAAGATATAATGCTTGCTTCATCATGGACGTCACCAAATATCCATGACCTGCTCTGGGGCACATCTTCACATGGTAATGCTAATGTACTCAACATCCGTGTTAAAAAAGACTTACCTGCACTCTCAACTGAAGTATGTATTGGACTTCAACATGTTTGCTGTGTATTACCATCTAAGTTACTGGCTATGTTTATTGGATATTTTTTGTTGGATGATTGGGATCCTATGGCAGAACAGCATCACTCTGTGGCAAGTAACAATCTCGAGTGCTCTGGAGAATTGCATGACAGTATCAACTACAAATTTGAGATTTGTGATTGTGTTGTAGTTTTTCCTGTGGACAATCAAGAATTTTTTTGCATAAAGCTTGGGGTTCCATATGTTTTTTGTGAGTTCATTCCATCTGGAAGTTCCACAGAATTTGCAAAGCGTATTCCCAAAGAATTCTTCAGTTCAGAGTGTATGGTTTCCAGTACAGTTGATGTCATCAGCCTGTGTGCAAGAAATGCATCCATATCACTTCTATTCCTAAACAGGCAAACAAATTTCATCCTGAAGCTTGATGAGGACATGCCTAGCAGAATTCAATATCTTGTGGAAAAGCTTGATACTGGTATATGGATTCAAGTTCCTTGCAAAGAACTATTCTGCTCCGAGCAACCTTCTTTGCCCATATTCATTATGAGCAAAATATCTAAATGCAACTTGATTGCTGAAGGTATAGATCCTTATTGATTTTATATGCTTTCTAACATTTCTTGAAATTTCTTGGTTATGTAATAGTAGCTTGTACTTTGTTTTCTCTTATACAGATCTCTATTTTATGGATGGGATGGATGAAGTTTTTCATGTTATTGATGAGTTAACTTATCTTGGCAAAGAAAGTAAACTGTACAAAGGCAATGCCTTGCAGTTTTTAGAACATAGAAGTTTCGATGAGGAGAACCCTGACCCTAGTGAGCCCACTAATATTACTATTTCTATCAAGGATCTGATGATTCTCTTCGGTCACTCAAAAGATAAAGGTTTGGCTTTGGAGAAGGTTGCCACTGCAAACCTGGAGTTTGGTGTTTCTGCTGTATTGGTTAGTGAAAAACCAGAGCATGTTGACATGGATATTGTCTCTTTAGCTCTGCAGTCATCTGGCGGTCAAACTCTTGTCTCCATAATTTCTGATGGGCCACTGTCTCCTGTTTTCATCAAGTTTACAAAGCATCATGCTGGACAAGACGAGATACTAATTTCTGTACCTTTTCTCGAGATCTGGTTATATTTACTTGATTGGGATATCATTATCGATTATTTTCATTCCTATGTAAGAAAAGAAGAAAACAGTTCGCCTCCAGCGGCTTTGCCTCGTTTTTCAGAGCCTGCAATGTCATCATTTCTTGCATCAGACTTTGGTTCGCAAGATGATTCTAACTTGGTGGTAACATGTGAAAATATTGCTGGTGTAATTCATGTACCTATCTGGGAGAAAGAAGAAAATCACACAAACAATTATATAGATGGGACTTCTGGTTCTTGTTCAATGCAAGTAACCTGTCATCACCTTAAAGATGATATTCGATCTCTTGAACCAAAAGGTTGCAAGTTTATCTCCTTTACTTTCGAGAGTAAACATTTTGTGTTGATGTTATGTGATAGCTGGGTGAAGTTCAAATGTGATTTAGATAGGATGAAGGTAATACTGGAGATGATTCAAGTGAATAAGGGCACCTCTGTTCCGTTCATGCATATATCTAAGGTTAAAGCTGATGGTTATATTCATCAATCAGAAAGGGACTTGCTACATCTTTTTGTTGATCTACAAGCAGAATACATGGATGTTGGTTTCTCACATCAGATATTTAGCTTTTGCCGCAGTATGGAACTCAAATTTCCTTCATCGTCGTCATCATCTTCTTCCTCGTTTTGTTCTGTGACATTCAAGGCGGGATTAAGAAAAGGTTCTCTTCTGCTCAATGATGGAAGGGTAAGTTATGTTACACTGCTAGTTGTTCATTTGTTGTAAATGAAACACCACCAATATAAGGCTTAGATATATAACAGATATCCTTAAACTAGCTATTTGTTGAATGTTTGATTCAGGTTTGCCATTGGTTCAGTATCACCACAATAACTGACAGCCTCATCTGACTTAGCCATTTTCTGGGTCATTTGGTAGATAAAAAGTTTAAAATAATTTGAACGCCTTTAAGAAAGAACATCATGAATTGTTAAAGCGAACTGAATTATATTGGGAATGTCACAATGGAACATGACCAGGTTTCAAAAAATCAAAACATTACGAGCCTATAGGAGACTTGTATTATTCATTATTTTGGTCCAAAGAAGATTTTGTACCATGAGCAGTAATGGATAATTAGCTGTATTTGGTCAACCTTGCATTTGTAAGATGGGTTGGAGGTTTATTTTGCCACTTTCTTTACAAAAAAGGAGCCCATTTTAGAAATAGTCAAACAACACAAAGTTTTATATGTTTGATGCGCTTTTTATATACTATATACCAAATATTCCAAGTGATATTATGTTCTATTCAAGCTCTAACTTTTGACTCTTTCTGGTTCTGGTTAATACTTTTGACAGTGGAGCAGTCATGGGCCTGTCATAGAGACCTTAGTGAAGAACTTATCGGTGCAATTTAGTCAAACGGGTGATCAGAGTGAAGTTTCTGCTTTTGTTGACCTTTTAGTAAATTACAATAATATTGACAAGGTAAAGTTATACTTTCTTGCTGTCTGGCGTATTATGGTTATCACAGTAAATGAGTAACAATTGATACACGTGTAGGTTATGTGGGAGCCTTTTATGGAACCCTCAAGTTTTCAGTTAAATGTACTTAGAAAATGTGCTGATCATGCACTGGATTTATCTCCCAGTACTGAGGTCTGGATAAGTTCAAGCAAGCAGCTTAATCTAAATATATCAGAGCCCTTGATTGAGGTATGTGATCCTGGTATAATGCATTTCCACACTTGCTGTTACTGTCAATATCTCGAAGTGATCAACATTTTAAGTTTTTTGTTGCTAGGACAGTAGATTCTGCAACTGTTATTTAGCATGTAGCTATATATCTGTTTTCAAGGAAAACGACAGGTTGCTGCATAATTGGGTTATTTGGAATTTGTATCACTTTTCGCAGTGGAATTCCTTGGGTTGAGGAACATTGGCAGTTATTTAGCTTAGAATGTTCTGTTTCTTACAAATCAACTTGTTTTGAGTCACGATTCTCAACTATATAGCTCTGATCTCATCATTTGCATATGTAGGCTATCCTCAGACTTAGTCAGATGATTAAAGATTCTCCGAATCCGAGTAATGGAGGTGGTCTTCGAGAAGATCCTGGGATCCTGAGGTTAAGCCGAGATGATGTGCATACCAGAAGATATGCGCCATACATTCTTTCAAATGACACATTATTGCCATTTAGGTTCAAGGTGTACCGCGGTGCTGTTAATTCAGATGACATTGATAGTTTCTCTGTAGTAAACGAAAATTCTGTGCCGGCAGGGTATGCTGTCCCAATTTATGTCGAAGAAACTCTTGATGAATTCTTCTTCCAGCACAGGGAAGCATGGTCTTCTGAACACCTCATCGAGAAGCGGATGAGTGCAGTCACACACTATATGATCTCCATTGAGTTTGATGGAACTTCTGGGCCCTCTAGGCCAATGTCAATGGACCTTGTGGGAATTTACTTCTTTGAAGTAAACTTCTCTTCAAGTAAGAAGCCAATTCTTGGTGATGAAAGCTTGGAAGCATTTGCATCTAATAGAAAAGGTAGCCATGATGGATTAATTGTGCCTGTGGTACTCGATGTTTCCTTACAGAATTACAGCAAGCTTATACGAGTTTACTCGACGGTAATGACCTTTTGAATGATTGGTTACATCATTAGATGCTTACACAGACTAATGGTCTCTTTTGTAGGTCATACTCTACAATGCCACATCAATGCCCCTAGAGTTGCGATTTGATATACCATTTGGTGTTTCTTCAAAGGTATATATATTTTTTCTTATTTTATCTTGCGACTGTTTCAAAATTCTTTTGTGGATGAAGTTACTACAAATAATTCAATGATGGCCTCTCTATGCCTTTAGACTGTTCACTCTTGTAGTTGTGTTCAAGGTAAAAAATGGTACCACCAAAAAAGGCTGGAAACAGGGGAAAAACCAGGTGGTTATTATTTGTTAATTCAAGTTCAAACTTCAAAGCCACATTTGAATTCAAAATTTTTAATTTATGTTAGCTAAAACGTGAGCAGTTTTCCAAAGCACAAGCCCTACCATAATCTCTGGTAACCTGCACGCTACCAGTGGCTTTAAACTCTTGTTGTATTCTTGGACAATGCACTGAGTATGCAGCCCAGTTGCTGGTCCTGCTCAAATCTGTGCTTTTTTTTACTCTTGTCTAACCTGTTCTTGTATACAGTATACCTCATTGGCTACCTAATGTCCACTTCTGAATTACTCAGTCGTGGTTAAATTGATGACACACAAGTAGCCAAACATGGGATTTTCATGAAACTTTGTTCTGCAGGTAATAGGTCCAATTCTTCCAAACAAAGAGATCCCACTGCCGGTTCATTTGTCCGAGGCTGGCCAGATTAGGTGGCATCCTGTTGGCAGAACTTATTTGTGGAGTGAAACCCACTCCTTATCGAGTTTACTTTCACGTGAAAGTAGGGTTGGGTTTATGAAATCATCTGTGTGCTATCCTTCTCACCCTAGTAATGATCCATTTCGTTTCTGTGTATCTGTTGAAGAATACAGTATCCCTTCATCCAGTAGTACCCAGAAAGGCCAAAACTGTACTGAACATTTGAACGCACAACCAGTTTTTGGAAATTCTGCTCCAAAGGCTTCTAAGCAAATTTTGAGGAGGACACATTTCATCCGGCAAGTCAGACTTAGTACACCTCTTCTCATAAAGAATTACCTTCCTGTGTGCATATCTTTGAGAATAGATAATGGTGGTGTTGCACATGAGGTTTTACTTAAGGAGGTAAGTTTCCGATGTCATAGATATATATTATCTCAACTTTTTTTTTCTAATTTGTTACTGAATGGTATTCCCAGGTAGGCACTGCCTCTATTTTTTTTGTTGACCCCTCCAACGATCTTGGAATTACATTCCATATTCAGGATTACAGATCATTGGGCATAAAGTTTCCTCGTGTGGAATCATTCTCTACTGCAGCCAAATCAAATGGCTCGAAGTTCTCCTTAACAGAGACAATTACATTCTACTCAAATGTGTCGAATTGTATGCATTTTAGACTTTCTTTTTATTCTGAATATTTTAATTCTGCGGAAGGTAAGTTTTGATGGTGATTTCTTCTGCAGGTTCTCTCAATGTTATGCTGGAGAAAGCAATGGATGCTCATTCTGGTGCAAGAGAACTGTTCCTTTCTGTGCCATTTTTGTTGTACAATTGCACAGATCTGTTGGTTACCGTCGCAGAAAGCAGCTATGAAAGGAGTGGGTCCACCCTTTTGATCCCTTGTAGTTTCGAGTTGGATGGGCACACAAGACATTTGCTTGGAAAAAATGGTCTTTCTCTTGTTTCAGAAGACCCATCCATACAGTCAGTGCCTTTCTGGCCATTAAAGCATCCGTATACCTGTGTTAAAAAATTACTTTATTTTCAGTTCTTCTGTCTGTAATAACTTATGTGTGCATTTCTCTTACCAGGCGCTTTGTAAGAAAAATGCCACAGTTGGGTTTTATGGATGGATGCAGCTCTTATTCAAACAGAAGGGTTGCCAATGACAGTGAGCATGTACAGAAAGAGTTTGACAAAGAGGCTAAAGCTTATATGTTTGCTTCTGCTGGACGTACACCTGCAACTGAACTTTTGGTTAAGCTGAATGCATCTGTACCTAATAGCGAAACTGAAACAACTCGAAGAGATTGGTCAAGTCCATTTCTCCTTGTCCCTGCCAGTGGTTCAATGAATGTCACTATTCCACAGTCATCTACTTCTGGTGCCTTTTTAGTTGCTGTAACATCTATACCTGTTTCAACCGAACTCTTTGGAAGGACAAGGGCTATTGCTTTCCAGCCCAGGTAATAGAAAGATTTCTCATTTTCATCAGCTGGTTGTTATGGCAATAAGATTGTTTTCAGTGCTCATCTTTAACTGTTTAATAAGTTTAGAGCCATTTCATTTGGAACCAGGTCCAGTCACTAGAAAGAAAAGCAATAAAAGAATACCATGATTGTGTTTACCCAGAACAAATGAATACCATGGAGATCTTGCAATATCATTAGCTGGTTCATTCTTTTTTAAGTGATTAACTCTGTCCTTGTAATCCCAAAATTCTTGTACAGAAGGTTATTATGAGTGGAATTGGTATTTGATCTAACTGCTGGGGTATATACACTTTTCTACACTGTATATGTTTTCCGGCAATATCTTAAAGGAAACCACTTGATTGATTCATTATTAGAAGATATAAAATGAGAAATGATTGTGCTGTTGGTCTAAAACCTTAATATAAAAAGTAGAACACAAATTCTTCGTCTTTAAAACAGATTCTTCTTTTTCTTGCTGTGAGCGATCATCTGATATAAGCAGTTACCTTTACCTAGAGATGGATTTATAATTTCAGACATCAAAACTTTTCCCCATCTTCCATTCTAGCCTATCCCTGTAGCAGCCAACCACAAGTAATCATTTGCTCTACTTTCACTTTCTTCTCCCATGTAACTTATTCATTCTATGGTGGCCTGGCTAATGAGTTCTTCCATCTGCTGTTCCTTCTATTTTCCAGATATGTGATTTGTAATGCGTGCAGTAATGATCTGTTCTGTAGACAAAAGGGAACAAGGTTTTCTAAGCATTTAATTTCTGGGCAACATTCTTTTCTTCACTGGGATGATATATCAAGGTGATTTTCTAGCCTCTGAGTCTGAAGTTTAGCCATGGAAAATTTTATCTTTAATTAGCCTGCTTTGTTTGAGCATATGAAATGGTTAACAGATAAATACGGATGAGCCTACAGTTTATACATTTATGTTGTAGAAATCTGGATTTAAATGATAGACTGGCTCCACTTTTTCCAGTGGTGCATGCATGCCACAACCCCTTATTTAATATACTGATGGGACTTGCATTATAATTTTCGGAACTGAATTCGGTTGTCAATCACTCAATCTGTGTCATCTGTTCATCTTCTTTCGATCTTTTAATGTTTGTGATGAAGAAACTCTGTGCAGAGAGTTGCTTGTTTCAATTCGATTTGATGGGCCAGGATGGCAATGGTCTGGTAGTTTCTTCCCTGACCGTCTGGGAGATGTTCAAGTAAAAATGAGGAATAGTGCCTCAGGTGTATCAAACATGGTTCGAGTCGAAGTACAAAATGCTGATATAGACATACACAACAAAAAAATTGCTGGACGAAACAATGGCAATACCGGTACTATATTGATTCTGCTTTCTGATGACAAGACTGGTTTTGTACCTTACAGGATCGACAATTTTTCAATGGAGGTAACTAGTTCTTGCTGCCTAGCTTTCTTTGAAAACCGTATGGTTCTCAAACTTATGATTACCTTTTCAATAAATTCAGAAATTGCGGATATATCAGCAGAGGTGTGAATCTCTTGAAACAATTGTATATCCTTACACGTCCTGTCAATATGCTTGGGATGAACCTTGCTATCCTCATCGTCTTACTGTTGAGGTACTTTATTTAGCTTCTTTTTTCAGTTTTTTTCTTAAATAACTTCTTTTTTTAGTTTAATTTGTCTTAAAAAATTATACAACATGGTTTCTCCGCCGTACTATTGTACAGGTTCCTGGAGAACGGAGTTTGGGTACATACAACCTGGATATTCTCAGTGATGATGTTCAGGTGTCCCTACCTTCCACATCCGAGGTAATTCAATGCCTTCAAATTGGACTAGCATGTCTTGTGGCTGCTGCTAACTGAATACATCAAGGGTTAAATTGGCATTTTTCTTCTTAACAAATACTATTGAATGGAATTGGTAGCTTTGCTGAAAACAAGGTTGTTAAATCATGAAATTCCAGAAAAACTAAACAGGCGTCATCAAAGAAGCAGTTAATCAGAAGTCCTTTTATTTACGCACTTTTTAAGCTTACAAACATTAACTTTTCATTCTCCAGTTCTTTGCTGTAACTTTTTACCCGTGATTAATGTTTGAAGATTTGTGTGAAGGTTTGTTTCCTCTTAGGGCCCTCTCAAAAAAAAGGGAGAATGTTTGTATCACTGGGAATTGTGTGGTTCAAATTTTGCATGGTTATACTTATAACCACTATGATAAAGCACTACTTGATCACATTAAATAAAAGGAAAAGGCTGGATTGTTGCTTGGTTTTTATGTATCACAAGTTTTAGTCGATTTTGCTTAACAATATTATTTATATTTTCCTGTTGCTTGCTAACCTGCTTCCATTTAAAATATTATTAACAGAAAGCGGAAAGAAAATTCTGTATCTCGGTGCATGCGGAGGGAGCAATTAAGGTTGCTTTCCAGGGTCCACTAACTGTCAAGAATTGATCAATCCATTTCTTTTGTCAATTATTCATTTGCAATAATAAATTGCAGGTGCTTAGTGTTATGGATTCAAATTGCCACAATATGGACACAAAAGAAACAGATTTCCTTGGATCAAGGGAACCAAAAGATGCTGACCACAAACAGGAGCTCGAGTTGAACTTTGCTGAAGTTATCAAAATACACTTACCATTCATTGGGGTATCTTTGATAAGCTCTTCTCCCCAGGTGAATAAAGTGCCATGGATGATGCTAAATCCTACCATGAATTTTTCAGCACTTACCACAAAGGAGAAGTTTAATTTACTATACTTCTTTTTTTTGGCAGGAATTGTTGTTTGCTTCTGCCAAGGAGATGACAATTGTTGCCATGCAGAGCTTAGATCAGCAGCGAGTCACAATTGAAATACAAAGTATGCAAATTGATAATCAATTCTGTGACAGCCCATACCCTGTCATGTTGTCATTTGAGGGAATTCATAAGGGAAAATCCATGAATTTTTTGAAGAGTAAAGGTACCAAGCTGAGATCTCCAAATGTGAGTAAACGTTCTTCTAATACCGCAGAACCTGTGCTGCGGTTTGCTGCAGCTAAATGGAGAACTCAAGATGCATCATTTGTTTCATATCAATGTATAAACATAAGGTACTATTTACTTGATATGTTATTTGACATGTCTAGATCTGAGCTTGTAGTAACTTCCTTCATTTGGTGGTTTGCAGTGTATCACCTTTTCGCCTTGAACTTGAAGAACGAGTTGTCCTGAGCATGATTGACTTTTTAAGATCTGTTTCCTCTAGAGTTCATCTTGGGCAGTTGGAGAAGAGTTTTGAGTTAAGAATTTTAGATGGTGCTACGGATATTTTTGGTGAATATGAGAAAATTTCAAAGCACTTATCTGACAAGCCCGAAAGCTCCTACACGGTGGAGGCACAGCAAGGCAGTGGATTGCTGCCTTCTGTTATCCCAATTGGTGCTCCATGGCAACAAATACACCTATTAGCCAGGAAGCAGAAAAAAGTATATGTTGAATTGTTTGAGTTGACTCCTATCAAGTTGACTTTCAGGTTATCTCTTTTCTATGTTTATGTTTTCTTGACACCACTGCAGAAAAACCATTATCAGTTTTCCATGATCGGTATGCCTTTTGTTTTAGTTTTACAAGCACTCCATGGCTCAATAGGAATGAAGGTGGTTCAGATCCCAGCACAAGCTTCAACAACAGTACTGCAATTCAGGTGGAAAAGTATTACCTTCCCCTTGCAGATGAATTTTTTTAAAAAAAGAAACTTCTGGTTTCTATAATATTATTCGATCGTGCCCCTTAAAGGATAGTTGCCCCATTCTGTATTGCAATTTCCTTTAATAGATTTTCCCTAAAAAACTAATTTAAAAGAAGGGTACACTGGTCATGCTTTCACTATCTACACAAGTTCATTCTGCAGTCTACACTACGATAGTAACTGCATTCCTAAACCAATATCAGCATCTGAGGCATGATAGGCACTATGTGTGAAGAAAAATGCAAAAGCTGGGCCCATTCAATGAATTCTTATTTTCTCTAGGAGAGTGTCATGCTTACAGTCGAAGTTCACAAGATAGTATGTCATCAGTGGCTCTGTCAAGTTACAAAGTTATATGCACAATGTGGAAATCTCAAACTTGCAAGTGCCCAAACCCTGAAGCTCTAGTCTGGTAATGTTTGTGTAAGAATAGCTCCCAGTAGCACATGGACTGCCCTCTCTACTCAACTCTGGCTAGGGCTCTAACTTGGTCGGGCTGATAGTTTCTAGTGTTATGATGTGCAGTTATAAAAAGTTTATATGAAATAGGCAGCAAGTTCTTGGTGCGTTTTTTTTAAAAAAATTTCCCTTCTACATGCTTTTAGGAGTATGTTAATCTGTTCATAGCACTTGTCTGGTACCTATGCTCCGCAAACTTATTTCGGAGTGCATTGCGTCTTTTGCCTTCTGAGTTTTAGCCTTTTGGTTGCAGAGAGGTCTTATGGCCCTCATTGATGTTGAAGGAGTACCAGTCCACCTTGGAGAAATAATGGTGGAAAATCTTATGGCCAGTTGGCAATCCATTCAGGACATTCTTTTGAGGCATTATAGTAGGCAACTGCTTCAGGAGCTTTATAAGGTAAATGACTACCATGCGGGCTAGCGTTATATCTACTCAATGATTTCTTTTGAATCTTGACAGTAATGTCCAAAATAACCTTACTAAAATACGAATGCTTGTTGAACAACCCTCGAATCTTTAATCTGAAATATCTTTATCTAGAAGCATACCACTTGGATCCAAGATAGCCATCAATTGTATTGAACAACATATGACAATGTAGATGTTTCAATTGCATCAAGGCAGTTTACTCTGTTAACCAAAAACAATTTGGATGCTTGTTCTTCCTCCCTCCTCTCAGACCTTCTGCTGAGTGGCTGCAACGTGTGCATGTTTGGCTGTTTGCTGTGCATCACTTGATACTTTTGCTTGCTGGAAACTTCTGTGATGAATGTGCCAACATTTACCTCCTTTTTTTTTCCTGTTAAGATGCGGGAAGTGGATTCTTTAAGGACTACTTTGGTTTCTGAAAAAACAGGAGCCAGGGAGTCTTCAGAAAAATACGTCAAGTGCAACATTAATCTTAGAGCTTGAAAACAGTCTCTATTTCCAATATCTAACAGTAGTATATAGTTAACTACATGAATTTTGGAGAGCAGATTTTATTGTGATAAGACTATTTAAGTACAGGTTTTTGGCTCTGCTGGTGTTATTGGAAATCCAATGGGTTTTGCCAGGAATGTTGGATTTGGCTTGAAGGACTTCATATCTGCCTCAAGGAAAGGGAAATTGCAGGTTTGTAAATGCAAGTCTTAACAGGAGTCTGCAATTCTCTAATCCTGTCTCTCTCAAAGATCTATGTTTTGCTGTTTGACAGAGTCCAATTGAGCTATTAAATGGTATTGCACAAGGTTCAAAAACTCTTATTGGAAGTACAGTTTATGCAGTCAGTAGTGCCACTTCTCACTTTAGTAAAACTGCTTATAAGGTATTATACTGAGCAGCACCAGTTTGATCATTGAAAATTTACGTTCTCAAGAAGTCACAGCTCAGTAACAATTTCATTATGCAGGGTCTTGTTGCGCTTACATATGATGAGCAAGCAACTTCTAAAATGGATGAACGAGAAAGGCAGCTAGGTTTGCAAGGGGAAGGGGTACTGAATGGGTTTCTAGAGGTGAAAGCTGTCTCTCTTGATTATGAATTGTCATTTTACCTTTATAGCCAATGCCTGTTCACACTTGACACCTAAATCATGGATGACTCCTGGCATTGGACCATGAGGGCTTGTTCTTGCTGCATAATTTTGATACTTGCACACAGTTCTTTTCAGTAACCGCATCCTCCTTTGGCATACACTTGGGAAGAAAATCACCCATGTGTCACAGCTCATTGCTATTATATTCCCTTTTAGTTTTCACTCTGCGCCATAGAATCTTTGTTGGACCTTCCTCTAAAGCAGCCTATACCTTCTGCATTCCAATAATGTTCTGCAGGGTCTGACTGGGCTCCTCCAATCACCAATCAGGGGTGCTGAGAAACATGGTCTTCCCGGGGTTATCTCAGGTATTTCCATTCCAACAGGCCTTTGTATTCTGTTATTGCTGTTCCAATCTTTGATCAACTGCGTATCTGTTTTGACAGGTATAGCAATGGGAACAGCTGGGCTTGTGGCCAGGCCTATGGCCAGCATTCTTGAAGCCACGGGCAGAACTGCACAGAGCATAAGAAACCGAAGCAATCCTAATGAATCCAACCGCTTGCGTGTCCGTTTCCCGAGGCCTGTAGCCAGAGATCTTCCTTTGTTCCCATACTCCTGGGAAGAAGCAATTGGAGTATCTTTGCTTCTCCAAGCTGATAGTGGTAGACTAAAGGATGAGACATTTGTCATGTGCAAGACACTCAGAGAGCCTGGGAAGTTTCTTGTGCTTAGCGAGAAACTTCTTCTGCTAGTATCAAGCCCATACTTAGTGGATTTAGGGTCACCCCAGTTTGTTGGTGTTCCTTCTGACCCACAGTGGGTGATTGAAACAGACTTGAACCTCAAATGCATTGTTCATCTGGACAGAGCTCAGGAGGTAGTGAATATTGTTGGGAGCAACGGAGAAACTTCACCAAGGGACAAGAGAGGCAGCGCGAGGGGCAGGGCCACGAGCTCAGCCTTCATCCCCCTATTTCATTTCAGCGTCGAGCTACCAAACATTGAAGACGCAGAGGGCACGTTGCAGGTCTTAATGGCACTTATCGAGAAGGGGAAGTCACGGAGATGGGATAAGAACATCCTTCACCGAAGCAACATTATCTGAAGTTTATGGGTCTTGATCCTCGCTACCATTCTTGCCAGTGGGTGCCGTCAGTTCGTACCTCAAAACATCAGCAGCCACGATCGCTTCACAGCGTCAGGTGAACGTCGTTGAGCCTTGGGGCAACTGAAATTGTGGCAGCTGAATCGTTCCATAGAAGTTTTTTGGCGGAGGCGCGTTAAGCACAATGGATCGTCATTTGTTAGCGTGCAGGTTATATAATCAGTAAATCTGGTTAGATACATACAGGATGGATTGGAGTGGCTAGTGTAATTTTGTGATAAAGCATTGAGGATAGGGTTCGGTTTCTCGTAGGGCAGATGTACACATGTAGGTTTAATGAGTTTTGTAGATAGCTCTTGTAAATGAAGAATGTTGACAATGCCATAAGAGACGTAGCTAAGGATGGCACTTATGGTTCGGGGTGAAAACGAATGAGATACGATAGCCAGATATTGCTAATTTCGTAACTTAACCCGTATTTTCCCTTGTATTGGGAGTTGGGTACAGGCAAGTTGGATATGGGCACGAATTCAGAGTATTGATGATACCGACACGGTACAGATAGATGAACATATAGAAAGGAATATATATGGAACCATGGTAGCGTTGCTTCAACTATTTAACATGATTGTGTACATTAGCATAACTGACATACTATTACACTTGAAGCCCTCAACATTAATTTGCTACTTTGCATGATAACCTTGGCTAGTTGCTCAACCATCTCCCGTGGCGGTACAATACAAAAGCATACGCGCGAGTTGTACCTGGAGCTCCAGAAGTGATTTGCCACCCTTTTTTTTACACAAGGGCTAGTGAGATATACAGTCTTAAGCTTTTACTATGCATGAAATTTAGACGGATATTTTTCGTCTGGTCCAGAGCCGGATCTAACCAGCTGGAGAGTTGAGCCTGGAGCACCAAAAGTGATTTGCCACAAATTTTTTCACACAAGGACTAGTGAGATATGCAAGCAGTCATAAGCTTTAACTATGTGTGTAATTTGAACGGGTATTTCTGGTTTGATCCAGAGCAGGATCTAATTAGAACCGGATTCACGAAGCTAGCTAACCATGTGATCAGATCCGGATCAAATCCGAATAGTTTAATCTGAAATCCAGGAATAGTCTGGGCTTTGTATCCAAGCAGGGCGAATTTAATTCTTTTACTTGCGGGCTGAAGGTGGTCATCTTCTGGTAGTCTATATTAATTAATCAGACTCCATCGTACATAATGCCTATACGCAAGGTTCAAAATCTAGACAAAATTTTGGAAATTGGTCGAGATTTCGGATTTTGGCCAGGGACAAGATTCTAAATCCCGACCGAATAAAAAATTTGAAAAAAAAAATCAAATTACTATAATAATCTCAGAAATCTTGGTAATTTTGATCGGATTTCAACTTTTTTGGATTAGATTCGGGTCAATACCTCTTAAGAATGTCATCTTCCATGAAATGTTTTGGAAAAACCTAATTTTTGAGATGTTTTATAAAAATAATAGAAGTACTGTCAGAGTTTTATAAAAATGTACATGCTTGATTATGCTTTAAAAAATTTATGATACCATCTTTAGTAGTCTAGGATCATACAGAAAATTTCCAAAATAATTGAACTATATTTGTTATGTTTGAAAAATAAAAACAGAAGGAACATAAATGAGACAATAACAGTGTCAGAATTTTATAAATTTGCTCGATTGTTAACATGATCCGAAGTTTTCAGGAGAGCTTAAGAATTGCCTCAGAACCCTTTTCTGAAAGTTTGAAAAATTTTAAACCTTTTTTGGTTGCTCAATCAAATCTATGGAAGCAATACATGTACTCGACCAGACTTTTATCAGGATAGTAGCACTGTCAGGATTTTTGAAAATTTCTTAGGCTTTATTATCATCTAAAACTTTATTAGAACATTATTTATTCATCAGGACAATTCACAATTTTTTTAAAAAATTCTAATGTGGTTTGAACCATTTTCCATTCGGTTGAAATTTGCCGGCAAGACTTTTATCAGGACAATAGCATTGTCAGAATTTTTGAAAATTACTCAAGCTTGATCATCATATGAAAATTTTATGGGAACATTATTGATGTGTCAGGAACAACTAAACACATTTTCAAAATTTTCTAACATGGTTTGAACCATTTTTTATTTCGTTGAAATTTGCCGGTAAGGCTTTTATCAGGATAGTTGCATTGTCAGAATTTTTGAAAATTCGTCAGACTTGATCATCATCTTAAAATTTTATGTGAACATTAGTGATGCGTCAGAACCATACACAAAAAGTTTAAAAGTTTACTAACATGGTTTGAACTGTTTTTCACTCAGTTGAAATTAGCTGAGATTTCAGCAATTTTGACGGAAATCTCTGTCCAAAAAATTCCAGATTTGAATTTTGCTTTTTGGATTTCATCTGAAATTTTGAAATCTTGCTAAAATTTTGGATTTTGGTCACTTCAAAGATATGGTTCAAAAATGAAATTTGAATCCTTGCCTATAAGGACCAAAAGTGGTCTAAACGTGAGGTCTTTTTTTATTATCTATGTATGATTTTAACTTATGTCGTCCAAGTCACTGTACTTTCAAAATGTACACTAGATAATTGATATGACATAAATCGATCATTAATTTGTCTTGTTGAGATATAACCGGATTCTTGATTGTTGAGATATATCTAGACTCTTGGTTTTAATAGGTGAATTCCAAAACTACCCCTTAGGGTTATAGGTATAAATATAGCACCCTATTGTACAAGAGATATAATCTACAATCAATAAAGAGAAAAGATCTAAAATCCTCTATATGTTGTATTCATCTATCCTGTGATTATTCTTCGGGTATTATCAATATTTTTTATTAGCATTAGGATTAATCTACGGTGATCAATTTATTATTAAATACGTTATCACCACGAGTCTCTCTGAGGCCTAACGGTACATCACCGGATTCCTTCTTTTCAATCTCCATGCTATTAGATTAATCATGTAGATTAATTTTTGCTCCCTAGACTATATACGGTTTTCTTTCTAATTGGATCTCTAGATTGATTTACTGTACATGGATTACTGTTCATGGCTTAGTCCATGCGCGCTAGCTGTTGCGTGCGCACACTGACAGAATTGCGCGCTAGCCTATCGCTTCGTGTCACGCACGCTTGTTGACGCATGCTTGAAAATGTCGTCGCAGCACTCTCCTGAAGAGCGCTAGCCATCGCTAGCGCGCACCCGACGCGCACCGCTCTTGAAGTATCGTCCAAAACCATAGCCCGATGCGTCTCGTGATTACCGGGCTAGGGTTTAAAAAAAGAAAGAGTTGAAATCCTCTAATAAAAAAAGAAAACCGTGCGAGGTAGCGCCCGTAACGACTGGGCAAAGGTTAGAAAAAGAAAGAGTTGAAATCTTCTAATAATAATAAAAAAAAACCTAGCCCCGTCGGTCTCTTTGAGCCATAGGGCCTGTGGGGAGGGCTAGCAAAAAAGCTCGTTAGGGCTCAAATCAAAAAAATTTCGATCACTGTTGTTAATTGGTTCAATATTGAAATGAGTCCATTTCGCATGAAAAAAATTATTGAGGCTCAGCTCAACAGTAGCTCGTTAGCTCGAATTTGAAATAACCACTTAAATGGTAAATAAAATGATTTTACATCGAACTATGTCAATTTCGAAAGAAGCTCGATAATAGCTCGTTAAACTCGATAGGCAGCCCCTACTGTGGCCACTACAACTAGTTAAAATTTCAGTCCAAGAAAAAAAAGAATTAAAAGGGGGATTCAGCGCAATACGGCCTAGCTGAACCTAAATTAAGAATCTCCTTTCCAAGTGATAGGATCAAGTCCATCCGAATGGACAATGCTGACAAGCTTACCTCAAAAGCATTTAATGATTATTGTATGGCTCTGGGCATTAATGTAGAGCATTCAGTACCTCATACCCACACATAAAATGAACTTGCAGAGTTATTAATTAAAAGAATAAAATTTATTGCTTGGCCACTCTAGTGGAATTGTAGGCTACTCACTAGTTGTTGAGGCCACGAAGTCCTATACGCTACTGTATTAATTCAACTCAAACCAACTAAATACCATGACATTTCCACTATGTACATAGTGCAGGGGAAAAAACCAAGTGTTTCTCATATGTGAAAATTTGGTTGTGTTGTATGCGTGCAAACTCACCACCACAGAGTATATTCATGGACCCTCACCAGAAGTTCAGGATCTATGTATGTTACGAAACTCCGTCAATTATTAAAGATCAAGAGCATCAGATAGGGATTTGTATACGGCTCGGTATGCTGATTATATCTTTGATGAGGACAATTTTCTGATATTAAAGGAGAAAAGTACCACTAAAGAATACCGAAAAATAGATTGAAATGTCACGGTCATTTAGTCCTTAGATCCACATGCTAAAGAATATGAACTTAAAGTTCGAAAGATAATAAATCTGCAACAAATAGCTAATAATCTCATAGTTGCCACGTTGGAAAACTTCGGGGCTGAGTGCGAACATTTTTAGAAAGCCCCATGTGTATTATTTTTTCCCGTTTAGCTCCTTAACCGAATCCATCTGTTTTTTTCCAAACTAGATCGCATCTTATGCGCACGCATCAGGTAGTTCTGTTTTTTCCCTTAGACATGGGAGGAGTAGGGGAGGCGATGCGGGAGGAGACATGGTGATCCACGGCGCCGCACCTTAGACTCCTAGACAATCCAC
The DNA here is from genome assembly GCA_036346275.1 of Otatea glauca. Taxonomy (NCBI): domain Eukaryota; kingdom Viridiplantae; phylum Streptophyta; class Magnoliopsida; order Poales; family Poaceae; genus Otatea; species Otatea glauca. Next base: position 39,576,817 of record CM070730.1, read on the forward strand.
CTCCTGATTACGGTGAGTTGCTCGTGGAATCATCTCCTTGAACCTTCAATTTGCGGTTTGGATTGGAACCGGTCAGGGCATCACAGCCACGATCCAAAGCTTCGGCTTATATAGTCTTGTTACACACTTTCTTTTTTATTTTTACAAAATTAGCTCCCGCCGCTACTACGGTAGGTAGCCAGCTCTATGACAACGGCGTGCATCAATGGCAGGAGATGCCACGGTCCCGTAGCACGACATGCTCATGCTACAGTTCCGGTACACGGTAGGATTGTTGAATAGTAGCAATGCAGCAGGACCTATTACGCTCTTATGCCGTGGTAGGTTTGAGGGCCCATAGCTATCGCACTGGTTAGAGTATGTACCATGGTTGAGGAGGCTTCCACACCACCGGCGAGGTGCCGTGTAGGGGAACATGGCTGACACGTGTCATTTTAAGTTGTTTCTACGAACAGAGAGAAACTAATTTTACAATTATATTCTGAAGAGGACAAAAAATACAAGATGCAAAAAAAGAATGCAACGGTACTAGATAAGCCAAAGCTTGCACAGTCCGTGAGAATTTTTTTAAATAATATATTTTTTATTCAAATTACAAAAATATACCTTGATCTAAAAAAATTACAAAACTATACCACTATCGCCATATGGTTGGACGACAATAGCACAAAACGCAGAAAAAGCTGAGTCAGCGCTGATGTGGCTTCTCTGTGGCCCAATAAAAGTATGACAGGCCTCTGTCGCCCAACCATTTCATGACATATTCCTGTCGCCCAATCATTGGCAACATCTTGCTGTCGCCTTTTCATATCGCAACATATTCTCCTGTCGCCCAATGGTTAGGCTACAGAGCACCCAAACCAAATAAATTATAAAAATCATGAATTTTTTTGGAGGAAATTAAATTTATGAGGAACATTTTTGCACTGATTTCATTCGAAAATTCGTTGTAACTTGTGAGCATTAATTATTAAAAGTCAGTGTTATTTTGATAGTTGCTAGAATTTTAGAGTTCAAACCATGGTTCAATAAATTCAAAAAAATTCATATTTGTCAGTGATAATTCATGTAGCATTTTACAAAATTATTTGTCAGTTACTTTATTTGACAAAAAATTCAAATTTCGTTGTTCCTCATTCTCTTTCGGTGTGCGACAAATTTGACGACAAATCATTGTAAAATATTGAATAAAACCCGACATTGATATTACAAACTGCAGTAAGTACAACAACTACAATAGCATGGCATGTGAACTACACCTAAGATACATGCATGCTTTAGGGAATGCATAAAAGTGGGATACAATATAGGTACATGCCTCTGGTGAAGGACTAAGTCACAAAACCGTACATTCTATGGCCATGGTTGTCGGAATAGGTCACTACAATAAAAATAAGAGTAGTTATCTATTGGTTTTTGACGGGGTACTACGTATAGATACCTGACAGGGCTTAATGTAATATCATCGTTAGGATTCGGAGGACTCCGAGGACGCAAGGTTCGTGGCCTAGGTGGCATGAAATCGTCATCATCATCGGCATTTATATGGTTAGGAGCTAGCACTCCTTCAATACTGGTTTAACATACTCTTGCATTGTTGCTTGAACGGCCTGTTGTAGTAGTGCTTGAATGGCCTATTGTGATAGTGCTCGAACATCGAGGTCTAGGTAACATGAAATTATCATCATCATCATTATCGTTATTTGTATAGTTAGGAACAAACCCTCGTTTGGTGGTGGTTGAACATACTCTTGAACTTTCTGCTGCAACAGTACTGGGTGGACCTCTACCCCTCTAGTTATATCCTCTTCTACGTCTTTTGCACGAACCAGGCATCACACCCCCGCCGAAGAGCATATACATCGCTAGGAATTCGGGGATATCTTTGTTCAGCAACTCTTTATCCTCCGGGAATGACTAATACACAAGACGAGTATACGGATTAGTGAACTTATGGATAATACTAAAAAGATTAGTAGGGTGAACAAATAGGAAATTACTAACCTTAATATGCTCTGCATATTGATCGGGCGGCATCAGTACCTTATAAAATCTCGTAGAGACTTGTAGCAGAAGGGTGGTTAGCTAGTTCGCACACCCTGAAATACCTTTGACGCCACCCTTGCAAGTGCACCTTGAGGTCGTTGGAGGTCACAAGGTTCAAGCCAGAGGTTGTCACCTTATACCTCGATAATGTAGGACGCCACTCTTACAATTTGGACACCACTTTACTTAGGTTCTCCTCCTTAAACAGATCATCCTTCCCATTACGTGTAACCTTCAACATGTAATGAATGGCTACGCTGCTCATATCAGGTATCTACGAGAATGCTCTGCTAGAGGATCCAGCCATGGTGAAGTGTGAGTGAGAGTTGTGTATGTGTGCCTAAGGTTTGGCCTTTTATAGTCTCGAAGGGGTGGTGTATGAACTAAGTGTTGGAGGGTAAGATTTAAACGTGCAGACGGACAGCAAAACGCTAGAGTGTGTAGTCAAGTCAGGCTGAAAAGGTAGTCATGCATGTAAGGTGTCAGTACTGACAAATATACTGTGCAATAAGTAGTCACTTCAGAGTTAAAAGTAGGCAGTGAGTGGTCACTTCAGAATGTGCAGTGTGCAGTTAGTGCGTACTGAGCGTACCGATGGGACTTTGTACCGTTCAGTGAGTAGTCACGTCGGACTATATTGTGTGTAGTGAGGGGTCATTTCAGACTGATAAAAGTCTTCAGCGAGTTGTCCCATCGGTCTAAGAAATAGCATCTTGTATTACGGTGCAGGTCCTACTGTAACAAAAAATAACAGTATTGCATAACCAAATATAATAGTTTGTGATCATAAAAACCATATGTCATACAACATATCTGGAACAGATTGTACATAAGATAAAAAGTTCCAATAATCCAAAACATAAATAACTACTGCCGGCACCGTTTCTGGACGGCTCCTCACAACGTGGCAGTCCTCCTGCGAATCTGCCCATGCAAGTAGGTCAACTTCATCGGTGTGCGGTGCTCCCTCTGTGGTCTGGCTGGAGGTGTAGCGTACTCCGGCTGAGAAGGCTACATCGGCGGTGGTGCTCCGTGCAATTGCGATAATCCTCCCTCATTCGCATCAACGAAGTACCTTGACACACCACCATCGTCGAGGTCGTAGTCCGCGTGGGCTGGATCATCAGACGGCCCCTCATAGTCGTTAGGTGCAAGTGAGGCTCTAGACGTGGTCCACCGTGCCTGTGACAAATGAAGAATTGTTGAGAGCATTCAAAAAATGATTTCAAAATATAGAAAGCGCGATTAAGTACTCACTTCCAATGTGAGCGGCTAGACCAGTGTGTCCAGCAGCTCGCCCTCTCGCAGACAGCTGTGTGAAGGGGGCACGGGAGGCTATAGCATAGGAAGATGTACCTGCAGCACCCCTACCTCCACTAAGCAGCATGCCGTAAACCACATCGGGAGGCTGGCGGCATCCCACCAACCGGAGGACGCGTCTCGAGCTCTCCCTAAATCTCACGAAGAAAGAGGTCACCTCCTCTCTGGTCATGTCAACCCCGCGGGTCAGACAAGAAAGGAAGCTCCCTGACTCCTCGTAGTACTAGCCTAACACATCAGTATGGAAAATACATTATGAACTGGTTAGCACGTTTACCAACTGAGTGGAAATGAGATCGTAGATTGGACGCAATGTATCGCACTGTGCAGAGCCGAGTTCGTATGGGCGGGATACATGTCCCTCAGCCTGGGAATATGTCTAGGAGGATCAGGGTCGACACGTACCAAACGTAGACGGGTACGGGAAGTGTACCACTGTCGGTAGCCATGGCACGTCTACGGGTCGTACGCCGTACCCTCAGCATGGACGTCGTCCAGGGCTCCTCCCCACTCCTCAATCTATGGTGCCATACGTACATGCCAGGGGGTGGCCCCATGCACCCCCTTCCTAGTCTGGCTATGGAAAAGAAATAAATTTAGCAATATTAGATGGCATTACACGATAATAATTACAGAACATTGACGCAGGGAACTTACGTGTGGGCGCTGTATGGGACCTCACGGCTGACAGGGACTGGGAACTCTTGTCGTAGACCGAACTGCCACATCACTCAATCGACATCGTAGCCCTTGACCTGGATATCGAACAGGAGGAATCGACATGTACGCCAGTACTGAAGGACCGAGATGGCGAACAGAGGGGGGGTGAATGGTCGCAAATAATTTTTCCCCCAAAATACTCCAACAAAAAACTCGACAAGATCGCTCAAAGGAAATCGTGAAAAGCCCGAAAAACTAGACAACTATGTGTACCCCTAGCTAGCATGGATAAGTACCATAAAATATGTGGGGATTTTTGAGTCACAATCCTGGTTGTCTAGTGTCCAAGATAAAGAGGAATCAATCAAACTCTTGCTTTTAGAAAGGACATCAATTCAAATCACAAAAGTCACTTTCAGAAAAGCAAAAGCAGAATTTCCAGAACTTGTCCTCAATTTGAACAGGAGGTTGGTGGGTTTATGCAGCTCACAAAATTTTGATAATTTTTCTCCCTATGAGAATCAGAGTAGTGAAGAACTCTACCAAATTTCGCCTCAAAAAGCCTTACATAAAAAACATAAAAAATCAAAGAACACAGTCACTCAAGAACTTCGAGCAGAAAGTTTGGGGCTCGGTTTTCACCTCATGGCGCCCAAACGGTGCAATAAGTGAACTCAAAAAATTTTCTGCAAGTAGATATCAGAGTCCCGCACCTCCTTTAGTAAGAATCACTTAAAAAGTATTTCTCTATATTTTTATAAAAATAAAATACTAAATGCTTCGCAAAGAACAAGTTCTGAACAAAGTTGGAACTTGAAAGAAAAGATGTTCTCTACTCAATCCAAGAGTGCAAAAGAGATGTAAAACCATATGAACACACTCAAAACATCCAAGATCAACAGCATTTAGAAGGAGGGTAGGCAAATCCAAATTGCGTGAAAGTAAATTGCGAGAATGTAATTGCGGGAAAGTAAATGCTGAATTTAAATTGCGTAAAGTAAAGACATAATGTAAATGCGCAAAATAAATTCAGAGATGGATGGATAAAACTTTCATTTCTGGAAGGAGAGGTTACAAAGCCTCACTTTCATGTGGGCAAAGCTCAAAAGAGCATTCACAAACCTCAAAACCTTCAAGGGGAGGAGGTTACCCCTCCACCCCTATTTATACTACTCTTGGGCCACCTACCACCCTTGGATGAGTCCCTCAACCCTAGAGCACTCATCTAAGGGCTAGGATTAACCCACACACACAGCCATGCAAGGGCTAACCCAAAACCCACACACATACCGGGTTTTCTTGCACGGTTTTCAAAGCATACTGCCTAGACCCACTAACCTATCAACTAGACCTCAATCCGACGGCCCTCATTGATCCACGCGGCATCTAGCTAGCATCATCTCCTTTCCTTGTCTTCTTGACTTGCCCGAACTCCGTCTCCGATCATCTTTCGGCGACCTCCCAACCGTCTCGACCTCCGACGCTCCTCGCCTATTCCCGGTCATCCTTCGCCTCACCATGACCTAGCACCGTCGCCCTGCAACCATCAAAGACAAGGAAAAACCTTTCATAGCAATGCCCACAATGATATGCAATAAACCATCCAACTCATCACTACCGCGCCCATACGGCCGGTACTGCCACTCCTGGCAAAGACAACTCAAATTGCTTCATTTTGAAAATCAATCCAAATCAAACTCAAACTTGAGCACACCTTGCTCAAATAAAGTCAAATACTCATCACAAACATGGATGGACCTCCACATGGTCCTTCAATCTCCCCCTTGATGAGTATATTGACAAACCACACAAAAGGCATAAATTTGAGTTTGAATGAGAGAAGAAGAAAGCAATTTGATTGCAAAGCCAAACTTGGTCCAGAGAGAAAGATATAAAATCATGACCAAGTTGGCGAAAAGAATTTAGAGCAAGACCATGAAAAGAGCAAGTTTTCCACAAAAGCTCTAAAACCAATCGTAAGTGCCAAATGCGATTATGATCCATAAAAATAGCAAAGATTTACAAAGATCATAAGAACCAACAAGCTTTCACATTTTTATCTCTCTTTTTAATGATGCCTTTTCTACATTTTCTCCCCTTTGTCAATATAGGCATCAAAATGGAATTTTCTCCTCTTTTTATGTATACTAGAAATGCAATCGAAAGAGCTTTGAAGATTATCCAATTGATCAAAATGGAAGGATATTACACCAAGCTTGTCAATTTCGAAGATGACTAAACTAAGACATGTCCAAGTGCAAATACGAGCTTAGTTTTGAATATATCATTTTTAGCAAGATTTGACAAGTGCAACACTTAGCTTTAGTTTCAAAAATAGAAGAATAGCCACTCTAAGGATCAAAAGGAAAACCTAGAGTTCAACCTACTCAACACTTTGGGGAATCTAGAAGAGCATACAAGGTCCTTCGGGCTCATTTATCACTTAATGCAAATTTTGATTCATCATCATACAAGACATAGCGGGGTGCAAATGTTTGACATTATTTGCATTCTTTACCCACATATGTCTTTGTTTTTAATTTATTTGCATTTTCTTTTGACAACCAATTGACTCAAGCCGTATGCGACCATCTCAAGATGAACTCTTAAGAGGATGGTCTAGGTCAAATACGATGTATTCCAAGTTCATCCCAAGTGCAATGGAAAGCAGTCTTGTGAATGCAAGGTGTTGAGTCGTATGTGCACAAGAAGAGTCAATTTTGTTTAATTTTCATTTTTAGCACAATGATTCATGAGCAATTGAAGGACTCTAGTATGGATCAAACTAGTTTCACCCAAGTTGCTATAGGGACTCTAGAGAACTCCAAAATTTCTCAAATTATGGCACAAACCTCTAGAGAAGAAACCTAGCAAGTAAAAGCAACAGTTTTATCAAGTTTTTCATTTAAGGCTTATTTTATTTTTAAGCTTAGCAAGCTAAATGAACTTGGACATACCTAAGCTAGTGATTTTCTTCAAACGATGTAGCATGGTGTATAGCATGAAGAAGAAATCAATTGCATAATAGACAAAGCTCATAAAACAGAAAATGCAGTCTAAATGCAATGCATGGACAGATTCCCAAACTCCCCCTCAACAAATGAATCAATTTTAAGCTCAAGTCTGGTTAAAGTTGAGTTATTATCAAGATTAGGCATAAAGAAAACCCTAATGAACTCAATAACAACAAGAAAAACAGAATGAGGAGAAGAAGTCAAGAAACTGCAAAACTGGATGGCTATTGAGCATAGATAAGATAGAAGAGACTCACAACGCCTCAGACTCGCTCTTATCTTCCCCAGTGACTGACATAGGGAAGCTGACTCTAGATCCCAACTAAGGAGTGCACACAGACCCTGTCTACCTAGGAGGCCCAATACCTGCTAGACTTATAAGACTGTGAGAGAACTCAACCTAGAGAGAAGAGAGAACAGCTAATCACGCATGATAGCAACCTAAAGCACAAGATAAGAGGTCCATACAAGGCATGCCAGAAGTCTAAGTGAGTGAACTCAACTCAAGAAAACAAGCCCAAAGTCACCCAGAAGAAGCACAAAGAAAATAAAAGCTGGAAGAAAACATATAATACATAATATACAAACCAGCTCCCCCTCACGAAAGGCCGTAAGAGCTCACGACTCCAAGCTCACTCCTCAAGGAAACAAATCTGGAGCTATCCAAAGGCTTGGTGAAGATATCAGCTAACTGAAGGTCACTCTCTACGAACTGAAGCGCGATATCTCCCTTCTCCACATGGTCTCTAAGGAAGTGATATCTAATATCAATGTGCTTGGTCTGGGAATGTTGTACTGGGTTTTTAGCAATGCAAATAGCTGAAGTGTTATCACAGAAGAGTGGAACACTCTCTATCTCTAACCCATAGTCCCGTAAGGTCGATCTCATCCAGAGCACTGCTACAAAGAATCGGTCAGTAGCAACATACTCGACCTCGTGATGGACTGCAACCCTGCATCGCTTCCTAGATGGCCAAGAAACAAGAGAAGTGACAATGAATTGGCAAGTGCCAGAAGTGCTCTTCCTATCTATCCTGACCAACAAATTCAAAGATCGAAAAAGGCTCTAAGAGAAAGACAAGAAGAAGAAGAGTACCAAATACCATAATCGGTGGTAGCAAGGTACACGAAGATGCGCTTGACCGCTTTGGCGGTGAGAGGCGAGGAGAAGCTTGAAATCGAGCCCACAGACACACAAAGGAAATGTATGTCCGGCCTCGATGCGATGAGGTACAAGAGGAGCCGATCATGCTCCGAAACTCCTTTTGATCAGTAGGCTCACCATCCTCATCGGGCTCGAGGACAGCAGTGGTGGCCATAAGAGTCATCACCGGCTTCCCATCAGACATATCAAAGCGCCTCAGAAGGTCACGGGTATACTTGCCTTGATGCAAGAAAGTACCCTCCCGAGTCTGCTTGATTTGGAAGCCAAGAAAGTAGCTCAACTCGCCCATCATACTCATCTCAAACTCTGTGCTCATCACCTCAGAAAACTGAGACACAAGCGAATGAGACGAGCCACCAAAAATGATATCGTCCACATAAATCTGGACGAGAAGAAAATGAGACTCATGGTGTCTGATGAACAGAGTTTTGTCTACTATGCCCATTTTAAAGTCATGGCTGAGAAGATAAGACTTGAGCCTCTCATACCATGCTCTGGGGGCCTGCTTGAGTCCATACGGAGCTTTGGAAAGCTTGTATACATGACTCGGAAACTTGGGGTTCTCGAATCCTGGAGGTTGCTTGATATAAACATCTTCCTCAATATAACAATTGAGGAATGCACTCTTGACATCCATTTGATAAAGCTTAAAGCCTTTGGATGCAGAAAATGCAAGCAGGATTCGGATAGCATCTAGCCTAGCTACAGGGGCAAAGGTCTCCTCAAAGTCAAGACCCTCAACCTGAGAAAAACCCTATGCAACTAGCCTAGCCTTGTTGCGAATGACAACCCCATCCTCACTCTGCTTGTTTTTGAACACCCACTTGGTCCCAATGATATTATGACCAGATGGATGTTCTACAAGCTGCCAGACTTTGTTCCTCTCAAAGTTCCTCATGCATAGCATTAGTCCAAGACTCGTCAGATAATGCATGAGTCACATCCTTCGGCTCAAACGAGACAACAAAGGCAGAGTGAAGGCAGAAACTGGACAAACCTGATTTTGAGCGAGTGACTCGCTCAAATAGATCGCCGATGATCTGATCAGGTGGATGAGAATGCTGAATATGACGGAGAGGTCCAGAAGCAGAAGTGGCCTCTACCTCATGCACAGAAGAGGCAGGAGCAGAGCCACTAGCTGAATGAGAGTCAGAAGGAAAGGGCTGGCCTTCCTGAGGTGCAGAAATGGAAACAGGAGGCACCTCAGGTGTAGAGGGGACTGGATCAGGTGGAACACCATCATCTCCATCATCCTCATCCTCTACAAAGATGGTCTCGGAGGAAGAAGAAGAGCCTGAAATATCGGGTCTAGCTCCTGGGCCAGCCTCATCAAAGGTCACTTCACAGGTCTCTATGATCCTATGCGTATCGCAACTCCAGACCCTATAGCTACGAGAAGAAATCGAATAACCCAGAAAGATACCATCAGAAGAACGAGACTCAAACTTATTCAGGTTACTAGACTTCAAAATAAAACACTTGCAACCAAACACACAAAAATGAGAAACACTGGGCTTTCGCTCATACCTCAACTCGTAAGAAGTGCGGTGCAAATGTGCTCTCAAGAATACACGATTAGAAACATGGCAAGCAGTAGCTATAGCCTCAGCCCAAAACTTCCTAGGAGTACTGTACTCGTCTAGCATCGTCCTGGCCATTTCTACCAGGGTCCTGTTCTTCCTTTCCACTACGCCATTTTGTTGAGGGAAGTAGGGAGAGGAGAATTGATGCTCTAACCAGACTCCACACAGAAACTCTCAAAATAGGAGTTCTTGAACTCCGTACCATTGTCACTGCGTATAGCTTGTAGGGCAACAGGGAGCTCAAAAGACAACCTATGAACCAAACCCCTAAAATGGGTAAAAGTCTCATCCTTCGAGGACATGAAAAACACCCAAGAATACCTCGAAAAGTCATCAACAATGACAAGAACATACCACTTCCCACCCACTGACTGCACTCTAGCTTGACCAACAGTGTCCATATGTAAAAGCTGTCACAGTGAATCACCATCACAACAAAGGATGGGGGGATGAAAGCGACAACTATTTTGCCATGTCGGCAGGGAGAGCAAACTAAGTCTTTGACCATTTTGAGTTTGGGCAAACCACGAATGAGATCGTGGCTGCTAACTCGGGTCAAATGATCAAATCCAATGTGACCAAGTCTCCTATGCCAGAAGGAGAGATCACGAGACTCAGAAGCAATTAAACACCGAAGAGAGTCTCCAGAAGAAATAGAAAAATCAGCACGGAAGACTCAAACAGAAAAATCAGCACGGAAGACTCTCCCAAATCTAGAAATCCCGCAAACTAACCCTCCTGATGAATCGAGGATTCTACAGGCATTACTCTTAAAACTCACCTCGAAAGAGTCATCAATAAGCTGAGAAACAGAAAGCAAATTGTATTGCAGCTTACTTACTAAGGCAACATTTTTAAGAATGAAATTGTCATTAATGCAAATGGTACCTTTAGCGATGACTCTACCTGAAGAAGCATCCCCGAAAGTGATCAACTCATCACCGGGGGCTCGGACTAGGGAAGAGAACCATCGAGAATCTCCGGTCATATGACGAGAACAACCGAAGTTGACAATCCAAACATCTCCCTTCCCCACCCGACGAACCTAATCAAGACACAAGAGAGAAAGATGACTCAGTACTGGGATAGAGTGAAGACTTAGGAACCCAATATTGAACCATACGACACCTCAGAGTACCAGTCACAGAAGAAGACTAGACTCGAGTGTCTCTTTGACGTTTAACCCTACAAGATCAGTAGCAACTCTAGTAGATGATCTAGGAGCTGAAACTGGGTTGGCATGCCGTGGTGCAAAAGCTGAACCACCCCAGTGAAGCTGCCTAAAACTCCTACCAGAAAACACATCACGCCGCTGATATCTACCTCGATGAGAAAAATGAGGAATATCAAGAGGATGTCGGAAAGACTGACTACGAACAGCTCCAGGACTAAAACTCAAAGAACTAGCATGAAAACCGAGTCTTGGACGCTGACCAAAAATAGGCGACTCTCTAACCTGTCTAGAAGCAGTGTGTGCCTTAGGAGCACTCAAAGTCTGGGGATGACCTTGAATACCCTTAAGGGCAGCAACACGCTCACGCCGATTGATCTTGGCGCGCCTGAAGCAGAAATCTACTAGGTGACCATCCTTCTTACAGAAGGTGCATATGTACTTCGCCTTGCTAGAGGCAGAAGCAATAGGAGTAACACCCTTCTGGTCAGAAGTCCTATGGACAACCCCAGCAGACCTAAACACGGTGGTACTTACTCTGGGAGCTACCACAATTTCACCACTCTTGGAGCCGCGCAATGGTGGGAGGATGCGCCGGCGTGCTCCAAGGATCAAATCCTAGACCTTGATTGAATCTACTAATCTTGGATTGGTCTAGAATAAGATTGAGCTTCTTCTTGCCTCCAACAAACTTCTCGAGAGTGCTCATAAGATCTTGGCAATCTCGAAAGAAAGAGGCACAAGAAGAGCAGGGAAGAAGAAGAAGAAGAACCGAAAGATGAGCTCTCTCGGCATGTGCATTTTCTCCTCAAAGACGGCTGCCTCAATCTTGAGGGCCTCACAAGAAACGCAAGACGATTTCTAATTCTATGAGCTTGGTCTTCTAATTTCTTCCTAAGCTCGACATGGATTTTATCCAAGTCCCCCTCAATCACAGAACATAGCAAGCAACTTTCTTGTGACTTATCTAGTAAGTCCTTAGCAAGTTTAGCACACTTGACATTTAAGAATTCATTGTCAAGTTTTAGTTGCCTCTGACCCTCACATGAGTATTTGGTCCTTAGAAGCATGCATTTCAAGTTCATCGTTTCTAGAAGAAAGCTTCCTAAGGTGATAGCTCATGGCATCAATTTCGGCAAGCAATTTAGGGCAATTAGCACAAGAAGGAGTAGAGTGAGCATGAAGAAAACAAGCATCTAGTGGAATAATATCAACAGAATTATCGCTAGCATTATTCAACTTAAAACTTTCTAATTCAGTCAACACACTATCATGCATAGTCCTTAAGTTCTCCAACTCCACAAGAATAGCATCATACAAAGAGCAATCATCAGTGACTCGGGAGGGAGAAGATCTAAGAGAAGCTAACTCCCGAGTCAAGGTACCTACTTCTTTCTCAAGCTCCGTACACCTAGCTCTAGCTCTAGCATGAAATTTTCCTAATTTGTAGAAAGCTTCGTTAAGCTGGTCATAGGAGGGTACCTCGTCCGAGTCGCTATAGAGCTCGGAGTCGCTGATGTCATTGGTGTCGGCCATGAAACACATGCCGGAGAAGTCGTCGCTGCCCTTCTTTTCTTGCGGTTCATCCTCGCCCTCGTCGCTCCATGTTTCGGTGTCGGAGAGGTTGATGTCGTCAAGCGCGGCGAAGATGCGGTGGAAGAGCTTCTTGTTCTTGGAGAAGTTGCGATACTTCTTCTCACGCGTCGGCTCACGAACTGGAGGCTTCTTGTTACGGTTCTTGTCGGTGTAGTCGTTCTTGCCCGAACCGCCAACGCGTCGTTCTTGCCCTTCTCCGACTTGGGAGTTCGCCGAATGTGGTTGGGGCCACCACACTCAAGCGGTGATCATGCCACCTCTCTTCCTCTCTCACACCCTCTTGTATGCATGAGAAAACTTGCGGCGAGAAGAGCAAGCTCATTTTGGAAATTTTTCCAGCTTGATCATCGCTTAGCTCACAAAGGGCGGAAAGAGAGAAACCAATAGAAGGATCAGAAGAAGAAGATCCAATGGGATCGGTGACCAAGGCCATCGACTGAGATTTCATCTTCCGTGAGACGACATCGATCTCATGAGTCTTGAGGCGGGAATAAAGCCCGTCAAGAGTCAGAGTCAACAAGTCAGTGGTGTCCTTGATGGTGGTCACCTTCATCTCCCAAACACGCAAATCGAGTGCGGTCAAGAAATATCGAGCATTATCCGAGTCAGGGTATATGCAACCAACTGCTCGAAGATCGCTCAAGATCTTGGTAAAACGATCGAAGCACTCATCAAGACTCTCACCAGTGTGTTGTTCAAACTTGTTGAACTCACGCTTGAATTGGTCCTGTCGAACCGTCTTGATTTGGGTAGTGCCCTCATGGTAAGCATCGAGGGTCACCCAAATCTCATGAGCAGAACGAAGGTGAGAAATCCTGTCATACTCACTGCAGCTAAGACCCTGTATGAGGATGTTCCTTGCCTTAGCATTCGCCTCAACGTCAGCCATATTGCCGGCCGTGACGTTTTCATCGGTAGGAACCTCATATGGGAGTTTCACTTTCTGCCATACCAGGAAGCCCTGGGCAGTGATGTATGACTCCATGCGCGACTTCCAGAATGGAAAATCGACTCTAGAAAAAATGAGGGCTTGGTGGAATACTTGTCCATCGCCATAGCTCTTGAGACCGGTCAAGATCTATGGAAGAGCAAAACCGGCTCTGATACCAATTGAAGGACCGAGATGGCGAACAGAGGAGGAGTGAATAGTCGCAAATAAATTTTCCCCCAAAATACTCCAACAAAAAACTCAACAAGATCGCTCAAAGGAAATCGTGAAAAGCCCGAAAAACTAGACAACTATGTGTACCCCTAGCTTGCATGGATAAGTAACATAAAATATGTGGGGATTATTGAGTCACAATCCTGGTTGTCTAGTGTCCAAGATAAAGAGGAATCAATCAAACTCTTGCTTTTATAAAGGACATCAATTCAAATCACAAAAGTCACTTTCAGAAAAGCAAAAGCAGAATTTCCAGAACTTGTCCTCAATTTGAACAGGAGGTTGGTGGGTTTATACAGCTCCAAAAATTTTGATAATTTTTATCCCTATGAAAATCAGAGTAATGAAGAACTCCACAAAATTTATCCTCAAAAATCATTACAGAAAAAACAGGAAAAATTGAAGAACACAGTCAGTCAAGAACTTCGAGCAGAAAGTTTGGGGCTCGATTTTCACCTCATGGCGCCCAAACGGTGCAATAAGTGAACTCCAAAATTTTTATGCAAGTGGATAACAGAGTCCTGTACCTCCTCCAACAAGAATCACTTAAAAAGGATTTTGATATATTTTTTTAAAAATAAAATACTAAATGCTGGGAAAAGAACAAGTTCTGAACAAAGTTGGAACTTGAAAGAAAAGATGTTCTCTACTCAATCCAAGAGTGCAAAAGAGATGTAAAACCATATGAACACACTCAAAACATCCAAGATCAACAGCATTTAGAAGGAGGGGAGGCAAATCCAAATTGCGTGAAAGTAAATTGCGAGAATGTAATTGCGGGAAAGTAAATGCTGAATTTAAATTGCGTAAAGTAAAGACATAATGTAAATGCGCAAAACAAATTCAGAGATGGATGGATAAAACTTTCATTTCTGGAAGGAGAGGTTACAAAGCCTCACTTTCATGTGGGCAAAGCTCAAAGGAGCATTCACAAACCTCAAAACCTTCAAGGGGAGGAGGCTACCCCTCTACCCATATTTATACTACTCTTGGGCCACCTACCACCCTTGGATGAGTCCCTCAACCCTAGAGCACTCATCTAAGGGCTAGGATTAACCCACACACACAGCCATGCAAGGGCTAACCCAAAACCAACCCACATACCGGGTTTTCTTGCCCGGTTTTCAAAGCATACTACCTAGACCCGCTAACCTATCAACTAGACCTCAACCCGACGGCCCTCATTGATCCACGCGACATCTAGCTAGCATCATCTCCTTTCCTTGTCTTCTTGACTTGCCCGAACTCCATCTCCGATCATCTTCCGGCAATCTCCCAACCGTCTGGACCTCCGACGCTCCTCGTCTAGTCCCGATCATCCTCCGCCTCACCATGTCCTAGCACCGTCGCCCTGCAACCATCAAAGACAAGGAAAAACCTTTCATAGCAATGCCCACAATGATATGCAATAAACCCATCCAACTCATCACTACAAATACCATACGGCCGCAGATCGCCACTCCTAGCAGAGACAACTCAAATTGCTTTATTTTGAAAATCAATCCAAATCAAACTCAAACTTGAGCACACCTTGCTCAAATAAAGTCAAATACTCATCACAAACATGGATGGACCTCCACATGGTCCTTCAAGTACGCCGCGTCTCATGTGCACAGGGGGACATCCCTCCTGTCACACGTAGCTGCATCTCTGCCTCTGTGTATGGCATCCAGCGTACGTGGTCATCGGTGAGGCGATCGAACGCAGTGACGAACTGCGGGTAGCCCATCCGCACCGTCCTGTGTGCCCACCTAGGCTGCAATGATGACAGAAGAATCAAAGTAGAACATTACCGTTAGTACTGATAAATGTTAAAGCAAAAGTTTTACAATCGTGATTGTAATATCTTACCCGTCGGTGGCACCAGATGGTGCCCATGGTCGGAGCATCAACGTCATCATCACTGGCATGTACAAGTGGCTGCAGGTCGATGTTTGGCCGCCCGATTTGGAACCTATCGTATGCCCAAAGCTGTACAAGCAGTGGACATCTGGTGAAGGTCAAGCCGTTGGTGATCTGTCCACAACCGTCGCAGAGTGCACGGTACGTGGTGCATAGCACAACCGACCCTCAGGAGTACTATGGCACGACGTCAAGGGGTGCATTCGCAATCGCCCTCGCAAACTGGATGAGGTGCCTGTCCACGCTATCCCCATGAGAGCTCGTGAACATGCACTAGCCAAAGAGCCACAATAGGTACGCCTCTAGGTGGCGGTTCACCCTCACCTCGTCCGTAGCCGTGATGATCTGCTCTGCCTGTAAATTTAAGCTTTCTTGTTAGTTCAACCAGTATATGCATAATTAAGCTTTAAAAGTTAGTTGCATACCACGAACTATCGATGCCATCTCAGTGTTGGACCATGTGTGCTAGTGAAGGGTCGGTACGTAGCAGCTGGGAGCACACCCTCGAACCGCGCAAGTAGCTCCTGGCGTCACGTCGGGTCAACGTCTTGAGGCACCACAGGGTGACCGGCAATCGGGAGTCTGAGGAGGTACAAGACGTCCTCCAAAGTGATGGCCGTCTCCTCGACAGGTAGATGGAAGGTGTGCGTCTCCGGCCTCCACCATCCACCAGAGTAGTGAGTAGGGACCTATCGAATGGGAATTGGTGACCCACGTCCCGTCCCTGCACATCATCGTGCGCCGCCTCCATCATCCGGGCGAGTGGCAGCAATCCTGCTGCTCAAAGCCTACGAAACAAAAATATGAAATTAACATCAGCATCACACTAATTAATTAATATAAATTATGATACTACAGCAAAGATATTTAGAAATATGAAGAATAGTATCTTACCTAGGGATCCAACAAGGATCGAGCGACCAGAGCTTCTGCGGTGTCCTCGGTCGTAGTACGTCGAGCTCCAGAGGATCATGTCCCTCCTCTGGAAAAGCAGTGGCGTAGTGGGCACGGTGACGACGATCGATGACCGGATCTAGCAACTCAAATGGCCAGTCATCATCTCCATCCAAGTCAGCCATACCTACAAATTGCAATTATGAAAGTTATATTTCAAATGCATATAGAAACAAATACGTTCAAAAAACTATACAAGCATCATAACAATATATTAAAACAAATTCCAATAATTTATCAAGCAATGACACTCACAACGACATGCAACTCGATTACAAATAAGGGTTCTTACAGTAACAATAACGACATATAACTTGTTTACAACTAGGTAGAAAACAGAGTTCATATAACACACATTACATCAATGAAATATGAATTTGACATATAGCATATGATAATTCAAGTAGCTTATCCGGTAGTATGATGATGTCATCCACCACGCCTTGCAGACGATGATCCCTCCCCCGCCGTCGGGTTGCCATCTCCTCTTTTATCTTCTTCGTTTTGTGGCTAGCAGTTACTGAATGTATGTCCTATTTGCTTACATAATGAACATTTCTTGACGCACTCCACGCCTTGCAGACGATGATCCCTCCCCCGCTGTCGGGTTGCTACTTCTCCTTCATCTTCTTCGTTTTGTGGCTGGCAGTTATTGAACGTATGTCCTATTTGCTTGCATAATGAACATTTCTTGACGCACTTACCAGCTTCAGACTCATCCATGTCATTTCTAATACGCCTTGTTTTGTAACGCCTTGCTTTGCATATTCTTGCATCAAAATCAGAAACCCACAACCTTTCATTGACACTAGGAGTTGTGGTGAAAGAACCGACAACACCATAACCATAAAGCTCCTCGCTCCAAGTTGCCATCACCTTTTTCTTTGTAAAATATTTAGATAGATATATACCGGGTTGCATTCCAAATAACACACATGCGGCTATCACATGAGAACATGACCTGTGCAAAAGGTGCGGTTTGTTATATGAGCATTTGTAGTCAGCCTGCAAGATGCACTCTTGGGTGATAACCTTCTGGTTGGTTCCACGCCGTCCTTTATCCCTGCATATCACCTCGAAGCGCAGTGTTCGTGCACCTACTTTGATAGCTCTATGCTTGGCTACCTTATTACTCTTCTCATCCATGTATTTAGTGATCATGCTAGAGTACAATAGATTCTAATCTCTCTTTACTACTTCAGCAGCTTGATGTCTATCCACAAAGTACTTGGTTGTGCCCCGCAGCACTCCCTAAAAAATTCGTACCAACAAGAGGCACCTCATCCCTCTCATTACCCAGTTGTACACCTCCACGAAGTTAGTCGTCATGACACCGTATCTAGTACCATGTGTGTCATATAACAATGACCACTTCTCTTTCGGCTCATGCTTTATCCAGTCCGAGAAACATTTGATTGGCCTTTGCCTTCGACGATGATTCGTCGCCTCATCTTCTGTTGGCAGAGGGAATAGAGGCTTCGTTTGATCCTGTGTTTCACTGCTACTAGCCTTGTTCATCTGCTCCTCTTTGTGTTTTGTTGTTAGCTCATCAAGATTCTTCCATAGAGTACGGAACTTACTCGCTTGGTTCTGCTTACATAGCCTCTTAAACATGTTCATTAGTTCCTTGTTTTTGAATTGCTTATAGAAGTTCACACCCAAATGCCTCATGCACCATCGGCTCTGCAAGTCAGGCCGTGGAAATGGCTCCTCTTCCCCTGTTTGCAACTATTTGATAGCACTAAGCAGACCAGCAAGCTTGTCATGCAGTATGCACACATCTTGACGAGTTTTCACCACGCCAATCTTCAAGTTCCGTAGGAACCATAACCAACTCTCATAGTTTTTGCTTTCTACAAAGGCGAAAGCAACAGACAGAATCTGGTTGTTTCCATCAACGCCCACAGCTGTTATTATTTGCCCTTTGTATTTCCCGGTCAAGAATGTGCCGTCCACGCACAACAATGGACGACAGTGATAGAACGCCTTAATGCAAGCTCCAATTGCGAAGAAAACTCTCTTTGATGCCTCTTGGTCAGCTACTTGCTTGACGAACAGTCTTGATAATCATAATAAGTGCAGGATTTCCTCCCTGAATGCAACTGAGCAGTGTGGGTAGATTATGGTAGGAGTCTTCAAATTTTCCAAACCTCATTTCTAAGGCCTTCTACTTCGCCCTCCATGCCTTCCCGTAGCTAATTGTATACTGATATCTGTTCTCGATTGCTTGGATAATAGTACGGGGCTCAAAATTGAGATTCTCTACTATCTCTGGGTACATGATATATGCGACATACCCGGATGATAGGTTCCTGTGAGCCATCAGGGTTTCCTCAGTCATACAGATATGCTGCTCAACCTTCGAACATAGCCAGTGGGTGCCCCATTTGGGCTTATACGCGTGCACTCTCCAGGGGCACCCTTGCATCTCGCACACCACGTCGTAGCAGGTTGGGGTGGACTTCTTAACCCTGAAAGTCCTTATTACTAATAAGGCCCAATATTTCACAACATCTTGCACTTCCTCTTTTGTCGGATACATACTGTTAGGCCTAACCTCATTCTCACTACAATGCCAAGGTGTATCACTGTTTTCATTCACAACTAGCTTATTAAATTGATGCGTGCTCCAATCAGTTGGCACAAGCGGCTCCATACCTCCATCTTCCTCATCTGAGTCATCGTTTTCTTTCACTAGTCTTCTGGTGTATTCAAGGTCTTCCTCTTCCATCCTTGCTGTTATTTCATCAATTTTCTCACCTTCGTCTACTTGTCCCTGTGCTTCTTGTTCAATGTTTTCATCATCCTCTCCAACCTCAAATTGCTAACCACTCTGGTAAATGATGTCCTCGTTGCATTCCTGTACATGCTGTTGATGGCTAGATTCTCCAATTTCGATGTCACCATAACTGAACTCATTTTGTGTCTCATTACACTCATCGGTGTCCAACTGCTGCTGTGGGGCAACAACCCTATTATACGCTTACACTAAAAGCACCTGATACCATCTATGTTGCTCCGCCCCCCTCACATATGACCTCCATGATGCAGTTCCCTTCACCTCAACTAACTCCCAATAAACAGGATCATTTCGCATAATGCAAAGGCAAAATAACTTCAACTGGTATTGATCTGGTTCCACCTGAAAAGTATAATAAAACCAATTCAACACAGAAGAAAATGTACGCTCCTCGACCCTACTCAAACTTCTGTCCACATAGTGAAAGTTAGTCAGATGCGCACCCTTTAAACCATTCATGACAACCCCTTCTCCAAAATAGATTCTAAATGGAACTCGTTCTGAAATATCTGCAGACCAATTCATTAACCCACGAATTAATTACTTTTCATAAAAAATATTTTGACGCCTAACATAACTATATCTATATGCTCAAAAAATATATTTAGATCTATTTATATCTACACTTCTAGAAATATATAACTATCTAGATCTATGTGTAGAAAAACAACTATATTCCTAAAAAAATATATATCTATCTAGGTCTATCTGTAAAAACTATCTACATTCCTAAAAATATATATCTATCTACTTCTATTTGTAAAAAAAATCTACACTCCTAAAAATACATATGTACCTACATCTATTTGTAAAAACATCTACATTCCTCTAAATTTAATAACTAAATTACTAAAAATATACTAAATCTATCCGTAACCTCTAAATTTAACTTAATCTATTATTTTTGCTATCCTACAATGGTATATTGCTAAACAAAATAAAGAGAAAAAAATTTACCTGCACAATAAGAAGAAATCTCAAATCTGGCTTTCTCCTCTCCCCTTTCCTTCTCTCCCTTCCTCTCTTTTCTTTCTCTTCTCCCCCTCCCTCCCTTTCGTTTCTCTCCTCCCTCCCTCTGCTATCTTCTCTTTCTCTCACGGCCAAATGAGAGTCCCCACGCTAAACAGTAACCGTTTCGGTCTTTTTGTATCGCGGTCCCTGTCGCCCGTTGGTTGGGCGACAGAGGCGTGCGCCCCCTCTGTCGCCAAACCAACGGTCGATTTTTGTACTATCGCCGTATGGTTGGGCGACAGAAAGGCCGACCGTTTTTTTCGTCTACACGACGCTGACGTGGCTATTTCTCATATGTTCAAACGGCGACAAAATATTCGTCGCCATATCATACGACGACATTTTCATTTCGTCTTTTCAGACGGTGTCAGAGGTATAGTTTTGCAATATTTTTTTATCGAAGTATATTTTTTTAATTTGAATAAACAATGTATTATTTAAAAAAAAATTCCAGTCCGTGAGGCTGGCTTGGTGCTTGCTGGTGGCCTTGTACTCAGTGCGTGCTGCACTGATTAACTGGCCTGATCCATCAGTCCCCCGTCAGCCGCTGATGTGGCTTCGTTAGTGACTGTTGGAGGCAGCAATATATGACACGGTGAAAATGATGCTAATATTGACATTGGACGAAAAATGGTGCCTCCAGGCTCCAGTACAATGGTAGCGCAATACACTGAGCTGATTTAATTAGAAGTAGCTAGTAGTAAATTTCTACCCCTGTTCTGAATAGATGATATTTAAGATTTTGCACTTCAAACAAGACAAATATATATATAAAAAACTAAATTACATTCATTTATTAGGCCACTTGTTGCTATTGGATAATCCATAGCATCAAATGATTTTAGAAATAGCCAAAAGGAGGGATATATAAGAAAATGAGGGTGAAAAGTAATCTTGAAATTATAAAATAATATGTATTCAAGAATAAAATTTAAAAGCTACAATGACATGTATTGAGTAACAGAGCGAGTATCTAGAGACTATGTGTTGATTCTATTGGAAAATAATCAAGACTTTGTTACAGAAGGAAAGAACAGATTGGAAAGTAATCCACGCTTTTCATCGTAGGCTCGCTATGTTATAAGGCAAGTAGAGATATTTCTTTTTAAGTTATTTCATAGATAGCTCTATTTGTGTACTATAAATACAGCCTCAAAGGTTGAGATGATTAACACAAGAGAAAATTGCCTCAAAACTTCTGTGTTCGCTTGCGTGTGTTTCTTTGATCTGTTATTTGCATGCAACTTCCTAGGGAGGAAGCCAACAAGTGGCATTAGAGTTTGAGGAGCATGCCGAAGCAAATGTCAAGGTGCACGCAATCTGACTCGCCAAATTGACTTCTTGGTGCGAGAGCTTCATTGTCAACTCAACTCCTCGGTGGAGGTGTCGTCAAAGGGTGATGGCGAAAAAGGATAGTAGCATCTCGCTGTAGTATCCGTTGCTCACATGGAGCAACTATGCCACGTGGTTATTGAAGATGCACATCAACCTGCAAGCACAAGGCGTATGGGACGCCGTGATGAACGATGACGTCGACAACCGGAAGGATAGGATGGCCCTCGCTGCCTTCTATCATAGCGTACCGAAGGACGTGCTCCTAACGTTAGCTGAGAAGGACTCTGCCAAGGATGCGTGGGAGACGCTCAGGAAGATGCACATGGGAGCAGATCATGTCAAGGAGGCGAAGATCAAAACCTTGAGGAGTGACTTTGAGGTGATTCGCATGAAGGAAAGCGAGTCATAGGATGATTTTGTCATGAAGTTGACGGCGATCATAATGGCATCCGAGCATTGGGCGAGCAGGTAGAGGAGACCAGCATCATCCGTAAATTTCTCCAAGTGGTTCCAGTAAAAATTTTACCGACTGTTATGTCGATCGAGCAATTTAGCGACCTAAAGACCATGTCTGTTGAGGAGCTGGTTGGCCACCTCAAAGCCTTTGAGAAGAGGGTTCGAAGCTATAACGACAAGGATGAGCAACAACATCTGTTGCTCACACACTCAGAGTGGATGGCAACATGAAGAACAGGGTAGGGGAATCTTCAGCTGGCTCTAATGGACGCAGTGATAATGGTAGCAATAGCTATTGCTGTAGAAAAGGACGCGATCATGGCCGGTGGTGTGGCAAGGGTGGCCACGACAACACCTCACCATCTAGTGGTGCTAACCAAAGCCCTATAGGTGGGAAGGAAAAAAGCAAGATCAAGTGTTTTAACTGTATTGTTTATGATCACTATGCATCTAAGTGCCATAAACCTTGTCGTAATCGTAATCGGGATAGGGAAGCTAATCTCATCCGAGCACATGACGACGACCCTGCCCTACTCCTTTCTGGGCGCGCGTAGGAGGCGCGTGACATGGTGCTAATGAATGAGGAGAAGGTGACACCAAGGCTACACATCGATGACAGGGCACATCCCGTGTCCAATGGGTGGTACCTGAACAATGGTGCCAGCAAAAACATGACGGGGTAGCGGTCTATGTTAAATGAGCTAGATAAAAGCATCTACGAACAGGTCCGATTCGGTGATGGATCCATAGTGGAGATTAAGGGGAAGGGGTCAATCCTTCTCCAATATAAAAATGGAGAATAATGTGTACTCTCCGAGGTATACATACAGAGCTTTTGCAATAACATTGTAAGCCCTATGTAGCTTGCAGAAGATGGTTGCAAGGTGGTATGTACCATACACGGTTGTAGGTCTACGAGCACAAGCGGCATGTTTCTCATGTACATGAAAAGATCCAGAAACATGTTGTACAAGATTCAGTTGGAGACAGGAAGCCCAGTATGTCTCACGGCTAGGTTGGAGGATCTTTCATGGCAATGGTATGCGTGGTTAGAGCACGTAAACTTCTAGGCCCTAAAGGAGATGGTAGAGAAGGAAATGCTGCTAGGGTTGCTGAAGTCGACCACCCAACACAACTGTGCGAAGGTTGCTTGGTGGGCAAGCAAACCAGAAACCCGTTCTCTTCACAAGCGCACCATCGAGTGGAGAAACCACTAGAATTTGTACACGTGGATTTATACAGGCCCATAACTCCGCATACACTTGTTAGTAACAAGGACTTCATTATCTTTGTTGATTTTAGCAGATACATGTGGGTGCACATGTTGAAATCCAAGGATGAGGTTCTCGGTGCACTCAAGAAGTACAAAGCGCTTATCGAGAACGAGCGTAAGCCCAAGCTGAAGGTCCTCATATCAGACCGTGGTAGAGAGTCTATCACGCGAGTTCGATGCATTTTGCGACACCGAAAGGATAGCACAACACTTCATGGCACCATACTCACCACAACAGAACGGTGTTACAGAATGTCGTAATCGTATTGTGTTGTCCATGGTGAGGAGTTCACTCAAGTGTAAGCATGTACTTGCAGTATTGTGGGGGGAGGCAGTACGACATGCGGTGTACCTCCTTAACCGTGTGTCAACCAAGGCCCTAGATGGGGTAATGTTGTACAAATCCTGGACCAAAAAGAAGCCACACATCGAGCACTCACGAGTATTTAGGTGCATCGCACACGCCAAGGTCGTAAAGCCACGCTCGAAGAAACTTGACGATAGTAGTACTGCCCTAGTTAGTGTACCTAGGTGTGGAACCTGGTAGCAAGGCTCACCGACTTTACGATCCTCGTCAAGTGAAACTTCACATCAGTCACGATGTGGTGTTCGAGAAAGAAAAGGAATTGTCATGGAATGATGACATCACTGACAATTTAACTAGCATTCCTTGGATGGAGTTTACTATCTCTAAAAATACAGGTGTTGATGAGACAGGCCTAAATGAGGGGCAGCAGGAGGCTGCCCCACATGACCTAGCAGCTTCGGGGTTGCCGGGCTTGACACCGTCTGGCTCACCAGACGTATCGACACCAAACACTATCGCTGGCATGGAGGAGCCAGAGAGCATGGGTACTGCGACACCCGTGGATACACCACGAGCCATAGGAGGTGGAACATGTGTGGGGTCTATCTCGCCTACATTAGCAGATGATGAGAGTGGGTCTTGCAGATATCAGAATATCAATGACATCTATAAATCCACTGAGGAGATAGAGGGTATGGATGAGCTGTACCTCCTAACTACAGAAGAGTCGTCGTGTTATCGCAAAGCTGCATGAGAGAAGCAGTGGCAAGAGCCGATGAGGAGCGAGCTCTATACCATTGAGAAGAACAGGACATGGAATCTGATCTAGCTACAACCAGGGCATAAACCCATTGGGCTCAAGTGGGTGTACAAACTGAAGGACTCAAATGGCAACATCGTGAGGTACAAGGCAAGGCTAGTTGCCAAGGGATAAATGCAATGACATAGGATCGACTTTGGTGAAGTGTTTGCACCTGTGATATGACTCGAGACAGTGAGACTTTTGCTTGCCCTTACAGCACAAAGTGGATGGGAAATCCACCACCTGGACGTCAAGTTAGCATTCTTGAAAGGTGATCTCTAGGAAGAGGTGTACGTTGCTCAGTCAGAAGGATTCATCAACGAGGGTGAGGGGCACAAGGTCTATAAGCTCTCAAAGGTGCTTTACGGGTTGCGTCAAGCCCTGAGGGCGTGGAACATCTGGTTGGATAAGAGTCTCAAGAATTTAGGTTTCGTGACGTGTCCGCAAGAGCAAGCCGTTTAGAAGAGGTGCAATGAAGGAGATGTACTTGTTGTTGGTGTATATGTAGATGACCTTGTTGTCACCGGCATAAGTGCACGTGAAATTAAGCAATTCAAACACCAGATGAAGAGGGAAATCGATATAAGTGATCTTGGATTGCTTGCATACTACATCGGGATTGAGGTAGAGCAGAAGGCAAGCTACACACCCTCAAGCAGACGTCGTATGCAAAGAAGATCTTGTTGCAAGCTGGGATAAGCGAGTGCAATCCAGCAAGGTATCCTATGGAGCCGAAGCTTAAGCTCAGGAAGGATGAAGACAGAGTCCAAGTTGATATGACCAAGCATGGGAGCATCATCGAAAGTCTGAGGCACCTGACTCACATTCAGCAAGACATCACGTATGCAGTTGGGATGGCGAGCCGGTACATGGAGAGGCCTACTCAACTACACATGCAAGTTGTGAAACATATCCTCATATATGTGAATGGGACAATCGACATTGTTTTGGTGTATTCCAGAGGAGGAGGTGCGGCGAAGATTGCATGCTACAATGATAGCAACTTGGTAGGTGATATAGATGACAGAAAAAGCACAAGCGCCAGGGCGTTCTACTTCAATGGGAATATAGTTGCTTAGGCACCTTAAAAATAGAAAAGCATCGTCCTATTGACATGTGAAGCTGAATTCATGGTAGCATGGCAGCGGCATGTCAAGGCATATGGTTGCAAAGTGTGATAAATGAGGTAACGGGAGAAGCCCCAAGTCTAGTCGTCTTGTACATTGACAACAAATCAGCAATCACATTGATGAAGAATTCGGTGTTTCATGGGAGAAGCAAACACATTGATACCCGATTTCACTTTATTAGAGAGTGCGTGGAGAAGGAACTGATTGTTGTCAAGCACCTATGCACAGGGGAGCAGCATGCGGATATCCTCACAAAGGCACTTGCTCAAGTCAAGTTCACGGAGATGCGTGATTTGCTAGACGTCAAAGTCCTCGCGCAACCAAGTCTAGATTAAGGGGGAGATTATTGAAAAATAATCAAGACTTTCCGTTGTTGCCTTGCCATGTTATGGAAGGAAAGAAGAGATTGAAAATTAATCAACACTTTTCATTGTAGGCTTGCTATGTTGTAAGGCAAGTACTATATTGTATAGGCAAAGTTATTTCATAGATGGGTCTATATTTGTACTATAAATATAACCTCAAAGGTTGAGATGAATAACACGAGAAAATTGTCCTAAAACTTCTGTGTTCGCTTACGTGTGTTCTTTTGATCTGTATTTGCATGCAACTGTTTCTAGAGAGGAAACCAACAGATTCCACCCCTTGTCATTATTAGTACTAATTATTTTCCTGAAAGAAAACACCACCAGTAAGTCAGTAAACAGTGAATGAATTAAAAGGCTCACAGTTGGCAAGAGATAAAAATAGCTCTAGCTTGTACTTTAATGGCATGCGCCAAACTGGTCCATCTGCACCAAAGATCGATGGATGTATACTACACGAGCACCATTGTGAACTCCGTAGCGCCGGCCTTGACGTTGTCCGACCTTTGCTGCAGCTGGTCTTGGGTACATGCATGCTTGATTCCCTTGAGGCTGATCCATAGGCGGTCGAGGGAAAGGATGAGACGCTAGCGCTCTAGATCAGGAAGAGTACATGCACTCGTTCATGAGACTGCAGCGCCTCTACGAGGTACTCGAGACGGAAACACACCGAGGATGCATACGTGGTGGCGAAGAGCCCCTCGACGGCGAGAAGGTCGGGGACAGCGGCTAGTGCCATCCCTGGACGTGCGTTGCAATGTCGACGACAAGGAGGAGCATGGACAGGAGGAGGAAGGCGCAGAGGCAGCCGTAGAACATGGTGAACATAACGGGGTTCTTCCTCGATGGTGTGAGAACCGAAGGAGGAACAAAGGTTTTGGTGTCTTGTACTTAATCAGATTAGCCTTGGTTCCTTTATATATCGATTGTCATACAGAAAATAACACATCGTATGTCACATGACAACAAGTAACAGAGATGATTACATAGAGATTATAGGGGATTTGTTACAAGCAATCAAATCTATACATTCTATACAGGTCTATCTTTTATAACAGACAATATCTTCAACAACCTCCCTCAATCTCAACTTGATGAAACAAGATTGAGACTGCGTCACATTGCCATGAATTGTGCCATTGCCTATGGTTTAGTAAACACATCAACAGTTTCGTCTTGACAAGAAATAGACCAAACTTCCAGAGCCTTCTTTGCCACCCTTTCTCCCACAAAGTGGAAATCTACTTCAATGTGTTTTGTCCTTGCATGAAACACTGGGTTTGCAGAAAAGTAGGCCACACCTAAGTTTTCGTACCACAGGATCGGTGGCCTTGGTTGAAAGATCCCTAATTCACTAAGAAGGGACTGTACCTAGATTGTTTCTAGGGTTCCATTGGCTAAGGCTTTATATTCAGATTTCTGTACTTGATCTCGACACCATTGCTTGTTTTCATGAGCACCATGAGATAAGATTCGAACCAAAATATACTACAAACCCACCGGTAGATCTTCGATCATCACTGCATTTGAAAGGTGCTCACCAAGGTTGAAGCCAGACTTCTTGATAGATAGTCCTATGTTGGGCATGTCTTTTAGATATCAAAGTATCTTTTTAACTGTAGTAAAGTGACCTGACATATTTTATTGACAGCGAACACAATATCTGGCCTTCGTAAGAGTGAGATACTGCGGTGCTCCAACAAGATTTCTATACTTGGTCCCTTCTGCTGCTGACAGTGATTTTCCACCTTTAGACAACCGGTTGCTGCCAAAGACTAGCAATTTTCCATGTTAGCTCGTTTCAGTAAATCCACAGTATATTTGTGCTGTGCCAACACAATCCCATGTTGAGATATCTTCACTTCAATTCCCAATAAGTAATCAAGCTCTCCAAGATCCTTAATGGCAAATTCCTTTTGTAGTTGTGCTAGCAACATCTCTATAGCTTGATTTGAGGAAGTATTCACAATTATATCATCTATGTAAATGAGCATGTAGATGACTTCTCCTGACCGATTGTACACAAACAGAGAGGTGTTCTTGCGATGGTATGAAACCAAGTTCTTGCAGCTTCGTGCTCAATCGAGAGTACCATTCTCTTGGCACCAGTTTCAGGCCATATAGAGCTTTTTCTAGCTTGCAAAGATGATTGGGACACTGTGTATTTTCATACCGTAGAGGTTGTCGCGTGAACACATCTTTTTCAAGTACTCCATGGAGAAATGCATTCTAAACATCTAATTGTCGCAAATTCCACCCCTTGGATACCACAATGGAAAGGATGAGTCGAACTGTAACAGGCTTAACAACCAGACTGAATGTGTCCTCATAATTAAGGCCATATCGTTGTTTGAATCCTTTCACCATCAGTAAGCTCGATTGCAGTGGCAGCAGACTAGGCAGCAGCATCTGCTGACTGGGAGCTTGCAGCATGATCACCACCATGGCCCCCATGATGCAAAGGTTCTTGCACGAGCATTAGTATCCAAAGACAACAGATTGCCATACTCCGTATGGTTAGAAAGCTGTATAAATGGAAGGAGAACATATGCTTAGGTGAAAATAGGAGGTAGTATCGCATGGGTGGTTTGCTGTAAAAAAAAAGGAAAAACATGTTCATCGAACACGACGTCGCGGTAAATGTAAACTGTTGGGAAATCGGGGCAGGAAAGCCCTAATAAATTTCAAAAATTTATCCCTTTTTGGACGGATCGCATGTATGAGAACCAAGATTTAGAATATATCAAAAGGCAATAAATGCGTACCGTGGTCCTAAAAGCGCAAATACAAAGCTTTTGGAGAAACTCTCGGTGAAGCTCACAGCTTTGACGCCTGGACGTAGTAGTAGAAATGGATTCTATCGGATCTTCGTGGCACATAAACAAGCGGACGAGACCATGTACTAGTATGCTAGTACTACACAATACAACTCTTGTGACTTTTATTTATGGTTACGATAAAACTTTTTCACCTTTCTATCCCTTTTACTTCTCTCTTTTTTCTTCTTACTTTTTTTCTCAACCTGCCACTTGTTTTTATAGCAAAACCAGTGTAGCATGGTCGGTGATACAGTACTATCACTGTAGCATGGTCGGTGATGCAGTAGTACCAACTTTGACATTGTTCATATGTCGATTGCTACCGTGCTGCCGGCATGCTGTAGTGTTTTTAGCAAAAAAAAATCATATTTTTGTACATGCGTGGTTCGTAGCCTTTTGAGAACAACTAGATATCATGTTCAATCGTATTGAATATATGTCACAAGAGAAGATTTCATAAACCTATCTTAAGTCTATTCTTGTGTGACCCTTTAGGTTCATACAATATTGGCAATAAATCGAAAAACTCCTTTTTCGATTCACAAGTTGCAAGTGGCTCCTAGCAGAACATAACAACTACCCAAATTGAATGAATTTTATTTATCCGACAAACCTTTAATCCCTTTATCATTTGATATCATGGTTTAACCCAAGGTTGAGATATGCCATCCTTGTACTGTTAAACTGATTTTCTCGATTATTTGAAGTAGACTAATAAGATCGATCGATTAACACTAATCGTTCGGGCATGATCATGCATTTTATTTAGTCTATTTCATCAAGTGACCAATTGATATTATTCTCATGATCATGCATTTTATTTAGTCTATTTCATCAAGTGACCAATCGATATTATTCTCTCAGTATGAGGAGGACAAATTTCATCTTGATCATACACTTCTCTCTGCATGATTCCAAGCATACCCGAGTGTTGTCCTTATGATTATCCAGTTACGGACAACGTTAGACAACATCAAAGCATACCATCCTTATGTAGGAAACTGTGTTGATCTCAGGTTTTAAGGATCAATCATTGTCATTGTATGAAACAACTTATAACACTCATCAACTCCTCAAAAGGTGTTTCATAAGCGGGTCAGTCCAATAGCATGTACACTTACATGTATTCACAAGATTGTATTGTATCACATAACCATAATCCGTGAAACATGATTACCAAACAATTCATGTGCTTGTTGTGAATAAGGATTATTGGTGTCCCAACCAATAAATAAACAAGGCACAATTTATAATAATGTCATAATCAAATTACAGAGTTTCACTATCAAATCACATACTTGATGATCTATAACATGACATTATTAAAGGAACAACATAAATATAAATATAAAGTAATCATCTCTGTAACATCCCAAA
The DNA here is from genome assembly GCA_036346275.1 of Otatea glauca. Classification (NCBI taxonomy): domain Eukaryota; kingdom Viridiplantae; phylum Streptophyta; class Magnoliopsida; order Poales; family Poaceae; genus Otatea; species Otatea glauca. The sequence goes on from CM070730.1 coordinate 39,607,065, forward strand.
ATTTGAGTTTTAGAATGTTTTAATTTGAAAATGAACCATTTACATTTTTCCTGAATTAATCAAAGCTTAATTTGGATTTTCTATTAACAAAAGTATTTAATTTGACTAAAATATTCATCAAACAAAATATTTCTAGTTTTATTTGGGTTTATTATGCTTCAAGGAATTGTTCTATATTCTTTTAGATTTTTCTGAATTTCTTTGCTATTTATTGGAATTTATTTGCTTTTATTTGAATTTATGGAATTTTCTTAATTCAATTTTTTTTAATTTCAAAACCCTTCTTAGGCCGAATCCTTCCACCGGCTCGTTCCTATTCCTCCGTTCGGCCCTCTTCTCTACGCGCCCTCCTAGCCCAGCTTCGCTCAGCCCAGTCTGCGCAAGCCGTTGAATCTGCGGCACGTGGACGGCTGAGACACAGCCACGTCGCACTTGCGCCGCTGCCGCTTGAACCCTAACCCTAACTGTCTCTGCATCGATCCCGTGCCGCAGCTCGATTTTCGGATTTGGCACACCTCCCCAGGCTATTTAAGCGCCGCCACACCCAGCCCGAGGTTCCCCGCTTTGCGCCTCCCCTGTTGACCTAGCCCTTGCTGTCTGAGGCACCAACGTCTTCGCGCATGAGCTCGCCGATGTTTCCCTGCCACAGCCGAAGCCTTCTGCCGCCTTGTTCTCCGTCGCCGGTGCATCTCCGCCGTTGCCGTTTGCTTCTTCGCATTGCCCGCGAAGCCTTCTTCCAGATCTCCAAGGTTTCGTGCCCGATCCGTCGCTTTTCCACCATATCCCGTGTCGTCTTCCTTGTGTCCAGCGGAATAGTGCCGCCCCTCGCCGTCGTGCTCCGTTGCGGAGTCTTGGCCGTCCAATCACACGCGTGTGCCTCGTGTCTGGCCACGTCCTCGCTGCCCGCAGCTGCAAATCCCCACCGTCCGATTCGGCTATGTCGCCGAATGTGCAACGCGTCACCCGTTGCGTGGTAGCCGCGTCAACGCCATGTGGCTGCCACGTCTGCCCTAGCAACGCCGCGTGGCGTCCTCGTTGCCTAGTCTGCGACGTCAGTCGAACCCTCCTCAGTGGACGCAGTCCACCGTGAGCCGTGTCGCTGACACGTGGGCTCCACGTGTCGGCCGATATTTCTTTCTCTTTTTCTATTTTCTAGAAAATCCAAAAATTCCATCCAATCAGATTGTGCCATGTGTCAGCCCTTTTTATTTTCTTTGATTTTTTATCCGAGGAAATTCCAGGAGCCCGTTCTCCTTCGTTCAAGCTCCGATTCCAGTGATTCTAATTTCTAAATTCATGATCTATCTTCCAGTACCATTCTTTTTAATTTTTGAATTTTTTTTAATTTGATTTATTTATTTGATCTTGTTTCGCGTGTAGACAACGCAGTCGAAGCCCAGTCGAACCTACAGTCGGAGGTAGAACCAGCAGGAGGCAACAAAGGCAAGTCTTCCTTGAACATATTGATCCCAAATTTACAAAATGCCTATGTTGTTTTTAAATTATGCATGCTTACTTTATGCAATGTACTTTAAATATAGTTTTAGGGTATAATTAAATACCAAAATTTGTTAAACCCTTATTGGTATTGATCATGTCGAACCTTTGTCACCCTAGTTGATAGTAGCTATTTTATTTAGTGATAACCAGTAGAGTAGCATGGGACGGTAGAATTGCTTAGTCCAGCTTAAACGTTTCGGTATTATGCCATTATGGGAATTATCTCAAACATGGTTTAAACTTATTTGTGAAGTTGCGGCAATCGGTGTTGCTGATGTTATTTAAATGAAATAAAGAGCAAAAATGGTTTAGATTAGGGCGGATGGATGTTTGGCGGGTGCAGGAAGCGCAAGACCTTGGAATGTGAATGTTCCGTCCTAGTCAATTAAGGACAGAAGCATGTGTTATCATGGACCAAGCACTACCGTACAACCACAAGTTTATATGGGTACGACCTGGCTAACTAATTTGTGCGTCTTGTTATTAGCTTCGCCAGTTAGTGGATGCCAGATGTAGGCAGGTGCAAGAGGGGGCTTCCGACTGGGCAACTAGAACCCATCGGTGGTGAAACCTTAGCGGGCGAGGTTGTACATTGTAAAGGCCTTGTCATGATCTCTCTGCAGCATACCAAAGGAAGTGTGCTAATGACGTTACACAAAGAGATGATCATGTCTTGTGGGTAAAGCTGTACACACTCTACAGAGTTAAAACTAGTTAAGTAGCCGTGCCCACAGTCAAGGACACGCGAGGTACACTTGCACATTGTAGATTTTATGGTTTTGTTTTAAATGAGAATGATGGTTTGGGAATCCGTGAGCAGATGGAACTCTCGGGTTATGGTTTGGCAGATGGAGCCAGTCAGGTAGATAAAACCTGTTATAGTTGTCATTTCAAATTCAGTTATTATTCAAATACATTTTGATCAAATGATGCTTTGTGACATTACTATTGGTATTTAAAGTTAAATTTTGCTTTATGCCAAAAGAGCCATATTATGCCTTCAATTGTTTAGCCTTGCATATAGTTATCATGCATTATGTTTCCAAGACTTGCGGAGTACATTTTGTGCTCACCCTTACAACATCCCTACATTCCATAGAGGAGTGCGTAGAAGCTGAAAGTGACTACGATTCTTTACTTGTGGTTACGACGAAGGTGATCTAGAATACTAGGACGCGTACCCCAATCGATTGCCTGTTGGGCAAATGGATGGGCTTATTCTACTGTTGTTATTTCGTTTCCGCTGCTTCTTATTGAACTCAAGCCATGAGGCTGTTTATTTGTAATAATTGGCCATAAGGCTAATACCTTTTTGTTTAATTGATATTATTTGATTCGTGATATGGATATGTTATCATCACTGTTTTCACTGTGTGTGCTAGCTTTTTCTGGACTAGCACAGGTTATACACAGAGGGTTCGAATTTGGAAATCCGGTCCCGACAATCTCCATGATTAGCCTCTTGGGCATATTTCCAATATAAACACGAGCTATAGGAACATGGAGACACTTGTAGCCTTCATGTGAATTACTATACCCAACAAATACACATTGTTATGATCAAAATTGTAGTTTCTAAGCATTGCATGGTCATAGGTTCAGCCAGCACGCACAACCAAAAGTGCAAAGAAGTGTGTAATCTGGTTTGGACCCTAGGAGTTTTTCCAGAGGTGTAGCATTTGAGAGGACTTTGCTTGAAAGACGGTTAATCAAATAACACACAATAAGTAAAAATTCATCCCAAAATTTGATTGGCATTGAAGCTAGAGACGGAAGAGAGAGACCCATTTTAACCACATGTCTATGTTTCCTCTTGGCGGAACCATGCTGTTGATGGGTACAAGGACATGAGATATGATGTTCAATGCCTACTTGCCAAAAACATTTGTTTAACCTGTGATATTCGCCACCAGTCAGATTACATGCAAAGAATTTTGCGATTCAACAGCCGTTCAACATGAGTTTGGAATTCAAGGAATACACGAAAGACATCAGATTTATTCTTAAGAAGGGACAACCAAGTAAACTCGCTGAAATCATCGACAAAGCTCACATAGTATTTGTACCCTCTTGTGGATGAGCCGGCCCCAAAAATTTGAAAAAAAATAAGCTCCAGTGGTGTTGAGGAAACACTAGATGACCTAGGAAACGGAAGTTGATGACTCTTGCCTTACTGGCAAGCATTACAAACTGATTTATTCTTTGAACGACTAAAGGAAATCAAATTATTTGAGTGCAAAAGTTGTTGAACGACCGGTGAAGAAGCACGTCCAATCCGGGAAGGCCAATCATTAAAAGAAAGTTTGACTCCATAAAGGGCTTGCTTATTTGGTGGCGAAATAGGATAGAGGCCTCCTTCACATTTGCCATGTAACAGAACTCTCTTTGTGGCCAAATCCTTTAAGCGAAAATGATTTGGATAGAATTCAAAGAAGGCATTATTGTCATTGGCATGTCGATGAACAGAGAGAAGATTTCTAGTCTATACTCCTTTATAATGCACCTAAGCATTCTTTTCTACGTCCACCCTAAATAATGCACCCCACTAGAGATGATCCAACCTTCATGCACCCAGCGAAACGTCCTCAGAAACTTGACTCCATCAAAATTAACCTCTCAGATCTTTCCTCAGCTCTACTCACCCACATCCGATGGTCATTGTTTAATGTGTCTAACTCATCCCTGTGGCCCACAACAGATTTCCCCCCACCTCCAGCATCATCTCAAGGAAAAGAAAACAAATATCCTGGAATTAAGGAAAAGGAAACAAACGTTCTAGAAAAGGAAAAGACATATATTACGTGCTGAGAAAAGGAAACCGGAATACATGGCACTATACTAGTAGCTTACGGAACATGAAGAATGTTCTTGAGTTGAAGAGTTTTGGCAGGAGTTTGAATAACATAGTTACCACGATGAAGTATAGACAAACCTGTACCATAGGCGGTCTGCACGTGGTCCTTCCCATTGTAGCGTTCACAAACTGTCAACTTTGCAAGCTCACCAGTTATATGGTCAGTTGCCCCAGTATCCGTGTACTAATTAGGATCAACACCATATGAGAATGCAGCTGCAAGTCCTGTGAGCTTCATCTCCTCTGCTTGATAATAATGATCGTAGCGATGGTAGCATTTGAGTGCTACATGGCCTGCTTTGCCGCATACTTGACAGGTTGACCTGTCCTTGCCGTTACCACAATCTCCTCGGTTGCCATGGCCATTGGATCTGCCACGGCCGTGGCCACCCCTGTTGCCATTGAGACCACCTTTTGTCACGAGAGAAGTAGTTGGTACAGGACCTGGAGTGCTGCATCATCGCTTCATCATTGTGCTCTCTGCACAACTTCATAGCTGACCAAGTGTGTGTACAGAACACTAAGAGAGATGGAATCCAGCCTAGTGGTTATTGATGTGACAAGAAAGTCATAGTCAGCATCAAGGCTAGTGAGGATATATGTTGCAACCTCCTTGTCCTGAATGGGATGGCTGATAGAAGCCATGGTATCAGCAAGCATCTTCATCTTGTTGAAGTATTCCACCATGGACAGGTCCTTCTCCATTCGAATCTACATGATTCGTGCCCTTGAGTGTATTGTGAACATTTTCTCAAGTGTGATATATCCATACCTCACACGATTGGAGCAATTAAAAATAATAATTGCAGTCCATTTATATTCCACGTCCTAGGTTTGATAGAGTCTATACGTGAGGGGGAGTGTTGAAGTATAAATGAATTGCCCACCTTTTCTCATTAGCTTAAACTTTTGGGTGAACTAGCTGGTACATGCAACTCAATAGGTTAGTTTGATCAAGTGGCTGGATGTTGGGGTAGGAAGGAAGTCGGTAGAGGTTGAAGATGACAGAGAGCTCATCATGGTGGAGACAATGGTTGAGAATGAGGTCGAGGAAGTCATCTCTTCGGGAGCTTATGGCTCTGATACCATGTGAGAGAAAACCGAAGGAGGAAGAAAGGTTTTGGTCCGACATACTCAATCAGATGAGCATTCGTTCCTTTGTATATATCGATTGCCATATGGGAAATAGTACCTCGTATCAGGGGCGGAGCTGGGCCTCGGGCCACCAGGGCCTGGGCCCGAGGCTTAGCCCAAATAACAGTATAAATTACTGTTCAACTCGTATTTGGGCCCGAGGCCGACGTCCTGGCCCAGTCCAGGCCACTAGAGAAGCTCAGGAGTGAGGAGCCCTAGCCATTCATGTGATGTACGCGCAGGAGCTTAGGAGCCCTAACCATCCACACGCAGGAGCTCAGGAGTTTGCCGCCGGTCGCCGCCGCCACCACCGCCCTAGGCCACGCCCGCCGGCTGCCACTCCTGCCTCGGCCCCGCAGATCCATTGAAGCTCATTTGGATCTGGTCATCGGTCATCCCATTCCGGTATTCCCACGGGTCACGGCTGTAGATTCCACCCGTTCGTTGGTCGCTGGCTGCTGCCCCCGACCCCGGCTCAGCCCGCCTACGCTGCTGGAGTCTGGACTTCTGGAGGCAAGATCCATTCGCCACCCCTAGCGACGCTGGCGTTCGGCGACCCGGCGCAGATGCACAGTAGTGCACCACTCTGCGCGGGCCTGCGCTGATCCCGCCCACGGCGGCTCGCCAGCCGCCGCCCTTGGCCCGCCCTTTTACCCCTATCTGTAGAATTCAATTTTGATATAGAATTATGCTGCATATCAGACGCAACTAGATGATTCAATTTTGTCATGCTTATCAGAAATGTGGTTAAAGTTTGTGTCTTTATGTGTAGAATTTATTAGAAAATGTGAGCAATTACTATGATATGGCTCAGATTTGAACCCCCAGATTTGTAACCAAAATTGCAGTATTACACTGCTATTTTATTTGGGAATGTATCTCATAAGCCATAATGTATTCAGGCTGCAGTCTTCCACTATGGATCAATAAGCTTGATTGCTGAGCCGTGCCGATCAGCACATCTGTGTGCCATGGAGATTGCCAAAGAGGCTGGTGCGCTGCTATCCTAGACCCGAACCTTAGGGAGGCATTGTGGCCATCCCGTGGGGAGGCTCGCACCCAGATCTTGAGCATCTGGGACCAGGCAGACATTGTGCAATTTATTGTCTGATGAATTGGTTATTTTATTGCTGATTGTTCTCTCTCTTTGTTCAAATCAAAATTGCGGTTGGATCAGGAGCTAATTTGATGTATGTTGATTCTGCAGGATCAGAAGAGGCTTGAGAAGGTGATTAAAATGCCAATGCATGTGGAGCAATCACCATCACTTATCATGATCAATTGGTCAGCACTTGTGTAAATCTACAACAAACAAGGTTATATGCAACCTACCACTTTCAACACCTGACTTGATTTATTTTTTTCTCTTGCATATTTCAGATTGTTGAGTCTGTCATCATCAATGCTTTGCAACCCAGACTTAATTTGGACCCTACTCCATGCCTTGAAAGGCTTTGCAGCTCTATTGTTAAGAAGGTAACCCCGTTTTTTGTGTTTTTGGATATGCACTTAAATATATTGTTAGGCTTGGAAAGTATGGTAATTTGGCTTGCGCTTTTGTACCAAACTGTATGCAAAATAGATTGATTAGTTAAATTTGAACTCCATGCTTAACATTTCAACGATTCAAATTTATTTTTGATTGTGTATTTGTGTTGTACTTTTCTTATATCTTAATGTTCGTAGTCTTTCATGTTAGTAATAGTCGTTTATTTTTGACCCGAGGCTTGCTCAAATCCTGGCTCCGCCCCTTCCTCGTACGTTACATTGGTAACCAATAACACGAGATGATTACGTAGAGATTACAAGGATCGGTTACAATCAATCAAATCTATACATTCTATACAAGTCTATCTTTCTATAACAGATAATATCTTCAATAGCGCGGCGCGTCGGAGTCGGTCTGCCCCACCGCTACCGGCCACGAAGAGCGCTGCGGCGGCTGCCCCTGTGAGCTTCCTGATTGCGCGACGCACGTTGAGCAGCACTATCCAGGTTTTCCACTGCTACTGCCTCTTAACGTTTTCGTCGCCTGAGCACGACGAGGATGGAGAAAGAGTGGCTCGATGGAGTTGGTAATTTGGTTTAACGAGAATCAACGAAAGGCACAAGGTAATACATTGAAACGCGAAAAAACGTTGCGCAAGGGGCTTTCTGAAAATGTTCACACCAACCTGAAGCTCGCCAATGTGGCATGCCATGTGTACAAGGTTTGCTCGCGTGGACACTTAGGATGGACTAATCTATACTCTTTATAATGCACCTAAGTATTTTTTTCTACGTTCACTCCAAATAATGCATCCCACTAGAGATAACCCAACCTTCATGCACCCAGCGAAACGTCCCCAGAAACTTGCCTCCATCAAAATTAACCTCTCAGATCTTTCCTCAGCTTTACTCACCCACATCCGATGGCTATTGTTTAATGTGTCTAACTCATCCCTGTAGCCCACAACAGATCTCCCCCCACCTCCAGCATCATCTCAAGGAAAAGGAAACAAATATCCTAAAATTAAGAAAAAGAAAACAAACGTTCTAGAAAAGAAAAAGACCATATATTACGTGCTGGGAAAAGGAAACCGGAAGACACGGCACTATACTATAACTCATTAAAATCACATCAGCATCTCAATGTGTGATCAAAATGTACAATGATCTGAAATGACACGCACGTTCAAACAAGTTGAATGACCCCCGCTAATGCATTTTACTCTTATTATCTTGTGCCGTCAATTTTGGGCAAATTCTCTTCCAATGGGCTAATTGGATAGAACAAATATGGAGTGACCTCATACATATCTTGCGTGCGATTTGTCTGAAACCGACTCCCAGCAATCGGTGCTTCCGTCCTTTTACCGATCGGCTGAGCTCGATCAACGAGGGATGTAATTTTCCAGAAGATTTCGAAGCGGCCAGGCCAACGCTTATTTCCGGAAGATTATTAGGGCCCTAAAAATTACTCCCCCAGTCCCCTCATTCCTGCACACCGAAGATAAAAAGAACCAAGCCCCTCAGCCATTCTTCCCAAACCACCGAAGCCACCACAAGCCAAAGACCAGGAGGAGGAGTAAGAAGACGAAGAGCAAAGAGGCAAGCCAGAGCCAGCATTCACCAAGCCATTCACTTTCACCCACACCACAAAACCAAGTAGTAGAAGTCCACAGATGCTCCCCAAGGCGAAGCCAACCAAGCACCAGCAAGCCAAGGCCACCAAGGTCCAGCAGCAAGGGCAAGAACAAGCTAAAGCCATTAGGAATAGGAAGATCCCGAAGACCTCAAGCTAGCAGCAGCCTAGGACCACCTCCAACCAGATCCAGGGACAAACTGCCATCACCTCCTTCCCACCACATATCCCATCCTAGGTAATCTTCACATACATTATGCTAGCTCCAAGAACATAGGATAAATGACCAATATAGTTTAGACTTAAGCTAGATAACTAGTGAATAGTAGTAAAAACTACCCTAGGTTTTAGATGAGGACCGCAATAGACGCGGCGCCATGCGTATCCAGAGAACTACTGCTCCCCCGCGTGCGGAAGAACTCTAGGTGTCGTCACAACACAGCCAAATCCATAGTAATCAACCCACATTTCATCATTAATCGTATCACAAACTTCAGGTGTGCAATTGAATAACAATCACATAACAATAATCAAGGAATTAGTAAACATTAAGGTAAGGGGAGGGGGGCAACCATGGTGTGGGGAGGCCGGAGTAGAGACCCATGCGGCAGCCAAGACCGAGGGAACCGATGGGGTAGACCAAGCCGTAGGTCGACCAAAGTGGTCGGGCGATGGGGAGACAGTGGCAAGGGGCTGTGGCGGCCCGAGGTGACCCTGGGCCGAGAGTGGCCAAGGAAGGGGCACGAGGCAGCGGATACCGGAGGCGCGAGGAGAGGCGGCGGAGACCGGAGGCCAGAGGAGGGATGTGGACCGAGACCCAGGGCGTAGGCTGCGTCGGTAGCTAGTGCGATATTAGGGCAGAGGCAGCCTGGCGCGATGCAAAGCCGGAGGAGATGGCCCGCTGGAGGATATGGCTCGGGCAGTGCGAGAGGGAGGCGGCCAGCCCGGTGCGACGTGTCAGGGCTGAGCCACGGGGCGGCGGGGTCAAACCTTGAGGCGACGCCACGGGAAACCGGCAGCAGGGATGAGCCTTAGTGCTGACGGCGGCCGGTGGGGCACAGTCGGCATGAGTAAGGAGACTGGATCGAGAGCAATGGGGAAGAGGAAGAGAGAGTGAAGGGGAAGGGGAAATGGATAAGGCTGGAGAGGAAGGAAAAGAAAAAGAGAAAAAAATATTAACTAAAAAGGGGGAGAAAAATATTATCTAGAACTATGCATGATTCAAAATTAAATATACCTAATTAAAATCTGATAAATAAATCAATATAAGTTATCGGACATTTAAATAAAGGGATGTTAGATTTAAAAGGGGCATTATACGTATATCAAATAGTAAAATTTTAAGAAAGGGTTGGACGCCATAGAACATGCAAAAATCTACTAGCCACCTAAAATATGATATTTTATAATTTTAGGAAATCCATCAGGTGATCTTCAGCAGCAATCGTGCGAGGAGGAATATTTTTACCAAAATCCAGGCAAGCAATCTCTTGATCATAGTTAAATATTTTTAATCACACATATTTACTTAAAAGTGATATCACCACTGCATGGGAAAATATTTTAGATAAAACCATAAATTGGACGATGTTGGAAAAATGGTTTGATGATGAACTTCTAAGGCAGTGGTTGGTTATGAATATATTGAAATTATGATAAATTGTGCAGTATTTGAATTGTGAATTTGTTGAAATGACTTGTCCAATGAATGGAGCCGGTGATGTATGTATATAAGGTGAGTAGAGGGTGCCAAAGAGATGAGCATTACCGATGGGGCCCTCTACATAGGCTAGCACATAAGGATGAACCACTATACTCGGGCAATGAGTTGTATTTTCGTATCAACCATAGTGTTTGGAAACGACCAGAAAAGGTTGTACTATGATGGTATTATGATCTCCACATTGGGCATGAGTAGATAACTAAGAGTGTAAAGTTCGGTATGTTGGGAGTCCCAGTGAGGGACACGATTTTGGAATTCAGCTGTGGTTGATGATTCCGGGATGCTATATTTAAACGCTATGAGATGATTGTTGCCGTTGTTAGTTGGAGTACAACTGGCATGCTACCAGGGTTGGTGATCTAATACCTGAGTAGTGATAAACGTTCTAGGTTCTCAACTGAGGTTAGGTTCACTATGTGTAAAGTAGTACAAACCTGCGCAGAGTAAAATTATGAATTCATGCCTGTCTCTTGGATTGGAGGCTACGGAAGCTAAATCTGCCTCATATACGAGTGCTAGTAGAAATTTCAAAGATTAAAATCGGAAACCCATATTTTCTTAATAAAACTCTATTTTCCTAAAAATAGATTTGAGAGAAAGTTGGTCATGAAATGGATGATGGAAAAATTCATATATCGCATTTTGTTATTAATGCTTGCTAAGTACTTTTGTACTTACTCTTACTTAACTCCCTCTTTGTTTAGAAGCTAAGCATTATGGATTCGCCTACGAGGCGTGGGCTGAGGGTCTTTCGCAAGGTTAGGGTGATGAGGTGACAGAGGACTACCAGGAGGACTGGGTGGAGTAGTGGATTGTATGATAGTGCTAGTCGATCCATTAGGTACTTAGTGTTTTTGTAAATTATTTATTGATGTAATATATATGTTATGTAATATTTGATAACTATGAACTTGTAGCTTGTGTGGTGATGGATTGTAATAAGTTTCTATTTTAGTCTCTAACTATTATTCTACTGCAATACTATGAACACTTTTATTAACTGATAAAGTGTCGGGTGCGCCCGATATTTTGTTAGCTAATATGCCGAGATCAGTGTAATTAACTCCGAGCAATGGTGGTATTACTGCCATTACCCTGGCCTAATTATGTGGGTTGCCATAGAAACGATCACAAGAGAACTCACAATTAGGTCCAGAAACCTTGCAAAACAGTTGTCGGGACCCAAATATTCAAATCCAGACCCTTTATGTATATCGCATTAGTCCAAAATCACGCTAGTGCACACAGGCTCAACATAGATGAATATCACAATCATACAAAGCGAAAACATAATAAAATTCTCCATATATTAAATATAAACCTATTGATTGACCTTTTGATAGACTTTACATAACTAAGACATGTAGGGCTAAACTAGATGAAGGACCATGTGGAGGTCCATCCATGTTTGTGATGAGTATTTGACTTCATTTGAGCAAGGTGTGCTCAAGTTTGAGTTTGATTTGGATTGATTTTCAAAATAAAGCAATTTGAGTTGTCTCTGCCAGGAGTGGCAGTACCGGCCGTATGGGCGCGGTAGTGATGAGTTGGATGGGTTTATTGCATATCATTGTGGGCATTGCTATGAAAGGTTTTTCCTTGTCTTTGATGGTTGCAGGGCGACGGTGCTAGGTCATGGTGAGGCGGAGGATGATCGGGACTAGGCGAGGAGCGTTGGAGGTCCAGACGGTTGGGAGATCGCCGGAAGATGATCGGAGACGGAGTTCGGGCAAGTCAAGAAGACAAGGAAAGGAAATGATGCTAGCTAGATGCCGCGTGGATCAATGAGGGCCGTCGGATTGAGGTCTAGTTGATAGGTTAGCGGATCTAGGTAGTATGCTTTGAAAACCGTGCAAGAAAACCCGGTATATGTGTGGGTTTTGGGTTAGCCCTTGCATGGCTGTGTGTGTGGGTTAATCCTAGCCCTTAGATGAGTGCTCTAGGGTTGAGAGACTCATCCAAGGGTGGTAGGTGGCCCAAGAGTAGTATAAATAGGGGTGGAGGTGTAGCCTCCTCCCTTTGAAGGTTTTGTGGTTTGTGAATGCTCCTTTGAGCTTTGCCCACATGAAAGTGAGGCTCTGTAACTTCTCCTTCTAGAAATGAAAGTTTTATCCATCCATCTCTGAATTTATTTTGCGCATTTACATTATGTCTTTACTTTACGCAATTTAAATTCAGCATTTACTTTCCCGCAATTACATTCTCGCAATTTACTTTCACGCAATTTGGATTTGCCTCCCCTCCTTCTAAATGTTGTTGATCTTGGATATTTTGAGTGTGTTCATATGGTTTTACATCTCTTTTGCACTCTTGGATTGAGTAGAGAACATCTTTTCTTTCAAGTCCCAACTTTGTTCAGAACTTGTTCTTTGCGCAGCATTTAGTATTTGATTTTTATAAAAATATAGAAAAATCCTTTTTAAGTGATTCTTATTGGATAAGGTGCGGGACTCTGATATGCACATGCAAAAAAATGTTGGAGTTCACTTGTTGCACCGTTTGGGCGCCATGAGGTGAAAACCGAGCCCCAAACTTTCTGTAAGGATTTTTGATGAGAAATTTGGTGGAGTTCTTCAAGACTCTGATGCTCATAGGGAGAAAAAGTCTAAAATTTTTTGAGCTGCAAAAACCCACCAACCTCCTGTTCAAATTGAGGACAAGTTCTGGAAATTCTGCTTTTGCTTTTCTGAAAATGACTTTTGTGATTTGAATTTATGTCCTTTCTAAAAGCAAGAGTTTGATTGATTCCTCTTTATCTTGGACACTAGACAACCAGGATTGTGACTCAAAAATCCCCACATATTTTATGGTAATTATCCATGCAAGCTAGGGGTACACATAGTTGTCTAGTTTTTCGGGCTTTTCACGATTTACTTTGAGCGATCTTGTTGAGGTTTTTGTTGGAGTATTTTGGGGGAAAATTTATTTGCGACCATTCACCCCCTCTCTATTCGCCATCTCGGTCCTTCACTAGAAATATTAAACTTAAACTGCAACGGAAATAAAACGTAGATAACTATAAATATAACATAGGCAACTGACAAGGCTTGCACCCTAGATGTCGGTCTCCTTTGTTTGGAAATCGGGGTGGGAAAGACCCAGTAAATTTGAAAATTTTATCCCCTTCCCGGACCGATCGCATGCATTAGAACCAAGATATAGAAAATACCAAAAGCAATAAATGCGTACCATGGTCCTGAGAGCGCAAATACAAAGCTTTTGCAGAAGCTCATAGCTTCAACGCCTGGACGTAGTAGCGAAAATGGATACGTCGGACCTTCGTCGCAGTAGCAGCCACGACCTTCAGGTATCCACACGAACAGGCAGACAATACCTTATGCCATTATGCTAGTACCGTGAAATACGACTCTTATGACCTTTTATCTGGCTTAGGTGAAACTTTTTCACCTACCTTTCTTTTCCTATCAATTTTCTGAACCTAGAACCCAAATTTATAGCCAAACATATTGTAGCAAAATGGGTGCTACGGTAACCGACAGCTGGCACTGTTTATATGTAAATTGCTACAGTACAAACACCTACCATAGTTCATATGTTGGCTGCTACCGTGCCTACCAATATGCTATAGTATTTTCCATCACTACTACGGTAATTTTCAGCACTATTACAGTGATTTCAGCACAAAAATCATATTTTTGCATGCAGGTTTGCAACCCTTTTTATAAACAACCAGATATCATGTTCAATCGCATTGACGCGTATGTCACGAGAGAAGATTTCATAGATCTATCTTAAGCCTATTCTTGTGTGTGACCCTTTAGGTTCATGCTATGTTGGCAATAAATCAAAAAACTCTTTTTCTGATTCATTAGTCACAAGCGACTCCTAGCAGAACCTAACGACTACCCAAATTGCATGAATTTTGTTTATCCGACAAACCATCAATGAATACATCTCGGTCCTTTTGTCACTTTGATATCATGGTTTAACTCAAGGTTGAGGTCTATCATCATTGCACTGTTAAACTAATTTTCTCGATTCTCTGAAGTAGACTAATAAGAACGATCGATTAACACCTTTAATAGTTTGGACATGGCCTTGCACATTTTTTAGTTTATTTCATCCAGTGGCCGATCTATATCTTTCCCTCGGTACGATGACGACAAATTCCATCTTGATCATACACTTCCCTCTACATGATTCAAAGTATACCCGAGTGTTGTCATTATGATTATCCAGTTACAAACAACGTTAGACAACATCAAAGCTGTCGGGACCCTCTGTGTTGTCATTATTAGTCAATTTTTCTTTTTCTTTAGAAAATAATTTTGGACACTCCTAAGAGATACCAACTACCTAGGGCCAAGACCTATAGTCAGTATGGCTCTGATACCACCGCTGTCGGGACCCGAATTTGCAAATCCGGACCCTCTGTGTATACCGTACTAGTCTAGGATCACGCTAGTGCACACAGGCTCAACATAGATGCTATCATAGTCATACACAGCGGAATATAGCATAAGTTTAATAATTAATAGTAACTGTTGTCTTACATGATTATTGCCACACATGGCTTATAAAAGAAATAGCAAATAAGCAGCAGCGAAAAAAAATAAGCGTGGCAGCTCCCCAGTTCACCATAGGCAACTGACGAGGCTCGGACCCTAAGCATTCGCATCCATATAATCCTCCTCCATGAAAGGCGTAGATCCTTCCTCTTCTGAAGATGTTGTTGTTGGGGTGAGTACATAAAGCACTCAACAAGTTGTGCACAGCAATGCAAGTCTAATATTCTATATGCTTGGCTTAATCAAAGGGAATGGCTAATAAGGATATTTTGCAATAAAGCGGCATTTAACAAGAATACAGTAAATAGATTGGAAAGCAGTAAAACAAATAACAGTACTGAATAGATTCAGCATTTCTGAAATAAACCAAGTTTCCAATCCGAAATCAATTTCCACCTCCCATGGCACCCTGCCATCCCAACAAGTTTTTGTTTAACAAAAATCTGACCCTTAACTGTAATTCCCGAGCATTGCCCAATACCGTGAGCACGGCTATTCGAATAGATTGTACACTCTGCAGAGGTTATGCACTTTACCCACACGATACAACCAAACACCACCAAGGCGAGTGATCATAACAAAGCCTTTATAATGCTACACCTAGACCCAAGATCTTTGTTCGCTAAGGTTTCAACATCAAGGGTTAAACCACCACAACAGGCCCCCTCTTGCGCCGCAGTGAGTTAAGCGTAAACCCGGACTCACTATTCACCACGACAAGATCAAATCTAGGTTTCACAAATTATTCAAATTAGGTCTGTCCCATTCCAGACATGTGGTTGCAAGAAAGACTCAGGTCAAAGGCTTGCAAGGTTAAGTCCTTAAGGTGATTAAGGCAAGACTTCCACATAACCCTGTCAATCCTGGCCCACCTTGGCACACTCCCCCTTGCCACTTGCCCCAATCTAAATCATTACCACCACAGTTGATTACCAAGCACCACGTGCCACCAACCTTTTAATCTAGTTGTGTGACCTCCTCGCCACGACAACCTGATATCACCGTGTGACAACACATGACACACAAATGTTTAAACATTGTTCCATATTCCATTAGTCAAGATTAAGTAACAACATTCCGACACATGTGATGACGTGGCATGGCTAAGCAATCTACGACGGTCTAACTAGTCCTATGTTGATTATTAATATTAACCAACTATAATTCCACATCCTAAGGTGACAATTAGATCATGGCATAAAATTGACAAGGTGTGATTTAATTCAATTAGGCATATCATCTAATTCCAAGATTAATTGAAATCATTTATACACATAAAATATCATGCATAATTTAAAAGATAAAATAGCAATTTGGTGAAATTCGGTGCAACATGATCAAAGCACAACTTGCCTTGGGGTAGGTGCTGGTCTTGCTCTGAGCTTGGGTCTTGATGCGATGAATCTTCCTCCGGATCACCGAGCAGTTCAACGTCTACGCGAAACGATGCCAAAATAGCAAATAAACACAAAAACAGAGAGCAAACAAACTCTAAAAATAAAATAAAATTCACCAATAAATAGATCTTGATTTTAAATTTTTTTACAAATTTGAATCACACAAATCTGAGTTAAAATGCAAAAGATATAGCCTTTTGAAGTTTTGAATAAATAATGAAATATAGAAAATAGAATTTCCGATTTTCCCGAAATATTTTTCTATTGAAAAATATTTTAATTGCGCAACGCTGACGTCAGCCCTGGCCCGAGCCAATCAGGCGCTGACACGTCACCTGGCGCACAGACCTGGTCCACCGTGGATGCGGCTCACGGCGCCTCGTGCCCGACACGCGCGCGCGATCTCATCGGCATGCGACGCCCGCGCCGATGATGCTCGACACGCGCGCACATCTGCGAGGATCCGACGGCTAGCGAACTACACCAACATGGCACTATCCTCGATCGCTCATCTTAGATCTAATCATAGTGTTATGCCCTTGAGGCAATCATTTAGATGATTGTAACATGACTATGTTTATGAATAATAATATGATTATTGGTCCAATGAATGTATATCATTGTATTGATCAACAAGTATGTGACTTGATTATGAAGCTCTTTACTTAATGATGTAATTCGATAAATATCTCGATCGGATATCATCGATAGGACTACGATGAATAGATCAAGACATGTAGTGATCGATGATCATGCTTCATAGATCATGGGATATGGAGATATCATCTCTACATTGTGGACCATGTTGAAGAACATGGGTTAGATAGACCCGCTATGGGACATCGCGAGAATGTTTCATTCTTATGTGTCATCGATGTATCTCATACCTAGAAGATGTATGATCCTTAGACTGAGATTGTCATATTCCCTACATGTGTAATAGTTTTCCTTGGGGCTATCAAACACTACTTCCTAACCGGATAGTCATAAAGGTAGCTTTCATGTTTACTATGAAACGTGCGAGAGGAAGTGAGCAATAAGATGGAATTTGCCACTCCAATGAAACAGAGATATATGACAAGGCCACTCGTGTGATATGATTAAGAAAGTGCATGGCCATGCCGTGATTGAGGAGTCAATCACAACTTATTAATATATCACGGATACGAGAGATGGATTGAATCATCAAAGGATGACATGCTTCTCGCCTTGAGATCAATCTTCATATACTTGGCAAAGGGATTATTACATGAGTTCTTTTGATAGGTTCTGCTCGATTTGATCACAAGATGTTTGGGAGTTGGCATACTTTGCAAGAAGCCGCTACCAACTATTGGATTGAAAAGGAGTTTTCCAATCCATGTCCAAACATATGTGAACCTGCAGGTCACATACTTAATGGTCCGACGCATTAATTTGGATTGGATCCGTAATTAATGAACCTCGTGGGCTTAGCATGCCGGTGGGCCCCGGTTTAGGTTTCATCTCGTGGCTATATAAGGAGGGAGGAGGAGGCGCAGAGTGTGCTTTCCACGGTTTAGGTTTGATTCACTTGAAACCCTAGCCTCCTCCTCTCGCCGCCTCGCCGAGCGACTAGGTGCTTGCACACGACGCACGCGGCGTTCCATCTCTGGACGTGTGGACTCATCGCGGTGACGCTGCTGCGATCAAGCGGCGTGGGAGGACGATCCACGGCGAGGCGAGGACGATCCACTACATCGACGCAACGATCAGCGCGGCGAGGACGAACCACTACATCGACGCGCGAAGGATTCCGCAATCTGCGCGCCTAGTGGTAATCTTATCTATGATCCTCTTCTTGCGGTAGCTTTACGTTGCGCGGTAGTTTTTTTTTTGTGCTAGCGTAGCATACCGCGTTTCCTCACAAGGGTATCGAGCCATCTCGTATAGTTTTGTGATCTGGATGTTGCACATATGATGTGTGAGGTTAGTAGATTGGATCTATTACATGTTCACCAGTTCATGTGATGAATTGGTGACGGCAACCATCGATGAGATCGATCGATTTAGGGTTTGAGGAAAGTGCAAACCGACTCAATCTTGATTTGGGTGAGTCCGCTCATGGTACGACGTTACCCTTACCGGTCGGGTTACCGCCATCGTGGTTTCAAACGTATCCATATGGGACCAAGCCAATCGATCGAGTTGGATTGGGTCAACTGCTGATCCATGGTAAGCGCAAATGCATTCAATATTGATTTGGGTGAGTCCGCTCATGGTACGACGTTGCCCTTACCGGTCGGGTTACCGCCATCGTGGTTTCAAACGTATCCATATGGGACCAAGCCAATTATATTAGATCGGATTGGGTCAATCTGTTGATCCGTGGAAATTTTGAGGGTGTTTTCCATGGCGGAAGACATGCCTCTAAAAATTTCAAGGCGCGCCTCGACTACTTGCATGTGGGCTCGCCTTGATTCCGCGTGGCGCCGCCTCGGACCCGCCACGACCGGCCACGATGACGCGCCGCCCTTGCGCGCCTGATTCTGCGTGGCGCCGCCTCGGACCGAGTCGAGGGTTGCTTTTGTTTAACTCGTTTTTGCAGGAATTATGTGAAATAGTATGGCCTATGTGTATGTGATGCATGTAATTTCCACATGGCTCAAGTGCGTGTTAAGCCATAAGGCTATTTAAATTGTATAACGACTGCGTGTCGACTTGTGATGCTTCAAACCTCATGTAAAATTCATTATCAAAAGTTGTAAGGAGTTGCATCCATAATGATGAAGACGATGGCTAGGTGAACAAATCAAGCAAGGTGGCTAGGTGAACAACCAAGCATGATGATGGAGATCTTAATGCTAAGGGCCATGCTATTTCACGACTTATTTTGATTTTCTGTGGATGTGTGTTTTATCCTTGCTATTTTCTTTATGCTCATTGCATGTGATGCTATATTCATAGTAATCTTTGTTCATCCTTATAGTTAAAAATCTTAAATCAAATTGTCCATCCAATTGTTGCACCTATCAAGAATTTAGATCGTTATTGATATGACTGCCAAAGTAGTATATCAATGGCTATCTCAATAGATGATAGGGATGTGTTGGACACATCACGCATAACAATGGTAGATTTAAACGAGCTATCAAAACGGTTTTGGGCTTGAGGACATAAGTGGTTGGGATTTGATTTGATAATGAAGGAACCTATACAAGACAATTGGTGTCTAGGAAAACACACATGAGGTGTTTCTTAATTGGCACCCGAATACGGAAGTGCTCCTCCTCATGTGAGCCCTTGGGGCAGGTTGACCTGGCCATGAGTCAAGTTGATGGAGGCATTCATTACTTGTTTTCATACTCAACAAACAAGAGTTACATATGATGTAATTAGCAAAGGTGTTGCTTACCTATGTCATTAAATTTCTAGCAGTGATGCCAAAGCTCACTAGTGTTTAATGAATATGGATCTTGAATACTCACTATGTGTCTATAAAAGGACATAAAATAGGAGTGTCTTTAATTAAAAGTTTAATAAAAGTTTTACATAAACATAGTGCTTAGAATCTTTGCATATTTTTGTTGTAGTTCAATGGCACCTTCTCCTACTCTGCTACACCGGTTTTGCTTTGAGATCGGTTTTGGAAAGGGAAAACTGAATGGAACTAATTTTGTTGATTGGTATCGCAACTTTGAGAATTGTTCTCAAGCATGAAAAGAAGGACTATGTTCTAGAGAATCCAATTCTGATGAACCGGTAGAAAATGTCGCTCGCAATTTGAGGGTTGAATATGAAAAGCATGTTAATGCTTCAGAGAGGTCACTGCCTCATGCTAGTCACAATGGACTCGAGCTCCAAAAGCAATATGAGGACCGGATGCTTACAATATGATTGTGGGCTTGAAGGGCATGTTTGGGAATCAAGCAAGAGCTGAGAGGTATGGTATCTCAAAGCTTTTATTTGCTTGTAAGTCGGTCAAGGCATCCGGTCGATCCTCATGTGATCAAGATGATTGGTTACATTGGGAGATTGGAAAACTTGAGTTTCCCTTAGCCTCGGTTTGGCCACAGATGTTATTCTCCGTCTCGCCTCAGAGCTTTGAGCCATTCATTATGAATTTTCATATGAATAGCATGGAGAAGAGCCTAACCGAGCTACATGGGATGCTCAAGGTCATGGAGGAAAGCATTAAGAAAAACCCAATCATGTGATGATGGTTCGAAAACAACCGCTTTCAAAAAGAGAAAGGCTAAGGCTAGGGAACGGAAAGAGCAAGGGCAAGGGCAAGGGCAAGGCTCAAGATGAGATCGCGAGCCTCAAAACTAAGCTTCGTGCTTAAAGTTGGCCCTCAACCCGATACCCAATGCTTCTATTGCAAGAAATCGGGGCATTGGAAACGGAATCGCGAAAATTACAGCAGATAAGAAGAATGGAAATGTGGTTTCCACTTCGTATTAATGTTATAGAAATTAATCTTGCTACTTCTTCACTCAGCTCATGGGTATATGATACCGGTTCGGTTGCTCACATTTGCAATTCGTTGCGGTGATAAAGAGTAGAGACTTGGCAAAAGGAGAAGTGGATCTTCGCGTGGGGAATAAAGCAAGAGTTGCTGGTCTTGCTGTTGGCAATACCCATTGCATTTGCCTTCGAGATTAGTTTTAGAACTCAATAATTGTTATTTTGTTCCATCTTTGAGTAGAAACATTATTTCATCTTCTTGTTTGGAACATGAAGGTTATGATTTCGTAATAAAGAACTTTGTTTGTTCAATATTTTTGAATGATATGTATTATGGTCGTTGCCCCATGGTGGATGGGTTGTACGCCCTGAACTCAAGAAAAACCTATCTATAATATTAATGTAAAAGGCACCGCCTAATGATTTGAACCCTACCTTTTGTGGCATTGTCGCTAGGTCATATAAATGAGAAGCGCATGAAGAAGCTCCATGGTGATGGACTTCTAACCTCATTTGATTTTGAATCATTTGAAACATGTGAATCTTGTTTACTTGGCAAGATGACAAAAGCCCTTTCACAGGTTTTAGTGAGAGAGCAAGTGAATTATTGGCCCTAGTACATACAGATGTATGTGGACCAATGAGCTCGACTGCTAGGGGTGGGTTTCAGTACTTTGTAACTTTTACCGATGACTTCAGTAGATATGGATATATCTATTTAATGAGGCATAAATCTGAAACTTTTGAAAGGTTCAAAGAGTTTCAGAACGAAGTACAAAATCAACTTGGCAAAACAATAAAACACTTACGATCCGATCGTGGTGGCGAATACTTGAGCCAAGAGTTTGGTGATCATTTAAAGCAATGTGGAATCGTTCCGCAACTTACTCCGCCAGGAACGCCTCAATGGAATGGTGTGTCCGAACGACGAATCGGACTTTATTAGATATGGTTCGGTCAATGATCACCAAACAGATCCGCCATTATCCTTTGGGGTTTCGCTCTAGAGACACCATGCTCACTTTGAATAGGGTCCCATCAAAATCCGTTGAGAAGACGCCATATGAGATATGGATAGAGAAGACCCATGTTGTCATTTCTCAAGATATGGGGATGTGAGGCTTATGTAAAACGCTTACAATCGATAAACTCGCACCTAAATCGAAAAAATGCTTTTTGTGGGTATCCTAAAGAAACAAAAGGATATTACTTTTACAAAAGAAATGAGAACAAAGTTTTTGTTGCTCAAATGGTGTCTTTTGGAGAAAGAGTTTCTTTCAAAAGAAATCAGTAGGAGTGATGTGTATCTTGATGAAGTTCGAGAATCACATGAATATGTTCAAGCTACCTCAACCTTCACAAGATGTACAAAGTGTTGTACAACTTTGTGGAAGAGACTCCACCCCGTGAGGTCGGGAGGCCACGCCATGTACCTATTAGATATGGGAATGACATATTATTGTTGGACAATGATGAGCCCACGACTTATGAAGAAGCAATGATGGACCCAAACTCAAAAATGGCTTGAAGCCATGAGATCCAAATTCAATCCATGCATGACAATCAAGTTTGGAACTTGGTCGATTCACTGATGGTGTAAAACCATTGAGTGCAAATGGATTTTCAAGAAAAGATAGACGAGATGGAAATGTTCAGATCTATAAAGCACGGTTGGTGGCAAAGGGTTTCAAACAAGTTCAAGGAGTTGACTATGATGAAACTTTCTCACCGGTAGCCATGCTCAAGTCTGTCCGGATCATTTTAGCTATTCTTTGCATATTTTGATTATGAAATATGGCGATGGATGTCAAAACAGCCTTCCTTAATGGGAATCTTTCGAGGATGTATACATGATACAACTCAAGGCTTTGTTGATCCTAAATATGCTAAAAGGGTATGCAAGCTTCAAAGATCCATTTATGGGTTAAAGCAAGCATCTAGGAGTTGGAACATTCGCTTTGATGAAGTAGTCAAAGGTTTTGACTTTATCAAAAATGAAGAAGAGCCTTGTGTTTACAAGAAGGCTAGTGGGAGCGCACTTGTATTTACGATTTTGTATGTGGATGACATATTATTAATCGGGAATGACATTCCTATGCTTGAAGATGTTAAGACTTCATTGAAAAGGAGTTTCTCAATGAAGGACTTGGGAGAAGCATGCTATATCTTGGGCATAAAAATCTATAGAGATAGATCAAAAGGTTAATTGGATTAAGTCAGAAACGTACATTGACAAGATATTGAAAAGGTTCAATATGCATGAATCCAAGAGAGGTTTCATGCCAATGTCACATGGCATCGGTCTCGCAAGAATCGGTGTCCTTCGACATCCGATGAGCGAGACAGATGAGCAAGATTCCATATGCTTCACTATTGGGTCTATTATATATGCCATGATCCGTACACGCCTGATGTCTCATATGCTCTAAGTGTCACGAGCGGATACCAAGCGGATCCCGTGATGGTCATTGGATAGCCGTAAAAATATCCTCAAGTACTTGAGAAGAACTAAGGGTATGTTCCTTGTTTTTGGAGGTGAGGAAGATCTGGTTGCAAAGGGTTACACCGATGCAAGCTTCCAAACCGACAAAGATGATTTTCGATCGCAATCCGGTTTGTGTTTACACTTAATGGAGGAGCAGATGTCGGAAGAGTTCCAAGCAAAACACGGTGGCCGACTCTCTGACGAAGCGGAGTACATTGCGGCTTCGGAGGCCGCAAAGGAGGCGTGTGGATTAAGAAGTTTATCACGAGCTTGGTGTGGTCGCTAGTGTCTCTAGTCCAATGGACATCTATTGTGATAATAGTGGTGCCATTGCACAAGCAAAAGAGCCTAGATCACATCAAAAGTCTAAACACATACTCGCGCTTTCACCTTATTCGCGAGATTGTGGATAGAGGTGACGCCGAATATGCAAAGTACATACGAAGCCAATGTGGCCGATCCGCTGACAAAGCCACCGCCACGCCCTAAGCATGAGGCGCACACAAGGTCTATTGGTATTAGATACTTAATTGATTGACTCAAGTGCAAGTGGGAGATTGTTAGTGTTATGCCCTTGAGGCAATCATTTAGATGATTGTAACATGACTATGTTTATGAATAATAATATGATTATTGGTCCAATGAATGTATATCATTGTATTGATCAACAAGTATGTGACTTGATTATGAAGCTCTTTACTTAATGATGTAATTCGATAAATATCTCTGATCGGATATCATCGTATAGGACTACGATGAATAGAT
This sequence comes from Otatea glauca, assembly GCA_036346275.1. Lineage (NCBI taxonomy): Eukaryota > Viridiplantae > Streptophyta > Magnoliopsida > Poales > Poaceae > Otatea > Otatea glauca. Next base: position 39,631,001 of record CM070730.1, read on the forward strand.
CAGCACATGTAGTGATCGATGATCATGCTTCATAGATCATGGGATATGGAGATATCATCTCTACATTGTGGACCATGTTGAAGAACATGGGTTAGATAGACCCGCTATGGGACAACGCGAGAATGTTTCATTCTTATGTGTCATCGCAGTATCTCATACCTAGAAGATGTATGATCCTTAGACCTGAGATTGTCATATTCCCTACATGTGTAATAGTTTTCCTTGGGGCTATCAAACACTACTTCCTAACCGGATAGTCATAAAGGTAGCTTTCATGTTTACTATGAAACGTGCAGAGGGAAGTGAGCAATAAGATGGAATTTGCCACTCCAATGAAACAGAGATATATGACAAGGCCACTCGTGTGATATGATTAAGAAAGTGCATGGCCATGCCGTGATTGAGGAGTCAATCACAACTTATTAATATATCACGGATACGAGAGATGGATTGAATCATCAAAGGATGACATGCTTCTCGCCTTGAGATCAATCTTCATATACTTGGCAAAGGGATTATTACATGAGTTCTTTTGATAGGTTCTGCTCGATTTGATCACAAGATGTTTGGGAGTTGGCATACTTTGCAAGAAGCCGCTACCAACTATTGGATTGAAAAGGAGTTTTCCAATCCATGTCCAAACATATGTGAACCTGCAGGTCACACACTTAATGGGTCGGGACGCATTAATTTGGATTGATCCGTAATTAATGAACCTCGTGGGCTTAGCATGGTGGGCCCCGGTTTAGGGTTTCATCTCGTGGCTATATAAGGAGGGGAGGAGGAGGCGCAGAGTGTGCTTTCCACGGTTTAGGTTTGATTCACTTGAAACCCTAGCCTCCTCCTCTCGCCGCCTCGCCGAGCGACTAGGTGCTTGCACACGACGCACGCTGCCCATCTCTCGGCGTGTGGACTCATCAGGTGACGCTGCTGCGATCTGGGCGTGGGAGGACGATCCACGGCGAGGCGAGGACGATCCACTACATCGACGCAACGATCGCGGCGAGGACGAACCACTACATCGACGCGCGAAGGATTCCGCAACTGCGCGTCTAGTGGTAATCTTATCTATGATCCTCTTCTTGCGAGTAGCTTTCTGGTTGCGCGGTAGTTTTTTTTTTGTGCTAGCGTAGCATACCGCGTTTCCCTACACTAACGGTCCATCTTACCGGAGAGGTTCACTGCTGATGAGGATGACGCGACGCGATCTGGACGGTCCGACGAGGATCCAACGGCTGCGCGAAGCTCCGAAGTACAGCGGCGGATTGGCACCGGAGCGGAGGAAGACGACCACCCGAACGTCGTTTCGGTGCGACTCCGGCGAGAAGAAGTGGCAGCCTCGACTCGTTTTGGAACGGCGACCCCGGATCTGGAATCGATTCGGCGGAAGGAGGCTCGACAGCGACGGAACGGCGCAAAAACTCACGGCGGCGCTTCAAAGAACTATGGCGAGCTCCAGAGTGGCGACGGCTGCAAAACAAGCGAAGAGGCTAGTGCTACTGGCTGCGCAAGGGGACGAGGAACATCGTAGTACGGGCTGCAGCTTTTTATAGCCTCGGCATGCTCGTAGGGATGGAAACCCTAAGCAATCCGCGGCGGAGACGGCGCGCGGCGGCAAACTCGAAAACCGAATCGGAGACGACGACCGAGAGCCGTCCGATCCGCATCGAGTGACCACGATTAGATCTCGGCCGATCCAATCCAATCCGCACTTTCAAAAATCAACGGATGCAATCAAATCTTTCCAAAACAACGCGAAGCGATCCCGACCGCTTGATCTCGATCCAACGGCTCACGCGCTAGGGTTTCGCCGAGGAAAGAGGACCGCACGATCCGATCCAACGGTCCGCATGCGCGCGGCGCGGCGGCTGGCTGGCCGCCGACAAAGATCGGGTCACACAAGACAAGGTCGGGCTTTGGCCCAAGATCGTTTCACCGATTTTTCAAAAGCTTTTTGAATTAAAATAATTCCCGAAATTAGATTAATCCATTTAAAGCAATTAAAATATCAGGAAAAATCCAAGAAAATTCTCATAAATACTTTGAGACATTTTGAGTTCAAATAAAATATTTTTGGCAAAACTTTATATTAGTTTTATCTATATATAATTAGTTTTCACCAAAGGTTCAATATACTTAATTAAAATAAATTCAATTAAATTCCAGAAAATCCAATAAGTTCAGAAAATCACCATAAGTGAAATTATAGACCAAATTTGGGATGTTACAAACCTCCCCCCTTAACAGAATCTCGACCCCGAGATTCAGGACTAACTAAGGAATAGGTTTGGAAATTCTGACTTCAGGTCCACTTCACGCTCCCAGGTTGCCTCATTCTCAGAATGGTTGCTCCACTGAACTTTGCAAAACGAATCGACTTGTTCCCGTTTCTCATGGTCCATGACATCCAAAATTTTCATCAGCTGCTCCTTGTAGGTCAAATCCTTCTGCAACTCAATCTCTTCCAAAGACGTCTGCTCCGCTGGCACCCGAAGACACTTCTTGAGCTGAGACACATGGAACACATCATGCACGCCTGCTAGTGACTGCGGCAATTCCAACTGATAAGCATCCTCCCCTCGACGGCTCCAAATTTTGAACGGTCCAACATATCTTGGGGCAAGCTTTCCTTTAGCGTGAAACCTTTTAACTCCTTTCAGAGGGGTAACTCTAAGATACACGAAATCGTCTGGCTCGAAACTCAAGTCACGGCGTCGATTATCAGCGTAACTCTTTTGTCTTGACTGCGCGATTTTCAACCTCTCTCTTATCATGGCAACTTGCTCTTCAGCTTCCTTGAGAACATTACGGCCAAATATCATACGCTCTCCTGTCTCATTCCAATTCAGCGGGGTACGACAGGCACGACCATATAAAGCTTCAAATGGCAACATCTGTAAGCTAGCACGTAATCGTTGTTATAGCCAACTCGCATACTGATAAACATTTGTCCCATGAAGTAGTGTAGGCTAAAGCGCAAGCCCTCAACATATCTTCCAAAATCGATTTACTCTTTTCATCTCGACCATCGATCTGTGGGTGATATGTCAGATCAAGTTCAATCGCGTTCCCATAGCTTCATGCAATTTATCCCAAAATCTCGAGGTGAACTGAGTACCTCTGTCTGACACTATTTTCCTAGGCACACCATGCAAACACACAATTTTGGCCATGTATAATTCTGCTAACCGGTCTTCTGAGTAAGTTGTCTTAACCGGAATGAAGTGAGCAACTTTGGTCAATCGATCTACAATGACCCATATAGAATCATACCCACTTTGAGTTCTTGGCAACCCAGTGATGAAATCCATACCGATTTCTTCCCATTTCCATTCTGGAACCCTTAACGGCTGTAGTAATCCTGCTGGTCTCTGGTGTATTGCCTTAACTCTCTGGCATATATCACACAAGGCAACATGCTCAGCGACTTCACGCTTCATATTCGGCCACCAAAACCTCTCCTTTAAGTCCTTGTACATTTTGGCGCTTCCTGGATGGATTGAATACTTGGAATCGTGAGCCTCTTCCAAAATCAACTGCTTAAGTTCTGGTCTGTGTGGCACACAGATTCGACCCTTGAACCATATGGTACCCTGGTCATCCATAGCAAAATCTGTCGCTAATCCTTCATCCTTTTTAGCTTTGATTCGGTTCATTTTCTCATCATCCTTTTGCCCTTCCCGAATCTGATCCTCAAGCGTCGGCTTTACTTCCAATGCGGCTATGAATCCTTCTGGAATCATTTCCAATTTTAACTTCTGAAACTCCTTACATAGCTCCGATTGATCTTCTTGTACCATCATATTTGCAACGTGGCTTTTTCGACTCAAAGCATCAGCCACTACGGCCCTGTTTGGTATAGCTCCAGATCCCAGCTCCACCTCAGAGCTGGAGTTTGTAGGCTAAAATAAAGTAAATTAAGTTTATATTTTTAGTCTAAAATGTAAACAAGATGATACATCTAAACACTCTTAATGTACCCACAGCTCCAGCTCCATAAATTTCTGGAGCTAGGAATACCCTGCTCCACCAACTCCACGGATTTTGGTGGAGCTGGAGCTATCCCAAACACCCCCTACATTAGCCTTTCCTGGATGGTAGTGGATTCCCATATTATAATCCTTTATCAGTTCCAACTACCTTCTTTGCCTCATGTTAAGATCTGACTGAGTGAAAATATATTTGAAATTCTTGTGGTCCGTATATATCTCACATCTATTTCCAATGAGATAATGACGCCACAATTTCAAGGCATGCACCACGGCAGCCAATTCCAAGTCATGCGTAGATAATTTCCTTCATGCGGTCTTAACTGCCTTGACGCATATGCAACCACCTTACCCTCTTGCATCAATACGCATCCCAGTCCTTGTCTTGATGCATCACAGTATATGTCAAAACTGTTCTGGACATCAGGCAATACTAGCACTGGGGCTGTTGTCAAACGCTTCTTTAATTCCTCAAAGCTTTTCTCACACTCTAGCATCCATACAAACTTCTTTTCCTTTTTCAGCAAATGCGTGAGAGGTCTCGCAATTGTTGAGAATCCTTCTATAAACCGCCGGTAGTAACCTGCCATTCCCAGGAAACTACGCACCGAGTAATGCACTTCGTGCTCCCAAGTCGTAACTGCTCCACCTTGCTCGGCCCATCGCCACTCCTTTCGCAGTCATCACATGACCAAGAAATTCAACCCTCTCCTTCCAAAAATCACACTTGCTGAACTTAGCGTACAATTGTTGTTCTCGCAACCTTTCTAAAACCAACCTCAAATGTTCAGCATGCTCCTTTTCTGTCTTTGAATAAACCAGAATATCGTCTATAAAGACAACAACAAACTTATCCAGATACTCCATGAAAACCTTATTCATCATATTCATGAAATATGCCAGCGCATTGGTCAATCCGAATGACATCATCAGAACTCATAATGTCCATATCTCGTTGAGAATGCGGTCTTCGGGACATCTTCTGCTCGAATCTTTAGTTGATGATATCCTGAACGAAGGTCTATTTTGGAGAAGACTCCTGCTCCCCTCAACTGATCAAATAAGTCGTCGATTCTTGGCAATGGGTACTTGTTCTTAATTGTTACTTCATTAAGTGCTCGATAATCGATACACATCCTTAAACTTCCATCCTTTTTCCTTACACACAAAACTGGCGCTCCCCACGGCGATGAGTTTGGTCTTACGAAGCCTTTCTCCAACAGCTCTTCATCCTGCTTCTTCATCTCTACTAGTTCATCGGTAGGCATCCGATAGGGTCTTTTTGCTATCGGTGCTGTTCCAGGTGCTAACTCAATGACAAACTCGATGTCATGGTCTGGCGGCATTCCCGGCAGTCCTCTGGAAATACATCTGGGTATTCCCTGACTACTAGCACTTCTTCTATGCTGACGGCTTTTACGCTATTAACCATTAGTTGACCATCACGAACTGCTGTCGCATGGAATTCCACTTTCTCTCCTTTAGGGCTCTCAATGGATACAACCCTTCGACCACAATCCAAAACTGTCTTATGCTTGGTTAACCAGTCCATTCCCAGAATGACATCTAAAGCTTGGGCATCTAGAATAATCAAGTTCGCTAGGAACTCTACCCCATTAATTATTAGCTTCACCCCCAAACACCCAAGGTTAGATCTTAACTCAGATCTTGGGGCTTGGACTAGCATCACACACTTAAGATTTTTCATGATCAAACCATTTTCAGATGCAAAAGCTCGAGAGACAAATGAATGCGAAGCTCTGAATCGATAATCTTATTGCAGTGTAATCGAGTTTACAAAAACTTACCCAAGACGACGCCCGATGCTTCTGGGCTCCATCGGCGGTGATGTGGTTGACTCGCCTCGAATAGTAGCTTAAGGCGCCGCTCGCTGCCTAGCTCCTCGATTTGCTCCGTCATCGGCGCTTTAGCGAGCGCTGCTCCAAGGTTGAAACGACCGGGCGTGATACCTCCTTTCGGGATATCTCATGGCATAATGCCCTACTCATTGCAATCAGTAGCACCTTCCGCGGTGGATCACGCACTCCTCCTTGAGCATTGTTACCTGAACCGGCCCGATAACTCGTCTCGTGGTCGCAGCTGCAGTGTTGTTGGTTTACTAACGACTTGCGGTTGGAACCCGCAAGCCGCTATGGGTCATCCTCATTCGCAGGTGGTTAGGGCGTCCACCTTGGTTGGTCATCAAGTGCTTGCGATTTCCCCCAGTTCTTTGCGCTTATCCTCCAAGATCAAAGCCTTGTTTACCAATTCTTGAAAATCCGAAAAAGTGTGGGTAATTAGCCCCACCTACAGCCCCGAGTTTAGTCCTTTCATGAAGCGGGACTGCCTGGCCTTGTCTGTCGCTACGTCTTCAGGAGCATAGCGAGCTAACTGTGTGAATTTGTTCAAGTAATCAGCCACCGGTTGGCCTCCTTGCTTAAGCGCCCTGAACTCTTCCTTTTTCAGGTCCATCATCCTTTCCGGTACATGGTACTGGAGGAAGGCCGTTGCAAACTTTTCACATGTGATTTCCATGGGTGCCTCATGAGCAGCACAGTAGTTCTCCCACCATTCTGCAGCTGTTCCCTCTAGCTGATGGGATGCATAAAGAACCTTCTCATGGCCTTCGCATTGAGTGATGTCTGACTTCCTTCAATGGTTCTCACCAATCGTCCGCTTCCAAGGGGTTGACATTGCCTGAGAATGTTGGTGGTCGGGTCCTCATGAAGTCCGACAACTTGGAGTAAGGACGAGGCCCGCCATTGTTGTTCTGGGCAGCAGGGTTGTTGACTGCAGCCATATTGGTCATCTGCTGCATCATTGTCTGCATTAACTGAGTCTGCGCAGCGAGAAAAGCTCCCAAGTTTTGCATCTCTACTGGCGGTGCTTGTTGCGGTGGTGCTCCTTCGTTGGGATTGTTGCCTGAGCGCAGACCACTTCCTGAAGCTCCATTGTTGCTGCGAGTGTTCACCATCTGCTTGATTGCTTCTTGGGTTAGGAAAGATAGATGTAGCATAGATAAGATGCAAGAATTTCTAAGGCAGGGGAAATAGGTTAAACCCAACTTAAATAATCTTTATTAATACTTGGTATGGTTGCTTACAATGCCTAAGGGCTTTGCAACGATAACGCACACTCAAAGCAGACAATTAAGAACCAAACTAAACATGCAACCTTAACGCCTACTAAAAGGTAAAGACTAACTTAAAGACGCGACTCAACACTCGAGTCTCAACACAACTCTAAGACCAACTTCACTCATCCACCACCACCGGTTGAGATTGATCCGCGCGATACACCGGAGGGTGGGCTGGCATGGGTGCGAACTCATCCTGGTGACCCTCTGCTGGCTCCTCAGGCTCCCATTCACGCTCCTCTGGGTCTTCCTCTTCTTCTTCTTCGGCAACTCCATCTGGCTCCTAGACGACCTGGTTCGCCAACTCCTCGGCTACCTGCAAGGCCTCCTCCAGCTCGTTGATGACCCTGGCTACTGCGTCACGGGTCTTCTGAAGCTCTCGCTCGGACACCCTCAGTGCCTCGTACACTGTCTCCAACTCCCGAGCAAAGTCCCTCGTGTGCTCCTCCGGGCAAAGGGCGAACTCAAAGAAGGTGTACCGCAGTAGCACACTCCCCCTCCATGATCCGTCGACGCTGGCACGCTCACACTGTTGGGTGAAGCCGAAACACGGTGTCGCGAAGCTCGTAGGCATAGTCGTGGCAGATCCGTCGTGAGCAAGTCCGCGCCTCTGAATTCCCGCCTCGACGTGAACCTCCGGGTGGTGATGTGGATCGGTTCGGTGGTCTCGCCGCACTCGAGCGAAGATGGTCGGTTTGCGTAAGAACCCCGATGCACACCGCTGACGCCCAGCTTGCTTCCTCGGTAGAGTGGACGATCGAAGCCTCCAATTACTTGAAGAACTCTCCACAAAGAACATGGCATAGCCACCTGCCTCGACTCAAGGATCGAAGATCGGCATCTATTCAAAACAAAATTTTGAATAAGATTTCCACTCGAAACGGCAACGACAAGAAGGTAATTTTAGCAAGGGTGAGAGTAGAAGAATGAGATAAGCCAAGAGTTTCTTATTAGTCAATTTTTCTTTTTCTTTAGAAAATAATTTTGGACACTCCTAAGAGATACCAACTACCTAGGGCCAAGACCTATAGTCAGTATGGCTCTGATACCACCTCTGTCGGGACCCGAATTTGCAAATCCGGACCCTCTGTGTATACCGTACTAATCCAGGATCACGCTAGTGCACACAGGCTCAACATAGATGCTATCATAGTCATACACAGCGGAATATAGCATAAGTTTAATAATTAATAGTAACTATTGTCTTACATGATTATTGCCACACTGGGCTTATAAAAGAAATAGCAAATAAGCAGCAGCGGAAAAAAAATAAGCGTAGCAGCTCCCCAGTTCACCGTAGGCAACTGACGAGGCTCGGACCCTAAGCATTCGCATTCATATAATCCTCCTCCATGAAAGGCGTAGATTCTTCCTCTTCTGAAGTTGTTGTTGTTGGGGTGAGTACATAAAGCACTCAACAAGTTGTGCACAACAATGCAAGTCTAATATTCTATATGCTTGGCTTAATCCATGGGAATGGCTAATAAGGATATTTTGCAATAAAGCGGCATTTAACAAGAATACAGTAAATAGATTGGAAAGCAGTAAAACAAATAACAGTAAAGAATAGATTCAACATTTCTGAAATAAACCAAGTTTTCAATCCTAAATCAATTTCCACCTCCCATGGCACCCTGCCATCCCAACAAGTTTTTGTTTAACAAAAATCTAACCCTTAATTGTAATTCCTGAGCATTGCCCAATACCGTGAGCACGGCTATTCGAATAGATTGTACACTCTGCAGAGGTTATGCACTTTACCCACACGATACAACCAAACACCACCAAGGCGAGTGATCATAACAAAGCCTTTACAATGCTACACCTAGACCCAGTACTGTTCGCTAAGGTTTCAACACTGAAGGGTTAAACCACCACAACAGGGCCACCCTCTTGCGCCGTGTGAGTTAAGCCGTAAACCCGGGACTCACTATTCACCACGACAGTACCAAAATCTAGGTTTCACAAATTATTCAGCTAGGCTGTCCCATTCCAGACATGTGGTTGCAAGAAAGACTCAGGTCAAAGGCTTGCAAGGTTAAGTCCTTAAGGTGATTAAGGCAAGACTTCCACATAACCCTGCCAATCCTGGCCCACCTTGGCACACTTCCCCTTGCCACTTGCCCCAATCTAAATCACTACCACCCCAGTTGATTACCAAGCACCACGTGCCACCAACCTTTTAATCTAGTTGTGTGACCTCCTTGCCACGACAACTTGATATCACTGTGTGACAACACATGACACACAAATGTTTAAACATTGTTCCATATTCCATTAGTCAAGATGAAGTAACAACATTCCGACACATGTGATGACGTGGCATGGCTAAGCAATCTACGACGGTCTAACTAGTCCCATGTTGATTATTAATATTAACCAACTATAATTCCACATCCTAGGGTGACAATTAGATCATGGCATAAAATTGACAAGGTGTGATTTAATTCAATTAGGCATATCATCTAATTCCCAGATTAATTGAAATCATTTATACACATAAAATATCATGCATAATTTATGTAACATCCCAAAATTTGAGCTTTGGAATGTTTGAATTCAAAAATGAACCATTTGCATTTCTTTGAATTAATTCCAGCTTAATTTGAATTTTCCATAAATGAAAGGATTTAATTTGGCTAAACCATTCATCAAACTAAAGAATTTCTTGTGCTCCAAGGAATTTTTCTGTATTTCTGGGGATTTTTCTAAGTTTATTTCATATTTATTTGAATTTATTTGATGTTATTCGAATTTCTGGATATTTCTTAAAACGGAAAATGATTTTATTTTCAAAAAAAAAGCCTCTCGGGCCGAATCTCTTCGGCCCACTTCTTTTCCGCGCCGCCTCGGCCCAACTGGCCCGTGCGCCCGCGAAACCCTAGCCACAGCCGTTGCCGCCGCCGCTCGGAGTCCGCCTCGCTCACACCTTGGCGTCCGTGCCGCGTCCTTTGCGCGTTCCCCGAGGCTATTGGAAGAATCCCGTAAGAGAAAGATGATGCAACATGGAGCCCATCAGAGTCACCAGCAGAGAGTCAGAACAAATGCTCAACAGCCTGCTCGCTTCACTCCTCCGAATGCATCGAGGACCCTGCACCAAAGACTCGCCCGGCTCCTCCAGTAATCGCAACCTCAAAGACCAACAAAGAATCCACCTCGAGGAACAAGAATCTAGCTGCAGGAGTCACCTGTTTCAACTGTCATGAACTCGGTCACTATGCCAATAATTGCCCCAGGAAGCAAGCTGTGACACCAGTCCGTTTCAATTTGGGATCTAGCCACCAAGACCCCGCACCAGATCGGGGCGGGGCGCCCGCACTCTAACCAAGCCACCAGACTCACGTCACCGGAAGAGGCCGTGTGAATCACGTTACCACCGAGGACGCCCGACCGCACTGCACGCCATACTAGGTAAGCTCGTAGTCAACTCAAAGATCCGCCATGGTTTTGTTTGATTCGAGCTACGATTCGCTTGTTTCTGAGTTTTGCCGCAAATCATCAATTAAAGACAATGCCTCTTAAGACTGTTTTATTAGTGCAATCTCCTAGTTCTGATTTGAGTACAAACCAAGGCTGCCCCGAAGTTAAGATATTAATTGGAGGGGTAGAATTTCTAGCCAACCTGATTGTCCTAGACACCAAATCCCTAGATGTGATCCTAGGAATGGATTGGCTCTCCAAGAACCAAGCAGTTTTGGATTGTGGGAATAGAGAGATCACCTTAACCAGTCCAGATGGAGCCAAGTTAAAAGTTCAAGCCGATTCAGATCAGTCCGAAGGGATTAAAGTTTGTAGTGCCAAAGGAATAAGTTTGGAAGATGTGCCAATCGCCAGCGAATTTCCTGATGTGTTTCCGGATGAGTTGCCTGGGATGCCACCGGATCGAGATATAGAGTTCTTGATAGAACTAGTTCCTGGAACGCCACCCATTTCCAAGAGACCTTATAGGATGCCTGCTAATGAGTTAGCCGAAGTTAAGAGACAGATTAAAGAGCTACAAGATCAAGGTTTTGTTCGACCAAGTTCTTCACCATGGGGAGCGCCAGTTCTTCTAGTTGAAAAGAAAGATGGAACTCAGAGAATGTGTGTAGATTACCGCTCACTCAATGAGGTCACCATCAAGAATAAGTACCCTCTGCCAAGAATCGATGATTTGTTTGACCAACTTCAAGGAGCCAGAGTGTTCTCGAAGATTGACTTAAGATCAGGTTACCACCAGTTGAAGATTCGTCAAGAGGATATACCCAAAACAGCTTTTGTTACTCGGTATGGACAATATGAGTACACTGTGATGTCTTTTGGACTGACCAATGCCCCTGCCTACTTCATGACCTTGATGAATAAGGTATTCATGGAATATTTGGATAAGTTTGTCGTTGTTTTCATTGATGACATTTTGATCTACTCCAAAAGTGAGGAAGATCATGAGGATCACTTGCGCCAAATTTTAACGAAGCTGAGAGAGAATCAGTTATATGCAAAGTTTAGTAAATGTGAGTTCTGGATGAAAGAAGTTGCTTTCCTAGGACATGTCATATCAGGAGAAGGAGTCGTCGTTGACCCTGGTAAGGTACGAGATGTGCTAAGTTGGGAGTCACCCAAGACGGTACCCCAAATTCGAAGTTTTCTGGGAATGGCGGGATATTATCGTCGTTTCATAGAAGGGTTTTCTAGAAAAGCTAGACCGCTCACTCAACTTTTAAAGAAAGAGAAGAAATTTGTTTGGATGCCAGAGTGCGAGCAAAGTTTTCAAGAGTTAAAGAAGTGTTTGACAACTGCCCCAGTGCTTATTCTGCCAGATAATAGAAAGGATTTTGAGATATTCTGTGATGCATCCCGACAAGGACTCGGTTGTGTGCTAATGCAAGATAAGAAGGTTGTAGCGTATGCTTCGCAACAACTAAGGCCACATGAAGTTAACTATCCTATCCATGATTTGGAATTAGCAGCTGTAGTGCATGCTTTAAAGATTTGGCGTCACTATCTCATTGGTAATCGTTGTAAAGTTTATACTGATCACAAGAGTTTGAAGTATATCTTTACCCAAGCTGACCTCAATATGAGACAAAGAAGATGGTTGGAATTGATCAAGGACTATGACATTGGGATTCATTATCATCCAGGCAAGGCCAATGTCGTAGCCGATGCTTTGAGTAGAAAGAGCTACTGCAATACCCTGATGATTAAGGAAAGTCAGCCAGCCCTTCATAAGGAATTTCAGAATCATAGTTTGGAATTGGTTCAGGAAGGGTATTTAGCTACTTTGGAAGTACGCCCTACGTTGGAAGATCAGATTCGAGAAGCACAGGTTGATGATACCGATATCAAGGAGATTAAGAGTAATATGAAGAAAGGAAAAGCCCCAGGTTTCACTGAAGATGAACAAGGTACTATTTGGTATACGAAGCGTATTTGCGTACCTGATCAGAAAGAGCTTAAGGAGTTGATTCTCAAGGAAGCGCATGAGACTTTATACTCCATTCATCTTGGAAGTACCAAGATGTATCAAGACCTCAAAGAAAGGTATTGGTGGCCTAGCATGAAGCGTGAGATTGCAGAGTATGTTGCACTTTGTGATGTCTGCCAGAAGGTCAAGGCAGAGCATCAGAGGCCAGCAGGATTGCTGCAGCCATTGAAGATTCCAGAGTAGAAGTGGGAAGAAATTGGTATGGATTTCATTACAGGATTTCCTAAGACCCAAGCAGGTTATGACTCGATCTGGGTAATAGTGGATCGATTGACTAAGGTAGCTCACTTCATTCCAGTTAAGACTACCTATGCAGGAGATAAATTAGCAGAGTTATATATGTCAAGGATCGTTAGTCTTCACGGAGTGCCTAAGAAGATAGTGTCTGATAGAGGAACCCAGTTCACCTCTCGTTTTTGGCAGAGTCTGCACGAAGCCATGGGAACTCACCTCAGTTCAAGATCGCCTATCACCTCAAACCGATGGATGATCGAGCGTGAATCGATTCTTGAGGATATGTTAAGGGCTTGTGCCTTAACTTATGGTGCCAAGTGGGACAAGTGTTTGCCCTATGCCGAAGCCAGATAACAATAGTTATCAAGCCGGTTTACAGATGTCGCCTTTCGAAACCTTATATGGGAGAAAGTGCAGAACTCCTCTCAACTGGAAGGAGTCAGGAGAAAGACAATTGTTTGGCCCTGCCATACTGCAAGAAGCGGAAGAATAAGTTCAACTAATTCGAGACCGGTTGAAGATAGCTCAAAGCAGACAAAAGAGTTATGCAGATAATCGTCGAAGAGATTTGAGTTTCGAGCCCAATGATTATGTTTATCTCAGAGTCACCCCTCTCAAAGGAGTTAAGAGATTTCAAGTAAAAGGAAAGCTTGCCCCTAGATATGTGGGACCGTTCAAAATCTTGGAACGAAGAGGAGAGGTTGCCTACAAGTTAGAATTGCCTCAGTCTTTTGCCGGAATCCATGATGTGTTCCATGTATCGCCGTTGAAGAAATGCCTGCGTGTGCCAGAGGAACAAATGCCATTGGAAGCCATAGATTTGCAAGAGGATCTTACCTACAAGGAGCAACCAGTGAAAATTTTGGATATAGCAGAGCGTATCACGAGGAGTGTCGGGACCGGATTTCCAAATCCGAACCCTCTGTGTATAACCTGTGCTAGTTCAGGAAAAGCTAGCACACACAGTGAAAACAGTGATGCCAACACATCCATATCACGAAGCAAGTAATATTAATTAAGCAAAAGAATATTAGCCTTATGGCCAATTATTACAAATAAGAAGCATCATAGCTTGAGTTCAATAAGAAACAATGAAACGAAATAACAAAGAAGAAGTAAGTAAGCCCATCCATTTGCCCAACAGTAATCGACTGGGTTCGCGCCCTAGCATTCCGGACGCCTTCATCATAACCACAAGCGTAGAAATCGTAGTCACCTTCAGCCTGCGAACTCTTACGTGGAAAGTTGGGGATGTTGCAAGGGTGAGCACAAAATGTACTCCGCAAGTCTTGGAAACATAATGCATGATAACTATATGCAAGGCTAAACAATTGAAGGCATAATATGGCTCTTTTAGCATAAAGCAAAGTTTAATCAGAATACCAATAGTAATTTCATAAAGCATCATTTGAACAAAATGTAATAGCATAGTAATTGAATTTGATATGACAATTAAAGCGTGTTCCATCTACCCGACCGCTCCATCCGCCAAACCATAACCCGAGAGTTCCATCCGCTCTCGATTCCCAAACCATCATTTTCCTTTGAAACAAAACCATAAAATCTACAATGTGCAAGCGCACCTACTTTGCCCTTGACCGTGGGCACGGCTACTTAAGTAGTTTTAACTCATGAGTGTGTACACTTTACCCACAAGACATGATCGACTCTTGTTGCCATGCACTTAACACACTTCCTTTGGTGTGTCGGCAGAGAGATCATGACAAGGCCTTTACAATGCATAACCCCACTATTAACCTCGCCCGCTAAGGTTTCACCGTTGTTAGGGTTCTAGCCGCCCAAGATCTGAAGCCCCTCTTGCGCTTTGCCAACATCCGCACTCACCAACCGCGAAGCTAATAATGAGACGCACAAATTATTTAGCCAGGTCGCACCCATATAGACTTGTGGTTGTACGGTAGTGCTCGGTCCATGGTAACACACGCCGGTCCTTAATTGACTAGGGCGAACATTCACATACCAAGGTCTCGTGCTTTCTGCACCCGCCAAACATCCATCCGCCCCGGTCTAAACCATTTCCACTTTATTTTACTTAAACCACAGCAGCAACACCAATTGCCGCACTTTCACAAATAAGTTTAAACAACATTTGAAATGATTCCCGTATTGGCACAATACCAAACGCTTAAGTCGACTAAGCAATTCTACCGCTCCATGCTAATCTACTGGATATCACCAAATAAAATAGCTAGCATATATCATCTAGGGTGTCAAAGGTTCGACATGATCAATACCAATGAGGGTAATACAATTTCTGGTATTTAACTATATTCTAAAACTATGTTTAAAGTACATTGCATAAAGTAAGCATGCATAATTTAAAACAATATAGGTATTTTGTAAAATTTGGGATCAATATGTTCAAGGAAGACTTGCCTTCACGCCTCTTGCTGGTTCTACCTCGATTGTTGATTCGATCGATCTCGATCGCGCTGCCTACACGCTAAACGAGGCAAATAAATAAAACAAATTCAAATAAAATTCAAAAATTGAAAAGAATGGTACTGGAAGATAGATCTCGAATTTAGATGAATTTAGAAATTTGAATCACGGAATCGAGCTCGAACGAAGGAGAACGGGCTCTGGAAGATTCCCGATCGTAAAATCGAGAAAATCGAGAGGTCGACACGTGGCAGCACGTGATTGGCTGGAATTTTGGGTTTTCGAAAATCAGAAAAGAAAAGAATGCCGCCGACACGTGGGGCCCACGCTGCTGCTGGCTCGGTCCACGCAACCGGAGCAACGAGGAGAGGGGATGCCGCGTGGCGGACCAAGTTAACGTGGCGACCACGCCGCGCATCGGGCGGCGGGGCGGATCGAACAGCCGAGACGCGGGCGCGAGCATCGGCAAGCACGGCAAGGGCGGCGCAAGACACCGAGGCGGAGAAGACGACGCCACGAGGGGGAAAACGCGACGAGGGGCGCCGTTAGGGGCAAAAGAAAGAGGGCGCGCGGAGTTCGGCGAGACCAAAATAAGCGCGAGACTCACCGGCGAGGAAGAAAAGCGGCGAGAAGCGCCGGCGGCGGCGGAACTCAATGAAGCGAGATCTCCGCGACGAGGCGCCTCGGCGCGGCGGCTTGAGGCGGCGGTGCAACAGGAGGAGGCGAACCTCGGCCGGGGTCCTCGGGCTTTAAATAGCCTCGGGGCGGCGGGCGCGCACGGACGGAGAAAACGGCGCGCGTGCTAGGGAGCCATGCGCTTGGCGCGGCGACGCGGCAAGATCTCGCCGCCCACGTGGCGCGCATCGGCAGCCATGCAATGAAATGGGTCGGCTAGGCCAAGCGAGGTGCGGCGGGCGGTGCGGAAAAAACGGGCCGCGAAGATTCGCCCATGGAGGATTTTTCAAAATAAAACCTTTTTCGAATTAAGAAAATTCCGAAAATTCAAATAAAAGCAAATAAATCCAAATAAATAGCAAATAAATTCAAAAAATCTCCAAAATACAGAAAAATTCCTTGCAGATAATGAAGCCAACAAAATTGAAAATCTTATGTTTGATGAATAGATTAGTCAAATTAAATCTTTTTATAAATAGAAAATTCAAATTAAGCTGAAATTAATTCAAAAAAATTGCAAATGGTGAATTTTGAAATTCAAAAATTCTAAAATCCAAATTTTTGGAATGTTACAAACCTCCCCTCCTTAAAAGAAATCTCGACCCTGAGATTTGGACAGATTAGGGAAAGAGGTTGGGGTACTCTTCTCTAAGATTTTCTTCTCGCTCCCAAGTTGCTTCCTTTTTAGAATGGTTGCTCCACTGAACTTTGCAAAACTTGATTGTCCTGTTTCTTGTTCTGCGCTCTGCCTCATCCAAAATTCTGATAGGATATTCTGGGTAGGTAAGATCATCCTGTAGCTCAACATTCTCAATCTGCATTTGCTCTTCCGTACCTCGAGACACTTCTTCGCCAGACACATGGAACACATTGTGCACATTTGACAACTGCGGTGGCAGCTCCAACTGATAAGCCACTTGACCACTTCTGGCTAGGATTGGGAACGGTCCAATAAATCTTGGCGCTAACTTTCCACGAACTTGAAATCGACGCATTTCTCTGAGCCGTGAGACTTTCAAGTACACATAGTCACCAGGAGCAAAGGTTAACTCTCTCCGACGATTATCGCCAGAGCTCTTCCGCCTAGATCATACTGTTCTCAATCTTTCTTGAATCATTTTTACTTGTTCTTCAGCCTTTTGCAAAATATCAGGACCAAAGACTTGGCGATCTCCTGTTTCATTCCAACAGAGAGGTGTTCTGGACTTTCTTCCATACAAGGCTTCAAATGGCGACATCTCGCAAACTTGCTTGATAGCTATTATTATATGAGAATTTCGATAAGGTAAACTTTGATCCCAACTTGCCGCATTGGACAAAGGCACAAGATCTCAACGTATCTTCAAGGATTTGGTTTACTCGCTCAGTTTGTCCATCAGTCTGAGGATGATAAGCTGTGCTGAAATTCAGGTTGGTACCCAATGCTTCTTGTAACTTTTGCCAGAACCTTGAGGTGAATTGAGTGCCTCGATCTGATACAATTCTCTTTGGCACACCATGCATACACACGATTCTTGACATATACAACTCTGCAAGTTGATCTCCCTGGTAAGTTGTTCTCACAGGAATGAAATGTGCAACTTTTGTCAATCGATCCACTATAACCCATATTGAATCATAACCTGATCTGGTTCTCGGAAGTCCTGTAATAAAATCCATTCCAATTTCTTCCCACTTCCATTCGTGCACCTTTAATGGTCAGAGTAATCCTGCGGGTCTTTGATGTTCACTTTAACTCACGGGCATACATCACACATAGCTATGTACTCATGATTTCCTTTCTCATCCTTGGCCACCAATATATACCACGAAGATCTTGATACATTTTAGTATTACTCGGATGAATTGAGTACGACTCATGCGCCTCCTTTAATATCAACTCCTTGATCTCTTTTGATTCGCACATAAATACTTTTTCAAAGCCAAATTGTTCCTTCTTCATCCTCGAAAATCTCGGGCTTTACCTTCCTTTATTCTATCTTTGATCTTAGCAAACTTCTTTATCCGACTTTTGCACTTTTTGATCCGATCCCCAAAGTTGGTTGAATCTCTAAAGCAAAGAATGTAACCTTCCTCCACTAATTCCAAATTCAAACGCTGAAATTCCATGCGAAGAGCAGGTTGACCTTCTTGAATCATCAAATTATTGCAATAGCTCTTCCGCTTAAGGCATCGGCAACTACATTAGCCTTGCCAGATGGTAATGTATTCCCACATCATAATCCTTTATTAATTCTAACCATCTTCTTTGTCTTAAGTTGAGGTCCGCTTGAGTGAAGATATACTTCAAACTCTTATGATCCGTGAAGATCTCACAATGATTCCCAATGAGATAATGCCTCCACAACTTTAGTGCATGCACCACTACACCATTTCCAAGTCATGGGTTGATAGTTTTCTCATGTGGTCGCAATTGCCGTGAGGCGATGCAACTACTTTGCCTTCTTGCATCAAGACACATCCAAGACCCTGCCTTGAAGCATCACAGAAAATCTCAAAGTTCTTCCAATATTTGGTAAAATGAGCATCGGGCCGAGGTCACTTTTCTTTAATTCCTCAAAACTTTGCTCACAAGCTTCGCACTATTCAAACTTCTTTTCCTTCTTCAAAGAATCGGGTAAGCGGTCTTGCAATCTTTGAAAATCCTTCTATGAATCTTCGTAGTATCCGCTAAACCAAGAAAACTTCGATATCGTGCATCGACTTGGGTTGCCTCCAATCAAGTACACCTTTCACTTTTTCGTGGTCTACCGAGACACCTCCAAAGAAATTATATGACCTAAGAAAGCAACTTCTTTCAACCAAAACTCACACTTGCTTAACTTAGCATATAACCGATGATTCTGAGCTTTTCTAACACCATCCTCAAGTGACCTTCATGTTCTACTTCATCTTTAGAATAGATAAGAATATCATCTATGAATACTACCACAAACTTGTCCAAGTATTCCATAAATACTTTATTCATCAAGTTCATAAAATAGGTCGTGCATTGGTCGCACTAAATGACATAACTGTGAACTCATATAATCCATATCGTAGCAAAAGTCGTCTTCTAATATCTTGTGACCTTATTTTCAATCGATGGTATCCGGATCAAGATCGATCTTGGAGAAAATACATGCTCCTTTTAATCGATCAAACAGTCATCAATCCCGGGCAACGGTACTTGTTCTTGATTGTGACTTCATTCGTGGCTCTATAATCCACGCACAAGCGCAAAGTATTATCCTTCTTCTTTACAAAAGAATCGGCGCCCCCAAGGTGACGAACTTGGACGAACGATCCTTTTCTTGCAATTCCTCAACTGCTTCTTCATCTCAAGAAGTTCATTAGCCGCATACGGAAGGTCTCTTGAAATTGGAGCCGCATCAGGGGCCTAGCTCTATGACGAACTCTACATCTCGATCAAAGCGCATACCCGCAAATCTTCAGAAATACATCCGATATTCTTGCACCACAGCACACTTTCCAAAGTTGCTTCTTTTAAACTGCTCAAAGCGCACTTCTTACTTGCGCACTCATCGTGCATATACTCCACTCGAATGCCTTCAATTGGTGAGGGTGATGGCTCTCATCGCACAATCTATTTGACCTTTATATCTGGTTAACCAATCCATCCCTAGGATGACATCTATTCCTTTAGAATCCAAGATGATAAGATTCGCTAGGAATTCTACCCCATTGATTTTTATGGTTGCACTTGGGCATATCAACTAGTTCTCAATTCTTTTCCGGTGAATGAACTATCATAGGGCTCTTAAGGGTAAAGGTTTCCAACCAAATTGCTCAACAAAACTCTTCGATATAAAAGAATGCGATGCTCCGTAATCAAATAATGCCGAGGCGTGTATTGAGTTAACAAGGAACTTACCCAAAACCACATCCGATGCCTCCCGAGCTTCTTCGCGGTCACATGGTTGACACGCCCTCTTCCAAAAGATTGCGGAGCTCTTGGCGTCTGGGCGTTCCACGACCTTGTCCTTGCGTAGGAGCTCCGCGGAATTGGATCCCAAGTTGAACGGCACCGGGTCACTTGTCGACGCTTCGAGGACAAGCATCGCATAATGTCCCATCCGTGACAATGAAAACACCGATCCTCGCAGATTTGAATTCCTTTTGTCGCTGACCACCGGCATTGTTCTCGGGGTCCTTGAGCGATTGGGCGCGGTCCAGAATTAGGAGTACGGGGTGCTCCTTGAACAGGTGTTCTGTTGGCTTGCTGAGGCTGAAAGCGCTGACGAGAACCACTCGCTCCATGCTGAGCCTGGAATGCCATCCTTCTCTTGCGGGACTCCCGCTGTTGGCGTTGAGCATCCTCTTGCACTAGTGCCTTGTTCACCATATGCTGAAAATTCGGAAAATCCAAAGCAACTAGTTGCACCTTGATGTCAGGGTCAAGTCCCTCCATGAACCTCCGATCTTGGCACTTTCAAGAGCTACATCTTCTCGTGCATACCTTGACAACTGGGTAAACCGTTAAGATACTTAGAAACACTGTTTCGATGCAACTTATAAACTCTCTTTTCTTCATTTCAATAATGCCAAGAGCACATGAGCAAGACGGAAAGCTTCGAGAATTCCTCCCACGTTATAGTTTGAGCATTCGATGGGCAAGATGTAAATTATCCCACCAAGTAGCAATACTCCTTTTAATTGATGACTCAGAGAGAACCTTTTCACGGTCATCACACCGAGCCAATCGAGCTTTTTCTCCACATCTCTTAACCACCATCCGCTTCCAAGAGTTCACCGCTCCCGTGAAGGTAGGCGGTCTAGTTCTCATGAACTCTCCAAGCTTAGATCGGGCGGCATCACCGTATCGCGGTGGTCGGCCGCGGATTGTTTACTATATTCGAGCAAGGGCTTGCAACAATCAAGCCGCATCGCCATCATCTCGCCGGATATCTCGCAATCGGGGTTGGACTGGTGGCGCGGGCGGTGGCACTTGCCGATCTTGAACATCCTGTTGCTCTTGTGGCTCGCTCGACTACCACCACGACCACGACCTCCAACACGACCTCCTCTCGCGACCAGCTCCACGACCTCTTCCTTGACCTTCCATCCAAGCAACGGCCAGGACAAAGTTAGCAATAGATCGAGGGAAAGAGCAAAAGATGAGAAGACTAGGAGGTAGCCATTCCAAGACCAAACAAGCTATAAAACCTCAAAAGAAAGGTGGTTGAAACACACCGCTAGGGCAAGTGTACAACACACCCAACAAACAAGCAACAAAAATTCTAATACACTTGAACTATACGCTGCTACACTAAAAGGGTGACATGCTCCAACACTATTGAGCACTATTAACTTATCCTATAAGGTAGTCTTCTGATATACTCTTTGACGGCTTGATCATCTTCTTCCTTGATCCGGATTCTTGCGTAAGACTTGAGGCTTTGAGAAGTTTCAAGAGATAAGGTCAAATTAAAATTTTAAAATAATATTTCAAAGAAAGAAAAGGAGTAAGAACCTAAGAATAAGATGAGATGAGATAATCTATTTCACAAGAATTCGCTGGTTTGATTTAGAAAATAATTTTGAAGTTCTTGCTAAGAAGACCAGACTAACTAGGGATGCGACCTACAATGATATGGCTCGATACCACCTCTGTCGGGACCGGATTTCCAACCAACCCTCTGTATAACCTGTGCTAGTCCAGAAAAGCTAGCACACACAAAGGAAAACAATGATGCCAACACATCCATATCACGAAGCAAGTAATATTAATTAAGCAAAAGAATATTAGCCTTATGGCCAATTATTACAAATAAGAAGCATCATAGCTTGAGTTCAATAAGAAACAATGAAACGAAATAACAAAGAAAAAGTAAGTAAGCCCATCCATTTGCCCAACAGTAATCGATCGGGTTCGCCCTAGCATTCCGGACGCTTTCATCATAACCACAAGCGTAGAAATCGTAGTCACCTTCAAACTCGCGAACTCTTCCGTGGAAAGTTGGGGATGTTGCAAGGGTGAGCACAAAATGTACTCCGCAAGTCTTGGAAACATAATGCATGATAACTATATGCAAGGCTAAACAATTGAAGGCATAATATGGCTCTTTTAGCATAAAGCAAAGTTTAATCAGAATACCAATAGTAATTTCATAAAGCATCATTTGAACAAAATGTAATAGCATAGTAATTGAATTTGATATGACAATTAAAGCGTGTTCCATCTACCCGACCGCTCCATCCGCCAAACCATAACCCGAGAGTTCCATCCGCTTCTGATTCCCAAACCATCATTTTCCTTTGAAACAAAACCATAAAATCTACAATGTGCAAGCGCACTCGCCGCCCTTGACCGTGGGCACGGCTACTTAAGTAGTTTTAACTCATGAGTGTGTACACTTTACCCACAAGACATGATCGACTCTTGTTGCCATGCACTTAACACACTTCCTTTGGTGTGTCGGCAGAGAGATCATGACAAGGCCTTTACAATGCACAACCCCACTATTAACCTCGCCCGCTAAGGTTTCACCGTTAGGGTTCTAGCCGCCAAAGATGTGAAGCCCCTCTTGCGCCGCCAACATCCGCACTCACCAACCGCGGCTTAATAATGAGACGCACAAATTATTTAGCCAGTCGCACTCCATATAGACTTGTGGTTGTACGGTAGTGCTCGGTCCATGGTAACACACGCTCGGTCCTTAATTGACTAGGGTGGAACATTCACATACCAAGGTCTCGTGCTTCGCACCCGCCAAACATCCATCCGCCTGGCCTAAACCATTTCCACTTTATTTTACTTAAACCACAGCAGCAACACCAATTGCCGTGACTTTCACAAATAAGTTTAAACAACATTTGAAATGATTCCCATATTGGCACAATACCAAACGCTTAAGTCGACTAAGCAATTCTACCGCTCCATGCTAATCTACTGGATATCACCAAATAAAATAGCTAGTATATATCATCTAGGTGTCAAAGGTTCAACATGATCAATACCAATGAGGGTAATACAATTTCGTATTTAACTATATTCTAAAACTATGTTTAAAGTACATTGCATAAAGTAAGCATGCATAATTTAAAACAATATAGGCATTTTGTAAAATTTGGGATCAATATGTTCAAGGAAGACTTGCCTTCACGCCTCTTGCCGGTTCTACCTCGATTGTTGATTCGATCGATCTTCGATCGCTCTGCCTACACGCTAAACGAGGCAAATAAATAAAACAAATTCAAATAAAATTCAAAAATTGAAAAGAATGGTACTGGAAGATAGATCTCGAATTTAGATGAATTTAGAAATTTGAATCACTCGAATCGAGCTCGAACGAAGGAGAACGGGCTCGTAAGATTCCCTGATCGTAAAATCGAGAGGTCGACACGTGGCAAAGACGTGATTGGTCGGAATTTTGGGTTTTCGAAAATCGTAAAAGAAAAAGAATGCCGCCGACACGTGGGGCCCACGCTGCTGCTGGCTCGGTCCACGGTGAACCGGAGCACCGAGGAGAGGGATGCCGCGTGGCGACTGCTAACGTGGCGACCACGCGGGCTTAGGGCCGACGTGGTCGGGCCACGGGCGTGACGCGCACGCACGCAAGACGGGAACAAGGCGGCGATGACGCGACGCCGAGACGAGGCGACGCGCCCGACGGGCCGCCCACGCGGCGGCATCGGCGGCCGGGCGATCGAACTACCGAGACGCGCGCGGGCATCGGCAAAGCACGGCGGCGGCGCAAGACACCGGAGGCGGAGAAGACGGCGCCGCTGAGGGGGAAAAACGCGACGAGGGGGCGCCGGGTTAGGGGCAAAAGAAAGAGGGCGGCGCGGGGAGTTCGGCGAGACCAAAATAAGCGCCGGAGACTCACCGGCGAGGAAGAAAAGCGGCGAGAAGCGCCGGGCGGCGGCGGAACTTCAATGAGCGAGATCTCCACGACGGAGGCGTCTCGGGCGCGGCTTGAGGCGGCGGTGCAACATGAGAGGCGAACTCGGCCGGGTCCTCGGCTTTAAATAGCCTCGAGGCGGGCGTGGCACGGACGCCAAAACGGCGCTGCGTTCTATTGTTTCGCGGCGCTTGGCGGGCGACGCGGCAAGATCCTCGCCGCCCACGTGGCGCGACGGGGCCACATGAGCAGTCAAGCTAGGTCGGGCGAGGTGCGGCGGGCTGTCATGAAAAGAAACGGGCCGGCGAAGATTTGGCCCGCGGAGGATTTTTCAAAATAAAAACCTTTTTCGAATTAAGAAAATTCCAGAAATTCAAATAAAAGCAAATAAATCCAAATAAATAGCAAATAAATTCGGAAAAATCGCCAAAAATACAGAAAAATTCCTTGCAGCATAATGAAGCCAACAAAAATTTAAAATCTTATGTTTGATGAATAGATTAGTCAAATTAAATCTTTTTATAAATAGAAAATTCAAATTAAGCTGAAATTAATTCAAAAAAATTGCAAATGGTGAATTTTGAAATTCAAACATTCTAAAATCCAAATTTTTGGAATGTTACAAGGAGCAAGATCATCCGTTTTTACAAAGTCCAGTGGAGCAATCATTCAGAAGAGGAAGCAACTTGGGAGCGAGAAGAGGATCTGAAGTCCGAGTTTCCCCACCTATTCTCTAGCCAGCCTGAATCTCGGGGTCGAGATTCCATTTAAGGGGGGAGGTTTGTAACATCCCAAAATTTGAGCTTTGGAATGTTTGAATTCAAAAATGAACTATTTGCATTTCTTTGAATTAATTCCACCTTAATTTGAATTTTCCATAAATGAAAGGATTTAATTTGGCTAAACCATTCATCAAACCTTAATTTGAGTTGGGTTCCTTGTGCTCCAAGGAATTTTTCTGTATTTTTGGGGATTTTTCTGAATTTATTTGATATTTATTTGAATTTATTTGATGTTATTCGAATTTCTGGATATTTCTTAAATCGGAAAATAATTTTATTTTCAAAAAAAAAAGCCTCTCGGGCCGAATCTATAAAAGCCGTGTCGCGCGCCTCCCGAGGATCGCCTCGCACCGCCGCTTCTTTTGCCCCCTTTCTCGCCGTCCGTAGCGCCGCCGTTGCTCCGTGCGTCCTCGCCGAAGTTTCTCGCCGTGCCCGACGCCTTCCGCCGCCTTTTTCTTCGCCGTCGGTGCGTCTCCGCCGCAGCCGTTGGTCTCTTCGCATTCTCGCGATCGTCTTCTCCCGCTCGCCTTGCCCCGCACCCGATCCGCCACCTTTCGCCGCTTGTCGGCCCGTCTTCCTCGCCTCCGAAGGTCGCGTCGTCGCCTCGCCGTCGTCCTCCGTCGAGGGATCGAGGCCGTCCAATCTCCAGCCGACGCGCCGGATCGTGTCGTGTCATCGCTTCGCCCGCGCCCCGCTTCTGGCCGTCCGATCCGGCCTCTCGCCAGATGCATGACGCGTGGCCCGTCCGCGTCTCATTGCGTCGGCCGCCGCTGGCTACCGCCACCGTCCGCCACGCGCGTCACCGACGCAAGCGCCGACATTAGCCGTGCGCCGGGTGCACGGTGAACTGAGCCGCGCCGTGGACCGAGTCCACCGTGAACCCGATGACGTCAGCGTTGCACAATAAATCGCTTTTTCAGTACAAAAATAAATCCAGAAATTCAGATTTTCTGTATTTTCTCTGAATTTAATTTTCCAGAAGCTCGTTCTCCCTCATACGAACTCCGATTGAGGCGATTGAAGTTTCTAAATTTTTCTAAAATCAAGATCTATCTTCCAGAGCCATTTATTTTCAGTTTTGAGCTTGTTTGAGTCTCTGTTTTGTATTTATTTGGTTTCGTGGCTTTCTTTTCCGGTAGACGCTAATTCCGAGGGAGCGAACGAAGACTTCGAAGACCAAGATTCAGCACTAGATCAGCAAGGCAAGTCGTAACCTTTGATCATATTGATCCTATGTTTGCAAAGTAATTAATTTTATACACTTGCATGCTATTTTGTGTATCAATGCTTATTTAATGGGAGTATATGTATACCTAGTTGATATTATGCCACCCTGATTAGTTGTATGCCATGTATCCATTGCTAGACCTAGGTTGGGACATTACTAGTTGGACATAATCATTATACCAACATTGGGTTATCGTAGCTATGCTTAGACATGCTTACATATACGTTGGGATTCATGTCACATGTGAATAATGTTAATATTGACTTAATGAGATATTGAATCGTGGCCGTTAGCCACTGTAGTAAAATTTGTTGTACCATGGCAGGGTTTACCATTGGTCTTGGTTGAACGAATTGTTTTCCCTCGAGCAAGTGATCGTGAAGTAAAGGGGGTGCTTTCTAGCACATTGGGATGTGGATGTCTTGCCTGAGACAACATAAGGACTTAATCTTGTGCGCCATTGAACTGGGCCTAACCGCATTACCACATGTCCGAATGGGGCGCATCTAGTGATTAATTTGCAATGTCTAGTCTTGAGTACTGCTAGTTGGTGGTGTGGGTTCCGGGATGGACGGGTAGATTCGCAAGGCGCAAGAGGGGGCCCTAATGGGCGAAACTTTAGCAGGCAGTACCGAGTTTAGATAGTGCATTGTAAAGGCTTTGTCATGATATCTCTGCGACACACCGAAGGAAGTGTGTTAAGATCGATTGCACAAAGAGATGATCATGTCTTGTGGGTAAAGTTGTACAACCTATGCAGAGTGTAAAACTATTCGAATAGCCGCGTCCGCGGTCATGGACAAAGCCCGGGAATTTCACACGGGGTATAGAGTTTACATGAGTGGTGGAATGTGGAATTGTTGGGTTGTGAACGGGGAGTTCACTGTTGTTTTGTTGTCTATCTTTGATCTACCAGTTATTTATTTATGTTTTCATAAATATGCTTTCAATCTATTTATTGTATTTCAAATCAAGTATTGCTTTCTGCAAATGAACTATATAGCCATCCTTGTCAAGCCGTGCATAAATATATTGCATCAATTTCCGACGGCTTGCTGAGTACTTTTTGTACTCACGGCTTTATGCCCTTGTTGATCAGTTGCTGAAGGAGATAATGAATCTCATGAGGAGGAATTCTATGAAGACTACGTGGATTAGGAAGGCGTTCCTCACACGATTGACTGTGGCATGTCGAATGGTTCAAGTTATCTTTTTCGCTGCAATAGTTTTTGTTTCTTAAGCCCTTAAGGCATAATGGTGTAAACATTGACCATAAGGTCGTTTGCTTTATTTAATAATAATTTGTTTCTTCTTAGTTAATTCGTTGTATGGAATGATATTTCATCTATGTTTCCACTGTGTGCACTAGCGTGATCCTGGACTAGTGCAGTATACATAGAGGGTTTCGGATTTGCAAATCCGGGTTCCGACAATTTAAAAGACAAAATAGCAATTTAGTGAAATTCGGTGCAACATGATCAAAGCACAACTTGCCTTGGAGTAGCTGCTGGTCTTGCTCTGAGCTTGGGTCTTGAAGCGATGAATCTTCCTCCGGATCACCGAGCAATTCAACGTCTACGCGAAACGATGCTAAAATAGCAAATAAACACCATAACAGAGAGCAACTAAGCTCTAAAAATAAAATAAAATTCACCAATAAATAGATCTTGATTTTACAAATTTTTAGAAATTTGAATCACTCAAATCCGAGTTAAAATGCAAAAGATATAGCCTTTTGAAGTTTTGAATAGATACTGAAATACAGAAAATAGAATTTCCGATTTTCCCGAAATATTTTTCTATTGAAAAAGATTTTTATTGCGCAACGCTGACGTCAGCCCTGGCTCGAGCCAATCAGGCGCTGACACGTCACCTGGCGCACAGACCCGGTCCACGGAACCGCCTCTGGTCCACCGTGGACGCGGCTCACGGTGCCTCGCGCCCCGTGCCCCGCGCCCGACACGCGGCGCGCATCTGCGAGAGGATCCGATGGCTAGCGAACTACACTAACGTGGCACTATCCTAACCGCTCATCTTAGATCTAACGGTCCATCTTACCGGAGAGGTTCACTGCTGATGAGGATGACGCGGCGCGATCTGGACGGTCCGACGAGGATCCAATGGTCGCGCTGGTTCAAGCATCGCGCGGATTGGCACCGGAGCGGAGGAAGACGACCACCCCAACGGCGTTTCAGCGCGACTCCGGCGAGAAGAAGTGGCGGCCTCGACGCGTCTTGGAACGGCGACCCCGGATCTGGAACCGATTCGGCGGAAGGAGGCTCAACGGCGACGGAACGGCGCAAAAACTCGCGGCGGCGCTTCAAAGAACTACGACGAGCTCGTGAGCGGCGACAGCTACGAAACAAGCGAAGAGGCTAGTGCTACTGGCTGCGCAAGGTGACGAGGAACATCGGCATGCGCGCAGGGAAGGAAACCCTAAGCAACCCGCGGCGGAGACGGCTCGTGGCGGCGAACTCGGAAACCGAATCAGAGACAACGACCGAGAGCCGTCCGATCCGCAACGAGCGACCACGATTAGATCTCGACCGATCCTGAAGGACCGAGATAGCGAACAGAGGGGGGGTGAATGGTCGCAAATAAATTTTCCCCCAAAATACTCCAACAAAAGCCTCGACAAGATCGCTCAAAGAAAATCGTGAAAAACCCGAAAAAATAGACAACTATGTGTACACCAAGCTTGCATGGATAAGTACCATAAAATATGTGGGGATTTTTGAGTCACAATCCTGGTTGTCTAGTGTCCAAGATAAAGAGGAATCAATCCAACTCTTGCTTTTAGAGAGAACATCAATTCAAATCACAAAAGTCACTTTCAGAAAAGCAAAAGCAGAATTTCCAGAACTTGTCCTCAATTTGAACAGGAGGTTGGTGGGTTTCTGCAACTCACATAATTTTGAGAATTTTTCTCCCTATGAGAATCAGAGTCTTGAAGAACTCCACCAAATTTTTACTCAAAAAGCCTTACAGAAAAAACAGGAACAATTGAAGAACACAGTCAGTCAAGAACATCGAGCAGAAAGTTTAGGGCTCGGTTTTCACCTCATGGCGCCCAAACCGGTGCGACAAGTGAACTGAAAACATTTTATACAGGTCGATATCAGAGTCCCGCACCTCCTCCAGAAAGAATCACTTAAAAATGATTTTTCTATATTTTTATAAAAATCAAATACTAAATGCTGCGCAAAGAACAAGTTCTGAACAAAGTTGGAACTTGAAAGAAAAGATGTTCTCTACTCAATCCAAGAGTGCAAAAGAGATGTAAAACCATATGAACACACTCAAAACATCCAAGATAAACAACATTTAGAAGGACGGGAGGCAAATCCAAATTGCGTGAAAGTAAATTGCGAGAATGTAATTGTGGGAAAGTAAATGCTGAATTTAAATTGCGTAAAGTAAAGACATAATGTAAATGTGTAAAATAAATTCAGAGATGGATGGATAAAACTTTCATTTCTGGAAGGAGAGGTTACAAAGCCTCACTTTCATGTGGGCAAAGCTCAAAGGAGCATTCACAAACCTCAAAACCTTCAAGGGATGGAGGCTACCGCTCCACCCCTATTTATACTACTCTTGGGCCACCTACCACCCTTGGATGAGTCCCTCAACCCTAGAGCACTCTTCTAAGGGCTAGGATTAACCCACACACACAGCCATACAAGGGCTAACCCAAAACCCACACACATACCGGGTTTTCTTGCACGGTTTTCAAAGCATACTACCTAGACCCGCTAACCTATCAACTAGACCTCAATTTGACGGCCCTCATTGATCCACACGGCATCTAGCTAGCATCATCTCCTTCCCTTGTCTTCTTGACTTGCCCGGACTCCGTCTCCGATCATCTTCCGGTGATCTCCCAACCGTCTGGACCTCCGACGCTCCTCGCCTTGTCTTGGTCATCCTCCGCCTCACCATGACCTAGCACCGTCGCCCTGCAACCATCAAAGACAAGGAAAAACCTTTCATAGCAATGCCCACAATGATATGCAATAAACCCATCCAACTCATCACTACCGCGCCCATACGGCCGGTACTGTCACTCCTGGCAGAGACAACTCAAATTGTTTCATTTTGAAAATCAATCCAAATCAAACTCAAACTTCAGCACACCTTGCTCAAATAAAGTCAAATACTCATCACAAACATGGATGGACCTCCACATGGTCCTTCAGATCCAATCCAATCAGCACTTTCCAAAATCAACGGATGCGATCAAATCTTTCCAAAACAACGCGAAGCGATCCCGACCGCTTGATCTCGATCCAACGGCTCACGCGCTAGGGTTTCGCCGAGGAAAGAGGACCGCACGATCCGATCCAACGGTCCGCACGCTACGCGCGCGCTGGCGGGTCAGTGGTGGGCACACAAGACAAGGTCGGGCTTCGCCCAAGATCGCTTCACCGATTTTTCAAAAGCTTTTTGAATTAAAATAATTTCCGAAATTAGATTAATTCATTTAAGGCAATTAAGATATCAGGAAAAATCCAAGAAAAATCTCATAAATACTTTGAGACATTTTGAGTTCAAATAAAATATTTTTGGCAAAACTTCATATTAGGTTTATCTATATATAATTAGTTTTCACCAAAGGTTCAATATACTTAATTAAAATAAATTTAATTAAATTCTAGAAAATCCAATAAGTTCAAAAAATTACCAAAATGCACATAAGTGAAACTATAGACCAAATTTGGGATGTTACAAAAGCATACCATCGTCATGTAGAAAACTGTGTTGATCTGAGGTCTAAGAATCAATCATTATCATTATATGAAACATCTTATGACACTAATCAAATCCTCAAAATTATACAAAAATGTCTTACAAATAAAAATAAACTGTAGCGAAAATTCAAAAGTCTTGTAGTATGCCCATACAACCACCAGGCAACTGGCATGGAGTAAATCCTAGAAAAACTCATTATTATATTCCCCGTAACCTACGTTAAATTACATGACATCTAGGTTTTCCAGTTCTTCACCTACTGAACATCAACAACAACAAGGTTGAGTACTTTTATAATCAATAAGACTTGTAGTGTATCACAAATATATAATAAATATAGGCTATGTCGATAGAAAGACTACTCAGGTTATTTTGCATATAGCAAAGTTGAACATGAATATCAAGTATTAAATTGTAGACGGCATTTAAAGAGCAATTAAGGTAATATGTAAATAACAATTATGAAAGTATGAATGTATACTCACAGCCCTCTATGATTTTGAGTATCGAATTATCCTTTGCCAATCCCTGGCTTAACATCGAGATAAAGACATCCCAACTAATATTTCCAACTCAACTCTTTTTGAAAATATCAAAACTTCTAACTAGTATCAGTTCACCAAGTCTCCCATAACAACGGGAACAGCTTTTCGAAAAGTTTTACACTTTGCAGTGGTGTACAGCTTTACCCATAATATATGACCAACTCTTTTGCCAAGCTATTAACACACTTCCTTTGGTGTGCGGTATTGAGATCATAACATAACCTTACATTATTTAGGCCTATCATAACATAACTGTTATATTTCCTAGGCCTAACTATGCACTAGTCCGGTGACGACAAACCCTTACTTTGGTAGCAGAAGATATTTGTACAATCACAATACGATTAATGGTTATACACCCCATTGTCCCACTTCTCCCTATAGTAAGACGTAGACCATTGTATCAACAGGTGTTATTCCCAACACCTTGGTGAGGGCACCCCTTTAACCAATCCATACTAGAAAGCCCGTACTACTTCAGCCTTCTAATGTGCAAAATTAAACCTAAGTAACTTAATAGGTTAAGGCCATCCCAGACTAGCACTTGTGGTTGTACTAATATACTTGGATTATACATACAAAACTATGTTTGGTCCTTAATCTGACCTGGGCAAGAACTCTCCTATCTACGAGCAATTCTCATGCACATCCAGCTATTGCCATAACTCGCCCTCATCAGATCATAGTTTTATTTTCATTTTTTTAAAAATCTCATCAACATTTAATTATATATATAACATTTCTAGTTACAAAGAACAACAAGGCTGACTCCCATTTATCCCCTTTCTAAGCATGGTAAGCATGATCATTAAATATGTTAGTTTTATGCCCTTGAGGCAATCATTTAGATGATTGTAACATGACTATGTTTATGAATAATAATATGATTATTGGTCCAATGAATGTATATAATTGTATTGATCAACAAGTGTGTGACTTGCTTATGAAGCTCTTTACTTATTGATGTAATTCGATAAATATCTCTGATCGGATATCATCGTATAGGACAACGATGAATAGATCAGCACATGTAGTGATCGATGATCATGCTTCATAGATCATGTGATATGGAGATATCATCTATACATTGTGAATGCATGTTGAAGAACATGGGTTAGATAGACCCGCAATAGAACACTGCGAGAATGTTACATTCTCATGTGTCATCAGTGTATCTCACACATAGTAGATGTATGATCCTTAGACCTAAGATTGTCATATTCCCTACATGTGTAATAGTTTTCCTTGGGGCTATCAAACACTACTTCCTAACCGGAGAGTTATAATGTAGCTTTCATGTTTACTATAAAACGTGCAGAGGGAAGTAAGCAGTCAGGATGGAATTTACCACACCAATGAAACGGAGATATATGATAAGACCACTCATTTGATATGATTAAGGAAGTGCATGGCCATGCCGTAATTGTGGAGTCAATCACAACTTATTAATATATCACGGATACGAGAGATGGATTGAATCATCAAAGGATGACATGCTTCTCGCCTTGAGTTCAATCTTCATATGCTTGGCAAAGGGATTATTACATGAGTACTTTTGATAGGTTCTATCCGGTTTGATCATAGTATGTTTGGGAGTTGGCATACTTTGCAAGGAGCTGCTACCAACTATTGGATTGAAAAGGAGTTTTCCGAATCCATGTCCAAACGTACGTGAACCTGCAGGGTCACACACTTAATGGGCTGGGAGCATTAATTTGGATTGGATCCGTAATTAATGGACCTCGTGGGCTTAGCACACTAATGGGCTCTGGTTTAGGGTTTCATCTCGTGGCTATATAAGGAGTGGAGGAGGGTGGGCGCAGGGTGTGCTTTTCATGGTTTAGAAGTGTTTCACCCGAAACCCTAGCCTCCTCCTCTCGCTGCCCCTACAGAGCGACCAGGTGCTTGCACACCGACGCACGACGTTCCATCCCTGGACGTGTGGACTACTGCGGTGACGCTGCTGCGACTGCAGTGTGGGAGGATGATCCACGGCGAGGCGAGGACGATCCACTCCATCAACGCAACGACTGCGGCGAGGATGATCCACTACATCGACGCGCGAAGGATTCTACTACTGCGCATCTAGTGGTAATCTAATCTATGATCCCCTTCTTGCGAGTAGCTCTCTGGTTATGCGGTAGATTTTTTTTTGTGCTAGCGTAGCATACCGCGTTCCTCTTCAGTGGTATCAGATCCATCTCGTATAGATTTGTGATCGGGATGTTGCACATATGATGTGTGAGGTTAGTAGATTGGATCTATTACATGTTCAGCCGGTTCATGTGATGAATTGGTGACGGCAGTCATCGATGAGATTGATCGGCTTAGGGTTTGAGGAAAGTGCAAATCGACTCAATCTTGGGTGAGTCCGTTCATGGTACTACGTTGCCCTTACCGGTCGGGTTACCGCCATCAGTTTTCTGAAACGTAACCATATGAGACCAAGCCAATCAGATTGAGTCAAATTGGGTCAATCTAGTTGATCCATGGAAAGTGCAAACCGTTCAATCTTGCTTTGGGTGAGTCCATTCATGGTACGATGTTGCCCTTACCGGTCGGGTTACCGCCATCAGGGTTTCTGTAACGTAACCATATGGGACCAAGCCAATCAAATTGAGTCGGATTGGGTCAATCTAGTTGATTCATGGAAAGTGCAAATTGTAACATCCCAAAATTTGGCTTAATTAAGTTTTTATTGTTTAAAAGTGCATTGGTGATTTTCTGGAATTTATTTGGATTTTTCTGAATTTATTTGATTTAGTTTGAAATTAAGTTTATTGCTTTTTATTCAAATTTATTTATATCTATGCAAAGTTAAAATAAAGTTTTGGCAAAAATATTTTATTTAAGTCCAGAATGTCTCAAAGTATTTTTGAGATTTTTCTTGGATTTTTCCTGATTGTTTTATTGCCTAAAATAAATAAAATGAATTTCTCGGAATTATTTTAATTGAAAACCTTTTGAAAACCTTGTGAACAGATTGGGCCTGGCCTGTGCATCGGCGCTGGTGGCCTTGTGAGCGCGCCCGCTTGGCCCATTTCGTAAACCCTAAGGCGAGTGAAATCGCGCCGCTGGATCAAGATCGCGCGGGTGAGATCAATTGCACGTTCGGACTCAGAGAATCTTCGCCGTTGGAAAGAAATCGCGGCGGTTAGGATTAGATCGCGGCCGCGGTGATCCCGACCGCTGGTAGCGATCGAACGGTCGGGTTGTCGCCTCCGACGCGAACTCGAATCCGTCGCCGACACGACTTCCGCCAGAACGACCTAGGGTTCCGCTTTAGCGCGTCGCGAGGCTATAAATAGGAGGGTAGCGCCCCGAGGTTCTCCGTGAGCCGCCGCATCTTTTCGCCGAAGCGCCGCGCCGAGGAACGCTGTGGGAGCCGCCGACCGGGCCAAGTAGAACACCGGAGCCGCCACGGTTTTTGCCGAGTTCGCCACGGCTCGTCGGTTTTCGCTGCTTTTGGTCCCAGATCCGATTCACCGAGGTGTGCCGCGTCGACCACGCCACTTCTTCACGCCGGGACACGCCGAACGCCGCCGCCGAGTCTTCTTCTTCGCCTCCGGTGACTTTCTTCGCCGCCGCTTCGCCGTGAGCTTCGGTGAGTTCGTGACCATCGGATCTAGTTGAACGGAGAAGATCGAGCCACGCTGCACGCTTCGCCCGCTCGACGGATCGGGGTGTGGATGCGCGCGCGCGTCGCGCGATCGGCGGGCAACACGCGACTAATCGGGGCGAGACGCGTGGCGCCGCGGGTTTCGAGGCGCCGTCGCCGGGTTCACGGTGGACCGTGAGGAGGTCTCGTGGACTGTGTCTATGCGCCGAGGCCACGGTCGAGCTCGCTGGTTCGGTTCAGGCTGACGTCACGCTGACGTCATAAATCGCTTTTTCGTAATAAAATAAATCTGTTAATTTCGAATTTCTGATTTTCTGATTTCAGTATTTATTTTAAACTTCAAAAGGCTATATCTTTTGCATCGTAACTCGGATTTGAGTGATTCCAGTTTCTAAAAATTTGTAAAATTGATATCTATTTAATGGTGAATTTTATTTGATTTTTGGAGTTCAATTGCTCTCTGTTTTGGCATTTATTTGCTTTTCTCTTTCGGTACGCGTAGACGTTGAATTGTGCAACGCTCGAGGAAGATCCAAAGAACTCAAGAGCAAGTTCCGAACCAGATCAGGACCTATTCTAAGGCAAGTTGTGCTTTGATCATGTTGAACCCATGTTTATAAAATTGCTATGTTTGTTCTACCCTATTGCATATATTTCAAATATACAATTGTTTTAAATTAAATTGGGCGTAGCTAATATACCAGATTGATCTATATCCTACCTTGTCATTGTATGCCATGATCCATTGTCACCCTAGATTGGTTCAATATAGTTGGTTAAAAATTATGATCAACATTGGAGGATTAGTCCGTATTAGTTGCTTAGCCATGCCACGTCATCACATGTATCATCACCATTGATAATTAATCTTGATTAATGGAATATGGAACAATATTATGAACTTGTGTGTCATGTGGAATCACACGATGAGATTGAGTTGTTGTGGCGAGTCATGTCACGCAATGATGTTGAATTGTTGATGGCACGTGGTGCTTGGTAACCAACTGGGTGATAATAATTTAGATTGGGGCAAGTGACAAGGGGCGAGTATGCCAAGGTGGGCCCAATGGGCAGAGGGTATGTGGATGTCTTGCCCTGATCACTCTAAGGACTTAACCTTACAAGCCTTTGACCTGAGTCAATCATGCAACCACGCGTTGTAATGGGACAGCCTAGCTGATTAATTTGTAATGTCTTAACTTGGTACTATCATTGGTGGTGTGAGTTCCCGGTCGTGTGTAATTCACATGGCGTAAGAGGGGGCCCTGGTTGTGGTTTTCGACCCACCTGTTGAAACCTTAACGGTAGTACCGATTAAGCCGAGCATTGTAAAGGCTTTGTCATGATCTCTCCGCCGACACACCAAAGGAAGTGTGTTAACCCTAAGGCACCAAGAGACGATCATGTCACGTGGGTAAAGTGCATAACCTCTGCAGAGTGTAAAACTATTCGAATAGCCGTGCTCATGTATTGAGCAATGCTCGGAATTACAGCTAAGGGTTAGCTTAATTAAAATGAACAACTTGGTTGGGATGGCGTAATGCCATATGGAAGATGGGATTTGACTTAAGATTGGAAACTTGGTTTACTTGAGAAAAGATGAATCTATCATTATTGTTATTTGTTTTACCGCCTTTACAATCTATTTATTGTATTTGTTCAGAATGCTACTTTGTTGCAAAATAGCCATGATAGCCTATCCTTTGAATAAGCCTTGCATATAGTTACATAGAATTGCATTCAGGCACAACTTGTTGAGTGCTTTAAGTACTCACCCTTGCCAGCAATAACATCACCAGTTGAAGAGTCTACATCAATGCTGGAGCAAAGATTCCAGGAGGAGACGAATGTTTAGGGCGCAAGCCTTGTCAGTTGCTTGTGGTATACTGAGGGGTTATCTACGTTTCCATTCCACTGCAGTTTAATATATTATTCAGCCTTGCGAGGCATAGTCATGTAAGTGGACCATAAGGTCATTCAACTAGTAGTATATATCATATGATGTCTTTCATAATATTTCCGCTATGTATGATTGTGATATTTACTGACGTTGAACCTGTGTGCACTAGCGTGATCCTGGACTAGTGCAGTATACACAGAGGGTCTGGATTTGCATATTCGGGTCCCGACACAAATTGATTCAATCCTGTTTTGGGTGAGTCCGTTTATGGTACGACGTTGCCCTTACCGGTCGGGTTACCGCCATCAGGGTTTCTGAAACGTAACCATATGGGACCAAGCCAATCAGATTGAGTCGGATAGGATCAATCTAGTTGATCCATGGAAAGTGCAAACTGATTCAATCTTGTTTTGGGTGAGTCCGTTATGGTACGATTTTTCCCTTACCGGTCGAGTTACCGCCATCAGGGTTTCTGAAACATAACCATATGGGACCAAGCCAATCAGATTAGATCGGATTGGGTCAATCTGGTTGATCAATGGAAATTTTGAGGGTGTTTTCCTTTGATAGAAGACATGCCTCTAAAATTTTTTTCCAAGGGCGCTGCCCTCGACCCGCCCGCTGACCGTCTAGTGGGACTGCCGCTAGGGGCGCTACCCCTTGGACCCAGAGTCGTAGGATTGTTTTTGTTTAACTCTTTTTTCAGGAAATTATGTGAAATAGTATGGCCTATGTGTATGTGATGCATGTAATTTTCACATGGCTCAAGGTGCGTGCAAGCCATAAGGCTATTTAAATTGTATAACGACTGCGTGTCGATTTGTGATGCTTCAAACCTCATATAAAATTCATTATCAAAAGTTGTATATGCTGCATCCATAATGATGAAAACGATGGTATCAAGCATTATGATTAGGTGAACAATCAAGCAAGGTGGCTAGGTGAACAAACAAGCA
This sequence comes from Otatea glauca, assembly GCA_036346275.1. Classification (NCBI taxonomy): domain Eukaryota; kingdom Viridiplantae; phylum Streptophyta; class Magnoliopsida; order Poales; family Poaceae; genus Otatea; species Otatea glauca. The sequence goes on from CM070730.1 coordinate 39,668,528, forward strand.
TGATGATGGAGATCTTAATGCTAAGGGCCATGCTATTTTACAGCTTATTTTGTTTTTCTGTAGATGTATGTTTAATCCTTGCTATTTTCTTTATGCTCATTGCATGTGATGCCATGTTCATAGTAGATATTGTTCTTCCCTATAATTAAAAATTTTAAATCAAAATGTCCATCCAATTGCTGCACCTATCAAGAATTTAGATCGCTATTGATATGACTGCCAAAGTAGTATATCAATGGCTATCTTAATAGATGATAGGGATGTGTTGGACACATCACGCATAACAATGGTAGATTTAATCAAGCTATCAAAACGGTTTTGGGCTTGAGGACATAAGTGGTTGTGATTTGATTTCAGTAATGAAGGAACCTATACAAGACAATTGGTGCCTAGAAAAACACACATGAAGCAAGTTTCTTAATTGGCAGCCGAAAATGGGAAGTGCTCCCTCCCTCATGTGAGCCCTAGGGGCAGGTTGACCTGAGTCAAGTTGATGGAGGCATTCATTACTTGTTTTCATACTCAACAAACAAGAGTTACATATGATGTAATTAGCAAAGGTGTTGCTTACCTATGTCATTAAATTTCTAGCAGTGATGCCAAAGCTCACTAGTGTTTGATGAATATGGATCTTGAATACTCACTAGTGTCTATAAAAGGGACATAAAATAGGAGTGTCTTTTATTAAAATGTTTAATAAAAGTTTTACACAAACATAGTGCTTAGAATCTTTGCATGTTTTTGTTGTAGTTCAATGGCACCTTCTCCTACTCCTGCTACACCTGGTTTTGCTTTGAGATCGGTTTTGGAAAGGGAAAAACTTAATGGAACTAATTTTGTTGATTGGTATCGCAACCTGAGAATTGTTCTCAAGAATGAAAAGGACTATGTTCTAGAGAATCCAATTCCTGATGAACCAGCTGAAAATGCTCCTCGCAATTTGAAGGTTGAATATGGAAAACATGTTAATGCTTATGTAGAGGTCAGCTGTCTCATGCTTGTCACCATGGACTCTGAGCTCCAAAAGCAATATGAGGATCAGGATGCTTACAATATGATTCTGGGCTTGAAGGGCATGTTTGGGAATCAAGCAAGGACTGAGAAGTATGGTATCTCAAAGCTTTTATTTGCTTGTAAGTCGGTCAAGGCATCCAACACCCTCATGTGATCAAGATGATTGGTTACATTGGGAGATTGGAAAACTTGAGTTTCCCTTAGCCTCGGTTTGGCCACAGATGTTATTCTCCAGTCTCTGCTATAGAGCTTTGAGCCATTCATTATGAATTTTCATATGAATAGCATGGAGAAAAGCCTAACTGAACTACATGGGATGCTCAAGGCTGCCGAGGAAAGCATTAAGAAAAAACCCAATCATATGATGATGGTTCAGAAAACAACTGCATTCAAAAAGAGGAAGGCTAAGGCTGGGGGAACGGGAAAGAGCAAGGGCAAGGGCAAGGCTCAAGATGAGATCGCAAGCCTCAAAACTAAACTTCAGAAGCTTAAAGTTGGCCCTCAACCTGATACCCAATGCTTCTATTGCAAGAAGTAAGGACATTGGAAACGGAACTGTGAAAAGTACCTGGCAGATAAGAAGAATGGAAATGTGATTTTCACTTCAGGTATTAATGTTATAGAAATTAATCTTGCTACTTCTTCACTCAGCTCATGGGTATATGATACCGGCTCAGTTGCTCACATTTGCAATTCGATGCAGGAGCTGATAAAGAGTAGAGATTTGGCAAAAGGAGAAGTGGATCTTCGCGTGGGGAAAAAAGCAAGAGTTGTTGGTCTTGTCGTTGGCACGTACCCAATACATTTGCCTTCAGGATTAATTTTAGAACTCAATAATTGTTATTTTGTTCCATCTTTGAGTAGAAACATTATTTCATCTTCTTGTTTGGAACATGAAGGTTATGATTTCAGAATAAAGAACTTTGTTTGTTCGATATTTTTGAATGATATGTATTATGGTCGTTGCCCTATGGTGGATGGGTTGTACGTACTTGAACTCGAAGAAAAACATGTCTACAACATTAATGTAAAAAGGCCTCGGCCTAACGATTTGAACCCTACCTTTTTATAGCATTGTCGCTTAGGTCATATAAATGAGAAGCGCATGAAGAAGCTCCATGGTGATAGACTTCTAACCTCATTTGATTTTGAATCATTTGAAACATGTGAGTCTTGTTTACTTGGCAAGATGAAAAAAGCCCCTTTCACAGGTTTTAATGAGAGAGCGAGTGTATTGTTGGCCCTAGTACATACAGATGTATGTGGACCAATGAGCTCGATTGCTAGGGGTGGGTGTCGGGACCGGATTTCCGAATCCGAACTCTCTGTGTATAACCTGTGCTAGTCCAGGAAAAGCTAGCACACACAGTGGAAAAAGTGATGACAACACATCCATATCACGAAGCACATAATATTAATTAAGCAAAAGAGTATTAGCCTTATGGCCAATTATTACAAATAAGCAGCATCATAGCTTAAGTTCAATAAGAAACAGCGGAAACGAAATAACAAAAGCAGGATAAGCCCATCCATTTGCCCAACAGGCAATCGACTAGGGTTCGCGTCCTAGCATTCCGAATCGCCTTCGTCGTAACCACAAGCGCAGAAATCGTAGTCACCTTCAGCTTCTGCGAACTCCTCTGTGGAAGGTTGGGGATGTTGCAAGGGTGAGCACAAAATGTACTCCGCAAGTCTTGGAAACATAATGCATGATAACTATATGCAAGGCTAAACAATTGAAGGCATAATAAGGCTCTTTTAGCATAAAGCAAAGTTTAACTGTAAATACCAATAGTAATTTCACAAAGCATCATTTGATCAAAATGTAATTGAATAGTAATTGAATTTGATATGACAATTAAAGCAGGTTCCATCTACCTGACTGGCTCCATCTGCCAAACAATAACCCGAGAGTTCCATCTGCTCAAGGATTCCCAAACCAACATTTTACTTTAAAACAAAACCATAAAATCTACAATGTGCAAGCGTACCTCGCCCGCCCTTGACCGTGGGCACGGCTACTTAAGTAGTTTTAACTCTGCAGAGTGTGTGTACACTTTACCCACAAGACATGATCGACTATTGTTGCCAAGCTATCAACACACTTCCTTTGGTGTGTCGGCAAAGAGATCATGACAAGGCCTTTACAATGCACAACTCCACTATTAACCTCGCCCGCTAAGGTTTCACTGCAGTTAGGGTTCTAGCTGCCCAGTACAGAAGCCCCCTCTTGCGCCTACCAACATCTGGCACTCACCAACTAGCGAAGCTAATAATAGGACGCATAAATTATTTAGCCAGGTCGTACCCATATAGACTTGTGGTTGTACGGTAGTGCTCGGTCCATGGTAACACACGCTTTGGTCCTTAATTGACTAGGGCGGAACATTCACATACCAAGGTCTCGTGCTTTCTACACCCGCCAAACATCCATCCGCCCCGGTCTAAACCATTTCTACTTTATTTTATTTAACTCACAGCAGCAACACCAATTATCGTGATTTCACAAATAAGTTTAAACAAAATTTGAAATGATTCCCATAATGGCACAATACCGAAACGCTTAAGCTGGACTAAGCAATTCTACCGTTCCATGCTAATCTACTGGATATCACCAAATAAAATAGCCAGTATATATCATCTAGGGTGTCAAAGGTTCGCATGATCAATACCAATGAGGGTATAACAAACTGGAATTTAACTAAACCTTAAGACTACATTTAAAGTTCTTTGCATAAAAGTAAGCATGCATAATTTAAAAACAACACAACATTTTCAAAAAAATTGGGATTAACATGTTCAAGGAAGACTTGCCTTCGCTGCCACTTGCTGGTTCTACCTTTGATTGCTGATTTGCTTGAGCTTCGACTGCGTCGTCTACACGCGAAACGGGAGCAAATAATTAAAACAAATTCAAACAAAATTCAAAAATTTAAAATAATGGTACTGGAAGATAGATCTTGAATTTAGATGAATTTAAAAATTTGAATCACTGGAATCGGAGCTCGAACGCAGGAGAACGGGCACCTGGAAGATTCCAGATCAGAAAATCAGAGAAAATCAGAAAAGCTGACACGTGGTGAGACGTGATTGGCTGGAATTTCGGGTTTTCTAGAAAATGAGAAAAGGAAAAAGAATTTGGCCGACAAGCGGGACCCGCGAGTCAGAGACCCGATCCACAGTGAACTGCGTCCACAGAGGAGGAGATGTGCCGATGTGGCGGACCACGCTGATGTGGCGGCCACGCGACAGCTAGGTCTGACGTGGCAACCACACGGCGCTGGCACAGGAGCCGAGGCGGCGCTGACGCTGCATGGAGGCGAGGCGACGCGGATGCATCCCAGCCGTCCACGCGGCGTGCATCCAGCGGCCGAGGCGGATCGAACGGCTGAGACACGACGGAGGGCGTCGGTAGGCACGGCGGCGGTGCGGGCATGCCGGAGACGGAGAAGACGTTGTAGCCGAGGCGCAAAACACGACGGATCGGGGCGGGATCTGGGGCAACCGAAAGAGCGCGGCGCGAGGAGGTCGCAGTGCAAGAGATGGCGGCGGAGGCTCACCGGCGAGGGAGAGGGACGACGACGAAGAGCTCGGGACGGCGGCGCAAAACGGTGGCTAGGGTTTGCTATTTAACGGCGCACAGGCGGTGAAACTTGCGAAACGGGAGAGGAGCGGGTGCAGCGCTTTAAATAGGCGCGAACGCCGAAGGAATCCGGCACGGATACGGCGCAGCGGGCGCGAAAAACGCGGCGGCGGTTGCGGGCGAACGGCGGCGAGTCCGCTCGGGACGACAACGCCGGCCGCCGATAGGTGGGTCCCACGCGCCGCTCATGGCGCATGACGCGGACCGGCCGCGCGAGGTCGGGCCGGAGAAGGAAAGCGGCCGAGCGGAGGGCGAAAGGAGCTGGGCCGCGGGGAGGAAACGGGCCGCGGAGTTGGATTCGGCCCGAAGGAATTTTCAGAATAGAAATCATTTTCCGAATTAGGAAATTTCCAGAAATTCAAATAAAAGCAAATAAATCCAAATAGATAGCAAATAAATTCAGAAAAATCTCCAAAAATACAGAAAAATTCCTTGCAGCATAATGAAGCCAACTAAAACTGAAAATATTTTGTTTGATGAATAGATTAGTCAAATTAAATCCTTTTACAAACAGAAAAATTCATATTGAGCTGAAATTAATTCAAGAAAAATGCAAATAGTGAATTTTCAAATTTAAACATTCTAAAACTCAAATTTTGGAATGTTACAAACCTCCCCCCTTAGAGAAATCTCGACCCCGAGATTTGGACAGACTAGAGAAAAAGGTTGGGGTACTCTTCTCTAAGATCCCCTTCTCGCTCCCAGGTTGCTTCTTTTTCTAAGTGGTTGCTCCACTGAACCTTGCAAAACTTGATCGTCCTGTTTCTTGTTCTGCGTTTTGCCTCATCCAAAATTCGACGGATACTGGTAGGTAAGATCTTCCCAGAGCTCAACATTCTCAAACCGCATTTGCTCTTCTCGTACCTCGAGACACTTCTTCACCGTGACACATGGAACACATTGTGCACATTTTACAATCATGGTGGTAGCTCCAACCGATAAGCCACTTGTCCACTGCTAGGATTGGGAACGGTCCAATAAATCTTGGTGCTAACTTTCCACGAACTTGAAATCGACGATTCCTCCGAAAGCGGTGAGACTTTCAAGTACACATAGTCACCAGAGCAAAGGTTAACTCTCTCCGACGATTATCAACAGAGCTTTTCCGCTTAGATCATACTGTTCTCAATCTTTCTTGAATCATTTTTACTTGTTCTTCAGCCATTTGCAAAATATCAGGACCAAAGACTTGGCGATCTCCTGTTTCATTCCAACAAAGAGGTGTTCTGCACTTTCTTCCATACAAGGTTTCAAATGGCGACATCTGCAAACTTGCTTGATAACTATTGTTATATGAGAACTCTGCATAAGGTAAACTTTGATCCCAACTTGCCGCATTGGACAATGCACAAGACTTTAACATATCTTCAAGGATTTGGTTTACTCGCTCAGTTTGTCCATCTGTCTGAGGATGATAAACTGTACTGAAATTCAGATTGGTACCCAATGCTTCTTGCAACTTTTGCCAGAATCTTGAAGTGAATTGAGTGCCTCGATCTGATACAATTCTCCTTGGCACGCCATGCAAACACACGATTCTTGACATATACAACTCTGCAAGTTGATCTCCTTGGTAAGTTGTTCTCACAGGAATGAAATGTGCAACTTTTGTCAAACGATCCACTACAACCCATATTGAATCATAACTGATCCGTTCTCTAAGTCCCGTAATGAAATCCATTCCAATTTCTTCCCACTTCCATTAAGGCACCTTTAACGGTCAGTAGTAATCCTCATGGGTCTTTGATGTTCAGCTTTAACTCGCTGGCATACATCACACATAGCTATATACTCTGCGATTTCCTTCCTCATCCTTGGCCACCAATATATACCACAAAGATCCTGATACATCTTAGTATTGCCTGGATGAATTGAGTACGCTGACTCATGCGCCTCCTTTAATATCAATTGCTTGATCTCTTTTTGATTTGGCACATATATACTTTTTCTAAGCCAAATTATTCCTTCTTCATCCTCTGAAAATCATGGGGCTTTACCTTCCTTTATTCTATCCTTGATCTTAGCAGCTTCTTTATCTGACTTTGGCATCTTTTCGATCTGATCCTCCAAGGTTGGTTGAATCTCCAAAGTAGCAACAGAACCTTCCTCCACTAGTTCCAAATTCAAACGCTGAAACTCCTTGTGAAGATCAGGTTGACCTTCTTGAATCATCACATTATTGCAGTAGCTCTTCCGGCTTAAGGCATCGGCAACTACATTAGCCTTGCCAGGATGATAATGTATTCCCACATCATAATCCTTAATTAACTCCAACCATCTTCTTTGTCTTAGGTTGAGGTCTGCTTGAGTGAAGATATACTTCAAACTCTTATGATCTGTGAAAATTTTGCATCGATTCCCGATGAGATAATGCCTCCACAACTTTAATGCATACACAACTGCAGCCATTTCCAAGTCATGGGTTGGATAGTTTTCCTCATGCGGTCGCAACTGCCGTGAGGCGTATGCAACTACTTTACCTTCTTGCATCAAGACACATCCAAGTCCCTGTCTTGAAGCATCACAGAAAATCTCAAAGTTGTTCCGAATATCTGGTAAAATGAGCGCTGGGGTTGAGGTCAGTCTTTTCTTTAATTCCTGAAAACATTGCTCACAAGCTTCAGACCATTCAAACTTCTTTTCCTTCTTCAGCAACTGGGTAAGCGGTCTTGCAATCTTTGAAAATCCCTCTATGAATCTTCGGTAGTATTCCGCTAAACCAAGAAAACTTCTGATATCAGGCACTGTCTTGGGTTGCCTCCAATCAAGTACACCTTTTGCTTTTTCAAGGTCTACTGAGACACCTCCAGCAGAAATTATATGTCCTAAGAAAGCAACTTCTTTTAACCAAAACTCACACTTACTAAACTTGGCATACAACTAATGATTTCTGAGCTTTTCTAACACCATCCTCAAATGACCTTCATGTTCCGCTTCATCTTTAGAATATATAAGAATATCATCTATGAATACTACCACAAACTTGTCCAAGTATTCCATAAACACTTTATTCATCAGGTTCATAAAATAGGCTGGTGCATTGGTCAGACCAAATGACATAACTGTGAACTCATATAATCCATATCGGGTAGCAAAAGTTGTCTTCGGAATATCTTGTGACCTTATTTTCAACTGATGGTACCCGGATCGAAGATCGATCTTGGAGAAAATACATGCTCCTTTTAACTGATCAAACAAGTCATCAATCCTGGGCAACGGATACTTGTTATTGATTCTAACTTCATTCAGGGCTCTATAGTCCACGCACAAGTGCAAGCTATTATCCTTCTTCTTTACAAAAAGAACTGGCGCTCCCCAAGGTGACGAACTTGGACGAACGTATCCTTTTTCTTGCAACTCCTCAATCTGTTTCTTCATCTCGGCGAGTTCATTGGCTGGCATGCGGTAGGGTCTCTTAGAAATTGAAGCCGTACCAGGGACTAGCTCTATGACGAACTCTACATCTCGATCAAAGCGGCATACCCGCAAATCTTCAGAAATACATCCGATATTCTTGCACCACATGCATACTTTCCAAAGTTGATTCCTTCAAACTGCTCAAAGTGCTCTTCTTACTTGCGCACTCATCGTGCATATACTCCACTCAATGCCTTCAATTGGTAAGGGTGGTGGCTCTCTTCGGCACAATCTATTTGACCTTTATACTTGGTTAACCAATCCATCCCTAGGATGACATCTATTCCTTTAGAATCCAAGATGATAAGATTCGCTAGGAATTCTACCCCATTGATTTTATGGTTGCACTTGGGCATACTGAACTAGTTCTCAATTCTTTTCCCGGTGATTGAACTATCATAGGGCTCTTAAGGGTAAAGATTTCCAAACCAAATTGTTCAACAAAACTCTTCGATATAAAAGAATGCGATGCTCCAGAATCAAATAATGATGAGGCAGGTATTGAGTTAACAAGGAACTTACCCAAAACCACTTCTGATGCCTCCTGAGCTTCTTCGGCGGTCACATGGTTGACACGTCCTCTTTTAAAGGATTGCGGAGCTCTTGGCGTTTGAGATGTTCCACGACTTTGTCCTTGCGTAGGAGCTCTAGCGGAATTGGATCCCAAGTTGAACGGCACTGGGGTCACTTGCTGACGCTTCTGAGGACAGTTGCTGGCATAATGTCCCATCTGGTGGCAATGGAAACACTGAACCCCTGCAGCATTTGAATTCCCTTTCTACTGTTGACCACTGGCGCTATTTTGCTGGGGTCCTTAAGCGATTGGGCGCGGTCCAGAGTTAGGAGTACGGGGTGCTCCTTGAACAAGTGTCCTATTGACCTGCTAAGGTTGAAAGCGCTGTCGAGAACCACTCGCTTCATGCTGAGCCTGGAATGCCATCCTTCTCTTGCGGAACTCCCGCTGTTGGCGTTGGGCATCCTCTTGTACTAGTGCCTTGTTCACCATATGCTGAAAATTTGGAAAATCCAAAGCAACTAGCTGCACCTTGATGTCAGGATCAAGTCCCTCCACGAACCTCCAGATCTTGGCACTTTCAGTAGCCACATCCTCTGGTGCATACCTTGACAATTGAGTGAACCGATTTAGATACTCAGAAACACTCTGGTCTCCCTGATACAGCTTGCAGAATTCTCTTTTCTTCATTTCAATAATGCCGGCAGGCACATGAGCAGTACGGAAGGCTTCCAAGAATTCCTCCTAAGTTATAGCTTGAGCATTCTGATGGGCAGCACAGAAATTATCCCACCAAGTAGCAGCTACTCCTTTTAACTGATGACTCGCGTAGAGAACCTTTTCACGGTCATCACACTGTGCCAACTGGAGCTTTTTCTCCACATCTCTTAACCAGTCATCTGCCTCCAAGGGTTCACCTGCTCCCATGAAGGTAGGCTGTCTAGTTCTCATAAATTCTCCAAGCTTTGATTGGGGCGGCATCATTGGTACTGCGGCTGGGGCTGGCTGAGGATTGTTCACCACATTCTGAGCAAGGGCCTGCAACAACTGAAGCTGCATTACCATCATCTGCTGGATATCTGCTGCTGGGGTTGGAATGGTGGCGGCGGCGGTGGCACTTGCTGCTCTTGTTGATCTTGAACATCCTGCTGCTCTTGTAGCTCTGCCTGGCCACGACCACGACCACGACCTCCTCTGCGACCAGCTCCACGACCTCTTCCTTGACCTTCCATCTGAAGCAACGGCCAGGGATAGGTTAGCAATAGATGAGAGGGAAAGAGCAAAAGATGAGAAGACTAGGGAGGTAGCCATTCCAAGACTAACAAGCAATAAAACTCCAAAAGAAAGGTGGATGCCACACAATGCTAGGGCAAGTGTACATCACACCCAACAAACAAGCAACAAAAATTCTAATACACTCGAACTATACGTGCTAAACAAAAAAGGTTGACATTGAGCACTATAAACCTATCTTACATGGTAGTCTCCTCGGATATACTCTTTGACGACTTGACCATCTTCTCCCTTGATTTGGATTCTTCCAGAAGACTCAAGGCTTTGAGAAGTTTCAAGCGATAAGATCAAATTAAAATTTTAAAACAATATTTTAGCAAAGGAAAGAAGTAAGAACCTCAGAATAAGATGAGATGAGATAATCTATTCACAGCAATTCGTTGGTTTGATTTAGAGAATAATTTTGAAGTTCTTGCTAAGAAGACCAGATCGACTAGGGATGCGACCTACAATGATATGGCTCGATACCACCTCCTGCGGACCGGATTTTCAATCCAACCCTCAGGTATAACCTGTGCTAGTCCAGGAAAAGCTAGCACACACAGTGGAAACAATGATGACAACACATCCATATCACGAAGCACATAATATTAACTAAACAAAAGAGTATTAGCCTTATGGCCAATTATTACAAATAAGCAGCATCATAGCTTAAGTTCAATAAGAAACAGCGGAAACGAAATAACAAAAGCAGGATAAGCCCATCCATTTGCCCAATAGGCAATCGAATGGGGTTCGCGTCCTAGCATTCCGGATCGCCTTCGTCATAACCACAAGCGTAGAAATCGTAGTCACCTTCAGCTTCTGCGAACTCCTCTGTGGAAGGTTGGGGATGTTGCAAGGGTGAGCACAAAATGTACTCGGCAAGTCTTGGAAACATAATGCATGATAACTATATGCAAGGCTAAACAATTGAAGGCATAATAAGGCTCTTTTAGCATAAAGCAAAGTTTAACTGTAAATACCAATAGTAATTTCACAAAGCATCATTTGATCAAAATGTAATTGAATAGTAATTGAATTTGATATGACAATTAAAGCAGGTTCCATCTACCTGACTGGCTCCATCTGCCAAACAATAACCCGAGAGTTCCATCTGCTCAAGGATTCCCAAACCAACATTTTCCTTTAAAACAAAACCATAAAATCTACAATGTGCAAGCGTACCTCGCCTGCCCTTGACCGTGGGCACGGCTACTTAAGTAGTTTTAACTCTGCAGAGTGTGTACACTTTACCCACAAGACATGATCGACTCTTGTTGCCAAGCTATCAACACACTTCCTTTAGTGTGTCGGCAGAGAGATCATGACAAGGCCTTTACAATGCACAACTCCATTATTAACCTCGCCCGCTAAGGTTTCACCACTGTTAGGGTTCTAGCTGCCTAGTACAGAAGCCCCCTCTTGCGCCTGCCAACATTTGGCACTCACCAACTGGCGAAGCTAATAATGGGACGTACAAATTATTTAGCCAGGTCATACCCATATAGACTTTTGGTTGTACGGTAGTGCTCGGTCCATGGTAGCACACGCTTCGGTCCTTAATTAACTAGGGCGGAATATTCACATACCAAGGTCTCGTGCTTTCTGTACCCGCCAAACATCCATCCGCCCCGGTCTAAACCATTTCCACTTTATTTTATTTAACTCTTAGCAGCAACACCAATTGCCGCGATTTCACAAATAAGTTTAAACAACATTTGAAATGATTCCCATAATGGCATAATACCGAAACGCTTAAGCTGGACTAAGCAATTCTACCGTTCCATGCTAATCTACTGGATATCACCAAATAAAATAGCCAGTATATATCATCTAGGGTGTCAAAGGTTCGACATGATCAATACCAATGAGGGTATAACAAACTGGAATTTTACTAAACATTAAGACTACATTTAAAGTTCTTTGCATAAAAGTAAGCATGCATAATTTAAAAACAACATAACATTTTCAAAAAATTTGGGATCAACATGTTCAAGGAAGACTTGCCTTCACGCTTCTTTGCCGGTTCTACCTCGATTCTTGATTTGCTTGAGCTGATCGCGTCGTCTACACGCGAAACGAAGCAAATAAATAAAACAAATTCAAAAATTCAAAATAATGGTACTGGAAGATAGATCTTGAATTTAGATGAATTTAGAAATTTGAATCACTGGAATCGGAGCTCGAACGAAGGAGAACGGGCTCCTGGAAGATTCCAGATCAAAAAATTAGAAAGCTGACACGTGGCGAGACGTGATTGGCTGCAATTTCGGGTTTTCTGGAAAATCAGAAAAGGAAAAAGAATTTGGCTGACAAGCGGGACCCGCAAGTCAGAGACCCGGTCCACGGTGAACTGCGTCCGCAGAGGAGGAGATGTGTCGACGTGGCGGACCACGCTGACGTGGCGACCACGCGGCAGCTAGGGCTGACGTGGCAGCCACGCGGCGGCTGACTCGGCGCTGGCACGGGAGCCGAGTCGGCGCTGATGCGGCACGGAGGCGAGGTGACGCGGATGCATCCCAGCCGTCCACGTGGCGTGCATCCACGGCTGAGACGCGGCGGAGGGCGTAGGCAGGCACGGCGGCGGCGCGGACACGCCGGAGATGGAGAAGGCGGCATGGCCGAGGCGCAAAACGCGACGGATCGGGGCGGCATCTGGGGCAACCGAAAGAGCGCGGCGTGAGAAGGTCGGCGGTGCAAGAGATGGCGGCGGAGGCTCACCGGCGAGGGAGAGGGACGGCGGCGCAAAACGGTGGCTAGGGTTTGTGATTTGACGGCGCACGGGCGGTGAAACTCAGGAAATGGGAGAGGAGCGGGTGCGGCGCTTTAAATAGGCACGAACGTCGAAGGAATCCGGCACGGATACGGCGCGGGGGGCGCGAAAAACACGGCGGCGGTTGCGGGCGAAACGGGCGGCGGAGTCCGGCTCAGGGACGACCGCACGGCCATCGACAAGCGGGCCCACGCTGTCATCGTCCACAGCCGCGAGGTCAAGGCGAGAGAAGGAAAGCGGGCCGAGCGGAGGGCGAAAGGAGCTGGGCCGCGGGGAGGAAACGGGCCACGGAGTTGGATTCGGCCCGAAGGAATTTTCGGAATAGAAATCATTTTTCGAATTAGGAAATTTTCAGAAATTCAAATAAAAGAAAATAAATCCAAATAGATAGCAAATAAATTCAGAAAAATCTCCAAAAATACAAAAAAATTCCTTGTAGCATAATGAAGCCAACTAAAACTGAAAATATTTTGTTTGATGAATAGATTAATCAAATTAAATCCTTTTACAAACAGAAAAATTCATATTAAGCTGAAATTAATTCAAGAAAAATGCAAATGGTGAATTTTCAAATTTAAACATTCTAAAACTCAAATTTTGGAATGTTACTTCAGTACTTTGTAACTTTTACCGTTGACTTTAGTAGCTATGGATGTATCTATTTAATGAGGCATAAATCTGAAACTTTCGAAAGGTTCAAAGAGTTTCAGAACGAAGTACAAAATCAACTTGGCAAATCATTAAAACACTTTCGATCATATCGTGGTGGCGAATACTTGAGCCAAGAGTTTGGTGATCATCTAAAGCAACGTGGAATCGTTCCGTAACTTACTCCGCCAGGAACGCCTCAATGGAATGGCGTGTCCGAACGACGAAACCGAACTTTATTAAATATGGTTCGGTCAATGATGAGCCAAACAGACCTGCTATTATCCTTCTGGGGTTTCGCTCTAGAGACAGTTGTGTTCACTTTGAATAGGGTCCCATCAAAATCCGTTGAGGAGACGCCATATAAGATATGGACTGGGAGAAGACCCATGTTGTCATTTCTCAAGATATAAGGATGTGAGGCTTATGTAAAACGTTTACAATCAGATAAACTCGCACATAAATCAGAAAAATGCTTTTTGTGGGGTATCCTAAAGAAACAAAAGGATATTACTTTTACAAAAGAAACGAGAACAAAGTTTTTATTGCTCGAAATAGTGTCTTCTTGGAGAAAGAATTTCTTTCAAAAGAAATCAGTGGGAGTGATGTGTATCTCGATGAAGTTCGAGAATCACATGAATATGTTCAAGCTACCACTGAACCTTCACAAGATGTACAAAGTGTTCTACAACCTGTTGAAGAGACACCAGCCCCACGTAGGTCGGGGAGGCCTCGTCATGTACCTATAAGATATGGGAATGACATATTATTGTTGGACAATGATGAGCCCACGACTTATGAAGAAGCAATGATGGACCCAAACTCTGAAAAATGGCTTGAAGCCATGAGATCCGAAATTCAATCCATGCATGACAATCAAGTTTGGAACTTGGTCGATTCTCTGATGGTGTAAAAACTATTGAATGCAAATGGATTTTCAAGAAGATAGACGTAGATGGAAAAGTTCAGATCTATAAGGCACGGTTGGTGGCAAAGGGTTTCAAACAAGTTCAAGGAGTTGACTATGATGAAACCTTCTCACCAGTAGCCATGCTCAAGTCTGTTCGGATCATTTTAGCTATTGCCGCATATTTTGATTATAAATATGGCAGATGGATGTCAAAACAGCCTTCCATAATGGGAATCTATCTGAGGATATATACATGATACAACCTGAAGGTTTTGTTGATCCTAAATATGCTAAAAGGGTATGCAAGCTTCAAATATCCATTTATGGGTTAAAGCAAGCATCTCGGAGTTGGAACATTCGTTTTGATGAAGTAGTCAAAGGGTTTGACTTTATCAAAAATGAAGAAGAGCCTTGCGTTTACAAGAAGGCTAGTGGGAGCGCACTTGTGTTTCTGATTTTGTATGTGGATGACATATTATTGACATATTATACTTGAAGATGTTAAGACTTCATTGAAAAGGAGTTTCTCAATGAAGGACTTGGGAGAAGTATGCTATATCTTGGGCATAAAAATCTATAGAGATAGATCAAAAAGGTTAATTGGATTAAGTCAGGAAACGTACATTGACAAGATATTGAAAAGGTTCAATATGCATGAATCCAAGAGAGGTTTCATGCCAATGTCACATGGCATCAGTCTCCGCTAGAATCAGTGTCCTTCGGCAACTGATGAGCGAGACAGGATGAGCAAGATTCCATATGTTTCAGCTATTGGGTCTATTATGTATGCTATGATCTGCACGCGCCCAGATGTCTCATATGCTCTAAGTGTCACAAGAAGATACCAAGCGGATCCTAGTGATGGTCATTGGATAGCCATAAAAAATATCCTGAAGTACTTGAGAAGAACTAAGGGTATGTTCCTTGTTTTTGGAGGTGAGGAAGATCTGGTTGCAAAGGGTTACACCGATGCAAGCTTCCAAACTGACAAAGATGATTTTCTATCGCAATCCGGGTTTATGTTTACACTAAATGGAGGAGCAGTAAGCTGGAAGAGTTCAAAGCAAAACATGGTGGCCGACTCTACGACAGAAGCGGAGTACATTGCGGCTTTGGAGGCTGCAAAAGAAGCTGTGTGGATTAAGAAGTTAATCACAAAGCTTGGTGTGGTCGCTAGTGCCTCTAGTCCAATGGACATCTATTGTGATAATAGTGGTGCCATTGCACAAGCTAAAGAGCCTAGATCTCATCAGAAGTCTAAACACATACTCCGACGCTTTCACCTTATTCGCGAGATTGTGGATAGAGGTGACGTGAGAATATGCAAAGTACATACGGAAGCCAATAAGGCCGATCCATTGACAAAGCCACTGCCACAGCCTAAGCATGAGGTGCACACGAGGTCTATTGGTATTAGATACTTAAATGATTGACTCAAGTGCAATTGGGAGATTGTTAGTGTTATGCCCTTGAGGCAATCATTTTGATGATTATAACATGACTATGTTTATGAATAATAATATGATTATTGATCCAATGAATGTATATCATTGTATTGATCAACAAGTATGTGACTTGCTTATGAAGCTTTTTACTAATTGATGTAATTCGATAAATATCTCTGATCGGATATCATCGTATAGGACAACGATGAATAGATCATCACATGTAGTGATCAATGATCATGCTTCATAGATCATGGGATATGGAGATATCATCTATACATTGTGGACGCATGTTGAAGAACATGGGTTAGATAGACCCGCAATGGGACACTGCGAGAATGTTACATTCTTATGTGTCATCAGTGTATCTCATACATAGTAGATGTATGATCCTTAGACCTGAGATTGTCATATTCCCTACATGTATAATAGTTTTCCTTGGGGCTATCAAACACTACTTCCTAACCGGATAGTTATAAAGGTAGCTTTCATGTTTACTATAAAACGTGCAGAGGGAAGTGAGCAGTCAAGATGGAATTTGCCACTCCAATGAAACAGAGATATATGACAAGGCCACTCGTGTGATATGATTAAGTGCATGGCCATGCCGTGATTGAGGAGTCAATCACAACTTATTAATATATCACGGATACGAGAGATGGATTGAATCATCAAAGGATGACATGCTTCTTGCCTTGAGTTCAATCTTTATATACTTGGCAAAGGGATTATTACATGAGTACTTTTGATAGGTTATGTCCGATTTGATCATAGTATGTCTGGGAGTTGGCATACTTTGCAAGGAGCCGCTACCAACTATTGGATTAAAAAGGAGTTTTTCGAATCCATGTCCAAACGTACGTGAACATGCAGGGTCACACACTTAATGGGCTGGGATGCATTAATTTGGATTGGATCCGTAATTAATGGACCTCATGGGCTTAGCGCACTAATAGGCCCTGGTTTAGGGTTTCATCTCGTGGCTATATAAGGAGTGGAAGAGGGTGGGTGCAGGGTGTGCTTTTCACGGTTTAGAAGTGTTTCACCCGAAACCCTAGCCTCCTCCTCTCGCTGCCCCTGCCGAGCGACCAGGTGCTTGCACACCGACGCACGGCGTTCCATCCCTGGACGTGTGGACTACTGCGGTGACGCTGCTGCGACTGTGGCGTGGGAGGACGATCCACGGCGAGGCGAGGATGATCCACTCCATCAATGCAATGACTGCGGCGAGGACGATCCACTACATCGACGCGCGAAGGATTCCGCAACTGCTCGTCTAGTGGTAATCTAATCTATGATCCCCTTCTTGCGAGTAGCTTTCTGGTTATGCGGTAGATTTTTTTGTGCTAGCGTAGCATACCGCGTTCCTCTTCAAAATAATCGCATATACCCCAATTGACATTATGTATTGCCTAACCTTATCCTAGGGTTATCAAGGTTATCATATCAATATTTATTAAGGAAGTTCTATGAAATAAGGGTTATATCTACCAATAGCACAATATAGCATCTTTACCAAAATAATGCATGCATAAATAGATTTGACAAAACAATATAAGTTAATTGAAATAATGGGATCAACATGATCAAAGGGGGGTGCTTGCCTTGCTCAGTAAATTTTGGAACAGAGTCGAAGTTGACAATGGCGGGTTCGGGAACAGCGTTATCTATATATGATTATGTTAAGTAGCAATAAGAAGCAAATAAAAAAATATCACCAAATTCAAATATGAGTTAAAATTGAAGGTTCTAGTGATAAAAATATTTTAAGTACTGGTTTCTCAATATTTAAATTTATTTTCTTATGTTATGAATCCTTAAGTTCATATTATAAGAAGGTAAATTTTTAGTAGGAATTAAGTGCAAAGCACGTCCGAATATTTTTACCTTTGAAGTATTAGAGGTTCTTGACTTCTATAAAATATTGAAGCCGATCTCACATGTTTTAACATTTATTTGTGAAGATTATTTATTTTCAAATCATATATGCATAGGAGGTGAAGTCATTTATGAATATAGTTCAAATTAAGTCAAATATTAAATTTTTTTTTGTAGATACAGAATTCTTAAGGTTCCAACAATTCCTAGAAATTTATTTCACAATTTTTGGATTTAGTGTTTAACAATTTTAAATAGTTATTATTGTAGGTTTATTAAAATTTTAAATTCAAAAATTCTGAATAGAGGTCAAAAATTAAATATTTTCACATATTCTGAAAGCCCGTGATTTTAGAGAAATTTAGAAATTGGTTTGACTGAATTTGAATATCAATTGCAAAAGATATAAGCATTTGAATAGGGTCAGGTCTAAAAATTACAAAAAATGGAAAGATACACTTCCTAATAGAGAAGGCACATTTCTCCTTTCCTCGGATTTTCTCTGATTTTTAGTTTATTTCTAGTCACTGACATGTGGGGTCCCTATGTCAGTGACCCATTTTGCTAATACCGATTCAAACTGAGTTTTAACCCCTTTATTACCCCACGGGCCCCACATGTCTTATACTCACAATATGATTTTAGGTTTAAATAGAAAAACTGACACGTGGGACCAGCTGTCAGTGGCTTAGCCTTAGCGTGCGAGTGAGAGACTAACAATGGGGCTTGCATGTCACCGACAAAAACCAGAGCATAGTGTGCAAAGCTCACCGGCGGCAAGTGGGTGATCATCTCCATTGGGGGGTGCGATGAGCTTCGTGGCATCAAGGTGCACCCAGGGGAATGCTTGGTGGTGGTGGAGGCTCACTTGATCAGGCTCACGGTGGAGCCGAGCGGCAGCGGTAATGTTGCGTGGGCGTGAGGACAAATGGCGGGTGTTCATGCTCGGGAAAGAGAGGGTTAAGCATCTATGAGCTACTAGGATCCAATTTTACTACCTTAGAGGGGTGGAGGGCAGTCAAGATATTCTATCACCATGAGTCGGACTTGGAGAAGAAGGGCGTAGCTGTGGCAATGTTCTGGGTGCTCTAGAGCTACAATCAAGGTCGGGAAGAGTTTCAGGGATTCACTGAGGTGTTTCATGTGCAATGAATTGGACGATCACTCACCGTAGCACCGAAATTGATTTTTTGACCCCAAGCTCAGTTAACTCACAATGGCGGGAGGTTTCAGCAGAGCTAAAACCTTGGCCAACGATCAAAGGGGTGAAAGAGGGTGTGGGGAAGCCATGGGAGCACTTGGCTGGCATTTATACACGAGGGAAGGGGCAATTGTGGCGCGGTGTCCACAAAATTGGGGCTAAGTAAGAGGTGGTCGGTGGTGTGGGATTTCTGCTACCTTGGTAGCCGCAGGGTATGGGAGGGCTTTGTCGTGGCAAGACATGGGTGAGGGATGTCATATATGGCGGCTTGCTTGGTCGGCACAGCTCGAGAGAGCTCATTTGACCGGAGCTGTAGAGAAAAGGGGATGGCATTGGTTGGGGAAGAATGAACTAGGGCATTCGGGGTCCAGGGGCAGTGAGTTAGGTAGTGAGGCACTGCCAAGTGGGCCAGGTAATGGGTGGGCCCCACATGGCAGAGAGATCAAAAGAAGAAATTGGAAATTGTTGTTTGGTCATAGAAGAGCTTCCAGATTAATTGAGCAACCAACTGAGGTCTAGAATTTCTGAAACTTTTTTTATGATCCTAAAGAAATACTTATACTCCCATAAAAATTTCAGGCGATGATCATACTTGAGGAATTTCATAAAATTCTGAAAAGGTCACTGTCTCAAATATGAGTTTTCTGATTTTGATTTTTTGAGATATCAAATTAGGTTCAATTCATTTGGAAATTTTTCTACGTTATCTAGTGGTTTACATATAACACATAAAATTTTCATATTATGTTCAAACCAGTACATTTTTATAAAAATCTGATAGTGTTATTGTTGTTTTTGAATTGCTACTGTTTTTTTTCTAAAAGCAATAAATGCTTTCAAACTTCTTTGAGACTTTTTGGGGATGTTCTGGAGTTGTCTTTGGATTTAAGTAAATTTTCTCTAGACTTTATCCTTATATGTTTTTGGTCTTAATGGTTTGGAAAGCATAGATTCAACAATGTCATGATATTCTTAAAGACCCAAAATTCAAGAAATATGGAAAAGATGGAAATTCAGAATAAAATCAGAATTCCAACTTAATTTTACATTTTATTTATTTTTGCATTTTTATGGTGTTCCAAATTGACCCCGTTGCAAAAATCTCATCCTCGAGATTTGATGGGATCTGAAAGAAGTCTAGAAACTCCTTTCTGAGATGATCTTCTTGTTCCCATGTCACTTCATCTTCAGTGTGGTTGCTCTACTAAACCTTTTACATCTTGTGAGAGTGATTTCCAGTATGTCGTTTTGCTTCTTCTAGGATACAGATTGGATGCTCTCGATAAGAAAGATCAGGATGCAAATCGATATCTTCTAAATGAGTGAGCTCGGTGGGGACACGAAGACACTTCTTGAGTTGGGATATGTAGAAGACATTATAGACCTCAGATAGCTGAGGTGGCAATTCCAACTTGTATACCATCTCACCTTTCTTTTCAATGATATGATATGGTCCAATATATCGAGGGACCAATTTTCCTCGGATTTGGAAGCAGCGAACACCATGAAGTGGAGAGGCTTTTAGATAAACGTGGTCACCCACTTCCGAAACTTAGCTCACGTTGATGGTTGTTGGTGTAACTCTTTTGATGGGATTGGGCTTCCTTTAATCTGCTTCTTATTATATTCACATGTTCTTGGGCTTCTTGGATGAGGTCCAGGCCAAAGAATTGTCTTTCCCCCACTTTGGACCAAAAGAGAGAGGTTCAACACTTTCTCCAATAAAGTGCTTCAAACGAAGACATTTGGAGGCTTGCCTAGAAGTTGTTGTTGTAGGAGAATTCGGCAAATGCCAAGCATTTCTCCCAATTGGTGTTGTATGACAGCACATAAGCTCTCAACATGTCTTCCAGTATTTGATTTGTATTTCGGTTTGCCCATCCGTTTGAGGATGGTAAGCCATACTGAAGTTCAGCTTGGTTCCCAAAAGGTTGTGCAAATATTCCCAGAAATGAGAAGTGAATTGGGAGACTCGATCAGAAACAACAGTTTTTGGTACACTGTGCAAGTGCACAATGTTATCCATATATAGCTCGGCAAGTTTATCTCCCTAATATGTGGTCTTGACCGGTATGAAGTGAGCCACTTTTTTCAATTGGTCAACAGTGACCCATATGGAATCATTTCCCTTTCAAGTCTTGGGCAAACAGGTAATGAAGTCCATACTGATGTCATCCCATTTCTACTCGGGAATTTGCAAGGTTGGAGGAGTCTAGCTGGACGTTGATGTTCTACTTTGACTCGTTGGCACACGTCGCAATTAGCAACATATGCAGCGATGTCCTTTTTCAAGCAAAGACACCAATATTCCTTCCGGAGTTCTTGGTACATTTTTCTGCTTTTGGGGTGAATAGAGAGAGGTGATTCATGAGCTTCTTTTAGGATTAACTCTTTGAGTTTAGGGTCATTTGGGACATAGATTCGATTTCCATGAATGATCACTTCATCTGAGTTTTCAGCAAACTCATATTCAATGCCTTGCTTCAACTTGTTTTAGATTTCGACAATGGTCTCATCCTTGAGTTGAGCAGCTTTTATTTGAGTTTTGAAAGTTGGTTACATTTCAAGGGTAGCAACATACCCTTCCTCAACTATGCCCAAATTGAGCTTTTGGAATTCTTTTTGCAATTCTGATTTATTAGTATGACTTGAGATGAGGATGGAATGAAGCTTCTGGCTTAGATCATCTGCTATGACATTGGCCTTACCGGGGTGGTAATGGATGTCAAGATCATAGTCTTTAATTAGCTCTAGCCATCTTCTTTATTTAGGAGTTGAGACATTGGTCTAGCAATCTTGGAGAAGTTCTCGATTAACCAGCGATAATATCCGACTAAACCGAGGAAACTTCAGACTTGGGAAACGGACTGAGGTTCATCCTAGGCTAGTACAGTATGAACCTTACTTGGATCCACTACAACTCCGCCTTTGGATAGAATATGCCCAAGAAAGGCGACTTCTTTTAGCCAAAATTCACATTTCTCAAATTTGGCATATAATTTGTGTTCTCGGCGTTTCTCAAGCACCATACGCAGGTGTTGTGTATGTTCTTCTTCATTCTTGGAATAGACAAGAATGTCATCAATGAAGACCACCACGAACTTATCTAAATACTCCATGAGGACATTATTCATAAGGTTCATGAAACTTGCAGGAGCATTGGTAAGTCCAAAGGACATTATGATATATTCATATAAGCTATAATGGGTGGTGAATGCAGTTTTTGGAATATCCTCGGGTTTGATATTTAATTGATAATATCCTAGTCTCAAGTCAATTTTTTAGAAGACTTGAACACCATTCAGTTGATCGAATAAGTCATCAATCTGTAGGAGCGGATATTTGTTTTTGGTAGTGACTTCATTTAAAGCATAATAGTCTACACACATGCGTAGACTACCATCCTTTTTGCTGATGAACAGTATCAGACTTTCCCAAGGAGATGAACTAGGATGAATGAATCATTTGTTCAATTTCTCTTTGAGTTGCTTCTTTAGTTCAACCAACTCATTTGGAGGCATACGATAGGGACGCTTGGAAATTGATGTTGTCCCTGGTACAAGATCAATGATAAATTCCATGTCTCGGTCCGAAAGCATTCCTGGCAATTCTTCTGGGAATATGTCGGGGTACTCACATACCACAGTTACTTGATTAAGTCCTTTAATCAAGACGGAACAGAGGAATGGCTGCCGAGTCGGGGCGCCATGAATGGAAGAGAATTCAACTTGGGTTCCATCTGAGTTGATGAGGGATATGGATCGGTTAGCACAATCTATACATCCTTTGTGCTTGGATAACCAATCCATACCAAGAATTATATCTAAGCCTGGAGTTTCTATAACTATAAGGTCAGCATGAAATGGTACTCCATTTATTTCAATGCGGACCTTTGAACATATTTTTGTTATCTTCATGGTTGCTCCAGAGGATAGATTATCATTTTAGTGGAGAGGAGATCAATCTTCATGTTGTGTTGTTCAACGAACTTTTTGGAGATGAAAGAATGTGATGCTCTAGAATCAAACAATACCAACGTGGTGCTGAGTGCATAAGAAACATACCCAACACCACGTTGGGGCATTGTGCATCTCTTCAGCGGTCACGTGGTGCAGATGACCATGACTGAAGCCCTGAGTTCGGGTAGGGGCTGGTCTATGGGCTTGCTGGCCTCCAGACCCCTGAGGACGACCTGGGGATCGCTATAGTGCTCCCTAAATATGAGGGCGAGATAGAGCCTTCCCATGTTCACCACAGTTGTAGCAAGTTACGTTGGCCGTCTGTATCGGAATAGCAAAAAGTCGTCCGCCGTTGTTGTTGAACGGGTGAACAAGAGGTGGCTGAGGTCGACGAACATGACCTTGATATCTCTACGATGGAGGAGCAGGAGAGCGGTTGCTAGAAGGTTGCCATACGCGGGCCTTGAGGGACCTACATTTGCTGACTTCTGGGCCATCTATCTAGGATTGCCACTTTCCACGACTGCGCGAGTGCTGTACTCAACTCGAATAGCTTTGTCCACTAGGGACTAGAAGTCATGGATGTCGTAAGCAACAAGTGTCCACTTGATTTCCTCATTCAAGTGGTCTTGGAAGCGTTCAATCTTCCTTACTTTGCTAGAAACTTTAGAAGTTGCATAGCGAGACATAGTTGAAGCAATGAAGATAATCCATCAATGTCAAATTGCCTTGACAAAGCTAATAAAACTCTCACTTCTTTATTTCCACTAGGCTTGCTGGGATATGAGCTTTGTGAAAAGCCTCCTTAAAAGTGACCCAAGAGATAACTTGATTCTCGGGAATCATTGCCTGATAGCTTTCCCACCAAGCTACTGCAGCTCCTTGTAGCTGGTAAGATGCATATAGCACCTTTTCCTGGTCATCACATTGTGTAATGGCCAGCTTGTTTTCAATGGAGCGAAGCCAATTATTGGCATCGAGAGGATCCTATGACACCGAGAAGGTTGGAGGCCGAGCTTTCAGGAAATCGCCTAGCTTAGATTCATGTGGGGCATCACCGTTACCACCTCTGGCAGCAGTTGCGCCGAGGTTGGCGGTGTTTTGCACCAATTGCTGAAGCATGATCATGTTTGTTTGACGCCCTTGCTCGATCATCGCCAAAACTTGTGCCATAGTTGGAAGCCCTGGCAACTGATCCTTGGGAACAACTCTTTGCGGATCTTGAGTAGGAGGTGGAGACTCACGGCAATTACCACATCACGATGAGGATGCCCTAGCAGGGTGTTCGGGATTTGGTTGAGATGGCGTGGGAAGGCCAATCCTCAGAGGTTGAGGACCCTGCGTGGCCTCACTTTCCAGGAGTTCATTAAGACACGTTGTCGTAGGCATCCTACAACAACGTCCATCATGATATCGGAATAGGAGAAAGATGATTAGATAGATGCTACTCTCTCCGTCCAAAAATATAAGGTGTGTTTTGACTTTGCACAAGGATTAAGGTTGCGTTGAAATTGAGAAAGGTATGAGAGAAAATGACTTAGATGCCCCCCACTTAATTGTCTTAGAAGATGAGAGATATACTTTGTGTGGGTGGTAATGAATAAATGCATATGGTTGAGAGAGAATAAATAGGGGTATAGAAGAAAGGCCTCATTAAATCTACATGCAAACCTTATATTTATGGATAAAACCATTGAAAAAATAAGCCTTATAAACTTGGATGGAGGGAGTAATCAGATTACAAGGCAACGTTCCATTCATTAAAATTTTAATTTACATTATTTTAAGGATTGTCTCATAGTGAATTTTTAACCTAAGGGTTAATCATTCACAAGAGTAACCCGAATAACAGTATACCAAACACACAACAAAAGTCCAACAACACAAAAGACCACATACTTCAACTAATACATAGGGGCTCTAGAATTCCTTCCTAGCTGCTAGCCTAACCTAACTTATTCTTTTGCTAATTTCGTTACAAGCGAGCACTACAATTTTAATTAGCTATTTAGCAGACCCTATGGAAATGACTCCATTATTGGGAACAAAGGGCCCATCAAATGGACCAGCTGTAGCAGTGCTCTCCATCGAGGTAGCAGGAAGGGTCCCACGACGATGGTACACATGAGTAATTGTAAGATCATGTGCTGAAAAATTGGCTTAGTGATGAAATTGGCATTGCAAAGTGGTTGTGCTCATGGCATGTGTGGTGCTTTTGCATATCTTTGTTTGGATGTTTACTTGATATGCTTGTGATAGCATGGTAATGGTTTTGCTTTATGCAATGCGCTCGTGTGAGTGGTTGCATGGATTGATGTTGAGTCAAGTCGTGGACTTGTGCTCGGAGTTGTTTCTTGTTTACTCATGTGCGGTGTTGCTTGAGGCGAACGTGGTCGATGACGGGACCGAACTAGGTTCATGGAGGAACGAGGTTCGGGACTAGGTTCGAGGAGGCCGAGGTCTTAGTGGTCAAGGATGTCATGCGGGACGTTCGGGCTGAAGAACGGTGCACATAGAGGCTGGTTAGTCACGCGAGCGCGGCGGTGGGCCGTCCGCGTGCGATTATAATTGATTGGGCGGTTTGCATGTATTGGGCTATGTTGGGCGGATGGATATGCATGCGAACTGTTGCTCATTATAAATAGGAGAGGGTGTCTCTGTTTAGATGAGAGAGCTAGGTTTTAGGGTTTGTACTCTTTTGTTTGGAGTACTCTAACCAAATTAGACAAAAGAAATAAAATCAATTTCTTCTTGCGCTGGAGTTCCTTGCAATGAGCGAGCGAAGCGAAGGAAAATCGCGAGGCTACGATAAACATCCACGCTCTGATGATTCGCTTTTGCTACTGTTCATGCGCGATTCTGTTCATCGACCGCTCGGTTTACGGTTTGTTCGTGCGTGGTTTGCTCTGATTCGAATTTTTAGTTTGGTTGCTCGGTTTGATTTAGTAGATTGATTCATTGTCTCTCTTGATTTAACGTGTTTAATCTTGATTTGATCCATCCAAAAACTTTCTAGAGTATCAACTTAGAGTTCCTGAAAGTTTCGTTGTTTAATCTTTTGTAGATTGTGATTAATCACGAAATTAGGGTTTGGTCAATTCTCGTCATAATCTATCACAGCATGCTTGCGAGTTTAATAACTTTTGATCTGTATGTCCGATCGAGCTGATTCTTTTTTTGTTAGATTCGTATTGGAATCTAGTTTCTACAGTTCAAATTTCAGGTCAATCCGACGGTTGGATCTCCGGGTATTAGCGATTTACCGAATGCATCTACTCTGTTTTGTTGAATACGAAGCAATTATTTGAGTCCGAATTGGGGTGAATTTTTAGTAGATCAAAATTTTAGTTTTAGCTTCCGCGCAATCATTCACCCCCCCTCTGATTGCTAGTTTAGTGTATATCGATCCTACAAGTGGTATCGAGCACGGTTTTCTAATTTATCTTAACCGGTGATTAGATTCATGGATCGTTATTCGACAAAACCGTGTGTGTTCGATGGTGTTGATTTTCAGTTTTGGAAGGCCAAGATGGGCGTACATCCAAGCGCGAGGCTTCGCAATTTGGGAGAAGGTTTACAAGCCGTCGAAGTTCACGAGCGACAACGTCAACGACGCCAATCGCGCACATGTTGAAGCAAGCGACAAAGAAGCGCGCAACTTGATCATCCGGGGCTTGGGGCGTAGCGACTTGATCGAGTAGTTCATCTTCGATCCGCATATGAGGTATGGAAATCTCTTTGTGACTATCATGAGGATCAAACAACATCAAAGAGGTTCGCCAAGATATTTACAAAAAGAATATATGCGTTTGAGATGAAACACGGTGAGTCTGTAGATGACTTCTTTGCGCTTTAATAAAATTCTTAGCAATTTACGTCTTTGTTGGGGTTAGCTATGACGATCTTTGCTAATGCTAGACAATTGCTTGGTGCATTAGACATGTCTATTTGGGAGATGAAAGTTACATCCATTAGAGAATCAACTGTCATGAGTACACTTACTTTAGATGTTCTTTTCTCTAAATTAAAAACTCATGAATTGGATGTTCTTGCTAGGAAGAAT
The DNA here is from genome assembly GCA_036346275.1 of Otatea glauca. NCBI lineage: Eukaryota > Viridiplantae > Streptophyta > Magnoliopsida > Poales > Poaceae > Otatea > Otatea glauca. The sequence goes on from CM070730.1 coordinate 39,695,268, forward strand.
GATCACAAATCAATTGCTTTGACCTCCCAATCTAGCATGTCTCATAATAATGCTTCTTCAAGTTTTGCTTTGTCTTTCTTATCTTCACTAACCGATGAGCAGTTGAGGAATTTCCGAAGAAGACTTGGCATCACTCTCTTCTCGTTTTAATAAAGCTTTGCGAAATGTGAGAATGAGGAAGAGAGTTGATGGTGGCCCTCAAGATGCTATCGGTGTGGTGATCTCAACCACATTCGTCCAAATTGTCCTAAACTTGCGGTAAATCATCGAAGGAGGAGAAAGAGACAAAGTACAAGCGTCCATTCAATGACAAGAAGAAAAGGAGCTTCCTAAATAGCAAAGTTGTGCATCGAGTTCTTTCAAAGACTTGAACAAGTCAACTTGAGTGATGTAGACTCAAAGCGGTGATGAAGATACAATATCCAAAGGTAAGGCGAGACAAGACTTGACGAGCTTGTGTCTCATGGCAAGTATGGACAGCTCAACCAAGATGAACTTGACGATGAGGAAGCGAGGTAAATCCTTCTTACGATGAGCTTTGAGATCTTTTGTTCGTCTTGGTACGCTTTTAGAGAAAAGAAACAAGAAAATTAAGAAACATGATGTTTTGATTGAATCTTTGAATCTGAAATTGCTAGACTTAAATCCTTGATTCACGATGATGATGCTTGCAAATCATGTGACTTAATTTATTCGAGCTTACTTCACTAAGAAATGTTCATGCTTCAACTCTCGATAAGCTTAGAGATGAAATTGAGAAGAATGAGAAACTTGTTGCTTTGAATTGCAAACAAATTAAAGATGCTAGTTTCTCTACTTACATTTAGATGAATCAACTTCTTGTTCTAAATGTTCAATTCTTGAATTGAAGTTGCATGATGCTAATGCTAGAGTTTCTCAAATGACAAATGATTTGCTCACTCATGAGGTTCTTTCATGCTCAAACTGTCATAAGCAAAAGGCTAAAGTGGACGTTCCATGCAATAATTGTTTAACTCTTGCTAAGAAGGTTGATTACTTGCAAAATTCTTTAGAACGTTTCACTAATGGCAAGAAAAATTTGAACATGATTTTGGATCAATCTAAGGTTAGCTCAAACAAGAAAGGTTTAGGTTTTGATCCTTATGCTTCATATGAAACCAAACCACCCACTGTTGTTCAGGCTCTTTGCAATGATAAAATTAAGAGTATTAATGAGCCTAAGAAAATTGTCTTTAAGTCTGCTGGAGTTTTATCCTCTACTATGATGAATGCAAATGTTGCTACATTTCTAAAGCTAGACATCGTGTTAAGTACACTTGCACTCATTGTGGTAGAGATGGACACTTAGTAGATTTTTGCTTTAGACTAGCCAAACAACAAAAGAAAGAAAATACTAAGGCTAGGTCTAATTTCAGACAAGCACGCTTTACTCCTCATTATGTGCCTAGGGTGATGCAAACACCTTTTGTTGCTAGAAACACGGGAAAGGGCAAATCTGATTTTGTGCATAAGAATACTCGTGTTGTGCCTACTGCTGTGTGTCGTGTGTCTCAGTACTGGATTCCTAAATGCTTTATTTCTAACCCCAGTACCGAGGCCTCGACATCTTCTAGTGCTATGTAGGTTTTTCAGATGCGGGTTGGAGAACAGAAGCTTAGTGGATCTTGGTCTTTTGTAAGATGTGATCAAGACTTGGATGGTTCTCACCCTTGAGATGGCCTTCAAGAGGCATGTGCGATAATTCTTCACCTACTTTGTGAGCTATTTTATACACTCATATCTTTTACATTCACAGATATCTAATTGTGGTATGAGATGAGATGTTTGCTTATATGCTCATATGTATCCCTGGCATGTTCAATTATGTTATATCTTAAATCATGCCTTTTCATGTTCATGATTTATTTATCATGATTCATACTTATGCTTAATCAACATACCGTGATAACTCAAACACATGTATATCATCACCTCTCTTTTGATTTCATTGGTTATTTGTTTGAGGGGAGTTAATGGACTTTTGGTGAAAATTTATTTCGTTTGCCTAGTGAGAGGACTGTTCTTTTAGACTTTTGTTTATAAAATTAATCCCACTGGGTGACAATTTTGAAGAAAGTTTTAAGATGTTGTTTTGAGGGGAGTTTGTGAAAACTTTGTAAAATTTTGTTAACATACTTTTATTTTGTGTGTTTCAGTAAATGAAAAACAAAAAATGAAAAACAATGAAAAAGTAATGAGCATTATATATCATACATATATGTCATTTGAAGCCATGTTTATGCTACAAGGTCATTGCAACTTCATGTTTATGCATATATGGTGTAGTTTATGTCATGACTATTTAATTGGAATGACAACTTGAATTAAATCTTGTCATGGTTGAACCTTCTTGGCTATCTTGATTCTGCTCAAAAAGTGCTAAATATGAAATTTATCAAAATTAAGTGCTAAAGCTCAAAGAGTGATTGTTGGTAAATGCAAGATCAAGGTTATGTACTATCGCACTTCTTCTTTCTGAGGCGCTTATCATTGCACTTTGATATGAACTTGGAAGAGGTTGTGTATGACCAAAACTATGAAACCTTAAGCTTATGAAATGAGGCTTGGCATAGTTGAAAAGTAAGGTGATGGTGCATATAATTCCTTGTAATTGTTATTGTTGCAATCAATCAATGAATCGATTTTCAAGTATCAATAAAGTGCACAAAATTCAATGTTTTCAGGTTTTGAGATTGTTGAGAAAGGAGATCATGCCATGCAATAAATTGTTAATAATACTTAATTTCTAGTTATGCTTATTCTACATTGTCTATGTGTAGATTTGAGGTGCAAGTATTTTTGATAGCATGACTTGGTGATGAATTTGCAACATTTGTGGATGACTTAGAATGCTCATTACATAAAAAAATTGTCAAATTTAAAAAAACAAAAAGATTTTGTTTTCTCTTTTGTGTTCTTGATGAATCCATTGTCAAAGGGGGAGAACTTTGCCACTTTGGAGAACTTTTTACATGCACTTTACACATGCACATGTTCTTGTATAAGTGATATTCAATCATTCACTCACATTATTCTTCTTAGGGGGAGATTTTTCTTATTTTCACCTAGGGGAGTTTTTCACTTTGCGTATTTGTCAAAGGGGGAGATTTTGTGTTTTCACTTTGGCTTTTGATTTTGAAACCTTTGATTTCAAAAACTTTTCTTGCGAGGTGAATGCCAATGTTCAATTCTAATTGGTGTTGCCAATGTTTTCATCAAGGGGGAGATTGTAAGATCATGTGCTGAAAAATTGGCTTAGTGATGAAATTGGCATTGCAAAGTGGTTGTGCTCATGGCATGTGTGGTGCTTTTGCATATCTTTGTTTGGATGTTTACTTGATATGCTTGTGATAGCATGGTAATGGTTTTGCTTTATGCAATGCGCTCGTGTGAGTGGTTGCATGGATTGATGTTGAGTCAAGTCGTGGACTTGTGCTCGGAGTTGTTTCTTGTTTACTCATGTGCGGTGTTGCTTGAGGCGAACGTGGTCGATGACGGGACCGGAACTAGGTTCATGGAGGCGAGGTTCGGACTAGGTTCGAGGAGGAACCGAGGTCTTAGTGGTCAAGGATGTCATGCGGGACGTTCGGGCTGAGAACGGTGCACATAGAGGCTGGTTAGTCACGCGAGCGCGGCGGTGGGCCGTCCGCGTGCGATTATAATTGATTAGGGCGGTTTGCATGTATTGGGCTATGTTGGGCGGATGGATATGCATGCGAACTGTTGCTCATTATAAATAGGAGAGGGTCTCTCTGTTTAGATGAGAGAGCTAGGTTTTAGGGTTTGTACTCTTTTGTTTGGAGTACTCTAACCAAATTAGACAAAAGAAATAAAATCAATTTCTTCTTGCGCTGGAGTTCCTTGCGTGAGCGACGAAAGCGAAGGAAAATCGCGAGGCTACATAAACATCCACGCTCTGATGATTCGCTTTTGCTACTGTTCATGCGCGATTCTTGTTCATCGACCGCTCGGTTTCTGGTTTGTTCGTGCGTGGTTTGCTACAGTATTCTGAATTTTTAGTTTGGCTGCTCGGTTTCGATTTAGTAGATTGATTCATTGTCTCTCTTGATTTAACGTGTTTAATCTTGATTTGATCCATCCAAAAACTTTCTAGAGTATCAACTTAGAGTTCCTGAAAGTTTCGTTGGTTAATCTTTTGTAGATTGTGATTAATCACGAAATTAGGGTTTGGTCAATTCTCGTCATAATCTATCACAGCATGCTTGCGAGTTTAATAACTTTTGATCTGTATGTCCGATCGAGCTGATTCTTTTTTTGTTAGATTCTTATTGGAATCTAGTTTCTACAGTTCAAATTTCAGGTCAATCCGACGGTTGGATCTCCGGGTATTAGCGATTTACCGAATGCATCTACTCTGTTTTGTTGAATACGAAGCAATTATTTGAGTCCGAATTGGGGTGAATTTTTAGTAGATCAAAATTTTAGTTTTAGCTTCCGCGCAATCATTCACCCCCCCTCTGATTGCTAGTTTAGTGTATATCGATCCTACAGTAATACAAGGACGATGAGTGCTCGTGCTACTCGGATTGATACCCTTGTTGACAGGATGAGGATGGCTGCCAAATAACTGACATATAGGCACAGAGAGGTCGGCCAGTAAGTGTTGCAGGGGCTGCTAATGCGACAAGGGTAGCGAAAGTGTCAGGAACAACGTGCACTCCCTATGCTTTAGCTCATGCACATAACTGGGATACAAGTTTACCGTATGCAAAGTTCAGCTATAATAATAGTTATGAAGCCAGTTTGCAGATGTCACCATTTAATGCACTATATGTCAGATCCTGTTGTACTCCCTTGAACGAGGAGGAGACCGATGAATGCCTAGTGTTTGGACCAGACATTATTCAATAGGCAGAGCATCAAGTGTCTTTGATCAGAGAAACATTGAAGGTTGCTTAGTCCAGATAAAAAAGTTACACTGATAATCATCGTCGTGACTTAAGCTTTGAGCGAGAAGATGATGTTTTATCTCAGAGTGACCCCTATCAAAGGAGTTAAGAGGTTTCATGCCAAAGAAAAGCTTGCCCCTAGATATGTTGGTCCTTTTGGGATTGTGAAGCGTAGAGGAGAGGTGTTGCATATCAGTTGTAATTACCACAATCAATTGCAGGAGTGCATAACGTCTTTCATGTCTCTTAGCTCAAGAAGTGTCTTCGTGTGCCACCAGAGTAAACCTCGTTAGAGTCAATTCAGTCTCAAGAGGATCTTACCTAAAAGGAGTAGCCGATCAAGATTCTAGATGTGGCAGAGCATCTCACCAGGAGCAAGACTATCTATTTCTACAAGGTTCAGTGGAACAACCACTCTGAGAGTGAAGCAATCTAGGAGTACGAGGAGGATCCGAAAGCCGAGTATGAGTTAGACCCACCCTTTGATGAAATTGATTCCGAGGATTAGAGGGTGACTCGTTGAGGATTCTTGGAGAAGAAGATATCCCTAAAGATTTAATTCAGAGATGGAATAAAATGGACATGTTAGTTAATAAGTTCATAGTAAGAGGTATGAAACAACAATTATGTGTTGAATTTAGCCTTGTGAACGCTAGTAACTATTTCTATGTAATATACCACTTACAAAGCTCTCTTATATGCTACTGTGATGTGAGGCATTGATCTGTAAAGCTAGTATTTACACAGTTATGGCTCCAAGGCTAGGTATACTTCCGAAGACGAGGTGTGCCAAGTCGTCACAGAAATACTATGATGATGCCACCAATTATAGGCGCATGCTATGTTTCTAGAAGTAATGTTCATATTGTTACATTTGCTTGGAGATGTGTGCATCAAATGCTAGATTTAGGGGTTGATCTGATGGACGAAAATTTGACCTATTTCTAATAAACCAGTCACCACTCTATAGGCACCCAAACAGTACGAGAGATATTGTCATTTCAACAAGTTGGAGTTGTCTATTTATAAAAAGACCAAATTTTTGTTAAACATAAGTCATATTCAACATTCAATCATGGCAATATACTACGCGGAGGACGTTCGCCCAGGGCGGAGGACAATCACGCCGAATCAGAGAGGGTGGAGGTGGGCCCACTATCCACCCAAGGTATATATCCGCCTTGGCAAGGTTCAAAATTTCGGTTTCGGAATAAATTTCGGCCCAGACCGTACGACGAAATTTCGGCGAAATTTTTAGATTTCGGAAATATTTCGGACAAAATTTGAATTTAAAAATTCAAATCCGGTCCATTCCGGAAATAAAAATCCGAAATTCGGGCGAAATTCCCGAAATTTCGGGCGAAATTTTCGAAATTTCGGGTTTTTTGCACCGGCTGAAAAGAGGTCGAAACATTAACGAAAAATTTTGAAATTTTTTTAGGTTCCTGACACATTTATTATGTTCTCACAAAAATTTCAGCTGATTATCACATCTGAGGAATTTTTAAAAATTCAGAGAGTGGTACTGTCCTGATAAAACACTGACTGATAAGTTTGATCCGAATGAAAAACGGTACAAATCAAGTTATAAATTGTTAAAAAAAATTTGGAGATTCATGAAACATTCATGATATTTACATAAAAATTTCAGATTATTCTAAAGTTTGTGTAATTTTTCAAAATTCAAACATTGGAACTGTCCTGATAAAACGCTGACCGGCAATTTTGAACCGAATGCAAAATGGTTCAAACCACGTTATAAAAATTTTATTTTTTGTTTGCATGGTTATGAGGTATCTATAATGCTCTCATAAAATTTTCAGATGATTATCAAATTTTATGAATTTTTAAAAATTCTAACAGTACTATTGGTCTCTTATCGCTGTTAAAATGTTTACGGCAAAATTGAAAAACATGAAAAATTATGTAAACCATGTTAAAAACTTTTGAAAATTTTTGTGGATGGTCCTGATATAACATTAATGTTTTCTTAAAATTTTTATATGATGACCATTCTCAAATAATGTTTAACAATTCAGACGATTACTACGTCGGATAAAAGTCGATGATCAATACATAGATTTGATTTAGCAGTAAAAGAAGTTTAATTTTTTAAAAATTTTACAGAATGGTGATAAGGAAGTTCTTAATATCCCATAAAAATTTTGATTCATGATCACACACCAGTGAATTTATAAAATTCTTACAAGGCACACTACCATTTATGTTTTTTTCTTTTTGTTTTTAGAAATATAATATAACAAACGAAGTTCAATGCTTACATAGATTTAATTGACCAAACAAACCAAGTTTAAATTTTTTGAAAACTTTACATCATGGTTCTGAGTCAACTATTAATCTCTCATAAAAATTTTAGATCATAATCACACCCAAGAAAATTTATAAAATTCTGACAATATAACTGTCCCAATTATGTTCATTCTGTTTTTGATTTTTTAAAGATAACAAATGAAGTTAAATTATTTTGAAATTTTTTATGTATGATACTAAACTACTAAGGATAGTACCATAAAAGTTTGAGATTATTATCAAGCTTGTACAATTTTATAAAAATCTAACAGTATTTCTGCCAAAATTTTAAAATATTCAAAAAATTCGGTTTTTCAACAAATTTTCATAGGAGATGACTTTCCTAATGGTTATTGGGTCAAATCCGGTCAAATCCGGCCCTAAAACGGTCAAAACCGGTCAAAAAAACACGAAATTTCGCCCGGAAAAACGAAATTTCGGATTTTACTGTAGCAATTTCAAATTTTTTAAAAAAAAATTCTCGGCCGGTAGTTTAGATTTCGAAGGGGTCCGAAATCTGAAATTTCGGCGAAATTTCGGCGAAATTCGCCGAAATTTTGAACCTTGCGCCTAGGATGGTGCCCTCGATCATATTATAGATTAATCTCAGGCAAATTCAATGATATGAAAATAGGCTTAGATATTAAAAAACTAGTAGATTTATTCGTACAACTATATAGCTAGATATATTGATACAGTTATTTTTGATATACTCTACTTCTTATAACTGAAATATAATTGTATTTATTATATAACTTTGTATATGTATGTATATGTATATATATAAGCAACATATCTAGTGAAAACCTCTTTTACCGTCAAAATCATGTGTACAAGTTTTCAAAAATTCTCGAACAATTACCATACTTAGGGAAGGTGAGCTTCTACAATCCTGCAAAATTTGAAAAACCAAACTCAATCGCATTTGAAAGATATGAAAAGAACAAATTCAGCTTAAATAGTGACTTTTCACTGTTCAATACTATTTATCTCGCTGTTTGTATTTTTCATATCTTTCAAATGCGATTGAGTTTGGTTTTTAAATTTTGCAGGATTGTAAAAGCTCAGCTCCCCTATGTATGGTAATTTTTTGAGAATTTTTTAAAACTTGTACAGGTGGATTTCATGGAGTTTTCACGGTAAAAGGGTTTTCACTGCATATATTGCTATATATATATATATATATATATATATGATTAATCTGTACTATTATAATCTGGTCTTACCAAAATAAATGGTGGGGATCATTCTCTTTTTTTTATTAATGTGAGAATTTCAATATTTTTTCTTTTTTAGGCTTATTGTGGGATTTTTTTTGTACTTAGAATGCACGAGATACCTTGAATATGACCGATTGTTTTATTTACATAGATAAACAAATTTACATACAGCAAAACTGTAATAAATTTAATTCCGGCAGCAAAACTGTAATAAATTTAATTCCGACGCGTCGATGCGAAGTCTACAGCAACGACGGTAGGAACCAAACTGGGCAGTAGCGAGATCAATTCGCCGCTCCCAGAAACAACCCACCGTCTCTGCGCGCCTGCTCTTCATGTCGAACGCGCAAACCACCTCGTCCAACTTGCCGGCGATAAAGTACACGCAGCTGCCTCTCCAGAGGCGGAACCAGGATTCATTCAAGATAGGGGCTGAACATAAGTACATATACTAAGGCCCTGTTTAGCAGAGCTCTAGATCCCAGCTCCACCTCAGAGCTGGAGTTTGTAGACTAAAATAAAGTGAATTAAGTTTATATTTTTAGTCTAAAATGTAAATAAGATGATCCACATAAACACTCTTAATGTACTCACAGCTCCAGCTCCATAAATTTCTAGAGCTATGAATACCCTGCTCCACCAACTCCACGGATTTTGGTGGAGCCGGAGCTGTCCCAAACACCCCCTAAATATAAAAACCACCAGGCCGACATATTATAGTTGAAATTTAAATGCATGTAATATAGTATTAGTATGTAAATATGCAAGGGGAAAGATTACTTTTCATTTTCACCGTCTGAAAGAAGAGATTTGACAAATAAAATTTGCAGACTGCTGTTACGTGCTCCGCCTCTGGATTCGTCGTAGTAGACCAAGAGTTTCTCGTAGTGGACAAGGAACTGGAGCCCTACCAAGCCCCCTGGCTCCGCCTCTGTGCCTCTCACCCATGGCACGACTCCGGCGCGCACAGCCACCGTCTCGTTGCTCCCGACGAGCATGGCCCAGTCGCTGAGGTCCGCCACCACCAACGGGTCGCCGCGACCGCGACCCTGCGTGCAAAAACGAGGGAAAAGCCACGCGCCGACGGAATCGCACAGCCCACCACGCCGTCCCGCGAATCCTACGTGAAAACGAGGGAAACGCCCGTGCGACGACGGCGTCGCGTTGCGAAAGAATAAATAGCAGCATTAATGCTAGCTTGTTGCCCCAATTTCTGGCCGGCCGGGGCCAGTGCAACCATTGCATAGTTGGAGGCCCATTTGCTATTCTGCTAATAAGATATATGAGAACGATGAAAGATCCTCTCTCACACTGATCACCTATACTTGAAAACCAACCATTATCTATTTGGAACGTCTTTCTTATTTCGAAACTTTTGAAGGGGGAAAAAAGAATCGTATTTCCATGGGAGGAATTTGGAACACTTAAGACTCGTACTCAATCAGGGCCATTTGGGAGGGCATCAAGCGGACACCTTCACACTGGGAGTATAATCAGCTCTTTCTTTCCACTTGATTTTCTTTACCTTCGGTGACGAGTGATGAGCATGCATGCCGTTCGAGAAATAAGGACGCCTTGCACGCAGGGTTCAGGCCACCCCGGAATCTAAAGTATGAGTCGGAAAGAAAAAATTAAAAATTTGAAATTGCTACAGTAACCCGAAATTTCGTATTTTTTTGCCGGTTTTGAACCTTTTAGGGCCATATTTGACCGGATTTGGTCCAATAGCCCTTAGGAAAGTCATCTCTTATGAAAATTTGTTGGAAAAACGAATTTTTTAAATATTTTAAAATTTTGGCAGAAACACTGTCAGATTTTTATAAAATTGTAAAAGCTTGATAATAATCTGAAAATTTTATGATACTATCCTTAGTAGTTTAGGATCATACATAAAAAATTTAAAAATAATTTAACTTCATTTATTATCTTTAAAAAATCAAAAACAGAATGAACATAATTGGGACAGTTATATTGTCAGAATTTTATAAATTTTCTTGAGTGTGATTATGATCTAAAATTTTTGTGAGAGATTAATAATTGACTCATTACCATTATATAAATTTTTTTAAAAATTCAACTTTGTTTGTTTGGTCAATCAAATCTATGTAAGCATTGAACTTCGTTTGTTATATTATATTTCAAAAATCAAAAAGAAAAGAACATAAATGGTACTGTGCCTTGTAAGAATTTTATAAATTCACTGGAGTGTGACAATGAATCACAATTTTTATGGGATATTAAGAACTTCCTTATCACTATTATTTAAAATTTTCAAAAATTTTAAACTTTTTTTATTGCTAAAACAAATCTATGTATTGATCATCAGACTTTTATCAGCACTATCTGAATTTTTAAACTTTATTTGAGAATGATCATCATCTAAAATTTTAAATAAACATTAATATTACATCAGTACCATCCACAAAAATTTTCAAAAGTTTTTAACGTGGTTTACATAATTTTTCATTTTGTTCAAGTTTGCCGGTAAGCCTTTTAACAGGGCAGTAGTACTGTTCGAATTTTTAAAAATTCATATAGTTTGATCATCATCTGAAAATTTTATAAGAGCATTATAGATACATCGTAACCATGCAAAAAACAATTCAACAGTTTCTAGCTTGATTTGTACCATTTTCCATTCGGATCAAACTTGTCGGTCAGTGTTCTATCAGGACAGTACCACTCTCCGAATTTTCAAAAATTACTCACATGTAATAATCAGCTGAATTTTTTGTGAGAACATTAGTTATGGATCATAACCATGTACAAAAAATTTCAACAGTTTATAATTTGATTTGTACTATTTTCCATTCGGATCAAACTTGTCAGTCATTGTTTTATCAGGACAGTACCACTCTCTGAATTTTTAAAAATTCCTCAGATGTGATAATTAGCTGACATTTTGTGAGAACATCAGCAATGTGTCAGGAACATCCAAAAAAAATTAAAAATTTTTAGTCAACGTTTAGACTACTTTTCAGCCGGTGCAAAAAAACCCGAAATTTCGTGTTTTTTCGTCGAATTTCGGATTTTTTTTCCGGAATGGACCGGATTTGAATTTTCAAATTCAAATTTCGTCTGAAATATTTCCGAAATTTTGCGATCCGGTCAGGACAAAATTTATTCCGAAACCAAATTTTCAAACCTTGGTTGCACGTAGGATTGGCATCCACCTGTCGAAAGCATGTATGCTAGGCAACACCGTTTGTTCCTTGCTGCGCAGAGGATCCCAATGCTACAGCTGTGCTCCTCTTCCCTCGGACACCTGGCGAGAGAAAGCCACAGCTTGGCTAGCTGTACACAGAGCAGTGAAGGAAGAAACAAGGCAGTGCATGCTCGGATATTCTCGTACAGCCATATATTTACCAGCAGTGGCGACGCTGCAGGGGAGAGGTGGTGAGGATGGCCAGGATAGGTGCGTGGCGGGAACAGCGGATCCCAGCGCCGCCCAACCAAGCGCGGCCACGCTAACGCTTTACAAGTACGATAGATAAAGAAATTTCTCTGTTGATTTTAATTAAGCACTATAGGAAAAAAAACGCTTATTCCAGCCCAGGCAGAGATTTTTAAGGTCTCACTTTGAATAGGACGGTGCTACAGAATGGTATGCCATTAGGAACGTTCTAACGGTATAGGTAATTTTCACTAAGTTTTATTAAAATTTTGCATAGTTCACCAGTTTCAACCAACCTTATCTTCTACGTTTCGCAAGTTTTATCAATGTTTTAGGAAAAGTTCTAAGAAAAGTTTATTTATGCATCGGTAAGTTTCAAAGAAGTTTTCGCAAATTTCATGTTTTATGCATGTTTCAGCAAGTCTGAAAAGAAGTTTTCAACCATATTTATTCGTGTTTCAGTAAGTTTAAGCAAATTTCATGTGTGTTTTAGAAGTTCAGCAAGTTTCATTTGTGTTTCGGTAAGTTTTAATAACTTTCATGCGTATTTCGGCAAGTTTCAAAAGAACATTTCAAAAGTTCCATGTTTCAATGAGTTTCATGCGTTTCTAGAAGATTCTAAGTCAAAGTTTTAATGAGTTTCAAATTTTGGAACTCAAGTTTCACCAAGTTTTAACCGTTAGTTCCAACAAGTTTCAAACAAAATTTTCAAGAAGTTTCACCAAGTTTTCAAACAAAAGTTTCAAGAAGTTTCGAACAAAATTTTCAAGAAGTTTTGGTGAGCTCATCTACGATGCTATACCATATCGCTGAGGGTCGCTCGACACCGTCTGCTGCTGACACACCCTTTTTTCTAGCTCTGGCCTCGACTACCACAGCCGCTAGGGAGCCAAACGACGTCGCCCACTGTTGAATACATGCTCGAGCTCCACATTGAGCCTTGAAAGGACAAGGGATGTCGCCTAGAGGGGGGTGAATAGGCGGATTAAAAACTTTAAAGCTCAAATGCAGCGAAATAAAAATATTGCAGCTAAATAAAATCTCCCGATGATCTAAGTCCGAGTGTCCGGACTTTTATCCGGATACTCAGTATGTCCGGACTGTCGGGTTCAGTCCGGATACTTGATTTGGACCGAGGATCGAGACCGAGTGTCCGGGACTTATCTCCGGATACTCCGAAATGTCCGGACTATCCGGGTTCAAAAGTTCGAATACTCCGAATTTAAGTCCTCGAAATGAGATTTTAAATCCCTGCAATTTTTCAACAATCTATTTGAATACAAAAGATATATATGCTATCAGGTACCTGGGGAAATTGTAGATCTGGAGCCAAACACAACAAAAGAGTAGATCGGGGCTCCCAAAGATTCAAAACCAAATGTTAAAGCAAGAGAAGAAGCAAACTTTGAGACGAAGATTTTTCACCCGAAGTTCGGATCCTTGAGGGGATCCTACGTCTCCGTTGAGGCGGCTCGGTCACACTTGAGCCGAGGTCTCTTTCAACCCTCTTCCTCCCGGTGTTGCACAAATGCACTCGCTGGTCTTCACTCCTTTGATTCCTTCCCTTACGGAGGCGGAATCGGCCTTCACAAACTTCCCACGGCCAACCACACAAAGCTCTGGTGGCTCGTAGGCGACCTCCTAGCCGTCTAGGAGTCCTCAACCTCCAAGAGTAACAAATGCTCACGAAGAACAAACTTGGAGATGAGATCGAGTGCTCAAACAACTCAATACTCACTCCCCAAACTCTTCCCAACCCTTCTCACAAGGGGATCACTTAGATCTAAAGGTAAAAGCTTCCTCAAAGCCCCCACACAGCCCCCCAAAAGCCTCCAAAAAAACCACACGAAAAGCCCCTTCAAATGAGGGAGGATGGGGCTATAAATAGAACTCCCCAAAAACTAGCCGTTGGGGGCAGGCTGCGCACAACCCGGAGACTCCGGACATTACCCCGGAGACTCCGGATTGGAAGGATCAGCTCATCCCGAGAGAGCCAACCCGGAGACTCCGGACAAACACCCCGGACACTCTGGACTAATTCAACCCGGAGTGTCCGGACTAAACACCGGATACTCCAGACCAACCGAGAGCAGCCACCGAGGGTGCCAACCCGGAGTGTCCGGACCAAATGTCCGGATACTCGGACTGTCCAACAACACTGAGCAACCCGACAAAACGAGCATAACTTTTGACTCCGGACTCCGATTCCAGAGATCTTGGACTCTACCAAAAGCTAAGAACGAGGGCTACACAACCAACAAGGTCTCATTATCCAAAACTCAAAGGATAACCACAGATTTCACAAAGAAATCAAGAGAGACCTACAACCCTCACTTTTCGGCACTACCAACACCACTCTCTTTCTAAGATTCACAAGAATGGATCACTTGAGCACTTGACACATCTAAAAGTCATTCGACGTCGCATCCATCTTAATAGTACGGCAATCCTTAGACTCAAATTAAATCAAAGATAATATAAGTCTAGAACTAGTCACTTGCCGTCTTCTTTCTTGATGTCGATGCATAAAGACTTTCACCAAATAATTGATGACATCTTCGCCTTGTCCAACTCGACTCGATTCACCTCATAAGACTCTTGTCCTATCAACCTTGACTTGATCATCCTCTCTGACGATCTCCACGCCAAGTCAATCTTTGACTTAGTCCTCAGCTCTTGGTGACACCGCCGTCTTGTTGACTTCGGCTTAATGATCATCCTCCAAGATACCTTGGTCATCATACACATACGGGACCTAATTGTTTCCAAACTACTCATGAAAGACATTAGTCCCAAAAGCTCAAAAGATATGAACAAGTTGATATTTGTGAGCAATTGATTACAACAAGTGTTTCATAAAAAGAAGCACAACATAACTGGAAACACTTGACATAAGAAATGTTCTCTACTAAGTACATCATGATGAATGTGTAATTGATCTATATGCACTAGAGATATAATTGCCAATATGATGAATCAATTAAATCATGGCAAGGATCACAGACTTTACTTAAATGAAGCACATGATAGAATATACACGAATTGTACATGTGCAAATAATATTTGGAGTAAGAGTAAATATGTGATCCAACACTAGATAAACTTCACTAAGAGAATTGCATGAGAAGATATACAAATAAAACATGCATGCACCAAGTCAATCTATAGCAATATGAAGTTTAACTCTAGTTAATACATGCATACCATAATGAACTCAAATGAATATATATGCACAAATAAATATGACATGAACCAATGTGCATATATAAAATCAACATACTACTTGGAGTTCACTATGCATTTGCACGAAAGGAATGCAATAACAAATATAGAGTAGATACCAAAATTGCATATCTTATCTTTGCTTAACCTTCCTATTTGATTTTCCTCTAAAAGATGAGACTGATACTAAACTAGGCAATAACATGTTAGTCTCATAGCAATATAATCATATTAGAGGTTTGTCATTTGCTAAGCACTAAGTTAAGCATTTACTTAATTACATAGATTGTCATTATGAGTGTTTGTCATTAATCACCAAAATAGCATAAGTGCCTAGATGCACTTTCAAGCCTCTATCTCCCTCTCTTCCTCGACTCATGCTTGAGCTAAGGTGTTTCCCGAGTCGAGCAGTCGCCTCCCATTGCTAGATCCGACGTTGGCGGTGAAGCACTATGTCACCACCTGCATCAGATCTTGAGCCAGGGGTAAAGGAGGAGGGGGAGGTTAGTGCCAGAGTCGAAGGAGGAGTGGAGAGGGGTTGTCGTGCTCGCTCGAAGCCATGGTCGGGTTCGTGTGTCCCGAGCCACGCTACTCTCATCGGATTTGAAGGATCTACCGCAGCAAGTGAAGAGGAACGCGGTATGCTACGCTAGCACAAAAAAAAATCTACCGCATAATCAGAAAGCTACTCGCAAGAAGGGGATCATAGATTAGATTACCACTAGACGCGCAGTTGCGGAATCCTTCGCGCGTCGATGTAGTGGATCGTTCTCGCCGCAGTCGTTGCGTCGATGGAGTAGATCGTCCTCGCCTCGTCGTGGATCGTCCTCCCACGTCGCAGTCGCAGCAACGTCACCGCAGTAGTCCACACGTCCAGGGATGGAACGCCGTGCGTCGATGTGCAAGCACCTGGTCGCTCGACAAGGGCAGCGAGAGAAGGAGGCTAGGGTTTCGGGTGAAACACTTCTAAACCGTGAAAAGCACACCCTGCGCCCACCCTCCTCCACTCCTTATATAGCCACGAGATGAAACCCTAAACCAGGGCCCATTAGTGTGCTAAGCCCACGAGGTCCATTAATTACGGATCCAATCCAAATTAATGCGTCCCAGCCCATTAAGTGTGTGACTCTGCAGGTTCACGTACGTTTGGATATGGATTCGAAAAATTCCTTTTCAATCCAATAGTTGGTAGCAGTTCCTTGCAAAGTATGCCAACTCCTAAACATACTATGATCAAATTGGACATAACCTATCAAAAGTACTCATGTAATAATCCCTTTGCCAAGTATATGAAGATTGAACTCAAGGCGAGAAGCATGTCATCCTTTGATGATTCAATCCATCTCTCGTATCCGTGATATATTAATAAGTTGTGATTGACTCCTCAATCACGGCATGATCATGCACTTCCTTAATCATATCACACGAGTGGCCTTGTCATATATCTCCGTTTCATTGGAGTGGCAAATTCCATCTTGACTGCTCACTTCCCTCTGCACGTTTTATAGTAAATATGAAAGCTACCTTTATAACTATCCGGTTAGGAAGTAGTGTTTGATAGCCCCAAGGAAAACTATTACACATGTAGGGAATATGACAATCTCAGGTCTAAGGATCATACATCTACTATGTATGAGATACACTGATGACACATAAGAATGTAACATTCTCGCAGATGTCCCATTATGGTCTATCTAACCCATGTTCTTCAACATGCGTCCACAATGTATAGATGATATCTCCATATCCTATGATCTATGAAACATGATCATCGATCACTACATGTGCTGATCTATTCATCGTTGTCCTATACGATGATATCTGATCAGAGATATTTATCGAATTACATCAATAAGTAAAGAACTTTATAAGCAAGTCACATACTTATTGATCAATACAATGATATACATTCATTGGATCAATAATCATATTATTATTCATAAACATAGTCATGTTACAATCATCTAAATAATTGCCTCAAGGGCATAACACTAACAGCAAGGCCATGCACACTCTCGCTACCATTGTAGAGACCGAATCAAAGTGGCTCAATGTTATATCTTCTACAACTAGCAACGAAGCGTCCACCTGTGCTTGATGTGGAGAGAGAGCAAGGAGAAGGGATTGAAATTTTTTATTCAAAAAGGGATTGGGTTTGTTGACACTCGGCTCCTGTCACCGCGCTCACCTATGGCCACTCGCGATCGGCTCCCATCACTGCGCTCACCCATGGCCGTTTGCAGCAGCGCTCAGGTGATGCTGAGCAAGCCCATCACCGTTCTTAGTTTGCCTTTGTTTTCTCATGAACAAGGGCTCATCTCCGCCTGCTGGACAGTGGCTCACCTCCACGCACCCTTGTTTCTTCGTTTTCTAGACACACGATGCCATTCGGGAGAAAAAGAAACAGAGGAAGGAAAGGAAACAAAGCGTTACGTGTGAAAAGGGGACAGGAAAATGAACGATGTTTCGCATGAAAAGGATTTGATAGGGACCTTTATGTTAATCACACGGAGAGGATGCCAAGGAGGCTAAAATCCAACGGTAGTTTGCTTCCTCGTTGGTTTCCCGGTGAATGGTACGGTTTGCTAGTTTTTCTTCATCTATACCTCTTTATAATGCACTTAAGTATTCTTTTCTACGTCCACTTCAAATAATGCACCCCACCAGAGATGACTCAACCTTCATGCACCCAGCGAAACGTCCCCAGAAACTTGCCTCCATCAAAATTAACCTCTCAGATCTTTCCTCAGCTTTACTCACCCACATCCGATGGCCATTGTTTAATGTGTCTAACTCATCTCTGTGGCCCACAACAGATCTCCTCCCATCTCCAACATCATCTCAAGGAAAAGAAAACAAATATCCTGGAATTAAGGAAAAGGAAACAAACGTTCTAGAAAAGAAAAAAACCATATATTACATACTGAAAAAAGGAAACCGAAAGACAGAGCACTATACTAGTTGAATAATAGGTGACAAACGTTAACTCTTGCCTTCCCAATAACACACTGCGATGGCATATACCAGTCCTTACTTACACGTGTCAATTCAACAACCCAGAGCAATAGATTGCACTCCCTCTTTTCCTGAGAACATGTTATTACAGGATCTTGCATTTTCAGTGTGCTCATCTACAACAGATTACACTACCTCCTGTTCACTAGATCACTTATTGTTTTTTTACGATGTATCTTACTCTAGTTTATGATAGTAAATACCATTAAAAATAGCTAAAGAAGATTGATATAAAAGAAGAAGAAAATAGTAAAAAGGTTAAAATTGTAGAATCATATGTATTTAAAAATAAAATTTAAAATCTAGAACAATTTCTCAGAAACAGAGGAAGTAAGTAGCAAGAGAATAAACTCAAATCAAATGGAATGTGAAAGGCTTATTTCAACCTTAGCATGCATTAAAACCACTGCTCGGAGTCATCACAAACGTGAGATGAACATCAACAGTAGCTTCCCCATGCAAGATGACACTCACCTTTGAACATATCTTCACACGTCAATGGGTTCGCGTGGCTAGTCCGTTGCCATACTTGCAAGCCAAATCAACAAAATGCGCGCTCAAGTTAATTTTGCCTACATAGAGCAATAAATCAAATGAACATTCAACTGAAGAACTTATTGCAAAGATACTAGACTGAGCATCAGGGTTCATAAAACCGTTTTTGGAAAATCAAAATTCGAAAATCGGAAATATCGAGTCGAAAATCTTTAGAAACCGTGGGTTGAGGAATCAAAAAAATTAAAAAAATAAAAATAAAAAACCGGTTCTTTAGAGCAGTTTTTGAGCTATTTTTACTCGATTTCTTCAAAAATCGAGCGGTTTTCACTGATTTTCGACCGGTTTACGTCGCATAAATTTTTTCAATTTTTTTTAACTAGACCGGTTTTGAATCTCGCATAGGCATACCTGGTTATGCATGAACGTTTGCTGGCGATAAATCAAATGATATGAGATGGACGCCAACACTCTCTTCCTCGTGCAAGATAAGGATTTGCAAAACTAGTCCTGTCCCCAATCGTGGAAATACCGATAAACGCCACATGTCACTTGCTACACTTCCGTACCATGACACCTGGTCTGCTGGCTGTGCTACCGGAGCTCGACAGTACAACTGCCGTGGTCTACTGGCTTGATAGAGACCTGTAGCATGTAGATCTCGGCAGGATAGTCAATTTAATTAAGTGATTAATTAATTAATTATAATTAATTAAGTAAAGTGATTAATGAGTTGATTTGATGGGTACAACCCTATAAGGAAGAGGAGCTCGATAGCAACCTGCCATAGCCCTATAGCACGATAGGCCAGTGGGCTCCACCCTACCAGCGCTTTGCCACGGTACGGGAGTATGATCCTCGCGATCAAGAAGGGAATATTTTTGTAAATTTATTTGAAGGAAGGCTAATTTGCAAAAGAAAATATGTAGGAGGATGGAAAAGTGATGTCTTCTGAATTTGAAGAATGCTCTTGAAATCAACGGCGCCTTTTAAGTATACAATCATACACGCACCACCACTACTACAGAAAAGGTCATCACAGACGGTTCAGAACCGTCATCACAGACGGTTTTCCTAACCGTCTGTAACCATAGGTCAGTGATGTTACGGAACATCACAGGCGGTTTATGAACCGTTTGTAATAGAACATATCACAGACGGTTTCAAACTAAAACCATCTGTGATATGCAAACATCACAGACGTTTTTTACTAAGAACCGTCTGTGATAATAACTATCACAGATGGTTTTTATTATGAACCGCCTGTGATGTTACTTTTGGAAACAAAAAAATATCGTCACGTACAGATGATATTTCTGTGATCCAGCTACTCTGTGCTAGTTCAAGCATAATGGAAGAGCTACTGGATGTGAGATATCTCATGTCACTACTCTGAAGAACTTGAAAATGCAAAATCGACGAAAAAAAACTTCGGAGGCCGTTTTGAGGCCATAAACGACGTTTTTTCGAGATCGACGTTTTTTCGGAGTCTCGCGTGTACTTTTGATGTATCCCCCAGGATTTTCAAATCGAACTTTTCGTTAGCTTTAAAACGAGCACAAGAACGTCGTGATCGGAGCTCGTATGTAAAAGTTATGGCCGTTTTACCGAAAGATGCACGGATCGAAAACGAAAACGCCGCAACATCAAGAATGCAAAAGAGAAGAGAAGAGGGGAAGAAAGAGGAAGAGGAGAGGATGAGCTATAACATTTTAGTTGAACGATTCGAACACCATACTTACCAAACATTCGAAGAGGAGAGGAAAAAGAAGTGAGAAGAGAGGAGAAAAGAGAATAGAAGAGAAGAGAAGAGGAGAACAGGAGAAGTGAGAAGAAAGCAGCAGGAGAAGAGCTGCGGGCTGGTATTTTAAAGAAAGTCGAAAACGAGACGAGCGGGAAGTTCAAATTTGGTGAGAGCGCGAAAGTTGAAATATTATCACAGACGGTTCTGTCTGGATAAACCGTCTGTGATGTGGTTTATCACAAACGGTTATTATAATGAACCGTCTGTGATAAGTCGCTGACGGTTTTATTATAAAACCGTATGAGATAATACATGATATTATTATAGACGATTTTAACTAAAACCGTCTGTGATATTAATGTATATCACTGGCAGTTTTTGAAGAGTACCGTCTATGATAATGTCACTGACGGTTGCAATATAGAACCGTTAGTGATGTTCATCGTCACAGACGATTTTGAGAAACCGTCTGTGATGAGGCGTCTAATATAAGCCTTTCTGTAGTAGTGCACCTCTAGCCGCTATGCGTATTTCACAGCTGGTAGTATCACAAAGTCGTGTGGTACTGCTATCCTCTATTTGTAACAAGGTTACAAATTTCGTTTTCGGACTCTTATCTTTGAGCGGCTAAAATCTAAAATTTCAGTGAGATATTAGAATTTCGGTTAAAATCCGATCAAAATTCAAAAACCAAATTTGAAATCCGGTATTTTGGCGGCCGGCAAAACCGAGATTTTGGTCGAAATGACCAAAATTGTAGCCATTTTCAACTCCTGTGAAATGGTCTCCCGAGGTTAGAAAAATTTAGGAAAAAGTATAAAATAATCATTCAAGCATTTATTTACATTTCCTATCTTTTTGAATGCAAAATACTAAGCTAGAAATTAATTATTTCAATGCAAAATTCTCATGCTTGTATGTCTCTTGCTTTGCAGCATGCATTTATATAGGAGGTATATGTATTGATGTTAGGGGGCACTCCATCTTCTTTCATCCGCTTCATCAATCAAAATGTTATATATAAATGTTTCATAAATATACGTATTGAGCTTTAGACCATTCTTTTTTATTTTCGTGAAGTATTCAAAAACCTTTCTTATATATCCATTAGCAGTATAACCTCTTATAATGATTGTGTATGCATGCTCATTTGGTGTAATGCCAGCAATGAACATCTTGTCAAGCATAGAGACGGCTCTTTCAACATACAAACACACAAATAAAGTAAATGTATATGTATTTTTTTGTAAAATTTCCACATGTGTTCCTCAAAAAGGCATTACAATTCTCTATAAAAAATTTGGTGCCAAATTCGGTCCACAAACACGAAAACTGGTCAAATTTGTGATCATCTTAGTCAAAAAAACATGAAACATGGTTGAAATATACCGGAATTTCAGTCAAATAACCGAAATTTCGACCATTTTCACCCCCTTGTGAAATGGTCTCCTGAGACTAGAAAAAATTGAGAAAAATATAAAAAAATCATGCAAGCATTTATCTACATTTTCTATCTATTTGAATGCAAAATACTAGGTATTTGCACATTAAATACCCTAAATATAAGTCTTGAGCACCCATTTCCATATTTTCTTTTGGTTCATGTGTGAGACATGGAGGAAAGTTACCCTTTGGTTCTAGAATTATGTACTACAGTTAAAGGGGAAAATGGCATGGGGTACTTGCAATTTGAGTTACCGAGTACCGTCTATATGCTTGGGCTGCTACTTTTCTATATCCTTTAATCTAGCTTTGTTATATTTCCTGCAGGACAAAAGTTGGTGAGATTTTCCAATTAAAACGTTGATCCTATGCTGATCTTCCAGCTGCCAAGATTACAGAGATGATGCATTTCGACAGTTTAGATGTAACTTCTTCATTGCCACCGAATGCACCACTTCTATCTTGTTATTTGGTGTCCTTTTCCTAACTAGTATAGTACCTGTGCTAACGCTACGACGGCAATACACCCGCTTATCAATTAAATGAGAAGATAAGTATGAATACAACACTTAATAATAAAAGAGAAATCTAGAATTTTAAATGAATTTAGAAAGAAAAACGGAACTAAATGGAGGTCGAATGGGCGAAAACGGGCTCCCAAAAGATTTTAAATCAAGAAAGAGAAAGAAAAAAGATTTTTCTGATTTTAGATTATTTTTTTTGCAGCTTCCACAGAGAGCATAGCGTGCTCTCTGGGCTTGGCCAGCGCAAGGGGAGGAAGGCCGGTGGCCGCCGGTCATGATGGTCGGATCTTGTGCGGCGAGATCGCCGGACCGGCGCTGGGAGGAGTCACTGCTGCGTGAATTTCACGGGAAAGATGACGGTGATGGCTTGGGTTACCTCTAAAATCCGGCGATCTTTACAAGAGGGAGCACTTAGGGATTTACGCAATGCGATGGGGTGGAGGAGAGCTCGCCGGCGGCTTTTATAGCCCCGAAACAAGCTATTTATGGAAACCATAATTTGGGATCAAATCAGATTGGGAGGAAATTTTGGCAATAGAGCACGAAATTTGGGGAATTAACACCATAGATGGAAAGAGGAGATTTGGTGCGGGATTGATGGAGCTTTGGAGCTTCTTTCTTGCTTTAATGGAGGAGGAAGAGAAGAAGCTTCTGCAGTGCAGGGTGCATGCACTAGAAGAAGCTACAGGTGAGTTGCTTAGTCATTTTTTTAAATATAGAAGGATTTTTAAAAGATAGCACATTAGGTTAAAAATCCTCAAAAACTTTTGATTATTTTGTACTTAATAAAATTATTTTCAAAAAAATTAAATTATAAATTTGCCGAGAGACGCGGCGGTCGCGAGGTCGTGACCAAAGAACCTCGCCGCGTCGGCAAAGCCACCGATGACGACCGTGGAGCCATTGCGGACTGCGTTCTCCGTGCCATGCCGCCTATCTCTGGTTTCCTTTTCCCAAGACGTAATGTATGGTCCTTTCCTTTTCATGACGTTTGTTTCCTTTTCCTTGATTCCAAGACGTTTATTTCCTTTTCCTTATTGATCTTTGGAGGTGAGGAAGGTCATTTGTGGGCTACTGAGGATGATTTGAAAATATATGGAAAAATAAATCGCGCTCGCCAATCATTTGGATCCGCAAGAAAAAAAATATAAAATTAAATAGTTGCTCATGCGTACTTGGTTCCGCGAAAAAATTAGAAAAATTAAGCGGCACTCACAGAATCGTTGGTTCCTTAGATAAAAATTAAAAACAAAATTCAACGCTCTCCGTCTTTTGAAATTAGGCTCTATGGGGCTAGATCCGTAAAAAGTCTCGAGAAGGGTCATATTCGGAAAAAAAATACGATCACAATGCTTTAAAATAAAAAATTCAAGTCTTGTTTCCTTGCATGTGGATCCTCCCTGTTTATTTCCTTGTTTGATTCACCCTCCTTCCAAATATGTAGTACGCACAATTTTGGCCAGTAAAAAATTCAAGTCTGGTTTCCTTGCATGCGGATCCTCCTTATTTATTTCTTTGTTTGATTCGCTCTCCTTCCAAATATGTAGGTGGGGGAGGTCTGTTGTGGGCCACAGGGATGATTAGACACACTAAATAATGGCCATCAGATGTGGGTGAGTAAAACTGATGAAAGATCTGAGACGTTCATTTTGATGAATGCAAGTTTCTGGGGACGTTTTGCTGGGTGCACGAACATTAGGCTATCTCTAATGAGGTGCATTATTTAGGGTGGACGTAGGAAAAATTGTTTAAGTGCATTATAAAAGGGTATAGATAGTAATTGTCATCTCACAGAGTGCACCAACACAGTCACTTCTTAGTGTTGTTAATGGTATTCTGGAAGAAAACATTGAGAGGAAAAATGGACTGTGTGGTTGTTTCAGAACCGATGAGCCATGTTACACGACTATTTTGCAACTGAAGCACTACTACGTAATCCCAGTTAAACTAAGTTAATCTTTAGGTTAACTTCAGTTAGACGCGTACATGTGACCTTGAGTAATTTGTATATGTATTTTTTTACAAAATTTTCATATGTATTCCTAAAAAAGGTTTTACAATAATTCTTCATAAAAAAATTTGGTGCTACAAATATGAAAACCGATTGAATTTATGATCATCTAGGTAAAAAATCCAAAATATCGCTGAAGTATCCCGAAATCACTGTAGCCATTTGAAAATTTTAATTTTTTTTATTCTGCTGAAGCAGCGAAATTTTGAACCATGACTTGTGACACAGCGAGCGACATCCTGAAAGTCCGCCAAAATTCGGAGCGTCACGAGGGGTTTCCCGCAAAAGAGGCAGGCCCGGCGCAGCCAAGTCCTCCTCTCCCAAAAAAGGCAAACATCTCCTCCTCTTTCCTCCTCGAGAGAGAGCGTGCGAGCAAGCAACACAGACACAGACAGGAGAGAGAGAGCGACACCTCCTCCCCTCACCGGCTCCCCCTGCTCTGCTCTGCGCCGGTCGGCTCTGCGCTGATGATTCTGCTGTCCCCTCCCGCCCGCCTCTCTCCGATGCGTTCTTAGCCTGCAACCAACCACCCGGCGGTTGGTTGTCTCCTTCCCCTCCGATCCACCCCCGGTCACCGAACCGCGACACCCCTATATATACCCCCCACCCCGCGCGCCTCCCCTCTCGAACCTTCCAGAACCCCCCGAGCTCCCGACCCCTTCCCAGCCCCGGACCGATTCATTTCATTCGGATGGCCGTAGTCGAGACCTCCGCCAACCACCCCGCCCCCTCCGCGGCCTCCCCCGAGCCGTACCGCCCGGAGGGGGACGCCAGCGAGCGCGAGATGCGGGATCTGGAGGACCTCCTCTCCAAGCTCAACCCCATGGCCGAGGAATTCGTCCCGCCTTCCCTCGCCGCGCCGCCCGCCCACGCCGCAACCTACGGCTACTACCCTAACGGCGGCGGCGGCTTCGTGCCGGTTGCCTCGCCGGGCAACCGCGGGGTCGTTGGCTTCCCCGCCGCCGATGGTCTCGGCGGCCGCGGCAGGGTAAGGGGTGCTTTGACCCTGTCGATTCTCCCGGGGTTGTGTCCCGCTCCTCTGTTTCTGACGCCTGTGTTCATCTGCTCGTTCTCACGTGTAGAAGAAGGTTGGAGGAGGGTACGGCGGCCACGGCCACGGGGGCAAGCGGCGGGTGAACAGCCGCACGAGCATGGCGCAGCGCGACGA
The DNA here is from genome assembly GCA_036346275.1 of Otatea glauca. NCBI lineage: Eukaryota > Viridiplantae > Streptophyta > Magnoliopsida > Poales > Poaceae > Otatea > Otatea glauca. Next base: position 39,720,745 of record CM070730.1, read on the forward strand.
GGTGATCCGCCGGACGGTCTACGTCTCCGATATTGATCACCAGGTCAGCTCACGGATCCATTTCTGCTCCTTCTCTCTATCGATTCCGCCTGCGATGCCTCGTTCGTTCATCCTAGACGCGTTTAATCTCGTCCGTTAGATTTGGAGGTTCACCTATTGATTGATCTGTGAATTGTAATGCCATTTTGCTATGTTCTTGGTACTTGCTATCATGATGCTCAGTTAGATTTGGGGTTCTGTCTGGCATGGTACGCCTGCCGCTGAGAGGGGGGTAAAAACATAGCAGTATGAGGAGAGATCATGAGATGAGATGATGTAGTGTAATTAATGGATGGATGGATGGTTGGGAGCATGTTAGGATGCATTATAAGCTACCATGTTGCTAATTTTGGTCATCCTTTTGTTGCTTTGGTAGATTTGGATGCCACTCTTCACCATAGTTTGTTTTTGCACTTGTTGGTTATTTATTTCGTATGGAATCTGGAAAGTCGTATGGGCTGTTTTTCCTTTTATGTGCTTGGGTGAGGAGCGGCGAGCCTTTATTGTGTTCTTCTCTGATTTGGGGCTGTTATTTTCTTGGCTTATCATGTGCTTGTGTTTGCGCCATGTCGGGTAGCTTTGTTGCATGCGCCAGGCTTCTTGGTTTGTCACTGGATTTCTTTGATGGATTATAATGTATGTTATTACTGGTTTTATCTAGTATGTGCCAACTTGTCAACCTTAAATGTTTTTATTTAGTAGGCAGTGTATTCCTGGAATTGTCTTGTTCATGAGCTCTGCTTTCATGTTCCTTTTATGGAGTGATCATAGGATGGAACAGTAAGTATTCAAACCACGCTCTATGATAGATCGCCTGCTACAAATTTAGATGTATCAGGCCTATGGATTCCTGCTTTTTCTTTCAAAGAATGCTAGATTTGAGAGTGAATGCACAAGGTTTCCTATTTGGTGGAACACAAATAGCAGGACCAGGTTTTATGTACTTGTGTTGAGGGTGTGCATAGTTACTTTTATGCTTTTAGTGGATGCATTTGGTATAGTTATTGACTTATTAGATCATGTACAGTATTGATAAGTGTGTAGATTATGTTGATTTCCCTGCTTGGTCTTGTATTGCTTGTATCTTGTTCCAATTATTTTCTCAAAAAAAGAAGATACTTATTCTAATTGACATCCATGTGCTAGGACGCCATGGTGTCTAGGCGGGCGCCATGGTGTCCTCAGGCGAGGTACGGCGAGTGAGACAAGAGTAACAAGACAACACATTAGGCTAGAGAAAAAGTCCATACCATAATTAACAACCGAGAGGGCAAGTCCGTAACATAATTAACAGCCGAACAATAAAAGATGATCAGTAGCAAAAGCATGGAATTGCAAAGGATATTAACATTAACAATCATAATTGGAATCATCTCTCTCGCAGCCTGCAACACCACTTTGTTCATTGGTGTCAAGAGCAAGACTAGGATGAGATTGACCGTAGTCATCTTCAATCTCTTCATCATCCATCACAAAATCTCAGTGTTATCCTAGGCGTTAGGCGCTAGGCGGGCGGTGGCAGGCTACCTAGGCGCCGCCTAGGCGGGTGAACAAAAACAGCGAAGCAGCAGCACATAGTAGCAACAGTAGTGGTGGCACATTGCAACAGCAAGTAGCAGGCGGCAGCACATAGCAGCAGCAAGTAGCAGGAGGTAGCACATAGCAGCAAGCAACTCATAACAGAGCACATAGCAGAGCAGCTCATAGCACAAAGCCATAAAGTACTATACCACATACCAGAGCACAGTACAGAGTAGAAGCGGAGGCTGGAGCAGCGGTCCCGGAGAGGTGGAGGGCTGGAGCAGCGGAGGGCTAGAGCAACGGTCGGAGTGGCGGCAGGGTTGAATCGAGCCGGGATTTGAAGAGGTAGCAGCCGGTGGCAGGGTTGAATCAAACCTGGACAAACCCACGAGGGCCAGCGGCGGATTTGGTGGCATGGGAGACGGGACGAACCCTAGCTCGACTGGTCGATTCCCCTTTGAAGAACCCCAATCCCGAATCCCCTTTGAAGAAACCCAATTGGCCGCCGAGCAACCCCTCGCCTAGTGCCGCCTTGTCCCCCCTAGGACCGCCTACGCACTGCCTAGGCGCTCCCCCCGCCTAGCATTCTGATATAGCACAATCGAGGCTTATGCTTGCCGCCGAGCGCTTAGGCGAACACAAAATCTTCATCAGTCCCGTCTCCTTCCTCTTCAACCAGCCTTGAGCTTGGACCTACACCACCACGACATCGTCGATGACAAGCCAATACATTGCTCCTTGACCCAGTAGCATTGGCATGGGCTTTCCTAAGTAGATTGCGACCACAGAGCGCACTTGGTGCACCCATAGCCTCATCAATAAGAGCCCATTCCAGATATTCTGGCTCCGTCGCATGGACATTTTCAGCACTCGCATCAATCCAATTAGTGTTCCATTCATACTCATCAAAGATCAATGGGTTAAAGTTGCTTCCTTCGACCCGCATCTTTTGAAATCTTTCAACAATCTTTTGGTTATATTTGATATAAACCAAATCATTCAACCTCTTGTGCTCTAGCTGGTTCCTTCCCTTTGTATGCATCTAAAAGTCAAGATCCAATTGAACATTAAACAAGTTGGCTGAAGTGAAAATGAACAATTGTACATTACTTAGTACTTTGTAGTTAGTACTTACAAATTCAAAGGTGCTCCAATTATACTCGCACCCAGAGGTCGAAGCACAAAGACCAAGAAGACGCTTTGCAAACTGTTGGAGCTACGAAGCGTCGCCACCATATGCATCCCACCTATCAACTACAATAATGCAAAAGGGATGAAGCAATGAAATTGAATATGCAAAAGTAAAACTAAAATGAAATTGAATATGCAAAAGACATGAAACAATTAAATGAAATTGAGTACTTACTTGGGCTCATTTTTCCTTGACTTGATATCGCTAGTGCCTTTCCAAAGCAATCTCACTTTTCCTCATAATGATTAGCTTGGGTAGCTATAATTGTGGCAAGTGCCTTGTCTTCACCAACTATCTTGGAAATAACATCGTTGGAATTGTCTCTTTGCTTTCAAGAACGTGCACCATTTTTCTCTTTGAATGCATAGAATTTATTTGGATTCAAGTACAGTGTAGCCCCATATAGCTTTACTCCCATTTGGTCTCTCCACCGCCTCTCAATAATGTCAATCACACGATCAAGTATAGCCTTGCCTTGCAAGGCCTCCTTGATTTTTTGCTTGGCAACATCCATAGCTAGCAAAACCTCTAGCATCGTTGGCATCTCATCACCATCAACAATCCTCAACATGGTAACTAGTGGCTATGTTGCTCTTTTGGAGTCTTGCATAGAATTCCAAAAATTAGTAGAGAACACAATTTCAGCCAATTTGCACCTAGTCCATTCTCAAAGCAGCCTGATGCTTGAACAAACTTTGCAAGGTTAGGAAGGATGTGGCAAATCGAGTCCAAAATGAGGTCTATGCAATGGGCAGCACATGGAGTCCAAAATAGAGTAGGAAATATGGCCATTAAAAGTTTGCATGCCGCCTTGAAGTTAGCACCGTTATCAATGACCACTTGAACAACATTCTTCTCATCAACTTCCTCAATTCTTTTATGTAGTAAGTTAGCTAGCATTGTTGCATCTGCCACCTGACTTGATGCATGAACTAACCCAAGGAAGAAAGTACCCTCCGGACCGTTGGCAAGGAAATTAATCAAATGGTGTCTTGTCTTATTAGTCCACCCATCTGACTTGATAGTGCAACCATACTCCTTCCAAGCTAGTTCATGTGTCTTCCTGATCACATCTATCTTCTTTGCCTTTTGCAACTCTGGCTTTCTCAATTCATGATAACTTGGACCTATATGGCCGGGTCCAATTTGCCTAATGGCCTTAATCATAACCTCAAAGGACCTTGACTTGGCCACACTGAAGGGTATGCCATTCGAGTAGAAAAAAATCTGATATGTATTCATTGCATCTCTATCTATCTTCGTTGGTCACCTTAGGACCTGTTCGGAAGTGCTCCAGCTCCTGCCCCTCCCAAATTCTGCTCCGACTCCTGATTATGATTTTCTGAGGAATCAGGAGTAGTTTCTGAAAGTGTTCGGTTAGCTAGTTGGCTCCAGATTCGGGAGAGAGGGAAGAGAGGGTACCTCAGCGGCGCGGGAGGGGAGGGGACGAGGGGAGGCGCGGGGAGGCGGTGGTCGGCGTGGCAGGTGACCGATTCGGCGGTCGATGCGGGGAGGCGACGGTCGGCGCGGGAGGCGACGCGGGGAGGCGGCGGTCGGCGTGGGAGGCGTGGAGGCAGCGCGGGAGGCGGGGAGGCGTGATGTGGGGAGGGGATAGATTCTCGCGGGGAGTAGGCTCGAGGCCGCTCCTCGCCTCGCGTGCCTTTTGAAGAATCGCTCCGATAGGATCCCGATTCTCAAGCGAGGGAGCCGAGGGCATTCGGTAGAGCTCCGGCTCCTCCAGATGAGAATCTGGGAGCCGGAGCTCTATCGAACGGGCCCTTAGTCCATGTGGGTGTTTGCTTCTTGCCCCTTTCATGTCTTTCCTCGACCACCTCATGGGGAAGCTTCTGAAACATACTAATAACAGATTTAGTTGGACAAGGCTTCTTGACATTGTTGGATTTAAGAGCTACAGCTGATAGCTTCCTCTTCATAGCTATCCCAGAACTTGGAGTTGACCTTCTTGGTGCTGTGGTGGATGCCTGAAGAGAGGGCCAGGAGGCTATTGATGATTGTGTTGCTTCTCCTTGTTCTTGTTCAACTTTGTCAACCTCTTGTGCTTCCTCTCGTGTTTCTTCTACATCATCATTGTCATCATAATTGACTGGCTTGTTTCTTGCTCATTCTTAAGGTAGTCTTGCATATCTCTCATGATGGTTTTGGTTGTCTTCGAGCATTTCTCTACATCCCTAAAGCCCCCGGCAAGATGTTGCTTAAGTCTCTTGATTCCTGAAGAAACTATCACTCCACAAAGCTTGCGTTGGACCTTATCTTTGTTGCCCAAATCTGGCCAAAACCATACTGCCACCCAGGATCTTTGGACTTTGCCCTTCTTTTAGGAACTTTAGTTGGATCATATTGCTCACTCTGCTCGGCTGCACCGGCACCGGCAACATTGCCTTCTTGCTTTGTCTGGTTTGCCATCACTGTACACAAAACACAAACATTCACAAGCACAAGGGCATATGGGAGGGCAGAGTAGAGGACATACCTGGTGATGGAGAGCTTTGAAGAGGACTTCAGGGAGGGAGAATGGAGAGCAAAGGGGCAAGCAAACCTGCCGACGGTGACCAATCAACAGAGGGACAAGCAAACCAAACAAAGATTTAGCAGAGGAAGAAGTAGATGCAGAGGAACAGAGCAAGAAGGGAGGGAGGGGAGCTCACTGGACCTCGCCGGAGGAGTTTAGGAAGGAGCTCGGTAGCAGCTAGGGTTGAAGGAGCAGCCGAATAGCCGAGCGCTACCTGGCCCGACCCCCTCTGCCGATTTATTTGACCCAGCCCAATCCTAGAATCACACAGTGGACGCCTGCCTAGAATCGCGCTGTGGACACCGAGGCGATGCCCTGGACGCCTCCAAGTCCTAGGTGCCTGTCTCGATGTCCACAGCAAGGCGAGCATCCATGACGACCAACTAGCGGCGCCACGAAGCCAAGGCGACGTCATGACAACCATGTCGACATCTATGCTTCAAGTCGTAGCTTGGAGCGATATTGCTCATATTTGCATACTGGAAAGGAACATAGACATATCTGGACACCTGGTTGTGCATGAACATTTCCTGAGATCAAGGCATTGCAATTAGAAAGGTTTTAGATGTCTGATTCTGTTTACTAGTGAGCACATTTCTCCTATAGTACATAGCGATCAATGTTTCATTTGATGTATGCATCCTTTCTAGGATTTGGAAACCTTTCCTGAAAAGAAGTGTTCACTAGAACAGTTTTGTGCCATGTTTGTAAGAGACGGGCATGGTTTTCTGAAGGAAGAAAGAGGTGCTTTTTCTCTCTTTGGCGTTACTGTTTTACCAAAAAAAAAGAGCACATCACCTTACGGAGTATTTTCTACCTTGTAATTGTAGTGTTCACATAGTATTTTGTGCCTCATAATTGTAGTGTTTATGCATTAGCCATGCATTGCATACATTCATTGGCTGTGCATTCTTGTGATAGTAGTCATATTCTTGGCTGGACCACGCGGAGCATTTAGCAAATGTTTTCTTTCTGCGTTGTTTGAGCTCCGTCGACTATGTATTGGAGCAAGCTGATACATATGAATGTGTCTTTTTGTGTCATTCTAGGTGTTATATAGATCCTTTTCATAGAGGGGTTTGAAGTTGAACTTGGGTTTGGAGCCAGCACGCTGTAGTTCATTCAAATTTTTTTTTTAACTGGAGCATATATTCTTTAAGGTTTTAATTTTTTTTAAAGATAAAGTTAGGCCTTATTTGAGAAGCTGACGCTTTCTCATTGTTTATGGGCTCATAGGACTTGCCTGGAATTTCAAGTACAAGACTTGCCTTTAGTCTTTCCATCTATAGTAATGTTCCTGATATGAAGCTTAAACAGGATTCAAAAGTTTCCTGTTTTATTTTGATGGCAAAGATACATGATTTTGCTTTGTAGTATAATCTGTATCTGTGGAACACAGAATCCTTGTGTGGTCTACATCATATTAAGTTTATGACACATTAGTACAGCTAGTATGGTGTCCATAGATTACTAACTTCTCTGTATGCAAGTTTCTCAGTAATAGTTAATCAGTCGAGGCTTTATTAAGATGTGCAGACAAAGTCTTCTAATTGTGATACGGCCCCAATTACCAACATTACTTTTGATCGTGTTCCAAATGTGTAAATCAAGATTAACGATCAAACTAGTGCTGTTTTGAGCAAAGAAACGAAGTTCAAGTATGTGGCCGAGGGGGAGGTGAGGGAGGATGGTTGGAACCCTAAAACATGAGAGTATGTTGTGCCTGCAAAGCGTAAATCATATGGAGACAACACATTTGCTAGCTATGGCTACATGGGCCCATGAAGGGCATGACCACATGGGCCAAGTCGCTATGGCCGCATGGGCCAACCAAATGTATGGCCACATGGGCCGCATGAATGGAGGGTATGTGGGCTTGCATATGATTTGGGAAGAGAAAAGGAGAGCTCAAGTCGTGGGAGAGAAGGAAGGAAAGAGTCCAACTCGGTTTAGAAAGAAAGAAATAAACCAACTCGGATTGACAGCACATGCTGAATTAAAAAGTTCATAACTTTCACGTCCGAGCTTGGATTTTGACGTTCTTGTACTTAACTGAAAGCTTATGAGATTATCTACATATCTCTCTATACCGAGATCTTCTAATTTTGTTTTCTTCTATTTTTAATCTGGTCGACAAGTTTCAATCTGTTGGTTGGCCGAAATCTAAGTTTTAAAGTTGTAATCTCTATCTATCTCTTAGAGTCAAAGTTGTATATATTTAGGAGGTGAATTTGAGTCTGTTTAGATGTGTTTTGGCCGTGCATTGTGCACCCATATAAGGCTTTGGGGCATACTCCATTCTAGAGATTAGAGTTGATGCATTGAATAAAATTCCAGAAAATCACCATGGCGTTTGGTGGTCATGATTGAGGTGTGTTCTTGAGTTGAGTTAATTGTCATGAATTGAGAGAGAGAGTTGATTGCACAAGTTGAAGACATCGTTTTTAGATTGAGCCTAAGAAAGCCCTTGCAATTCTATCTTTTTAGCTTGGTTTGCAAGTTATCGTGTGTGGTACTGTGAAAGATTAGGCATCTCATGCATCAATTAGCGATTCTCGTTAGTTGATCTGTATCAAATTGTATCTTTGTATGTTTGCAGCATTTGTTTTATACACACCTTGTAGCTTTAGTTTAATGCCAACTTCCCTTGAAGAAATTGTGCAACTAGGGTAATTTTATTTTCTTGTTCGTTAAGGATGCTGCCTTCACTGTGTTCTACTATGTCTTTAGAGTGCTGCTGAGGACTTTCCATCTATCTTTTTTCCTGCGTTCCATAAGGTTATGTTGGTACATAGGTGTAATGATTTGCCTAATCTGACATTCAGCACTTATTTATTTTTCACTTGGCTGCTGTGACCTTTTGTATTTGGTAATGCTTCTAAACATAACTTGTGGAGCATGTTAAATTCCATAGCTTGTGCTGTTCATTGTTTATCCACTGTTGTGTTGTGTCAAAACAATCTTCAGGTCATTTTTACATTCATCTAGTTGCAAACCGGCCATTGTATGTAGGTTAGTTGCTTATATCTTTCTTGGTGTTCAGGTCACTGAAGAGCAACTGGCAGCACTATTTATCAACTGTGGGCAGGTACATTTATTTATTTCCCCATTTGTTTTCTGAGGCCACTGTGCATAATCTTGATATTTTTGTTGTGAAGGTTGTGGATTGTCGTATGTGTGGGGACCCAAACTCAGTTCTTCGTTTTGCTTTCATAGAGTTTACTGATGAGGGTAAGTGGTTGAATGATAATTAAACATGTTTAGGTCAATTGTCCACTGGTTAGAAAACTGCAATGTTGCAGAGAGTGCGAGGGCTGCTCTAAATCTGTCAGGAACTGTGCTTGGATATTATCCTGTTAGGGTGCTGCCGTCAAAAACTGCCATTGCACCGGTCAATCCAACATTTCTCCCAAGGGTAAAGCCAAATTTCAGGAATCCGCATATTTGTCTAAGTTTCGTTGTTCATTTTTTACTTTAATAGATGTACATGTGATGCCTAAAAATTTGGCCTCCTTTTGTGGTCTGCAGTCTGATGATGAACGCGAGATGTGTGCAAAGACTATTTACTGCACAAACATCGACAAGAAGGTTTACTACCCTACCATTGTACTCTGCATCTATATATTCTTTACACTTATGTTTCTGTTTTGTTTGATGCACTTGGTACAGGTCTCCCAGGCAGATGTGAAATTGTTCTTTGAGTCAATATGTGGAGAGGTTGGTCATTCTTTTCCTTTCCCTATTATACTGTGTATGTTGCCACTGTAATTGAAATGCAATTCAAGCAACAACATGTTCATGCGCTAATTGCAATTGCAATATCTCCGTTACAGGTCTATCGGCTGAGGTTGCTTGGTGACTACCATCATTCTACTCGCATTGCCTTTGTGGAGTTTGTGATGGTTAGCATGACGCCTTGTCTGTTTCATATCTGAGTAAAATTGTTGCAATATACATTTCCTTATGTATTTTTAGTGTTACTGGTGAGTGAGAAGCAGTATACTATTTTAATTTCTATATAATTATATTGTTAAACTGTTCCAATTGGGAATTATATCATGGACATGTATAGCATGCCATATGTTTGCTTGAACTGTTCACATAGCAGAACATATGTACCATCAGTTTTGGTTTCTGGACAGGTAGCATTTTAGCCTTGATCAAATCAATTGAGCCAAAAATCGGCATGAAACCAGCCCGGTCTTTTGCCTGAGAGTTTAAGCTCTGATCACTCAAATTAATTAGCTAGGAAACAGTTGGAAACATGTCATGCTTTGAGAGAAAACTGTGGAACAATCGGTTACGATGTGTGTTTGGTATCTAAATGAAATGTGCTTGTTACTGTTGTCTTCTGTTCTACTCCATAAATCTTTCCGGAATAATGGTCACTTGTTTATGAATGATGCAAGTTTGGTTGATTGGTACCTGTGAGTTATGATCTGATGTCTATCATTGCATTACCATCTAGGTGGATCTTTTAAGATCATGTCTTGGAACCTGAAGGGCTCCTAAGTACTACCATCGATGGAAAAGTTACAGTATCAATTAACAATAACTACTGTTGCTTGCTGTTGCTGTCTTCATGCTAACCACATTAACATGGTCTTACTGAGCACTGTTTGCAGTTCGGGATATTTGTCAATTCTCACTACAATATGTGCTATGTAATGGGTCTTGTTGTTACATTGTCTTGTTTTTTTTGGGGGCCTTTTGATGCTGGTTATCTTGGAAAGTCAAGTCCATAGATGCAAAATTTTACTGTAACAGTAATGCCTGTAAATGGTGCTTGATTTTGTTTTGGTAGTAATAGGTTGTTTTCCCCGCTTTCTTAACTGAAGGTTCATTTATTTATTAATTTTCAGGCTGAAAGTGCTACTGCTGCTCTCAACTGCAGTGGTGTGATACTGGGTTCCTTGCCAATAAGGTAAAAACGTGGTCTTTAACATATTGGTAACATATGTATAACCTATTTAGTTCTTTATATGATCTGAGGTGCCTTACTGATATTTCAGGGTGAGCCCATCAAAGACTCCCGTGCGTCCCCGTGCACCTCGCCAACTGATGCACTAGATGTTGTAGGTACAGGAGGTGCTGATGGCACTGCTTATATATAGAGAGATAGACATATGAAAGAGATTAAGATATATTTCTTTTCCTTTTAAGTTATTTGCTCGACGATCATCTAGAGTACCTACACTAGGGGGGGGGGGGGGGGCGGGCTGAATTCGGAATTGGGTGGGTGTTTGCCTTTGCACATAGAGGAGCTTGGAGGCAGGTCTGACGCTTTTGTCCTTGATACAACAAGGCGAAACTCCTGGACTTTTGTCTTGTGTTCAGTTGTTTGCTGTGTCTTGTTTGCCACTCAAAACTTGGAGAACTCAGTACTAGAAAATGATGAACACTTACCATTATGATGTACTATTTGCCCCCATGGTAATTTTCTTACTGATGCTTATCGTCTAGGTGATATCATATGGCATAATCCATATTCATCGGGTTTGTACTGTTGTGGCTGGATGTGATATATTATTCACTTTCAATTTGTACGTCAACAACTCAAGCACTTTGTTACAACCTGCCGTCGATTTGTTCATTATACGAACCGCGGATTATTAATAATTCCTGAGAAATTGCAAAGTTGATTGCGTGCACAATACGATGTCAGCACTCAGCAGATTGATAAAATTGCATATGAATAAATTGAGCTTATGTCTTGGTGTTTTGGCACCTATTCGCCTCAGTTTTAGAGTTTGCTCAACAATAGTAACAGCACCAAAATCTTCTTACTTTTTTATAACCCCTTTTGGTAACTCATTAGCATTTCATTCTTGTTGAGTTGTAAATATGGCAATAACTACAAAAGCAGGAGCATGTGGAGTTTTACCGTCGGATACTTGGATCTACCACATGGGATGAACATTATACATGTCCGTTCATTGGTTGGTTTAAGCTTACGTCTGTCAGGTTCCATGGTTATGAGCTGTTCTAGTGGTACGTTCTTTTAATTTTTGGGTAAAACAACATGGCGAGTGCTAGCAATCGGATGTCCGATCCCTGCTCATTTTCTCGGACGTGTCGGCGTAATTTTTTTTTTCATATGTGCAATGTTTTTTTTTATGTGCACATTCCTACTGTTATGAGCGTTTTTGTTACGCATAGTGATTATAAATGTTGAATGTATAAAAAAAATATTACAAGTATTGAAAAAAATATTACAACGTTTGAAAAACTTAGATGTCAGAACCGCAGATATTTTAGTGCAGCGCGCTGCAGCCTGCAGGCGACAGAATGGGAGTAAGGTTGTTACACAGGTTGCGCATTGCGCCATCGATCCATCTAATCGGTCATGTCAATGATGACCTTAGCCTGTGTGCCGCCGTGATTTGTAGATTTGACCTTGCCATGGCAACAAACTCCAACCACTGATGCTGTTGGCGAACAGGCAGGCTAATAGCGTAAAATTAAAATTTTCTATTACATACTAATTAACCACTGTAAATTATAATCACAGAATTAGACGTGCAGATCCGTAACAGAAGTAGAGTCGATATAGCGCGGTAGTGTAGATGTAGTCGTACTTTCGAGAATTTTGAATTCCTACTGTATCTCTTAACCCTAAAGCCAGCAACCCATCCCTTTAAATAGACGCCCCATAATGAGCTCTACATTAAAGGCCCATTAAGAACTTAAAACCCATCAGAATTCGGATTACCATCTGAATTAAGTCCCAACCCTATAGGTTCACGTATACCTAGGAATGGCCCGAGTACTCTTACTCGACCATTAATCGATAGCGATCTCTAGCAGAACGTGCTGATTCCCAAGTATATGTAAAGATCACATCGGACAAACCTAAACAATGCTTAGTTGTATGCATTTCCCTTTACCTCATGATATCGGTCAAACTCAAGACGAGTACATGCTATCCTTATTTAGATAGCTCGACCATTCTTTCTCGATCACATGACTCAGAATCTCCGACTACGGTTAATTCTTTAACCGCGAGTAGCATGGTCATGCATTTCTGGAATCTGATCACTCGAGAGGGCTAGAGATATCTCTCTCGTTGAATGGAGGGGCAAATCCCATCTTGATCGACCATGCTTCGCAGTATGTTTCATGACAAATCCGAAAGTCACCCTTATAACTACCCAGTTACGAAATAGCGTTTGGAAATCCCTAAGTAAGTCATTACACATCTCAAGAATATACGCTAACCTCAAGTCTAAGAATATAGCATACACATTGTATATGAGACCAACTGATGACAAGAAGATTACAGCGTTATCGCAGTGTCTCAAGGTGGGTCGATCCAACTCTATGTTCTCTAACATGTGTCCATATTATCGGTTTGATATCTCTATATCTATAACCCGTGAAACATGGTCATCAACCAATACATATGCTAGTCTATTCATATATGTCCTTATATGTTTATCGATTAGGGATCACTTTAGAATAATCATCACAAAATCATATATAGAGTTTCACAAGCAAGTCACATACTTGCTAATAAATAATAATGACAATATTCAAGGAATAAAATAATTAATTATAAATATAATAAAATATAATCATCTCTATGATTGTCTCTGGGGTATATCTCCAACAGATACATGGTCCTGGCACGCTCATGCACAACGGGCACGAGGAGGGCTCAACCAGAAATGGGGATGCATAAGGGAAAAAAAATGGGTGGGAGATTTGATCCCGCTAGTTTTGGGTGTCGTTTCTCTTATGCAGTTCGCATCTACAGGAGCCTTTACAGCCTACTAGTATAGTGCTCTGTCTTCCGGTTTCCTTTTTCAAGCACGTAATATATAGTCTTTTCCTTTTTTAGAACATTTGTTTTCTTTTCCTTAATTCCAGGATATTTGTTTCTTTTTCCTTGAGATGATGCTGGAAGTGGGGGGAGATCTGTTGTGGGCCACAGGGATGAGTTAGACACATTAAACAATGGCCATCGGATGTGGGTGAGTAAAGCTGAGGAAAGATCTGAGAGGTTAATTTTGATGGAGGCAAGTTTCTGGAGACGTTTCGCTGGGTGCATGAAGGTTGGATCATCTCTAGTGGAGTGTATTATTTGGGGTGGACGTAGAAAAGAATGCTTAGGTGCATTATAAAGGAGTATAG